>JAIOJX010000001.1:24288638-25488638 GCA_022376925.1 Tragulus kanchil
TGGTTCACAGAACATCAGCATCAGAATCACCTGGAAACTTGTTAGGACTAAAAATTCTCAAGCAGCAACCTAGACCTACTGGATCCTAAACTATGGTGTTATTCAGCATTCTGTGTTTCACTAACCTTTCAGGTGATTCTGATACATGCTCAAATTTGAGAACCACTGCAGTAAAAGAAAACAACTCATGGACAGAAGGGTTATAGGACAGAGGAGAGAAAAAAACAAAGTACCAGTGAGGGAGATGAAGTTGGATGAAGATGGAGGAATCCTGAGTTGTACCTTTCCTACTGCCATCCCAAGAACAGCACTTCTATTCAGGTGTTTTGAAAGTGCTAAACTGCATGTTTAAAATATAGCAATAAATGGAATGGAATGAGAGACCAAATGTTGAATGAAGGGCAAGAACAGAGTCAGGAGTAAATGGAAGCGTAAAAGGATCAAATTCAAACCAGCAGGAGCTGTCAGTAGTGAACCAAAGCACAGCAGGTGTAGATGAGCAAAAGAGTTAAGTTGGTTGCTTCTGATAGTTTAAGAGAAGTCTGATGCCCTTGACACTCGGTACTGTAATACCAGAGAGAACAAACGCTTCAAGGGTGTGAATGGGGTCAAGGAGATGGGATATATTTCTATTCCAAGATTATCTGAGCATGCACTTGTAAGAATCAAGACATTACTGTAATCCATGCCCTTGATATGTCAGCAGGGAACATGGCTTATGAAGCCACCTTATTCCACATTAAGAGCTCTCAGCTGTGCCTGGAATGTCTAATGCAAATGGAAATCAATGGATCTATAAGAAAATGCACATGTGCTCCGTAACTTCAGTTGTGTCCAACTCTGTGGGACCCTATGGACTGTAGCCTGCCCAAGCTCCTCTGTCCATGGGATTCTCCAGGTAAAAATACTGGAGTGGGTTGCCATGCCCTCCTTCAGGGGATCTTCCCGACCCAGGGATTGAACCTGCATCTCCTGTGTCTCCTGCATTGTAGGCAGATTCTTTAACCACTGAGCCACCAGGGAAACCCCTATAAGAAAGTAGATGCATTTAAATCTGAGTAAAATGGTCTGTGAACTAGTCTTTGTCTTAACTTGGATATACTCTCCTAGGAGACTTTAGGTTATCAGTAACACAATGTCTGTAAGGAGAAGAAACTTACTAGGACTGGTAAGAGACTCAGGTATCTAAGGTCGAGGATCTCAGGGAACCAATTTATCTGTTCAGTGTGGTATGGGGGTGGTAGGAAAGGGCAAGGAGATAGTCAGTCACGTAGTAAGGCTTGCCAGGCTCCACTGTAATAGAAGCTGTAGTCACTGCTTGACTATCTAGTCAGACATGTCCAAGGCAGTGAGGAACCCACACAACACATGTCTATGTTCAGCATCAAGCAAAGAACTACCTGTCAGATGAATAAGTATTAGGTTCATCTACATACACCACCTGTTTTCTCCTAGGAATCACCTGACTAGTGAAGTTCCTTGGTTCAAATCTCCATCCTCCACTGCATATGTGTGTACTAAGTCACTTCAGTTGTGTACAACTCTTTGTGACCCTATGGACTGTAGCCCACCAAGCTCCTCTGTCCATGGGATTCTCCACACAACCATACTGGACTGTATTGCCATGCCCTCCTCCAGGGGATCTTCCCAACCCAGGGATCAAACCTGTATCTCTTATGTCTCTTGCATTGGCAGGTGAATTCTTTACCACTAGCACCACCTAGCAAGCCCCTCTGTTCCTCCACTACTTGCTATATAATTTGAAGCATATAACTTCATTCCACTCTGCCAATTTTCTCCTCTGTAAAACAGTGCATACTTCATAGTGTTGATGAGGCTGAAATGAGGTATGTGCATGTCAAATGATGCACTCAGGGTCTGCTACATAAAGTGCTGAATACATTTCAGCTATCATTATAAGAGGAAATACACATTTTACTCTACCTTTTACAAGACTTTATGACCTTGGGCAAATAATTTAACTTTACTCTGCATTAATTTCCTCATAAATAAAATGAGGTTAAAAATAATACCATCATAGGTTTCTTTCAGAATGAGATTAATTAATGCATAGAAAATACTTAATACAGTACCTAACACATAGTCTTTGTCTTAACTTGGATATACTCTCTAGGAGACTTTAGGTTATCAGTAACACAATGTCTGTAAGGAGAAGAAACTTACTAGGACTGGTAAGAGACTCAGGTATCTAAGGTCGAGGATCTCAGGGAACCAATTTATCTGTTCAGTGTGGTATGGGGGTGGTAGGAAAGGGCAAGGAGATAGTCAGTCACGTAGTAAGGCTTGCCAGGCTCCACTGTAATAGAAGCTGTAGTCACTGCTTGACTATCTAGTCAGACATGTCCAAGGCAGTGAGGAACCCACACAACACATGTCTATGTTCAGCATCAAGCAAAGAACTACCTGTCAGATGAATAAGTATTAGGTTCATCTACATACACCACCTGTTTTCTCCTAGGAATCACCTGACTAGTGAAGTTCCTTGGTTCAAATCTCCATCCTCCACTGCATATGTGTGTACTAAGTCACTTCAGTTGTGTACAACTCTTTGTGACCCTATGGACTGTAGCCCACCAAGCTCCTCTGTCCATGGGATTCTCCACACAACCATACTGGACTGTATTGCCATGCCCTCCTCCAGGGGATCTTCCCAACCCAGGGATCAAACCTGTATCTCTTATGTCTCTTGCATTGGCAGGTGAATTCTTTACCACTAGCACCACCTAGCAAGCCCCTCTGTTCCTCCACTACTTGCTATATAATTTGAAGCATATAACTTCATTCCACTCTGCCAATTTTCTCCTCTGTAAAACAGTGCATACTTCATAGTGTTGATGAGGCTGAAATGAGGTATGTGCATGTCAAATGATGCACTCAGGGTCTGCTACATAAAGTGCTGAATACATTTCAGCTATCATTATAAGAGGAAATACACATTTTACTCTACCTTTTACAAGACTTTATGACCTTGGGCAAATAATTTAACTTTACTCTGCATTAATTTCCTCATAAATAAAATGAGGTTAAAAATAATACCATCATAGGTTTCTTTCAGAATGAGATTAATTAATGCATAGAAAATACTTAATACAGTACCTAACACATAGTAATACTCATTAACTATTAACTACAATTATTACTTCTTGAAGTCATATGTAATTGCCTGAACACTTTATTGAAGTGTAAATGACATACAACAGTCCATAAGGGTACAAAAATTTGGACATAACTTAGCAGCTGAGCACACACGTATGTCAATTATATCTCAGTAAAGCTGGATGAAAAAAAAAGAAACTGTCAAAGTATTTTCCAAGGAAATTGTATCATTTTACATTTCCAGAAGCAATGAATAAGAGTTCCAGTTGTCCTGCATCCTTGGCAGTATCATTAATCCCATTGTCTTTTTTTCCTTTATTTTATTATTATTATTTTTTTTTACAGAGTTTTGTTGTTTACAGATATTAGTCATTCTGATAGATGCATGGTGGTATGTCAAGGTTGTGTTTCTCTTGTGTCTATAATATTAAGCATATTTTCACATGTTTATTTTCTATCTAAATGTCTGAAATGTCTGCTCCAATATTTATATTTAATTGGGCTGATGACTTTTTCATTATTAAATTTTGACATGCTTCTTGTATTCTTAATGCAAGTCTTATATCAGATATATGCTTTGCAAATATTTCCTTCGAAGGCAGTGGCTTGTTTTCTCATTCTATTCACCAAGTCTTTTGAAAAACAGAGATTTTAAATTTTGATGAACTGACAGTTTACTAATTTGTATCGACTGTACATTGGGTGGGATAACTACAAAATCTTTGATAACCCAAGTCCATGAACTTTTTCTGTTTTCTTCTAGAAATGTTTATAGTTTTAGGTGTTCCATTTATATCTATGATCCCTCCTTTGAATTAAATTTTGTAATGGTGCAAGGGATTGAAATTCTGGTTTTGGTTTTATACATGGATATCCAATTGTTTCACTATCATTATAAGAGGAAATACACATTTTACTCTACCTTTTACAAGACTTTATGACCTTGGGCAAATAATTTAACTTTACTCTGCATTAATTTCCTCATAAATAAAATGAGGTTAAAAATAATACCATCATAGGTTTCTTTCAGAATGAGATTAATTAATGCATAGAAAATACTTAATACAGTACCTAACACATAGTAATACTCATTAACTATTAACTACAATTATTACTTCTTGAAGTCATATGTAATTGCCTGAACACTTTATTGAAGTGTAAATGACATACAACAGTCCATAAGGGTACAAAAATTTGGACATAACTTAGCAGCTGAGCACACACGTATGTCAATTATATCTCAGTAAAGCTGGATGAAAAAAAAAGAAACTGTCAAAGTATTTTCCAAGGAAATTGTATCATTTTACATTTCCAGAAGCAATGAATAAGAGTTCCAGTTGTCCTGCATCCTTGGCAGTATCATTAATCCCATTGTCTTTTTTTTCCTTTATTTTATTATTATTATTTTTTTTTACAGAGTTTTGTTGTTTACAGATATTAGTCATTCTGATAGATGCATGGTGGTATGTCAAGGTTGTGTTTCTCTTGTGTCTATAATATTAAGCATATTTTCACATGTTTATTTTCTATCTAAATGTCTGAAATGTCTGCTCCAATATTTATATTTAATTGGGCTGATGACTTTTTCATTATTAAATTTTGACATGCTTCTTGTATTCTTAATGCAAGTCTTATATCAGATATATGCTTTGCAAATATTTCCTTCGAAGGCAGTGGCTTGTTTTCTCATTCTATTCACCAAGTCTTTTGAAAAACAGAGATTTTAAATTTTGATGAACTGACAGTTTACTAATTTGTATCGACTGTACATTGGGTGGGATAACTACAAAATCTTTGATAACCCAAGTCCATGAACTTTTTCTGTTTTCTTCTAGAAATGTTTATAGTTTTAGGTGTTCCATTTATATCTATGATCCCTCCTTTGAATTAAATTTTGTAATGGTGCAAGGGATTGAAATTCTGGTTTTGGTTTTATACATGGATATCCAATTGTTTCACTACCATTTATTGAAAAAGCATTTTCTGTCCACTTTGTGCTTTTCTCCACCTCGCACCTTTATAAAATATCTGTTGTCCATACATTCCCTAGAGGTCCTATGGTTAAGACTCCATGCTTTCACTACCCAGGGCTCAGTTTCAATCTCTGGTTGGGGAAACTAAAATCCTCCAAGGCACATGGTGCAGTCAAAAAAATAAAATAAAAAAGAAGTGGCCAGAGAGTACTGGATTTTGTCTACTTTCTGATTTCAAAAATTTAGTAGAAAGCTATAGTATCCAAGACTGTCTAGTACTCTTATAAAAATAAACAAGGAAGAATCCCAATCACTTGTGGTCTATTTATTTATTGACCATGCACACAGCTTGCAGTGTAAGCACCAAGTTCCAAAGGCTAGACCGCCAGGAAATTCCCTGATCAATTGATTTTGGATAAAATAAATTTTTAATGGAAAATAGTAGTCTTTTCAACAAATAGCACTGAGTCAACTGGATATACACATGAAAAAGAAAGATGTTGGATGTCCTGCTTGACATCATGTATCAGTGCAACAATTAACTCAAAATGGACCAAAGACCTAAGCAGAGAAACTAAATCTATAAAACTCTTAGAAGAAAACATAGGTGTAAGTATTCCTGACTTTGGCTCCTTATGTATAACAAGAAAAAGAAACCTCATTAAAAGTAAATGTGATGTCCTCGTGCTTCGAGCACATTATCAAGACAGTATTTGCAAATTGCATGTCTGATAAGGATCTGGTATTCTGAATATATATATATATATATATATATATATATATAAATACTCTTACAACTCAGGAATAAAAAGATACATAATCCAATGTAAAAAAGGGGCAAAGGATTTGAATAAACATTTCTCAGAAGAAGATATGAATATGACCAAAAACCACATGAATAGATGCTCAGTATTAAGGAAATGCAAATCATAACCACAGTTAGTTACCACTTCATGCTCACTATGATGGCTGTAATCAAGAAGATAGGAAATAATAAATTTTGACAAGGATATGGAGAAATTGGAACCCTCATACATAGCTGGTGAGAATATAACATGCTGCGACTGCTTTGGAAAACAGGCAGTTTTTAAGAGTTGAACAAAGAGTCACTATGTGATGCTACAATTTCACTCTTAGTTATATACTCAAGAAGGTTAAAAATGTATGTCCTCACAAAAACTGGTATATGAATATTCATGCCACTATTGTTCATAATAGTCTAAGGATGGAAACTACCCAAATGCCCATGAGCTTACAAATAGATAAATAAAATGTGTTGTATCCACACAATGTATTATTTAGCCATAAGAAATGAAGATCTGCTTTATGTTATAACATGAACCTTGAAAACATTATGCTAAGTGAAAGAAGCCTGTCACGAAAAGGTTACATATTGTATGATTCCATTTATGAGAAATATCCATAACAGGCAAATCTACAGAGTCAAAAGTACATTGTTGGTTCCCAGGGGTTTGGAGGAAGGGGATGGAGTGTGACTGGTTGTACGACTTTTTGAAGTATACTCATAGCCACTGCATGGTACACTTTGAAAGGTTAGGAATACATCAATTATGTTTCAATTTTTTAAAAAAGAATTTTTCTATAGTGAGTAACCATGGAAAAGAGATAGTATTTTCCTCCTGAGATGACCCTCCATTATAAAGTAACAAATTCAGAATTCCTCTCTTATGATGTACCTTATTGCATGGACCAGTATATTCCCAGCTCTCTCTGCATCATTCTATGAGAACTGGGACTTCAGGAATGGATACAAATGCAGATACTTTAGCCAGTGGTTTTGTTGGTGTTAATAAAATGCCCTTTGTCCTTGACCCTGGAGTCTTTTGCCAACATCTATGAAACTGCCTGATTAACTTGTCAACTTGTACATAGAGCAAAATCTCACACTTTTCAAGGTTCTGGACAAGGGCCATAAAATTATTATAGTTTAACTTTCTCATTTTACATATTACAAAGCTAAATCACATAGCTATCTATGTATTTTATTTCAAGAAAGCCAAGGAAGAAGAAATCAATAGGAAAAAAATATTGGTTTCTTTATGGAATTGGGTTTATCAGCCCTTGACAATTTTGTCCTTAATTTGTCAGCATTTGTCATACCATATTTTTTATTTGTTAGATTCATATTAAAGACCATTTTAAATAAATGACTCCAAAGAGGATTCTCTGACCTTTTCTTGGTGGTATTTGCTGACCTAAAACAGTCTTCTTCCACTCGTAGTACTGTTTTAGAAGGAGTGAAGAGAAGAGCTCTATAATGAAGATTCCCTGGTATATGTAGAGATTTGTGATGGTGGTATCATAAAAGATCATTTAAAATGCATTGGATGTTTCTTGAAGTGTATCATGATTTCATGATAACTTTTATAAGACAGATATCTGCTGAGTTATACAGTGCTTGATAATAAATTGGGTTATTTTACTACTTCTGTACCCTGGTTCTTATATGTCATTAGAGTTTGTTCTAGTTCTTTGCAAACAATTCATGTATAGTTTGTTTTTCTTTTAAACTGTCACTGGATTTCAAAATTCTTACATATATAGCCTTGTGTTCAATGATGGCTTAGCTTATAGTATCTTATCAAAAATGATTTTTAATTTGTATAACACTCTGCAAGGTCATGATCATCATATTATGACAAAAATTAATGTATTCCTCCTGAGATGTTTTTCCCTCAGCTATAAACAGCATTTTATAAGGTTTTTTAAAATATCTACATGGAATGGGTCTTAAGACTTTAGGCAAAAGATTAAATAGATGCATAAATTGTCTTAAAAATAATAAGCTCTACTATTTTATGCAGTAGTATTAATTAGGCAGTATGCTAGAGCTTACTGTATTTCTTTGTCTTGGTTGGGTCACCATGAGTGAATTTGCTCCTTTAATGTTGCATTTCCTCTGTAAGAAAATTTAGCGCGTTTTATTGTACTTGCTTGTTTAAATTGATTGCCCTCCTCCAGACTGCAGACTCTTCAAGAACAAGATATGTATTTGTCTTTCCAGCTCTAAGACTTATGCCAGTGTCTGGAACAGAGAAGGCATCCAGGAATGAATATTGATCACCCAGGCAGATCATACCTTTAGAAAAGTAACTTATAGTCAACTACATTTTGGTAAAAAGCCAGTTAGATGATATATATTTACAGGGAGGTTTCTATGTATTAATGTAGGTGGAAACATGAAATAATAACTGTTAATGGGCTGACTTGCATTCTCCCAAAATCCATATATTGAAGTCTCTTTTTTTTTTTTAATTCAAGTGTACTTGATTCACAATGTTGTGTTACCTTCTGGTATACAACAAAGTGATTCAGTTACGCATATATATACATATTCTTTTTCGTATTATTTTCCATTATGGTTTATTATAGGATCCTAAATATACTTCCCTGTACTATACCATAAGACTTTGTTGTTTATATATTTTGCATATAGTACTTTGTTTCTGCTAATCCCCAAATCCTAATTTATCCCTCCCCAACTGTCTTTCCCCTTTGGTGACCATAAACTTGTTTTCTATGTCTATGAGTCTGTTTCTATTTCATAAATAAGTTAATTTTTGTCATCATATGTTGAAGTCTTAGCACCTGGTATCTCAGATTATAAACTGTATTTGAAGATAAGGTCTTCAAAGAGGTAGATAAGGTGAAATGAGGTCATTAGGGTGAGCCCTAATCCAATATGATCCATGCTCTTATAAAAAGAGATTAGGACAAAGAGACATACTGAGGGAAGACCATGTGAAGACACAGAGAGAAGATGGCTATATTCTAGCTGAGCAGAAATGCCAGAGTAAAAAATGACCCCGTGGATGCTTTGAGAAAACAAATTTCCTTTTAAACCACCAGTTAGTGGAACTTTGTTAAGGCAGCCCTAGCAACTAATAAAATAGCTGGCAAATTAATACAATAATTAAAAGATTGGTTTGGTTAAGTATGAGATTCAAAAAAAGAAAGAAATCTCCTGGTCCTGTGAGAGCAGTTATACACACTATATTAGAACTTCTTCTCTACAGAGAATATACAATAGTAACACAGTTCTTATTTTCTCTAGTGTCTTTTCTGTACACAAATTTGCACACACACTGGCAATGCCTTATTCTCTCTCTGGGTTTCATGGTTCTTTTTTTTTTAATAACATAATCCCTCAGTTCCTGGGTGGAATCACAGTAGAAGTAACAGTTAATTTCCCCATCACACATTTTATATTCTCTAAAGCATCTTCTAACTTCTAGGTAACCAGGGACTATCATCTGCTTCTGCCTTACTAAATTACTAGCACAGTATGTGAACCAGAAAGTGTATCTGAGAAAACTATGAACGATAAGTGGAATTCGTGGATCCACAAAAAGAAAAGTTAGTTCTCTTATGAAATATTATTTTTCTTCAGGCTTAATTTCAGAACTAGAAATGACTTAGTTTTGATCATAGGAAAAGGCCTTGTATAGTAGTATTTTCGAAGGAGACAATTGTTTTATGATGTGGTTTGTTTTCTAGAAAAGTTACAGGGAATGAATAGAAATAGTTATAGCTTTTCCCAAAACAAAGTAATATGCTACAATCTTCTGAAATTAGTGTATTTCCAACAAGATATACCCAACTCTGGAGACACATATAGATAGCTGCTTTGACAAAATAACAAAACCCATTAGCTAATTTCTCAGAAGAATAATATTTCTATCCATAGCAGAATATTTATAGGCCATCAAATTTAGTTTGAGAGTACATCCCTTGGATTCCATAAGGACACAAATTAACTTTCAAGAGTAATCTGTTTCACAATGAGCTTCAAATTATGTGTTTCCAAACATATAGTTATCTTTTTATGGCGACAGGGATAGAAATATATTCTAGCTGAACAGTACAGAATGGCTCGACTGGAGATTCCCTCTTTTCAAGATAAGCATTATGGGAAATACGCAAATTTTTATCCCTGGAATTACTGACCAAAGGAAAAACTAAACATTTAGGGGGTTCAGGCAGGATGAATTCACTAGGAAGAGCTGAGTATTAAGTGCCAGATAACGAGCTGAAATGTGAAAACAGAATCAGCGGAATTCACGAGTGTCTTTTTTTTTTTTTTTTAAATATTTATTTATTTATTTATTTTGGGCGGGGGTCGGGTTGGGGAGGGAGGGAAGCGGGCGGGCCACTTCTATTGGTCTTTCATTTGTCTGTTTTCATCCGTCTTTGTTCTTCGGCTCCGTGGGCCTCCCATCGCGGTGGCCTCTGTCCTTGCAGAAAGCCGGCTCTGGGCGCATGCGCTCCAGAGCTCTGGCTCAGCAATTGGACACATCAGTCCAGCCACTCTGCCGCACATGGGATCTTCCCAGGCCAGGGATTGAACCGGCGCCCCTTGCACTGCAAGGCAGCGTCCCCACCCACTGGACCACCAGGGGAAGCCTGAGTGTCTTGTTTTTGTTGGCTGCTGCTGTTGTGTTAAGGGCTACATTCAATCAACCAAATCAATTGTTGATTTCTTTTTCATCAAGATGCCTCTTTGTGCTTCCTGGTTGACTTAGGACTAGCTCAAAGCAAGATTGCTCTACTCTTAGTCTTATATGGCTCATTTTTCCTTTCTAATGATGGAAAACAGATGGAATCGGTATACTTTTGCAAAATCTCCCTATTCCCCATTTTGCCACTAGGGCTTCCTATGAAAACTAGCAAGAAGAGTGAAACAACTTGAAGATCACCATTCTTTGATTTAATCGGCCACAAAGCCTTTTATTTTTCCATTCCACTTTAGCTGAATGTCCCCATGGTCAACCCCTAGTTTGTACAAAATTTAACACTCAAACCATCTACTTCTGAATCACTTATAGAGAACTTGTTTAAAATATAGATTTCTCATGCACTCCACACCAGTGATTCTGATTCAGTAGATCTAAGGTGGGACCCATAATATTCAATTAGATAAAGCCCCTCTGTGATTCTTTCTCTTTTTTTGAAGAATGCTTTTTTCTGGAAAAAAAAAATTATTTATTTGGCTGCTCACTGTCTCAGTTGTTAATTGTGCCATGTGGGATCTAGTTCCCCAACCAGAAATTGAACCTGGGCCCCTTGCAATAGAAGCATGGAGTCTTAGCCACTAGACTACCAAGGAAGTCCCTGCTCTGTGATTTCTATGCAAGTGAATTGTTGACCACACTTTGAGGAACACAGCTCTAGACAGGTGTGCATCATAGTGGGGCATGGTTTGAGAGAACTCTCATTGGAAGTCCTGTGTGTTCCTCATAAAATAAATGAGTTTGTCTTCTTCTATGACTCTCATCCCACTGGCACACGTCTATACCTTTACCAGGATCCAAACCAAAATACAAACTTTCATAACTTCTCCCTACCCAGGTGATCAATTTTATTTTGAGCCACTAGTGTATCCCATGCATGTCTTGATTGTGGTACTTATCATATGTGTTAACAACTGCTTGTCTCCTTAAATCTTGGTGTTCCTTAGTGTTTTATTGTATTTCCTTACTCTTTCCTTACTCTTTACACATTCCCTGGGTAGTATCGTCCATGCTTATGGATGCATCTGTCACCCCTTAAAGTGATGACTTTTAGACCAGTTACTCTAGCTAACGCATTTCCTACACCAGTGATGATTCTTTTTTATTGAGCAAAAGTGAATCTACTCTTAGTCTTATATGGCTCATTTTCCTTTCTAATGATGGAAAACAGATGGAATCGGTATACTTTTGCAAAATCTCCCTATTCCCCATTTTGCCACTAGGGCTTCCTATGAAAACTAGCAAGAAGAGTGAAACAACTTGAAGATCACCATTCTTTGATTTAATCGGCCACAAAGCCTTTTATTTTTCCATTCCACTTTAGCTGAATGTCCCCATGGTCAACCCCTAGTTTGTACAAAATTTAACACTCAAACCATCTACTTCTGAATCACTTATAGAGAACTTGTTTAAAATATAGATTTCTCATGCACTCCACACCAGTGATTCTGATTCAGTAGATCTAAGGTGGGACCCATAATATTCAATTAGATAAAGCCCCTCTGTGATTCTTTCTCTTTTTTTGAAGAATGCTTTTTTCTGGAAAAAAAAAATTATTTATTTGGCTGCTCACTGTCTCAGTTGTTAATTGTGCCATGTGGGATCTAGTTCCCCAACCAGAAATTGAACCTGGGCCCCTTGCAATAGAAGCATGGAGTCTTAGCCACTAGACTACCAAGGAAGTCCCTGCTCTGTGATTTCTATGCAAGTGAATTGTTGACCACACTTTGAGGAACACAGCTCTAGACAGGTGTGCATCATAGTGGGGCATGGTTTGAGAGAACTCTCATTGGAAGTCCTGTGTGTTCCTCATAAAATAAATGAGTTTGTCTTCTTCTATGACTCTCATCCCACTGGCACACGTCTATACCTTTACCAGGATCCAAACCAAAATACAAACTTTCATAACTTCTCCCTACCCAGGTGATCAATTTTATTTTGAGCCACTAGTGTATCCCATGCATGTCTTGATTGTGGTACTTATCATATGTGTTAACAACTGCTTGTCTCCTTAAATCTTGGTGTTCCTTAGTGTTTTATTGTATTTCCTTACTCTTTCCTTACTCTTTACACATTCCCTGGGTAGTATCGTCCATGCTTATGGATGCATCTGTCACCCCTTAAAGTGATGACTTTTAGACCAGTTACTCTAGCTAACGCATTTCTCTGAATCTCCAGATCCTTACCTCTGTTGTCTACTGGGCATCTTTCCTTGATTATTTATAGATATCTCATATCTGAATGTCAAAAGTTGAATCTATTTTCTTCCTGTGCCCAAGTCTCTTCCCCAAACCTGGTCCTCCTCTTCTTCTGAATGGCACCAACATGTACTCAGCTGTTGAAGGTAGAAATTAAGCAGTCATTTTCATTCCTTCCGCAGGCTCCCATTATTCCATACTGTCAAACCTTCTTCTGAGATACTGCTCAAATTTCTATTCTCCATTCCCCCTCCGCTACTACACTGGATAAAATCTAGTTTATTATAATATATGGTATATAGTATATAGTTTATGGTAGAACCAAGAATAAATAAAGATATTACTTGGTAAAAAGCAATTAAGTATATATATATGATTTTTCAAAAAAAAAGTCTTCCATGTTTATTCCATTCCTAAATATGTTGAAAAGATAATTAGAAAGAGGGAAGTATAGAGTAATATGTTAGCCAAATCCTTGTCTTTCACAGAATGGAATAAATGAAGAAAGTCTAAGATCAATCAAGTAGGGCTTCCCCAGTGGCTCAGCAGTAAAGAATCTACCTGTAATGTAGGAGACCTGAGTTTGATCCATGGGGGTGGGCAGAGGGAAGATGCCCTGGAGGTGGGCATGACAACCCACTCCAGTATTCTTGTCTGGAGAATCACATGGATAGAGGAGCCTGGTGTGCTACAATCCATAGGAGCACAAGGAGTTGAACACGACAGAAGCAACTGAGCGTGCACTCATGCAAGATCAATAAAATAAAAAATGGCAGAGCAGGGCTTCCCTGCTGGTCCAGTGGGTAAGGACACCGCCTTGCAGTGCAAGGGGCGCCAGTTCGATCTCTGGCATGGGAAGATCCCACGTGCCGCGGAGCGACTGGACTGATGTGTCCAACTACCGAGCCGGAGTTCTGGAGTGCATGTGCCCAGAGCTGGTGCTCTGCGACAACAGATGCCACTGCGATGGGAGGCCCACACGGGCCAAAGAACAAAGATGGATGAAACTAGACAAATGAAAGACCAGTGGAAGTGGCCCGCCCACCCCCCTCCCCACCCCCGCCAAAATAAATAAATAAATAAATGTTAAAAAAAAAAATGGCAGAGCAATATATTAAATATTTTAAATATATTACAATGAGCCAAACCCAAAACGTGGTAATTTCCTTAGCACAGGTGACCTGGATTTATAAAAAATAAAACTATTAATAATTAATATGAGTATTAATAATACAAGAGTCCCTTGGACAGCAAGGAGCTCAAGCCAGTCAATCCTAAAGGAAATCAACCCTGAATGCTCATTGGAAGGACTGATATTGAAGCTGAAGCTCCAACACTTTGACCACCTGATGCGAACAGCCGACTCATTAGAAAAAAACCTGATGCTGAGAGAGATTGAAGGCAGAAGAAAAAGAGGGTGACAGGGGATGAGGGGTTGTATGGCATCACCAATTTAATGGACATGAACCTGAGCAAACTCTGAGAGATGGTGAGGAACAAGGAGTCACCATGGGGGTCACAAAGAGTCAGACAGGGAATTATTATAGATTATTAGAGATTTGAGAAACATGTCAACATAATGCAATATGTTAATTTGTTTCAATACTAATTTAAGTAAAATGTATTTGGAGAACAGCTAGGGAGATTTGAACTGGATGTTATTAAGTAATTATGATAAAGTTGTTGGGATTATATTTTTAAAATTTCTCCTCAATATTGTAGAGACATATGCCAAAGTATTTATGGGTAAAAAGATATGATGTCAAGATTTGTTTTAAAATACCCCAGATCAAACCATATACAAAAATTAACTAAAAATGGATCATAGATTTATATATGAAAACCTAAAACTATAAAAAATACTAGAATAAAACAGGAAAATATTTTAAATCTTGACTTTGCCAAAGATTTCTTAGCTATAGTACTCAAATCAATACATAAAACAACAAACTAATAAATTGCATTTCATCAACATTAAAATTTTATGCTGTCTAAATGATACTGTTAGAAGTATGAAAAGACAAAGCAAGGACTGGGAGAAAATCGCTGCAAAACATATACTTCATAATGATTGTATACAGCATATATAAAGAACTCCTAAAATTCAATAATTAGTAAACAACCTGACAGTAAAATGGGTTTAATAAAAGAACATAGCAGGTCTTGTTGCTCACTTGTCACATATCTCCAAGAGCACTTGGAGTCATTACTGAACATTGGACACCCTCTGCAAATGTGGTGTTTGGAATGGTTCCTTATGTTAACAACTGAGGATTTTATTGTGTATACCTGAAACAATGGACTGTATTATACAATCTTGCCTAGTGGATCATGTGCACCTGATTTCATTGTCGGGGTCCTGAGTTCTGGTTGCCATCGCAGGTTGCATAGCAGGTTGTGTCCACATACCCAGCTCTCCGTAAAAGCCTTGGATGTTGAGGCTTTAATGGGCTGCTCTGCACAGAGAGTTTTCCCAGATGTCCATGTAATTCACAGCAAGAGAAAAAAAATATGTCCCATGGGACTCCAAATGGAAAAGAACTTAGCAAGCCTGTGCCTAGTCACTCTGAACTCCACCTAGTAGATATCTCGTTCCTGTTGCTCGTGCTCTATAACCTTGTTCTGTAACAGATGTTAGCCATGAATAAAACCTGTTGCTGACTCCTGTGAGTCCTTTTAGTAAATTAACAAATGTGAGGGTGGTCTTGCGACACTTGAAACAATAGGGACATAATTTGAAAAGAAACTTCACCAAAGAAGATATAAAAGTGGCTAATAACATTCAGAACTGCATAATAATATCAATGATCTGGGAAATGGGAAACAAACCACAGTGAGCTATTCTTTTGTACCTTTTGGAGTGATTAAAACTAAAAAGATTGATCATAACAAGTGCAAGAAGAGAAAATGGAAACTCTCATACACTGAATGTGTAAATATGAAATGGTACAACCATTTTGGGAAAACAGTTTGGCAGTTTCTTGAAGTCTACACATGCCTACCACACAATTCAACCATCCCACTCCTCCTATATGTATTTACACAAGGGAAAAGAAAGCATGTGCTCATACAAAGATTTATGTGTGAATGTTCATAATGGCTTTATTTGTAATATGTCAAAACTGGAAATAATCCAAATGTCCTTCAAGAAGTGAATGGATAAAATAATTGTTATATATTCATCTAATCAATTTTATTTTGAACAACAATCAAGATAAAAGAACTATGGATCCACACAGTATGGGTAAATCTCAAAAGAATTGTACTTCATGAAAGAAGTCAAACGAAAAGACTACATACTGTATGATTCGATTTATTTAGAACTCTGGGAAATGTCAACTATAGTGCCAAAAGCACATCAGTGGTTTCAGATTGGGGAAGGGATATGGGGAGGGGCCCCGTGCAGTGGTAGCAAAGGTTTTTGCCTAGTGGATCATGTGCACCTGATTTCATTGTCGGGGTCCTGAGTTCTGGTTGCCATCGCAGGTTGCATAGCAGGTTGTGTCCACATACCCAGCTCTCCGTAAAAGCCTTGGATGTTGAGGCTTTAATGGGCTGCTCTGCACAGAGAGTTTTCCCAGATGTCCATGTAATTCACAGCAAGAGAAAAAAAATATGTCCCATGGGACTCCAAATGGAAAAGAACTTAGCAAGCCTGTGCCTAGTCACTCTGAACTCCACCTAGTAGATATCTCGTTCCTGTTGCTCGTGCTCTATAACCTTGTTCTGTAACAGATGTTAGCCATGAATAAAACCTGTTGCTGACTCCTGTGAGTCCTTTTAGTAAATTAACAAATGTGAGGGTGGTCTTGCGACACTTGAAACAATAGGGACATAATTTGAAAAGAAACTTCACCAAAGAAGATATAAAAGTGGCTAATAACATTCAGAACTGCATAATAATATCAATGATCTGGGAAATGGGAAACAAACCACAGTGAGCTATTCTTTTGTACCTTTTGGAGTGATTAAAACTAAAAAGATTGATCATAACAAGTGCAAGAAGAGAAAATGGAAACTCTCATACACTGAATGTGTAAATATGAAATGGTACAACCATTTTGGGAAAACAGTTTGGCAGTTTCTTGAAGTCTACACATGCCTACCACACAATTCAACCATCCCACTCCTCCTATATGTATTTACACAAGGGAAAAGAAAGCATGTGCTCATACAAAGATTTATGTGTGAATGTTCATAATGGCTTTATTTGTAATATGTCAAAACTGGAAATAATCCAAATGTCCTTCAAGAAGTGAATGGATAAAATAATTGTTATATATTCATCTAATCAATTTTATTTTGAACAACAATCAAGATAAAAGAACTATGGATCCACACAGTATGGGTAAATCTCAAAAGAATTGTACTTCATGAAAGAAGTCAAACGAAAAGACTACATACTGTATGATTCGATTTATTTAGAACTCTGGGAAATGTCAACTATAGTGCCAAAAGCACATCAGTGGTTTCCAGATTGGGGAAGGGATATGGGGAGAGGCGGGCTTCCCATGTGGCTCAGTGGTAATGTATCTGCCTGTCAATGCAAGAGATATGGGAGATGTGGTTTCAATCCCTGTGGTGGAGGGAGGGAGGATCCCCTGGTGGAGGAAATGGCAACCCACTCCAGAAATCTTGTTTGGAAAATCTCATGGACAAAGGGGCCTGGCAGGCTACATACCATGGTGTCACGAATAGTCTGACACAAATAGCATACACACACACACACACACACACACACACACACACTCACATGGAAAGGCAGAGGTTATAAGAAGACATTTTGGGGTGAGGGATGTGTTCATTATGTTAACTGTGGGATGACTTTATAGGTGTATACATATTTTGAAACTTGACAAATCATACACTTTCAAATATGTACAATTCATTGTATGCCAGTTATATAAAAAATATAAAACTAACAAATGCCATTTGGGAAAATGGTGATCCAGCATTACAAATTCCACCTTATCTCCTTGTGTTCCCAGCAATCTAAATTATTTCCTTTCCAAACAACAGAGCAATGGCATAGAGGTTCCAGGCACTGAGCAAGGAACAGAGGAGCTGTATATTGCCACTAAAAGTCACACTGGGCCCCTGATACATAGACTGGTTAGCTAAGGTGATAAAACCAGAAACTAAAAGGAAACTCTAGGGGGAACAAAAAACCAGAAAGAATGGTTCTAGATGAAGCAATACTGGCAAAATGTTCATAATTTGTATAGCTGAAGGATGGGTATATGGGATTTATTATTTATTTATTTATTTATTGGGTGGGGGTCGGTTTGGGGAGGGAGGGGAGCGGGCAGGCCATTTCTATTGGTCTTTCATTTCTCTATTTTCATCCGTCTTTGTTCTTTGGCTCCTGTGGGCCTCTCATCGTGGTGGCATCTGTCATCGCAGAGCGCCGGCTCTGGGCGCATGCGCGCCAGAGCTCTGGCTCAGTAATTGGACACATCAGTCCAGCCGCTCCGCGGCACGTGGGATCTTCCCAGGCCAGGGATCGAACCAGCACCCCTTGCACTGCAAGGTGGTGTCCCTACCCACTGGACCACCAGGGGAAGCCCTGGGATTTATTTTTAAATAGAAAATGTGTCATTAACTTTAGCATACGAATTAACAGAACTAAAGCCCAAACATTCAAAAATGGCTCTATTGGTAATAAAACTGTGGGGAAAAGGGGCAGTCATTCTTTATTGATTAAATGTGTACCTAGTTTGTATATTGCTTTGTTAAGAATAAAAACAATTTTGCAGAACAATTAACGTCAGACCTGTGTAAAAAAACTTTTATTCTATCCTTATGTGAAGTCACTAAGTTGTTTAACTCAGTTAATTATTCATGCAGTAAATTTAGCCATTTTGATGATCACTTGATTTTTGAAAGCTGAAGTTTTATAAAACTTCTGATTTATTCTTATTTGTACAGTTTTGGTAGAAGAAAAGGATTCTAAATTTGGAAGTTATAAGTACTCAGATATTTGAAAGCTGCTAGGTTTTATTTAAGAATATATAATTTTGGTAAGTCTTTATGAAATGGAAAGAATTGTTGACATGCTGCTTATATGCATATATATATATATATATATAATTCTTGTACTTTCAGTTGAGAGGTATTTTAATTATATTCTGCATCACTATTTTCCTTCTTTGCATAATAGGGAGAAAGATTTTAGGGACAGGGGAGAATTCAGGAAAGGAAAAAGAATATCTTCATGTTTCCTCCTCTCATCACTTGACTTTAGGGGAAATCTTTGACCGTGTTTTGAAAGGTATGTATTTTTTACATATTTTATGTTTAAAAAAATCTCTATAAAAAAAAAAAATCTATAAATTTGAGAAATTTGGGGTTATGAGAATTCAGAAAAAGTGTCCTGAATGTGTATTGAATTTAATACACTTGGTCCTGATGGTACCCTAACTGACAAAGTCAAATCAAGTCACTCAGTCATGTCTGTCTCTTTGTAACCCACAGACAAGTCATGGAATTCTCCAGGCAAGAATACTGGAGTGGGTAGCCTTTCCTTTCTTCAGGAGATATTCCCAACTCAGGATCAAACCCAGGACTCCAGCATTGCAGGTAGATTCTTTGGATCTACATGACACATCCGTGGTCATTACTGCAAGGTGGTGTCCCACTGGACCACCAGGGGAAGCCCTGGGATTTATTTTTAAATAGAAAATGTGTCATTAACTTTAGCATACGAATTAACAGAACTAAAGCCCAAACATTCAAAAATGGCTCTATTGGTAATAAAACTGTGGGGAAAAGGGGCAGTCATTCTTTATTGATTAAATGTGTACCTAGTTTGTATATTGCTTTGTTAAGAATAAAAACAATTTTGCAGAACAATTAACGTCAGACCTGTGTAAAAAAACTTTTATTCTATCCTTATGTGAAGTCACTAAGTTGTTTAACTCAGTTAATTATTCATGCAGTAAATTTAGCCATTTTGATGATCACTTGATTTTTGAAAGCTGAAGTTTTATAAAACTTCTGATTTATTCTTATTTGTACAGTTTTGGTAGAAGAAAAGGATTCTAAATTTGGAAGTTATAAGTACTCAGATATTTGAAAGCTGCTAGGTTTTATTTAAGAATATATAATTTTGGTAAGTCTTTATGAAATGGAAAGAATTGTTGACATGCTGCTTATATGCATATATATATATATATATATAATTCTTGTACTTTCAGTTGAGAGGTATTTTAATTATATTCTGCATCACTATTTTCCTTCTTTGCATAATAGGGAGAAAGATTTTAGGGACAGGGGAGAATTCGGGAAAAGGGAAAAAAGAATATCTTCATGTTTCCTCCTCTCATCACTTGACTTTAGGGGAAATCTTTGACCGTGTTTTGAAAGGTATGTATTTTTTACATATTTTATGTTTAAAAAAATCTCTATAAAAAAAAAAAATCTATAAATTTGAGAAATTTGGGGTTATGAGAATTCAGAAAAAGTGTCCTGAATGTGTATTGAATTTAATACACTTGGTCCTGATGGTACCCTAACTGACAAAGTCAAATCAAGTCACTCAGTCATGTCTGTCTCTTTGTAACCCACAGACAAGTCATGGAATTCTCCAGGCAAGAATACTGGAGTGGGTAGCCTTTCCTTTCTTCAGGAGATAGTCCCAACTCAGGATCAAACCCAGGACGCCAGCAGTGCAGGTAGACTCTTTACCATCTGAATCACAAGAGAAGCCCAAAAATACTAGAGTAGACAGCCTCCAGGGGAACTTCCCAACCCAGGAATCGAACCAGGGCCTACCTATGTTGCAGGCAGATTCTTTACCAGCTGAGCTATAAGGGAGCCCCTTGTAGCTAAAGAAATTAGTGACTAAAGGAATTAACTGACTAAAGGAATTAGCTATGGATAAACCTAAGAAGGTAAGAACACAGGAAATGCCCTATTGGCATCAGTGACTCTACAAGATACCAAAGGATATTCTGATGGGATTTCATTAAAAGCGATAACCTCAAAATACTTTTCAAAATACCCTGAATATCCTAAAATGTCCTTTCATATCTTATTAGGAATCTATAATCAGTGAACTTCCCAAACTTTCCATTGACCTATTTATAAGAGATTCTGTGCAGCAGAGCTAAGGGTACAAACTGCAATCAAACAAACCTGGGTTGGAATCTTAGCTCTTGGACAAGTAATTTCTCTGAGCCTCATTCTCATCATCTGTAAAATGCGAGCAAGTGAAGCAACTACTTCACAGGTTTATTGTGAGTATGCAATGAGAAAATGCAAGTAAATCATTTAGCGCAGGGCCTGACAATCAATACATATTAAGTCCTCATTATTTTGTATTTTCTGCCTAAACATTTCCTTGGTGTTAATTATCAGGTCCTTTCTACTTATTAAAAGGGAAATCAGGATTTCCTTCATGGTCCAGTGGTTAAGACTCTGCTGCAGGGTGCAGGTTCAATACCTGATTAAAAAAAAAATACATATTTTATGTTTAAAAATCTCTATAAAAAAAAAAATCTATAAATTTGAGAAATTTGGGGTTATGAGAATTCAGAAAAAGTGTCCTGAATGTGTATTGAATTTAATACACTTGGTCCTGATGGTACCCTAACTGACAAAGTCAAATCAAGTCACTCAGTCATGTCTGTCTCTTTGTAACCCACAGACAAGTCATGGAATTCTCCAGGCAAGAATACTGGAGTGGGTAGCCTTTCCTTTCTTCAGGAGATATTCCCAACTCAGGGATCAAACCCAGGACTCCAGCATTGCAGGTAGATTCTTTACCATCTGAATCACAAGAGAAGCCCAAAAATACTAGAGTAGACAGCCTCCAGGGGAACTTCCCAACCCAGGAATCGAACCAGGGCCTACCTATGTTGCAGGCAGATTCTTTACCAGCTGAGCTATAAGGGAGCCCCTTGTAGCTAAAGAAATTAGTGACTAAAGGAATTAACTGACTAAAGGAATTAGCTATGGATAAACCTAAGAAGGTAAGAACACAGGAAATGCCCTATTGGCATCAGTGACTCTACAAGATACCAAAGGATATTCTGATGGGATTTCATTAAAAGCGATAACCTCAAAATACTTTTCAAAATACCCTGAATATCCTAAAATGTCCTTTCATATCTTATTAGGAATCTATAATCAGTGAACTTCCCAAACTTTCCATTGACCTATTTATAAGAGATTCTGTGCAGCAGAGCTAAGGGTACAAACTGCAATCAAACAAACCTGGGTTGGAATCTTAGCTCTTGGACAAGTAATTTCTCTGAGCCTCATTCTCATCATCTGTAAAATGCGAGCAAGTGAAGCAACTACTTCACAGGTTTATTGTGAGTATGCAATGAGAAAATGCAAGTAAATCATTTAGCGCAGGGCCTGACAATCAATACATATTAAGTCCTCATTATTTTGTATTTTCTGCCTAAACATTTCCTTGGTGTTAATTATCAGGTCCTTTCTACTTATTAAAAGGGAAATCAGGATTTCCTTCATGGTCCAGTGGTTAAGACTCTGTGCTGCCAATGCAGGGGGTGCAGGTTCAATACCTGATTGGGGAACTAAGGTCCTACATGCTGTGTGGTATAACCAAATGATTTTAGAAAAGAGAAAATGAGAAATCCCTTTTAAAAATAAAGGGTGGACTTTAAAAAGGTGAAATAACCAATCATCCACATGGTTTGATTTTAAGAGTATCAGAAAGATTCCAACCCCTTCATTTCCCCTCCCTGTACATGAATACATCATATTCTTCTACTCACATTCCATCAAGAAAGCTTCATTTCCTTACTGACTTTGATCAAAACTCAAGTCAAAATTCAGATGTCACCCAGATGACTGCTGCTATACATTTAAACCATAGATTGAAGAAAGGTGAAATTTTTTAAATTAAAAAAGAATAAAGAGTAATCCACAAAAAGAACAATTGAATAAAGAATCCAAGGGTTCTTTTGATCTTCTGGGAAGAGACTAGCACAGGTACTGAAGGGAGGAGAGTGGGCAAAGGAGTTCTAGGAACTACCAGGGAAATGAAACTCTCCTGATCATTATGCTTAGGAACACGATTTAGTGAAGTGCATTTTTCCCCAAGATAAGAATCACCTGTGTCATTCATTAGACAATGGGACTCATAGGCCCTTTCCATGAATTTGGTAAATGTAGGGTGGGGTTAAGGAATCTGAAGGGTTAATGAGCACTCATGGGATTCTTAAGACCTGACAAGTTTGAGAAAAGCTTAGGAGCCCACGCTTCAGAATCAGGCAACACCTGGGTACAAATCTTACCTCCTCTCCTTAAGGATGACTGATCATGAAGTTAGTTAACCACCTTCAACTTCAGTTTTTATCTCAATAAAATATTTGGAATTAAGTAAATTAATATGTGCAAGACATATGGTCCAACTCTCACATCCATACATGACTGCTGGAAAATACATAGCTTTGATTATAAAGGCCTTGTTGACAAATTAACGTCTCTGCTTTGTAATACGCTGTCTAGGTTTGTCATAGCTTTTCTTCCAGGGAGCAAGTGTCTTTTAATTTCATGGCTGCAATCACCGTCCACAGTGATTTTGGAACCCAAGAAAAGAAAGTCTGTTACTGTTTCCATTGTTTCCCCATTTATTTGCCATGAAGTAATGGGACCAGATGCCATGATCTTCGTTTTTTGAACATTGAGTTTTAAGCCAGCTTTTTCACTCTATTCTTTCACCCTCATCAAAAAGCTGTTTTGTTCCTCTTTGCTTGCTGCTATAAGGGTGGTGTCATCTATATATCTGAGGTTATTGATATTTCTCTTGGCAATCTTGATTCCAGGTTGTGCATCATCCAGCCTGGCATTTCACATGATGTACTCTGCATATAAGTTAAATAAGCAGGGTGACAATATACAGCCTTGACGTACTCCTTTCCCAATTTGGAACCAGTCTGTTGTTCCATGTCTGGGTCTAACTGCTGCTTCTTGACCTGCATACAGGAAGCAGGTACGGTGATCAGGTATTCCCATTTCAAGAATTTTCCAGTTTGCTCTGATCCACACAGAGGCTTTAGTGTAGTCAATGAAGCAGATGTTTTTCTGGAATTCTCTTACTTTTTCTATGATCCAAAGGATGTTGGCAGTTTGCTCTCTGGTTTCTCTGCCATTTATAAATCCAGCTTGTACATTTGGGTGTTCTCAGTTAACATACTGTTGATGCCTATCCTGGAGGATTTTGAGCATGACCTTGCTAGCATATGAAATGAGTACAGTGGTGTGGTAGTTTGAACATTCTTTGGCATTGCCCCTTTTTGGGATTGGAATGAAACTGACCTTTTCTAGTACTGTTGCCACTGCTGAATTTTACAAATTTGCTGGTATACTGAGTGTAGCACTTTACTAGCATCATCTTTTAATATTTAAAATAGTTCAACTGGTATTCCATCACCTTCACTAGCTTTGTTCATAGTGATGCTTCCTAAGGCCCACTTGACTTCACACTCCAGGATATCTGGCTCTGAGTGAGTGATCACACCACCGTGATTATCCAGGTCATTAAGATCTTTTTTGTATAGTTCTTCTGTGTATTCTTGACACATCTTCTTAATGTCTTCTTCTTGTTAGGTCCATACTGTTTCTGTGCTTTATTGTGCCCATCTTTGCATGATTTTCGGCCGCAAGATGGCTGTGCACTGAAGAATTGATGCCTTCAAACTGTGGTGCTGGAGAAGACTCTTGAGAGTCCCTTAGACTGCAATGAGATCAAACCAATCAATCCTAAAGGAAATCAACCCTGAATATTCATTGGAAGGACTGATGCTGAAGCTGAAGCTCCAATATTTTGGCCACCTGATGCCAATAGCCAACTCATTAGAAAAGACCCTGATGCAAGGAAAAATTGAAGGCAAGAGGAGAAGGGGACAATAGAGGTGAAGATGGTTGGATGGCATCACTGACTCAAGGGACATGAGTTTGAGCAAACTGGGAGATGGTGAAGGACAGGGAAGCCAGGCATGCTGCAGTCCATGGGATCACAAAGAATCGGACATGACTGAGTGACTGAACAACAACAAAAAGACATCTATCTCACAGTAGACACTGAAAAAAAATTGACATTATTATTTTCAAGTGTCTTTCATTTCAGTTCACTTAGTCTTATATATGAATCCTTAGAGTCTCTTGGGCAAGGTGTCAAAGTGGTCAATGATTTTCTAGAACTTTTTGTTTGCTTTCTCACAGGTCCTTATCTTTGAAGCCAGAGTTAGAGAAATTAGCATTGTTATTGTGATCAGCTGTTGTGGGTCACCTTTTATGCCTTATCATGTAAATTAGGCATTCAGAATGTCTGAGGATTTCTATTCAAACCCTTTTCCATAGGCACTGATGTTACCTGTCCCTGGAAAGTGAATTTGCCTCAGAGTTACAAGGTTTTCAGATTTTAGCCTTTTCTCTGAGTTCCAACTTGAAAAGACCCAATAATACTCAACTTTGAGTTACAGGCTTTGAAAGCGCTTCAGAGATTGACTTCCAGGTTAGAAGGAGGCAGGGTGTCAGAGAAACAGAAATGAACAGAGGAAGACAATGGAGGGAAAACATTAAACACATATCAGCAGTAAAAAGGAAAAGACCATGAAAAAAGAGACAGAAAGGCAGGTTGACAGTGCCAGATAGAGGAAGGGGAAGGGTGAAAAGACAGAGAAACTGAGAAAGCAGCATAAAGGTGAGGACAGAGATAAGACAGAGAAAGAGATCAAGACATGGGCTGGGAGGAAAGCTTCTCTGTTATTAATAAAAGTAGGTTTCTATGGAAATTTCCCTAGAAATTTGAAGAAGGAAAAATCCATTTAGCACAATTTTAAAGTAATTACTATGGAGAAGGGACTGCTCGGGAATTGTGCTGGTTAAACACATTGTGCTGGGGAAGGGAGTGTAAGATAAAAGGTGATAAGCACCATTAAGAAATAAAGTGCTCCTTAGTTCAGAGAAGGAAATAATGCTTTCAATTGTGAGGTAATTTGCCTTGGAGCTGGACCCAGAAGTCTGAGTATGGTTTTAACAGGTGGAAGGGGAGGAAATTTGCAAACAACAGGAAGGACAGTGGTAAAAACTTGAACAAGGTAAACAGGAGATATGTTCAGGAAAAAAGGAATGGTATGATTTGACTAAAGTTCAAGTTACAGGCAAAGGAGTAGTGAGAGAAAGCTAAAAAATCATTTGTTATACAGGAAGAGGGATTGAGGAACAACAGGATTTCTGGGACAGAAGACTAATAAGTCTATGAGTAGGAAGCATTAGGAGCACAGGAACCAGAAGCCAGCTAGTGAAGATGAGAAGGATATTATCGCTACTGTGCGTTCCAATGGGTGAGTCCTATCAGCTATCTCTTGGGCATCCCTTCCTCTCCTTTTTGCAGTGTCCTGGTCATTACTGCTGGATAGGTAATGGTTCAAAATATTGATTGAAGGAAGAGAATAAAGTCAAGGAAGACATGAAAGACAACCTGTAGGTTTCTAAATGAGAGGATGGTAATGACTTTACTGTAACTGACTCCAAGCTCGCTCTGCTCACCATGTGACAGGCCGATGAATCTGAGAGATGAGGTGCTCAGATACGGAATACGATTTTATTCAGAAAGCCAGCTGACAGAAAGGACAGCAGACAAATGTCTCAAAGTAACCTTCTTGTTGGAGTCTGAATACCAGAGCCAGAGAGAGGGAAGCAATGAGAAACTAAAGCCAGAATAGAGAAGGAGAGGCAGTGAGTAAAAAGGCGCTTCAGTCTTGCAAAACATCTCTAGGAAGGGGCAGCCTTAGAGGGAGTGTGTTAATCTCTTCACTTTTTGCAGCCATTCACAGGTGGGTGGGGTTATATTATCTCTCTAGGAGCTGAACAAAGGCACTTGAGTGTAACACTAAGGCCGAGGAGCAGAGTCCTTTGAGGCAGGCCATTATCTGTGATTATAGTAACAACAGCAACAAAAACCAAGGGAGAAACATTTCCAAAATGGAGTCAGAATTGATTCTTCTCTACAACATTACCAAAAATGTTTGGAGGAAATAGGTTTAGTTTTTGGTGTGCAGTTTTAATGTGGAGAAAAAATGTCACCTGCCAGATCAGTAAACAAAGGATGTTGTTGCCACTATGAAGGCAACAGCCACTGCAGCAGCCCAGGCTGTGCACCAAGAGAGGATTCAGGATGGAGAAGATTAGGACACTGGCCCTAGATAGCTAAAGTGCATATGAAAGGAATGATTTCAATGAACCCAAATTCTTGCGTCTTCCTATACCTAGAAATGCACTAAATTCATTAACTTGAGATGTCTGGTTTTCTTTAATTCACAGTCATCTTTTGATGTCCAGACTATCTGGTTTTTATTGCAAAATCTCCAATGTATCCTGGCTCCTCTCTTACCTCTTTGGAGCAGTCCTTCAGAGTGGTCTGAGAGTCTATCTTCTGGGCTTAAGTCTTCAGAAAATCTGTCCAATAAAGCATAATTCTCAACTTTTGGGTTTTTTTTTTTTTTAATCTTTTTTCTTTTAATTCGACTTCAGAGATGCTAGTATAAGTTTTAGATGATGTCTAGGAGGTGATTGGATTGTGGATCTGGACATTTGGAAAGAGTATGGTGCTCTGAAGGCTGGAGATATAATGTATTCCAGAAGGTGGAATGAAATGGGCTCTGTGGAAAGAGTTCATATGTTTCCTTTTAGCTCTGAGTTTCTTTTCAGTTAGACTCTAGAACCCTGTGTTAAGAGATCATGACTCTCAGTAGTAGATTAAAATTAGTTTCACTCTTCTACTTGTTTGTCCTGTACCCCTAAGACACCCTTCCAGACCCAAAGGAAAAAGAGAGAGAGAATTAATAGACAGTCATAAGCTATAGGCAGTAGGGTGGAGTGAAATGTTCTTTTTCCAGATGAGTGTGACACCTGCCTGGCTAGGTGGATTACTCCAGCTGATGAGCACAGAGTAACAGCAGATGGTATGAGAATACAGGTGGCAAAATGAGATGGCTCTGTGTTGATTCATGCTGTCCTATTTTGCTCTTCCAGCTAGGGAGATGGTATTCTGCTGATTTTTACAGAACTGATAGGACTAGCTCAAATGGCTGAGGACAGAACCCTACTGTCTCCATCTGGGTATTTGTTTCTTCCTTAAGGACTCCTTAGCCCTGACCCTCAGTGATGCAGAGTGGGAGGGTGATTTGCTTTGACTATAAAGGGGGTGAGGTTAGATGCAAAAACACTTGGTTATTTTAGGACCTGTCATCACCTACTTCTCATTGTGGTATCTTTTAATTCCCTCCTTTCCTCCATAGTGTTGCAAAAGTTTGTGTCCCTCTATCCCCGAAGCCCACAGTGCTTATTGCAACTACAATCAGCATAAACTATCCCTTAAAACTGTGTGTAGCTTTGTCCTTAAAACATGTAGATTCCAATAATGAGGAATGGGTGTCTGGGTCTTAATAGGTGTGCACTAAGTTGCTTCCGTGGTATCTGACTCTTTGCAGCCCTGTGGACTGCAGCCTGCCAGGCTGCTCTGTCCATGGGATTCTCCAGGCAAGAATGCTGGAGAGGATTGCCATGCCTTCCTCTGGGGGATCTTCCTGACCTAGGAATCGAACCCATATCTCTTATATCTCTTGCATTGGAAAGTGTGTTCTTTACCACTGGCACCACCTGGAAGATCCCCTGGGTCTTCTGTAAGTGACCTCTTTCACCCTACTGGCTGGTGGATACCTTGAAGAAATTGATCTAGTTCAGTGAATATCCACTGATAAAATACATCTGAATAACCTAGGGGAGCTCTTTAAACTTACAGATGCCCAGGTCCATCTTGTGATTATAATTCCCTTATAATTTTGGTGGTAGAACCCAGAACCATATATGTTTCTTTTCTTTTTTTTAAATAGTGATTTTATTTTATTTTAATTTTTTTGACTGCATTAGGCCTTTGCTGCTGCATGCTGGTTTTCTCTAATTATGCCAAGCAGGGGCTAGTCTTTAGTCATAGTGTGCAGGCTTCTCATTTTGGTGGCTTCTCTTGTTGCAGAGCACAAGTTCTAGCTGAGTAGTTGTGGTACCTGGGCTTCATTGCCTTGATGCATGTGGAATCTTGCTGGACCAGGTATCAAACCCATGATCTTTGCATTGACTGGCAGATTCTTATCCACTCTGCCATCAGGGAAGTCCCAGAACTGTGTATGTTTAACAAGCTTCCTGAGTGATCCTCGTTCACATGAAATGCTTTATCCAAAAATTAAATTATTTCTAGCTTTGCCTTGGACTACACTAGCTAGGTGTTACAGGTCTCAGGTCCTATTCCCTAGTTGTATTAGCATCAATTTAGCACGCATGAGTTTCACAAAGAGAAAGATGTTAAAATGCATATTCTCAATTCCCATCCTATAGCTACTTAATCAGAATCTCTGAGAACAGGATGTTAGAATCAGCAATTTTACAAACACCACAGTTACATATAGTACACTAGCCTGCAAACCACACTTTGAGAAACACTGATCTGAGTCTGGGAAGTGAAAGTTGGCTGGAGCAATGTGGTTTGGAGCACAGTGGAAAGAAAAGGTAGATCACATCAGCTGTTGAGTCACTGCAGCTCAGGGGGCCAAAAAGATTACGGTTGGAGTCTCCACTTCAGTAATGTACTGAGCTGTGGTTACAGCCTAGGCAAATGAGGCCAGATAATAACTAGAGAAGACCGCTAATTAATTAAACTTGGTCAAAGGTCAGGCCACCAACTGGCAGATACAGTTCTTTTTTCAGTTGGAGAATATGGATGAAATAAGAGAGATCTGAAGTATAAGAACTTTTCCTTTGACTTCCCATTTCTTGTTTATTTTTCTCAGGGCTTAAGTATTTTCCTCTATAACAATATCAGGATTGACTCACAAATTATTATTCATTGTTAAATTATGTTAGGAATGCATTGAAATGCAAGAACAAGGTGTGCAATGTAGACACTGCTTGAAAAGGCACTTAAGACGTTTTTTCTTAAGTGATGGAGGAATATTTTTTCTGTGATATTCGAAAAACGAAGGAAGTATTTGGATTTGTCATACAATTTATTTTGCAAAACCATCTCCTGATTTTCTATTAAGTGTCCTTCTTCTGTGAAAAGCCATGCAAGGTAAGACTGGTTGCTTTTCTGTTAATGACAGAGTGCAGAGGGTATAGCTTTTACTACTGGTGGCTAAACTGAGTTTGAGGTTTCAGATATTCTGTGACTTTTTCCTGTGATTTAAGCCTTTAACTGTTACATGCTACTTAGAGTACTGTCTCCTCTTCAGTCAACTAAATGATAAGCTTCCTGACGGCAGACATCTTGTCTTAGACTTTGTTATAATCCTCTGTCTAGCATAGGACCATGCTCATAGCAGGCTCTCAATAAAGACTGAACTATTTTTTCATATGGCTGAGTACTATTCCATTGTGTGTGTGTGTGTGTGTGTGTGTGTGTGTGTGCCTGTGTATCACACCTATATCCATTGATCTATTGATGAATATTTAGGTTGTTGACCTTTGCAACAACATGAATAGATTTAGAGGGCATTATGCTAAGTGAAAATAGAGAAAGACAAATACTGTATGATATCACTTATATGTGGAATCTAAAGAAATACAACAAACTAGTGAATATACCAAAAAAAGAAGCAGACTCACATATATAGAGAACAAACTAGTTGTTGCCAGTGGGAGTGGGTGGGTAGAGGGGCAATATAGGGGTAGGGGATTAAGAGGATTATGTATAAGGTACAATGAAAGCTATAAGGATGTAGTTAGTAATAATATGGGGAATATAGTCAATATTTTATAATAATTATAAATGGAGTATAGCCTTTAAAATTTGTGAATCATGTAATTATGCACCTGTCACTTATAAATATTGTCCATCAGCTATACTTCAATTACAAAAAAATTGAACTTATGAAGATTGAACTTCTTACTCTGTGAAGAGTCCTGAGATGGGAATGACAGGATTGTGCACATCCACTCTACTTGTGTTTAGTTGTAGTCCTAAGACACAACAGCATGAGATAAGGGGTGGTATGATTTTGGCAATCTGCCCCAGCACTTACTAATGTATATTATGCATCCTTAAATTGTGACAAAAACGAAGGAAGTATTTGGATTTGTCATACAATTTATTTTGCAAAACCATCTCCTGATTTTCTATTAAGTGTCCTTCTTCTGTGAAAAGCCATGCAAGGTAAGACTGGTTGCTTTTCTGTTAATGACAGAGTGCAGAGGGTATAGCTTTTACTACTGGTGGCTAAACTGAGTTTGAGGTTTCAGATATTCTGTGACTTTTTCCTGTGATTTAAGCCTTTAACTGTTACATGCTACTTAGAGTACTGTCTCCTCTTCAGTCAACTAAATGATAAGCTTCCTGACGGCAGACATCTTGTCTTAGACTTTGTTATAATCCTCTGTCTAGCATAGGACCATGCTCATAGCAGGCTCTCAATAAAGACTGAACTATTTTTTCATATGGCTGAGTACTATTCCATTGTGTGTGTGTGTGTGTGTGTGTGTGTGTGTGTGTGCCTGTGTATCACACCTATATCCATTGATCTATTGATGAATATTTAGGTTGTTGACCTTTGCAACAACATGAATAGATTTAGAGGGCATTATGCTAAGTGAAAATAGAGAAAGACAAATACTGTATGATATCACTTATATGTGGAATCTAAAGAAATACAACAAACTAGTGAATATACCAAAAAAAGAAGCAGACTCACATATATAGAGAACAAACTAGTTGTTGCCAGTGGGAGTGGGTGGGTAGAGGGGCAATATAGGGGTAGGGGATTAAGAGGATTATGTATAAGGTACAATGAAAGCTATAAGGATGTAGTTAGTAATAATATGGGGAATATAGTCAATATTTTATAATAATTATAAATGGAGTATAGCCTTTAAAATTTGTGAATCATGTAATTATGCACCTGTCACTTATAAATATTGTCCATCAGCTATACTTCAATTACAAAAAAATTGAACTTATGAAGATTGAACTTCTTACTCTGTGAAGAGTCCTGAGATGGGAATGACAGGATTGTGCACATCCACTCTACTTGTGTTTAGTTGTAGTCCTAAGACACAACAGCATGAGATAAGGGGTGGTATGATTTTGGCAATCTGCCCCAGCACTTACTAATGTATATTATGCATCCTTAAATTGTGATATTTAGAGTTAGATATTTAAATTGTGATATTTAGCAAAATGGGTTGAAGACTGAGACTATTAGCAAGTCTCATTTACAAGAGTTAAGGAGAAGGAATCATTCTTCTGCTTTATAATAATGAAACTAGTGACTATACACCCTAATGTACGAGTCATAGAAACTTAAATACTTCCATAATATTTGTGCAGATATGAATTATTTGCTTCTCACCTTTATATGTATTATTTCAGGTGAATCTATGTATAAGCTTACTAGGAGCAAGGAGGAATTGTTCCCTGTGAAGATAATTGGGCATGGAGGTAGAGCCATTCTTTGAAAAGAAGATTTGAGTTTGCACATAGTGATATTTCATAAAAAACAGACATGTTAGATTTTTTTGCCTTCTTACTGGCACTTCTACTTAACTAACAGCCATGAGAGCAAACAAGATAACTGTTGTGAAAAACACTAAATGTACACTGTCCTGCAGTTATGGCTATAAATTTGAAATAGAAATTTTGATGGTAACCACCACTTATATGAAAAAAAAATGTAGTTAACTTCTAAGACTTTAAAAAAAATTATTGGAGTATAGTTGCTTTCTAGTGTTGTATTGTTTCTACTGTACAGCAATGTGAATCAGTTATACATGTACATATATCACCCCCCCTTGTTTTTTATAGATTCCTTTCCCATCTAGGCCACCACAGAGTAGAGTTCCCTGGGCTATAGAGTAGGTCCTCATTACTTATCTATTTTATACATAATACTGTGTATATGTTAATCACAATCTCCCAATTTGTCCCAACTCCCTTTTCCCCTTGGTAACCATAAGTTTGTTTTCTACATCTGTGACTCTATTTCTGCTTTGCAAATAAGTTCATCTGTACCAATTTCCTAGATTCCACATGTAAGTTATATTCCTAAGACTTTTAAGAAACAGGCAATACTATGCAAATTAGTTGAGACAGATATTTAATAAAGAATTTGGTTTCATTCAATTATCTGAATATTTCTCAGAATTCTTATCAAATGTATGTCTTCTATTTTGATTCCAGGTCTTCTCTGATAAAGTACTTCTTAGGTGAACCAGCCGCACTACAAAAGTCAGAATCAGGCTTTGGCTGAACTGACTTAATAGGCCAGAAAGGGGGAGGATGAGGCTGAGAACATAGGTGTCAAGCATGCGGGAAGGTAGGCAATCTGGAAAGTTCCAAGCTGCAGGCATTAGGAAAAGGTCTAGATAACTAAACAGAGACCAGATGATATTTTGAGATCCAGACAGGCCAATAATTGATATGAGAGGTCTTGTAACAGATGGCAAGGAACAAGTCATGAAGATAAGGTTTAATGCAGACAGAATCTAACCACAAACAAAGACAAATTCTAGACAGGAATTCTAGGTTAGGTATGAAACTAATATTGATTATATTCAGGCAGGAGATCAGAGTGAGATCTAAAATGAAGATGAACATACTGATCATTGAGATTATGGTTCCAGCAGAAATAGAATGGCTTCAGCTATCGGGCATAGTTTACTGCTGGATTCAAGGCTAGATACAAAGATTGGTATATTCTAAATTCTAAATTAAAAGTTAGATGTACCACCATTTATATGAAAAAAAAATGTAGTTAACTTCTAAGACTTTAAAAAAAATTATTGGAGTATAGTTGCTTTCTAGTGTTGTATTGTTTCTACTGTACAGCAATGTGAATCAGTTATACATGTACATATATCACCCCCCCTTGTTTTTTATAGATTCCTTTCCCATCTAGGCCACCACAGAGTAGAGTTCCCTGGGCTATAGAGTAGGTCCTCATTACTTATCTATTTTATACATAATACTGTGTATATGTTAATCACAATCTCCCAATTTGTCCCAACTCCCTTTTCCCCTTGGTAACCATAAGTTTGTTTTCTACATCTGTGACTCTATTTCTGCTTTGCAAATAAGTTCATCTGTACCAATTTCCTAGATTCCACATGTAAGTTATATTCCTAAGACTTTTAAGAAACAGGCAATACTATGCAAATTAGTTGAGACAGATATTTAATAAAGAATTTGGTTTCATTCAATTATCTGAATATTTCTCAGAATTCTTATCAAATGTATGTCTTCTATTTTGATTCCAGGTCTTCTCTGATAAAGTACTTCTTAGGTGAACCAGCCGCACTACAAAAGTCAGAATCAGGCTTTGGCTGAACTGACTTAATAGGCCAGAAAGGGGGAGGATGAGGCTGAGAACATAGGTGTCAAGCATGCGGGAAGGTAGGCAATCTGGAAAGTTCCAAGCTGCAGGCATTAGGAAAAGGTCTAGATAACTAAACAGAGACCAGATGATATTTTGAGATCCAGACAGGCCAATAATTGATATGAGAGGTCTTGTAACAGATGGCAAGGAACAAGTCATGAAGATAAGGTTTAATGCAGACAGAATCTAACCACAAACAAAGACAAATTCTAGACAGGAATTCTAGGTTAGGTATGAAACTAATATTGATTATATTCAGGCAGGAGATCAGAGTGAGATCTAAAATGAAGATGAACATACTGATCATTGAGATTATGGTTCCAGCAGAAATAGAATGGCTTCAGCTATCGGGCATAGTTTACTGCTGGATTCAAGGCTAGATACAAAGATTGGTATATTCTAAATTCTAAATTAAAAGTTAGATGTAATCATTTAGATGCCTGCTGCCATTTCCCAACACAAAGGAAAATTCAATTGTTACATCGTTCTGAAAAGTGCAAGCTTATAAAATCTCATCTTAAAATGTCTTCTGTTATATATTCATTCCAAAAAAATTAATTCAGTTACTGTATTTCAGATACTGTGGAATACTGAGGGGAATAAAATACTGCCATCAACCTTTAAAAACTTATGGGTAGGGCTTCCCCTGGTGGTCCAGTGGGTAAGGACACCGCCTTGCAGTGCAAGGGGCGCCAGTTCAATCCCTGGCCTGGGAGGATCCCACGTGCCGCGGAGCGGCTGGACTGATGTGTCCAATTACCGAGCCGGACCTCTGGAGCGCATGCGCTCAGAGCCAGTGCTTTGCAACGACAGATGCCACCGTGATGGGAGGCCCACAGGAGTCAAAGAACAAAGACGGATGAACAGAGAGAAACGAAAGACCAATAGAAGTGGCCCGCCTGCTCCCCTCCCTCCCCCCCCCAACCCAACCCCCCCCAAAAAAAAAAAATTAAAAAAAAAAACAAACTTATGGGTACATGAAGAAGCAAGCATCTAAATGATCACATCCGTTCAGTCACTGAGTTGGACACCCTGTTGTGTCCAACTCTTTTCAACCCTGTGGACTGTAGTCCGCCAGGCTTCTCTGTTAATGGAATTTTTCAGGCAAGAATACTAGAGTGGGTTGCCATTTCCTCCTCAATGATTATAATACAGCCTGCTAAAAATACAACAAATAGAGGTAACTTCCATTAAGTCATTCAATCAAGTGTATGGAGTGCCCTCAGTTTTACAGGCACTAGTCTAGGAACACAGGATAATCCTGAGTCTAGACTTTTGGTGTCATGGAAGCCTTCCAAGAGAATTTGTAAGAGGTAGTCAGTCAGGTAAAAGCATGTGGCCGCCATTATTAATTCTTCCCTTCCTGAAGAAAAAACCCTGAAGTTTTTGAAGCAGCATTGTGTCAAAAACTGCCTATCCAGGTTTCCCTGGTGGTCCAGTGGGTGGAGAGTCCACCTTGCAGTGCAAGGGGCGCCGGTTCGATCCCGGGCCTGNGAAGATCCCACGTGCCGCGGAGCGGCTGGACTGATGTGTCCAATTACCGAGCCGGACCTCTGGAGCGCATGCGCTCAGAGCCAGTGCTTTGCAACGACAGATGCCACCGTGATGGGAGGCCCACAGGAGTCAAAGAACAAAGACGGATGAACAGAGAGAAACGAAAGACCAATAGAAGTGGCCCGCCTGCTCCCCTCCCTCCCTCCCCAACCCGACCCCCGCCCAAAAAAAAAAAAATTAAAAAAAAAAAAACAAACTTATGGGTACATGAAGAAGCAAGCATCTAAATGATCACATCCGTTCAGTCACTGAGTTGGACACCCTGTTGTGTCCAACTCTTTGCAACCCTGTGGACTGTAGTCCGCCAGGCTTCTCTGTTAATGGAATTTTTCAGGCAAGAATACTAGAGTGGGTTGCCATTTCCTCCTCAATGATTATAATACAGCCTGCTAAAAATACAACAAATAGAGGTAACTTCCATTAAGTCATTCAATCAAGTGTATGGAGTGCCCTCAGTTTTACAGGCACTAGTCTAGGAACACAGGATAATCCTGAGTCTAGACTTTTGGTGTCATGGAAGCCTTCCAAGAGAATTTGTAAGAGGTAGTCAGTCAGGTAAAAGCATGTGGCCGCCATTATTAATTCTTCCCTTCCTGAAGAAAAAACCCTGAAGTTTTTGAAGCAGCATTGTGTCAAAAACTGCCTATCCAGGTTTCCCTGGTGGTCCAGTGGGTGGAGAGTCTGCTTTGCAGTGCAAGGGGCACCAGTTTGATCCCTGGCCCAGGAAGATCCCATGTGCCACGGAGTGGCTGGACTGGTGTGTCCAATTATGGAGCCAGTGCTCTGGAATCATTGTGGCAAGAGCTGGTGCTCTGCAACAAGAGAGTCCACTGCAATGGGAGGATCACACAAATCAAAGAATAAAGATGGATGAAAAATAAATAAATAAAAAACCAATAAAAGAGGCCAAAGTTAAAAAAAAGAAAAAACTGCCTTTCCATTCATACACCATTCTAGGTATGAGTGACCATATCAGTGAAAGCCTCTTGAATGGGGCTTTGTTGAAAAGCCCATGTTCAATGAAAATGAACCTAATTGATAGGTTCTTCTCTTTTCCTTTTATTCATGCTTGGAACACAGATATGAAACCTAGAGATAGAATCATCATCTTGCAGCCATAGGACAGTCCTTATAGTAAGGGTAAAATAAAAGGATAGTAAGGATTTTGGTTCCTGTTGATACCATACAACTACAAATTTCCTTTGGATTTTTGTTTAAGCCTTTGTAGTCACTTTTCTATTATGTACTGTTAACTATAATTCTAAGTAATAAAAAGAGTACTGGAGTTTGGTGGTAGAGAGTTCAAGAGAAAATTCCCAGGCATAGGAAACAATGAGATGTACAAAAATGTGGAGTGAGAAACTCTGAGTATGAAGAAGCTGTGAGGAAACCAACTGGTTGGAGTTGTTGAGAGAAGGCAACCATAGATGAAGTTGGACAGCTGAGTAAAGGACAGTTCCTTGTAATCCATATTAAGGAGAGTAGGCTTTGTTGTAAAGGCAGTAGAGATTCTCTTACAGACTTTTAAATGACTTAATATTTACATTAAGAGAATGTCTTATTAAAATATTTAGAAACATTATCAGAAGAGAGACTGATGGCAGGTAGACTAGAGAGGAGATTTATATCATCCAGGTGACTAAAGATCAAAACTAAGGTTGTAGAAATGGGAATTGATAGATCAGATTTGAGCTACTAATAGTAAGTCTCTAGAAGAGATGCAAAATATATCAAGGAGATAGAATCAACATAGATTGAAAGTGTGAGTTTGTAACAGAAAACATCTCAAGGATGGTCCTTAGGGTTCTGTCTTTGGTGACCAGATGGTTCACCAACATTGGTACTATAGGAGGAGATGATGGTAAAGTAATGATCCAAACTCTGAGATCTCTGAAAAACAGAGAGATTTTAAGTATACTTTGCCAGTTGTAGAAGTATCTCTCAGGAGGAGTGATAATACAGCCGCAATTCTTAAAGATGACATTTATATAAACTTAGTATTTTCAGAAAATTCCTAAGTAGACTGAGATAGATATAATAGTGTTTTACTTCAGTAAGCCTTTCTAGGTATGAGTGACCATATCAGTGAAAGCCTCTTGAATGGGGCTTTGTTGAAAAGCCCATGTTCAATGAAAATGAACCTAATTGATAGGTTCTTCTTTTTTCCTTTTATTCATGCTTGGAACACAGATATGAAACCTAGAGATAGAATCATCATCTTGCAGCCATAGGACAGTCCTTATAGTAAGGGTAAAATAAAAGGATAGTAAGGATTTTGGTTCCTGTTGATACCATACAACTACAAATTTCCTTTGGATTTTTGTTTAAGCCTTTGTAGTCACTTTTCTATTATGTACTGTTAACTATAATTCTAAGTAATAAAAAGAGTACTGGAGTTTGGTGGTAGAGAGTTCAAGAGAAAATTCCCAGGCATAGGAAACAATGAGATGTACAAAAATGTGGAGTGAGAAACTCTGAGTATGAAGAAGCTGTGAGGAAACCAACTGGTTGGAGTTGTTGAGAGAAGGCAACCATAGATGAAGTTGGACAGCTGAGTAAAGGACAGTTCCTTGTAATCCATATTAAGGAGAGTAGGCTTTGTTGTAAAGGCAGTAGAGATTCTCTTACAGACTTTTAAATGACTTAATATTTACATTAAGAGAATGTCTTATTAAAATATTTAGAAACATTATCAGAAGAGAGACTGATGGCAGGTAGACTAGAGAGGAGATTTATATCATCCAGGTGACTAAAGATCAAAACTAAGGTTGTAGAAATGGGAATTGATAGATCAGATTTGAGCTACTAATAGTAAGTCTCTAGAAGAGATGCAAAATATATCAAGGAGATAGAATCAACATAGATTGAAAGTGTGAGTTTGTAACAGAAAACATCTCAAGGATGGTCCTTAGGGTTCTGTCTTTGGTGACCAGATGGTTCACCAACATTGGTACTATAGGAGGAGATGATGGTAAAGTAATGATCCAAACTCTGAGATCTCTGAAAAACAGAGAGATTTTAAGTATACTTTGCCAGTTGTAGAAGTATCTCTCAGGAGGAGTGATAATACAGCCGCAATTCTTAAAGATGACATTTATATAAACTTAGTATTTTCAGAAAATTCCTAAGTAGACTGAGATAGATATAATAGTGTTTTATCTTCATGCAATACACTTATGCTGTTCTTTAATATTTCTTAGAACACTGAGAAACAAAAACAGATGATAAAAACAAAGATAACAACACCAAAACAGCTATACTACAGTAACCATAGTAATGTTGTTCGTTTCTTTGTTTCCTATTTCAACCCAGTTCAACTCAGTAAGGAGAAAATGATGAATGGAGAAGAGTAAGAGGGAAAGAAATGTGCCATAAGAGACATTTAGCAGATGTGATTTTAATGTGTCTGACATAGCTCTGCATAGTTTTGCACCTTTATGAGTTTATTGTGATAATGGTGGCAGGAAGATGGAGGCTCCAGGCACTGCTAAGTAATGAGACAATTTTGAGTTTTACTTGATACTTCCATTAAAGTCTTTTCACAATGTCTGTGCTCTTTGAATCCAACCTAAAGAGTACTCACTTAAAAAGTCCTAGCAGTGGCAAAGGGAATCAGAGCTACTTACACTCTTTTCCATCTAGATGTCCTCTCTTTGGTTTGGTCAAGTTGAGATAAAGGGCAGAGTAGGTTGGCACTTGTTATCAGTCCATGTAGCCACCTCAGCGTGAAAACAGTGATGTCCAAGGTCTAGTAATCATGACTGGAAAGGGCTGGTTGTGCCTGAACTTCTTTTTTTTTTTTTTAAAGATTTATTTATTTATTTATTTTGGGGCGGGGGTTGGATTGGGGAGGGAGGGGAGCAGGCGGGCCACTTCCGTTGGTCTTTCATTTCTCTATTTTCATCCGTCTTTGTTCTTTGGCTCCTGTGGGCCTCCCATCGCGGTGGCCTCTGTTGTCGCAGAGCACCGGCTCTGGGCGCATGCGCTCCAGAGGTCCGGCTCGGTAATTGGACACATCGGTCCAACCGCTCCGCGGCATGTGGGATCTTCCCAGGCCAGGGATCGAACCGGCGCCCCTTGCACTGCAAGGCGGTGTCCCTATCCACTGGACCACCAGGGGAAGCCCTGTGCCTGAACTTCTGTATTTGATTGTGTAAACCAGTAGCCTATATTTGGATCAAGTAATGAGAGAACTGTCATCATTTCATCTTGGTAGGACTTGACTTATTGCTACTGCTTTCTGAATTAAATGGATTTAAAAAGAACTGAAAGACAGAAAACCTTCTCTTGCTGCTGTCTTTTTTTGGTGGAGGCATGGGTTGGGGGAGGGCACACCATACAGCTCACAGGATCTCAGTTCCCAGACCAAGGACTGAACGCAGGCTATGACAACGAAAGACCAGAATCCTAACCACTAGGTCACCATGGAACTCCCTCAGCTGCTATTCTTACACAGTGAAAGACTGTTTCTAATACATGAGAGGATTTTGATGTGAGGGAGAAAAACAGTTACTGTAGAATAACTAGGTTCTTATGAAATAGAAATATGCATTAGGAAGTCATTGACTATGGTCACTTGAGCTTTATTGGCATGTCAAAGGAAAAACTGAAAAAAGAAAAGGTTTGCTTTATAAAGTGTATTTTTTTGGAGCCCATGCTGGTAAGTAAGTTTGCAAAGTACTCCTTGGGGTAAAATCAGACACTACAATAGTATTTGCTAAATTATCATTTCAAGATACCTTGGCATCAAGTACATATTTTAGTTACCTTTTTAATTCACATCTTTCTGACACGGTGCTCAATAATGAGGGGAAATATAAATCCCCCACTCTGGGACTGGATAATAAGACACTCCAAGGGGAATTTTTTTCATGATTCCGCATTACATTCATCTCATATCCAGAAGGACAAGGGCTTTTTTTTTTTCCCTACCACAGCCTCATCACAGATGGTTTTCATACAGATGTGTGTCTTTTTTTTTTTTTTTTGATTTAGCTCAATTACTGTTTCTACTTTTAATTTCCTAGAGTACTTTGCAGAATCCTAAACTATTTTAATTCCAAAGCAGGTTAGTTATATATCAGTACAAAATCAAAGACTCACCAATCAGAAAGTTAGGAATGAAATAGGCATCCATCTGTGAAGGGATTATAGTGATTTGGGGCCAGACCAGGTGGTAAGGTAGTGACAGAAGATGTGCACTGTTGTCACTTTGCATGTAAGCAGGAAGGTACAGGAAGAAATCATAAGGCCTTAAAAGGAGTATAACAGAAAGAGAAAGAATAAGAAATAAAGCTGAACTCACAGAAATAACTCCTAGAAATAACTCCTAGTTTACTTTTCATGATATCTAAAAGCTCTAGAATGCCATCTGACCTTTCTACCAAGAAAGGCAGTAAATAAAATGTATGAATAATTTGTATTTTTATATATGCTTTATACCCCAAATATGGAAATCAGATCATTTGAGAATGAGCATTCCTAACTGCAACATCAATGAATTCAAAATCAACTGGACTGTCAACTCCCTTTGAAAGAATCTATTTGTTTTCAAAGTCATCTTACTTGCCCTTGTAAGAAGCAAGATAAACAGAGTAGTTTCAAAGAAAGTTGTGAGATAGTTGGGCTTTAAGAATTTGACTTTGTCAAGTTCAAGAAGTTAAAAGGGAGGAAAAAAAAAAAGGAGGACAGGGGTGTTTATCCTATTAAAAAAAAAAAAAAACAGAATCAATAACTAATTTATTCAACAAACAATTATTGAATACCTTCTGTGTGTCATTTGCTGATGGGCTACAAACTAGATGTGTTAAAAATAAGAAGCAGGCAGGATACATTTCAATCCAGGAGAGGAAGAAGGTGATTCCATGACAGAATAGCAGGTGAGATTTTAGGTCAAATGTTGCCTTTAAGCATCTCTCATATTCTACCAGGTAGGTTAACTATTATACATAAAGACCAGCCCTACCCCACACAAGAAGAAATAGAGGTCCTGAAATGTATTTCAATTTTCCCTCCTATTCCTAGATAATGAAGGCAATAAAAACATCATTTTAATTGAAAAGCTGATGGGTATGAGTAAAAGCTTGCATGCTTTTACAAGTTTCTGCAATTCTCTGCCTTTTCATATTCTTATGATGAAGCCCACAGCAGCCACTTCCTTAGTATATCCTACCCCTTGGAACCATTAGCTTTTCCTTTACTCTATTTAATAAAATAGACTTTATTTTTTAGAGTAGTTTTCAGTTCACAATAAAATTGAGGAGAAAACATGGGGAGCTCCCACAAACACACTACCCACCCCCACACACAGTCTTCTCTATCAACATCCTCCACCAAGGTGTTATATTTATTACAAATGAGGAACCTACATCAACACATCATGATCACCTGAAGTCCATAGTTTATATTAGCTTCACGCTTGGTGCTGTACACTCTACAGTGTCAGTCACTCAGTCTTGTCAGACTCTCTGTGACCCACTGGACTGTAGCCCGCCAGGTTCCTCTGTCCATGGAATTCTCCAGGCAAGAATACTGGAGTGGGTTGCCGTGCCCTCCTCCAGAGAATCTTCCTGATCCAGGGGTTGAACTTGAGTTTCCTGCACTGGAGGCAGATTCTTTACCATCTGAGTCACCAGGGAAGCTTTATTCAGGGAAGTTATACCAGGGAGGTTATACCAGGGAGGTACATTCTCTGAGTTTTGACAAATGCATAATAACATGTATCTACCATTATAGTATCAAGCAGAACAGTTTCACTGCCTGTATTGCACTTCATGATGCCTATTGTCTTACTGTTAACAGTGTTCCACACTGTTCTCTGAACCCAAGGTAGGCAAGGCATGAGCTAAGAGGCTGCAAGGAGACTCAAGGAGCTGTAGGGGCTGCAGACATGTTTATTCTCTCCTGGCTGTCATGGCAGCCATACCACAGCCTCTCTCCTGGCTGATACAGCAGCCGTAGCAGCAGCCATAACATAACCATAATGTAGCCATAAGATAGCCATAAGACAACCTCATATAACATAACCATGATGCCGCTCCAATGTAGCCCCAGTTGCAGCAGCAGCCAGGGCTTCTCATGGTGAAGCTCCTACAGGTGTACCGCACAAAGTAGCCCATGACCAAGTGAGTACCTCCTGATGCACATGCAGTGCTAAGTGATCTCAGTTGTTACATAAACATTATTTACAGAATGTGGAGTGAGAGTGAGAAGCCATGGGGTGAGAGAGCCTGACCACACCATCTTGGCTAACTTGCTCTTCCGCTACACTGTGCTAAACATCTTCTCTGCTCTGCCTAGTCACGCTTCCCTCCACCCTAACACCTGGCAACCACTGATCTTTTTACTGTGTACATAGTTTTGCGTTTTCCAGAATGTCACAGAGTTGGAATCAAACAGTATGTAGTCTTTTTAGATTGGTTTCCTTTTACTCAGTGATATATATTTAAGAAGATTCCCTGATGGCTCAAGTGGTAAAGAAGCTGCCTGTGATGCAGGAGACACAGGAAATACAGGTTTGATCCTTGGGTTGGGAAGAATCCCTGCAGAAGGAAGTGACAACCCACTCCAGTATTCTTGCCTGGAGAATTCCATGGAGAGAGGAGCCTGGCGAGCTAAAGTCCATAGGGTTGCAAAGAGTCGGACACAACTGAGCATGCATGCACTATATATTTAAGATTCTTCCAGTCTTTTCATGGCTTCATAGCTCATTTCTTCTTAGCACCCTAAATAACATGAAATAATAGCAAACAACATCTATAAGAATCACTAAAATTAAAAAAAAAAAAAACTTTTCAAAATTAAGTGTTGGCTAGGATATAGAACAGCAGGAATTCTTTGTAAACTGGTATAACCACTTTGGAAAACTGCTTCTCTATCTTGATTCAAAATGAATATATGCTTAACTTATGACCCTGAATGGAGACGAAAATGGCAACCCACTCCAGTATTCTTTCCTGGTAAATTTCATGGATGGAGAGGCTGGTAAGCTGTAGTCCATGGGGTCACAAATACACACACACACACACACACACACACACACACATACATATCATATATATATATATATATATATATATATATATATATATATATCACAAATACATATGGGTCTTCCCTGAGGACCCAGTGGTGCAATGCAGGAGACCCAGGTTTGATCCTTGGGTTGGGAAGAATCCCTGCAGAAGGAAGTGACAACCCACTCCAGTATTCTTGCCTGGAGAATTCCATGGAGAGAGGAGCCTGGCGAGCTAAAGTCCATAGGGTTGCAAAGAGTCGGACACAACTGAGCATGCATGCACTATATATTTAAGATTCTTCCAGTCTTTTCATGGCTTCATAGCTCATTTCTTCTTAGCACCCTAAATAACATGAAATAATAGCAAACAACATCTATAAGAATCACTAAAATTAAAAAAAAAAAAAACTTTTCAAAATTAAGTGTTGGCTAGGATATAGAACAGCAGGAATTCTTTGTAAACTGGTATAACCACTTTGGAAAACTGCTTCTCTATCTTGATTCAAAATGAATATATGCTTAACTTATGACCCTGAATGGAGACGAAAATGGCAACCCACTCCAGTATTCTTTCCTGGTAAATTTCATGGATGGAGAGGCTGGTAAGCTGTAGTCCATGGGGTCACAAATACACACACACACACACACACACACACACACATACATATCATATATATATATATATATATATATATATATATATATATATATATATATATATATCACAAATACATATGGGTCTTCCCTGAGGACCCAGTGGTGCAATGCAGGAGACCCAGGTTCCAACCTCGGGTTGGGAAGATCCCCCTGGAGGAGGGTATGGCAACCCACTCTAGTAATTTTGCCTGAAGAATTCCATGGATGGAGGAGCCTGGCAGGCTGCAGTCCATGGGGTCACACAGAATCAGACATGACTGAAGTGACTGAAGTGAATATGCAGCAGCATGACCCAGAAATTCCATACCCAACATAAATACATATATAGATTCACCAGTAGCACGTTCAAGATATGTCACAGCAGCATCATATGAGAACCAGAAAAGAAATGTTTATCAACAGCCAAATGTATACATAAACTATATTCAAATAATTAAATGCTTCACAGCTATGAAAATGAACAACTACCACAGGCAGCAACATAGAGGAAACTCATAAACACCATGTTGAATGAAAGCTGTCAGACACAAAAGACTACATACACTTTGATTATATAAGGTTCAAAAACACAAACCTAATCTATGATATTAAAGAGTGATTAACTTTGATTAGAAGGAGGATAATGAATGTGAAGGGGAATGTTCTATTTGACTTGGGTGACCAGGGATTGAAGTCCGGCCACAGCAGTGAAAGCCCAGAAACCTGACCACTAGGCCACCAGGAAACTTTCACACAGATTTTTTCATGCTCTAAAAATTCACTGAACTGTGTGCTCGTGACTTGTATACTTTGGGGCATGCATATTGCTATATTTTACTACATTTATTAAAGAGATATAGAAGCAGTCCACTTGGATCTACTGAGATCTAGAATAACTATATGAATATCTATGACAGAAAGTCTACTTTTTTTTTTCTTCAAACCTTTACTTACTGGGAATTAGTAGACTACACAATGCGTTACTGTCATGAGAATTGCCATTTTATAGTTAATGTGCAATCGGGTCTTTGGGGTGTCTGATTTCAAAACCTATGCTCACAGCCATTATCCTGTACTACCTTCCATTATGATCACATACTCTCTTCCAGATCTATTTATGCTAAACATCTGTGGTTCTATGTATTTTCTTTTCCTATTTTATTTTATGACCCCAATGGATAGCAAAATGCTAAGTATATCCTCAATTATGTTTCATGACACCAAAATTAAGTTGAAAGACATTTGTTTGCTCTAAACAAGGTCAAATGACTGTTGTATGCATTTATGTATTATTTTGTGTGTGTGTTGTGCTTATAAGTCTTGGGTATGTGTATGTGGTATATCATATTTTTTGAATAATTTTTCACTGGTTTCAAAATGCTTTTAATACTTTGCTTAGCATTGACTACAGTTGAACACGGAGCAGACAATCTTACTGAATTGGCTGTGTTGGGTATTTAAGGGGTTTTCCACCCCTCAGCATATACTGGGTTGGCCAAAAAGTTCATTCGGGTTTTCTGTAAGATTTATGGAGAACGTCAAATGAATTTCTCAGCCAACCCAATACTAATTCAAAATCTTTGAGGGTCTGCAAGCAGTTTAATTTTTTCCAATGTGCATTGACTTGTATAAAGATAGTAAACTGTATCTGTCACTGTTCATCTGTTGTCCAATGATAACATTTTCTTAGTTCCCCAGGAGTATTTTATAATTCCTACTCCTCTCATCTTGACTCTCATCTCATCTCATACTTCTCTGGTTCTTAATAAATTGGTGAAACTGCCACTCTACCAGTCATTCATAGGACTGCAGCATCTCCCTATTAACCTTTCATACACACTGAAATTTGGTCATTCATTTTTACTCTTAGCTTTCCACCTCTTAAACACTTTATGATTCATAGCTAAAGTAGCACATGCACACCCTTTAGTTACGAACTTAATATGTAAGCACGAAAGAAGGTGAGAATAGTACTGTTTTCATAGAAGCACTTTTATTTTTCTAGAGGTTAGTTCTTTAGTTTGTCTATTGAATATCAAGATGATTCTTCTCTGACTTTTTATTTTCCGTTAAAGATAGTTTGTCCAGTATTCTAGCTCTATGTATTCATTATTATTGTTTTAACTGGGTAAATGCAGTTGATATCTTTGAACACATATATTCATAGGACACTTTGCCATATAAATATTCTAATCATTTTTTATATAGCAACAGTTTCAAAACAGCACCAGAATTTAATGTACACATTTTTATTTGTAATATAATCTATCAATTTTCTTCATTGAATTTTTTAGAGAAAAAAAAATTCTATACTGCAGAATTTCTAAAGGGCAAAACAAATAAAGGATTCTTTCCTAAAATAAGGTTTGCAAAATTAACAATTAATACTTTGCTTAGCTTATAAGTCTTGGGTATGTGTATGTGGTATATCATATTTTTGAATAATTTTCACTGGTTTCAAAATGCTTTTAATACTTTGCTTAGCATTGACTACAGTTGAACACGGAGCAGACAATCTTACTGAATTGGCTGTGTTGGGTATTTAAGGGTTTTCCCCCCCTCCGCATATACTGGGTTGGCCAAAAAGTTCATTCGGGTTTTCTGTAAGATTTATGGAGAACGTCAAATGAATTTCTCAGCCAACCCAATACTAATTCAAAATCTTTGAGGGTCTGCAAGCAGTTTAATTTTTTCCAATGTGCATTGACTTGTATAAAGATAGTAAACTGTATCTGTCACTGTTCATCTGTTGTCCAATGATAACATTTTCTTAGTTCCCCAGGAGTATTTTATAATTCCTACTCCTCTCATCTTGACTCTCATCTCATCTCATACTTCTCTGGTTCTTAATAAATTGGTGAAACTGCCACTCTACCAGTCATTCATAGGACTGCAGCATCTCCCTATTAACCTTTCATACACACTGAAATTTGGTCATTCATTTTTACTCTTAGCTTTCCACCTCTTAAACACTTTATGATTCATAGCTAAAGTAGCACATGCACACCCTTTAGTTACGAACTTAATATGTAAGCACGAAAGAAGGTGAGAATAGTACTGTTTTCATAGAAGCACTTTTATTTTTCTAGAGGTTAGTTCTTTAGTTTGTCTATTGAATATCAAGATGATTCTTCTCTGACTTTTTATTTTCCGTTAAAGATAGTTTGTCCAGTATTCTAGCTCTATGTATTCATTATTATTGTTTTAACTGGGTAAATGCAGTTGATATCTTTGAACACATATATTCATAGGACACTTTGCCATATAAATATTCTAATCATTTTTTATATAGCAACAGTTTCAAAAACAGCACCAGAATTTAATGTACACATTTTTATTTGTGATATAATCTATCAATTTTCTTCATTGAATTTTTTAGAGAAAAAAAAATTCTATACTGCAGAATTTCTAAAAGGGCAAAAACAAATAAAGGATTCTTTCCTAAAATAAGGTTTGCAAAATTAACAATTAACATGACAAGCTTGTTAAGTTTTAGACATCCTTAACATTGTAAGGCATAGAGCTAGCCCAGAAGGCCATTAAGCAAATATTATCTATGCAATAGTAGAGAATGAGATCAGTAGATACTCAGTCTGTCAGGTAGATGCAGCAAACTAAGAAATCTTACTTTCTTTTTTAAAATTTTATTGGACTATAGTTGACTTGCAATCTTGTGTTAATTTCTGCTGTACAGCAAAAATGATTCAGTTATATATACATATATATATATATATTCTTTGCCATATTATTTTACATTATAGTTTATCACAGGATATTACATATAGTTCCCTGCACTATACAGTAAGACCTTGTTGTTTATCAAATCTTTATTACAGAGTTTAGGTACTAATTATAGAACAGCTAACCAAGTTTGAGCTTGTTCAGAGTTAAAAACAATGGTACACCCACATGCTCTCTCAGCAGCTTTCAATAGCCTGCCTGTTTCAAAACTTGGTAGCTTCAGCTCAGATTATTAGCTTTTACCTTTTTTTGCAAGATAATTAAAAAGGTGAAATAGGATAAAAAGTCATGCAATTCATTGGTATTAATATTCCTGCATTGTCTGTAGGCTTAAGAGTCTGACTTGTTTTTCTCATAGACACTTGGTTATAAATCCAAATGAATATTTTTTAATCAGTCTTGGAAGAGAACTATCTCATCACAACTTGTTAAGTTTTATTTATGAAAATGTAATGAAAAGTTTAAAAATCAATAAGTTTCTCTGACTTTTTATTTTCCGTTAAAGATAGTTTGTCCAGTATTCTAGCTCTATGTATTCATTATTATTGTTTTAACTGGGTAAATGCAGTTGATATCTTTGAACACATATATTCATAGGACACTTTGCCATATAAATATTCTAATCATTTTTTATATAGCAACAGTTTCAAAACAGCACCAGAATTTAATGTACACATTTTTATTTGTGGTATAATCTATCAATTTTCTTCATTGAATTTTTTAGAGAAAAAAAAATTCTATACTGCAGAATTTCTAAAAGGGCAAAAACAAATAAAGGATTCTTTCCTAAAATAAGGTTTGCAAAATTAACAATTAACATGACAAGCTTGTTAAGTTTTAGACATCCTTAACATTGTAAGGCATAGAGCTAGCCCAGAAGGCCATTAAGCAAATATTATCTATGCAATAGTAGAGAATGAGATCAGTAGATACTCAGTCTGTCAGGTAGATGCAGCAAACTAAGAAATCTTACTTTCTTTTTTAAAATTTTATTGGACTATAGTTGACTTGCAATCTTGTGTTAATTTCTGCTGTACAGCAAAAATGATTCAGTTATATATACATATATATATATATATTCTTTGCCATATTATTTTACATTATAGTTTATCACAGGATATTACATATAGTTCCCTGCACTATACAGTAAGACCTTGTTGTTTATCAAATCTTTATTACAGAGTTTAGGTACTAATTATAGAACAGCTAACCAAGTTTGAGCTTGTTCAGAGTTAAAAACAATGGTACACCCACATGCTCTCTCAGCAGCTTTCAATAGCCTGCCTGTTTCAAAACTTGGTAGCTTCAGCTCAGATTATTAGCTTTTACCTTTTTTTGCAAGATAATTAAAAAGGTGAAATAGGATAAAAAGTCATGCAATTCATTGGTATTAATATTCCTGCATTGTCTGTAGGCTTAAGAGTCTGACTTGTTTTTCTCATAGACACTTGGTTATAAATCCAAATGAATATTTTTTAATCAGTCTTGGAAGAGAACTATCTCATCACAACTTGTTAAGTTTTATTTATGAAAATGTAATGAAAAGTTTATGGAAGAAGGAGGAGACTTACAATAATAAGATTTTCATGTAAATTAATCTAATCTATTTCTAAACTCAAATTCTGAGTTTTTTGGGGTTTTTTTCAGCCTCTTTTTATTGGTCCTTCATTTATTTATTTTCATCCATCTTTATTCTTTGGCCTGTATGGGCCTCCCATTGCAGTGGCCTCTCTTGTCGCAGAGCACCAGCTCTGGGCGCATGTGCCCCAAAGCCCTAGCTCGTAATTGGACAGACCGGTCCAGGTGCTACATGGCATGTGGGATCTTCCCAGGCCAGCGATCGAACCGGTTCCCCTTGCACTGGAAGATGGACTCTTTACCCACTGGAACACCAGGGAAGCCCCCAAGTCTGAATTTTGACACAAATTTTCCATGGCATTCTAGCTAATCTGCAATGACTATTATGTAAATAGCTTTTTTTGCTCTACACCAAATACAAAATGCTCTCATTTCCAAATCCCTGAAAAACTATTTGTGATGACATCGAGTAAACAAGAAACTTTTTAAAAGAACAGTCCATTGCTACCATCAAGTTGATTTTGGCATTCCTTTTCCAGAGCTATTTTGCATATTGGGTCATGTAACAGTTTTAGTCCTAGTAACTGTCTATTTTGGGAGCTCACCTACAATCTCGTGACATTATCGAAAAAGTATGAAATTAGAACTTCAATATGAATTTAAAAAGGCAAACATCCAGCGTTTAAGATTATATTAGTATTTAGCTATTTTTCATGTATAAAGGTGCTATTCAAGCACTAATTAATCCTCTTAAAACCTCTGTGAGCATGGCTGGACTAGGAGAAAATCTTGAGTTTTGAAGAGAGAAAAGTGGAAAATTTCTAAGGGAGCTGTATTTTTCCATAACTCATCTCCAAGCAGAATCTCCTAAACAGGTGTCAATTAAATTCTGCTTATCTGAATAGTCAGGCTGTTCAGCAGACTAAAAAAATTGTTTTGCTTGAAACACTTAGGGATGACCCAAAACCTTAGCCCACAGTCAAACAAAATCTCAGAATTGAGAAATCAAGGAAGCCAAGAACTATCCTAAATATCTGTACATATTCAGGGTCAGTGATGGACTATTATAAACCTAAATATACTGGTTCTTACTAGAACTGGACATATTGCTAAGAAAATAACCAGTTACCTCACCATGTCTAATTCCTTACAAGTCAATCATTCATTTCTGACTATGGCTGTTTCCTCAAACTTTTGAGGTGAAGGAATGCATGTGGGTGTCACTGAAAGCCACTGGCAGGCCTGAGGCATAAACAAGAGTGAAGACCAAATAGAAGGGAAGAAGTGATTGCGGTAGAAGATCATTAACAAGTTCTTAAGATGTGAGCCATAATTTCAACCAGTGGCCCAGAGAGCAGAGAGGTAAATCTGTTAAAACAATGGAATGAGTATGGGTAAATTCAAGGAACAGGTCATGCTGGAAGTATAAGGAGACATGGAATAGCCAATTCATGTGGGAATTGTGTCAGAAGCCAGATTATTGCACGTAGATAGAATCTATTAATATGACCTACCCAAAACACAATCCAAGAAAAATATCAAACTCAAGTAGGGCATTGTGGCAGGAGCTACAGTACAACTACCCACACACACAGCACTTACACACACATGCACACACTTCTAGCCCTGCATCCCTGTTCTATATTTTTCCATTGCATTATCACTTTTTCTAACATGCTTCACAATTAACTTACGTTCTCTCTCTCTCTATACGATGGAAATTACTAGAGTAGAAAGAGTTATATTTTTTTTATTGATTTGTGTATATACAACAGTGTCTGGAATATAATAGGCTCTAAGTGAAGTTAAAGAAATGAATACCGGATGTTCCAGAGTGCATGGAAGGGCTGAAGCACACTAAACTCATTATAATGGATTATTTATCAACAACTATTTCAATAGCCATGTGGACTCTCTGAAAGTACATGTTCTTGGAATTTCTCTGTCAGTCCAATGGTCAAAACTCCACAATTCCACTGCTGGGGGCACTGGGTTCGATCCCTGGTCAAGGAGCTTCCTGGATGCTGTACAGCATGGCCCAAAAGACAAAAAGAAAAAAGAAAGTCCAAGTTCTCTATGTTTGCAGCTTTTTAGACAAATAAAATGGAGACCACTGAAATGAACTGGGGAAAAAGCAACAGAAAAGTGATTTAGAGGATACTGAAGGAAGATGGGGTGATAAATTCTGTAGGGCACTGTTGTCCGTTGTCAGGATTTAAAGTGCAGTGGGATATCATCAGAAAGTTTTGAGGAGAGAGGTGACTTGATCTGACGTATATTTGAACAAAATCTCTTGAGATGCTGTGTGAAAAATAAACTGGAGGAGTAAAAAGGCCAAAACAAGAGTGAAGACCAAATAGAAGGGAAGAAGTGATTGCGGTAGAAGATCATTAACAAGTTCTTAAGATGTGAGCCATAATTTCAACCAGTGGCCCAGAGAGCAGAGAGGTAAATCTGTTAAAACAATGGAATGAGTATGGGTAAATTCAAGGAACAGGTCATGCTGGAAGTATAAGGAGACATGGAATAGCCAATTCATGTGGGAATTGTGTCAGAAGCCAGATTATTGCACGTAGATAGAATCTATTAATATGACCTACCCAAAACACAATCCAAGAAAAATATCAAACTCAAGTAGGGCATTGTGGCAGGAGCTACAGTACAACTACCCACACACACAGCACTTACACACACATGCACACACTTCTAGCCCTGCATCCCTGTTCTATATTTTTCCATTGCATTATCACTTTTTCTAACATGCTTCACAATTAACTTACGTTCTCTCTCTCTCTATACGATGGAAATTACTAGAGTAGAAAGAGTTATATTTTTTTTATTGATTTGTGTATATACAACAGTGTCTGGAATATAATAGGCTCTAAGTGAAGTTAAAGAAATGAATACCGGATGTTCCAGAGTGCATGGAAGGGCTGAAGCACACTAAACTCATTATAATGGATTATTTATCAACAACTATTTCAATAGCCATGTGGACTCTCTGAAAGTACATGTTCTTGGAATTTCTCTGTCAGTCCAATGGTCAAAACTCCACAATTCCACTGCTGGGGGCACCGGGTTCGATCCCTGGTCAAGGAGCTTCCTGGATGCTGTACAGCATGGCCCAAAAGACAAAAAGAAAAAAGAAAGTCCAAGTTCTCTATGTTTGCAGCTTTTTAGACAAATAAAATGGAGACCACTGAAATGAACTGGGGAAAAAGCAACAGAAAAGTGATTTAGAGGATACTGAAGGAAGATGGGGTGATAAATTCTGTAGGGCACTGTTGTCCGTTGTCAGGATTTAAAGTGCAGTGGGATATCATCAGAAAGTTTTGAGGAGAGAGGTGACTTGATCTGACGTATATTTGAACAAAATCTCTTGAGATGCTGTGTGAAAAATAAACTGGAGGAGTAAAAAGGCCAAAACCAGAATTCCAGTCAAAAGACTACTACAATAAGCCAAAACACAGATGATGGTGGCTTGGACCTGAGTGGTACCAGTAGAGGTTTTGAGAACTGGTCATATGGAGGGTATCTTTTGAAGGAATAGCCAGTGGGATTTCTTGATGGATTGAATATGGCGTGGGAGAGAAGGAGAATGAATCAAGGATGATGAGAGTGTTTTAGCCAGAAGCACATGGAAGAAGGGAAATACTGAGACAGAAAAGACTTCCGCAGTTGAAAGACTGAGGATGTTTCAGAAAATTCTTTGGGCGCAGTTACGGCACATGCCTGGAACAGTGGCGTGCACCTGGGGTGGGGGAGGGGGGAAAGGGTAGGGCGTCATAGGGGTGCACTGTTGGGATGCGCCATTGGCGTACGTCATTGGGGTTCGTCATAGAGGAATGTCGTAGTGGTTCACTGTTGGTGTTGGAGCTGCCACAGCCACCATGAAGCTGACAGTGAAGGTGGTCTGGGGCCCCCAGTGTCACCTGCAGGTGTCGAAGGACGAGCTGGTGTGCACCCTGAAACAGCTGATCTTTGAGAAAATGAACATTCCCGTCTGCCATCAGTGGCTGATCTTCAAAGGCAAGGTCCTGAAAGATGGGAAAAAACTTTCGGATTACAACATTGGGCCGAACTCTAAGCTCTGCCTAGTGGTCAAACCCCTGGAGGAGAAGGCGGTATTACCGGAAGAAAACAACGCGGAAAGACAGGCAGAGGCCCCGGCGCCGGCCCTAACCTTCTGGCAGCTAATTTCCGGAATCCTGGCCCAGCACTTCAGTGCTGAAGATGCCTGCAGAGTCCTGGATCAACTCAAGAAGGTAAGGAGCTTCGCCCGGGACTTCCGCCTCGCACCTACTGGCTCCCAACCCCTGCCTCTGTCCCAGAGGCCCCACCCACACCTCTTAATTCTCCTGACTTTCTCTCTTCAGGATTATGAAACATCCCTGAGGGTCAAATTGACTGCTTCGCAACAAGACTAAAGCTGTGGAAAAGGGTCCTCTGAAGACTATTTGAACAAAATCTCTTGAGATGCTGTGTGAAAAATAAACTGGAGTAAAAAGGCCAAAACCAGAATTCCAGTCAAAAGACTACTACAATAAGCCAAAACACAGATGATGGTGGCTTGGACCTGAGTGGTACCAGTAGAGGTTTTGAGAACTGGTCATATGGAGGGTATCTTTTGAAGGAATAGCCAGTGGGATTTCTTGATGGATTGAATATGGCGTGGGAGAGAAGGAGAATGAATCAAGGATGATGAGAGTGTTTTAGCCAGAAGCACATGGAAGAAGGGAAATACTGAGACAGAAAAGACTTCCGCAGTTGAAAGACTGAGGATGTTTCAGAAAATTCTTTGGGCGCAGTTACGGCACATGCCTGGAACAGTGGCGTGCACCTGGGGTGGGGGAGGGGGGAAAGGGTAGGGCGTCATAGGGGTGCACTGTTGGGATGCGCCATTGGCGTACGTCATTGGGGTTCGTCATAGAGGAATGTCGTAGTGGTTCACTGTTGGTGTTGGAGCTGCCACAGCCACCATGAAGCTGACAGTGAAGGTGGTCTGGGGCCCCCAGTGTCACCTGCAGGTGTCGAAGGACGAGCTGGTGTGCACCCTGAAACAGCTGATCTTTGAGAAAATGAACATTCCCGTCTGCCATCAGTGGCTGATCTTCAAAGGCAAGGTCCTGAAAGATGGGAAAAAACTTTCGGATTACAACATTGGGCCGAACTCTAAGCTCTGCCTAGTGGTCAAACCCCTGGAGGAGAAGGCGGTATTACCGGAAGAAAACAACGCGGAAAGACAGGCAGAGGCCCCGGCGCCGGCCCTAACCTTCTGGCAGCTAATTTCCGGAATCCTGGCCCAGCACTTCAGTGCTGAAGATGCCTGCAGAGTCCTGGATCAACTCAAGAAGGTAAGGAGCTTCGCCCGGGACTTCCGCCTCGCACCTACTGGCTCCCAACCCCTGCCTCTGTCCCAGAGGCCCCACCCACACCTCTTAATTCTCCTGACTTTCTCTCTTCAGGATTATGAAACATCCCTGAGGGTCATGATGCTGGATGACACTGAAAGATTTACCGACTGCTTCCCGCAACAAGACTAAAGCTGTGGAAAAGGGGTCCTCTGAGTAGGATTCTCAGAGTGTGGAGATAATTCTGACCAGGCCACAAACTCCATGTATCATTAAATGCATCCTTATGCTACAATTTGGCTCATTATTCTGATTGGCAGGTACTCGGGGACCTGTATCCAGCTCTTATTAGGTGCCAGGCCCCACTCAAAGCTCTTGACCTGGGTTTGCTCCTACATTTTGCACAAAGGGTGAGACAGCCAAGGCTCCTAGTGGGTGAAGTGGAGGAGCCAGATTTTGCATCTAGCCAGCTTCTAAAAGTGATTCAGGGTCAGAGGGAGGAAAGGGGCTGTTTAGAAGCTTTCTGAGGGGTGGGCATTGGCATTCCAGGTTTAGCCCACCGAGGAGAAACCCTTGAGCAATACATTTCCAGGCCTGGAAGGGAAGTAGCTGGCCCCTGCTGTCCAGTCCTATCACCTTGCCTCTGACAGATCCAGCATTGGCGTGAGGTCAGGTGACACTCAGCCTTTGGTCCCCTCAGCTGCTGCAGCCAGTGTGCACTCAAAGAGAAGGCGGGTTGGGGACTCTGGGATGTCACCCAGCTCTGGGGTGTGACCTTAGGCAAGTCCCTGTGCCATGTTGGTCCCCAGCCATTGACTCTGCACAATGAGGTCCACTCTTTAGACTCAGTTTCCTTTACCTTCAAACCCTGGGGTCAGGAGTCTGCAGCGATCCTATCCCTTGTGTCCCAGACACAAAGTGAGGCCAAAAGTTGAGTGATGGGCAAGCATGGCCCAGAGATGGACTTTTCTGGCCTTTAGTGTCACAGCTTTTCTCTGGGCACCCCTTCTACTTGTCTCTTTCCAGACATGGGTGGTCCTCAACTCTTAGAGATGACGAGTGATGGTCTCAAGTTTACTCAGCCAGGACCATTCACCCTATGCTCATCCTCTGCCAGGTGTGTACAGGGATTTTACTGTGCACACCATTCACTGCCTGAAAGGGAACCTGGCAGGGTGGGGGGTGAAACTGGGGGAGCCGTAGAAGATCGTCTAGGCACCTGCTCCTTGGAGGAGGGCACCTGGGCCACCTTCTTGCCTGGGCCTAGTGGGATAAGTGCTGGGTCCCCAGGCGGGGAGGACGAAAAGAGGTCTGAGAGCCAAAGGTTTTGAAAAGCAGAAGGAGGTCCGTGGTCCCACCCAGGAGCTGTGCATGTCCAGTAGCAGGGCCCATATGATAGACTTACCTATGCTCTCATTTCTTTTCAGTCAGGAAATTTTATATTGCCATCTTTACTCACACTAGAGGTGAATGTGAGACTTTTACCTGAAAGGAACTATATTAGCTGAGCTCCTTTTGGTTTCCAATCATTGATTTAACCATAAAGGAAATTGGTTTAAGCAATAAAGGAAATGTATTGGTTTACAAAACTGAGAAGTCCAGGAGTACTGGTAGAAGATAAACAATTTCACCAAATACCTAGTCTTCGTACCTCCCCTCTGCACCCTACAGTGTCTGATTCATCCCACGCTGCTGCCTTAGGATCAGAAAATTGTTGCCTGCAGCTTCCACCAAATCCCTTGATCACAACCAGCAAGGAGCACTTTCCCATTCTGTAGCATAGCTTTTCTTAGCTGCCCTAGCAAATAAACACTGTCCTTCCGTGGCTAAAAAAAAAAAAAAAAAAACTTTGGAGATTTCAATACATTTTCAGATTAATATGTTTCTTCTTTCAGCAGAGCAGAGTGTTCATGGTGGCAGATACTAGTCATTTCACTGTTGACTGTGTAAGTCAACAAAGCTGTCAGGATGGATTTTGGGGGGTTATTTTTTCTTTTTAGTTCTGAGACTAAATGTGATGAAGTACAAAGAATATTCAGAATGTCTATCAAGGAAGGAATAGATTTTATTACAGTAGATTAAATAGCAATTTAGATAAGCTCATTTAGTGTTTTACTATAATTCACCAGGAGAAATAAGTATTTTTGGTGTCTTTTGGCCATCTTAAATTGATTGATACCAGGAAACTGTAAATTAAATATACCTATGCATACAAGGTGAAAACTACTAGCAAAAAGAAGACCAGAGGGACAGTGAGCCACACTGTATTAAACTAAAGACACTACACACACGTAACTCAGAAGTTACACTACTTTCTGCAAGTGAAATGTTAAGGAGTGTGTTACTCATTTCACTTTTGTGGAAAATCTGTACAAACTCAGTATGGCTAATATTATGGCATTTGTTAAGCAAAAAGTATTTAGAGACGCACTCATATCCTTTGATCCAGAATTCCAGTGCTACTAATTTCTCATGAGGTAATATTAAGAACATGCGCAAAGATTTTTGTGCAGGGCTTTTGTTATAATGAAAATTGGAGACCAGTTAAATAGCCAAATCTAGAGTATTTGAATAAATCATGCACATTCCTTCAATGCAATACTGTGCAGCCAGTTCAAAGAATATTGTCTCAGTGCATGTGCACAGAAACCTGCCTGACATATCCAGTGAAAAAAACAAGTTAGAAAACGAAATTACATATGACCCCATTTTAATAGTTGTGCAGTTTATCTATTTTTGAGCAGAAAAATTCTGCAAGTGTATACCACAAAATGGTAACTTGTTATCACTGGGATTATAGACAGCTTCTATGATTATCTCTGTTTACTAAAATAAACCTGTACTACTTTTATAATAAAAATATACCAATGCATGGAACAACAATGATTACAATAAATAGAAGTATTTCATGCTTTAGAAAGATACACATCTTGTTTTCCCTGGAGACACACCCTTGTTCACACATCATAAGATAAACCTTTAACAGCATATTATTACTGGCACTCCCTGGCTAGAGTATTTCTGATTGAGATTAGTGTAACATAATGAGTTGCCAAATTAAGTATTTAAAACACTCACAAAAAGCCTTTCCAATGTGAGAAATGTGGCTAAATACCCACATGTTCATAAGATGACTTTCAGGATTTTATCAATTACAGTAATAATTTAAACAAATAACAATTAGCATGAATTCTCAGAGAACCATGTGTGCTTTTTCATAAGATATACAAAAAATAAAAAATAAAAAGGGACTTGGGAGAAAACTCTCAATAGAAAAGAGAGATCAGATAGGCAGTATCTTTCATTTTCTCATTAAAGATCCACTTTTTTCCTCCATCTGGCCAGGCAAATAATGTAGAGATGGCCAACTGTAGATTATGCTGGGTCATCAGGGGCAGAAGCAACGTGTATAATTGAAATCCACTGATAATCTGGAAACCTAATTTTACCTAATAGTTGCAACCACCTCCTGGACAGAACCCTTCCGTAGAGCTGCTAATGAGAAGCATAATTGAGTGGTTTGAGTTCATCTGCTTTCAGTTATCCTTTGCAGGTGCTAATGAACAGTGATGTGGTCAAAAGGCTGTCAGCCAAAGGAAGCGGTAGGAGAAAAAGCAAGACATGGATAACCCCAGAAACTGGATAATCAGCCTGGAAATGGGTGAGTTGACTACAGTGAGGATCAGTTATTCATTATATGCTTAAATAAATTCCACGAGGATATATGTCATGAAATAAGATCTTCATATTAAGGATTTTCATATATGCAGAGTCTATCTTGGTTAACATGAATTATGGTATAGTCTTAGAAATTCTTTATACTGTGGTGATTTTCCTGGGCAGCAATGATAGGACGTTTATTGTCAGAGCACAGCTAATCAGCTACAGGCTCCTCTACTAAATATGGCCAACAGATTGCTTATGAGTCAGGACTCTGGCAGACAGCCTTTCTTTTGGACCAATGAAAGGATGATTAACTCACTCACATGCCTTCTGGGAGAGAATATAAGCATTGCTGGTATCCAAAGATTTTTTTTCATTATTCCTCCAAATTCATGCTTTAGTAAACAGCCTTTTGAAAGTATTGTTATGGTGAACATTTTGTGGTTTATGTTTACCATTTGATTTTCAAGAATTGTTTAAAATAGATGTTTTCAGAGTGCAATTATTTTCTAGTAGTACACAATAAACTCTAATATTTGTAACTGAAACTGTATCTGTGTTTGATTAGTAATTAAGCTTTCAAATGGTTATGAAAGTCATTTCTTTTTATAAGGTTGTACTTTAGGACAAATTATTTGATACATTTACTAATATTCAGAGTTGAAACTATATCTACATATGATTATGAATGTGAACTCTATGGTGGTAGCAAAACTGATTTCCATTTATGGCAGTAGTTTAAAACAAAGTACACTGTAAACTATCTGATATTTGTAAATAAAACTGTATCTGCAGATGAATATTAATTATGTTTTCTATAGCAATTGTGAGAGTAATCTCCATTTATAGCACTCATTTTAAGTAAATGAGATTTTTAATCATTTTAATATCAACTGTTATTTCTCGATCTTGCCCTGTGATAGTGTGTCCCTTTGCCCATACTGTGAGCAAAAGGGCAAATGAACTAGTTTTATATAATTTGGATTGTTTAAGTCACATGACTATTCTTTTTTTTGTTTTTCATCCATCTTTATTCTTTGGCCTGTGTGGGCCTCCCATTGTAGCGGCCTCTCTCCTTGCAGAGCACGGGCTCTGGGCGCATGCGCTCCAGAGCGCTGGCTCATAATTGGACACACCAGCCAGCCACTCCGCAGCACATGGGATCTTGCTGCACCAGGGACCAAACTGGTACCCCTTGCACTGTAAGGTGGACTCTTTACCCACTGGACCACCAGGGAAACCCCACATGAATATTCTTTTTTTTTTTTTTTTTTCTTTTCTGAGATCTTGAGATCCAGGATGCCTCCATAATTTTTTTTTTAACTTTTATTTTACTTTTAAATTTTACAGAGTTTTGTTGTTTACAGATATGTATGTTCCATATTCTTAATTAGTGCTTATTTTTCGCTTAAAAAACTAAATAATTTTCAATTCACTTATATACAGTATTTATCAAATTCTACCTAACTGAAAAAACAAGACCTCAAATCTCCACTTCAATGAAAATGTGGGTAAATCCTATCCCAATTTACTTATATGAGAAGCAATGGTATGAGGAGATGAATTGTAGAATTTATTCATATTGAACACTTGCTCTGTGTCTGACCTGATAATAAGTGCTTTATATGTATTGACTCATGTAATACTTTGGGGAGATGGTACTATGGCATCTCTAATTTATTGTAAATGAGAAACTAAGATTAAGTAATTCGTCAAAATTCACCTAGAGCTTATAAGCAGCGGGGCTCAGATTTAAATCCAAGTAGTTGACCTGTGGAGTCAAGCTTTGTAATTCTCCATGCTATATAGTTTCATTTAGATTTCTGTTGCCTCACATATTCAGATTATGATTACTTTTAGGTATTCCAGAACCATCTTCCAACTTTATCTCTGTTCATTTGGCAAGTGTTGAGCTCAGACAGTGAAGAATCTGCCTGCAATGTGGGAGATCTGGATTCAATCCCTGGGTCAGGGAAGATCTCCTGGAGAAGGGAAAGGAAACCCACTCCAGTATTCTTTCCTGGAGAATTCCAGGGACAAAGGAGGCTGGTGGGCTAAAGTCTATGGGATCACAAAGAGTCAGACACGACTGAGCAACTAACACTGCATTCAAATAGGGCCACAGAATTCTATTCAGTACATAGATTTTGAATTATCGCTCATGTGTTTATCAATTTGATCTCTCCTATAGTTGCTCACTCCTGTCTTTTACATTCTAAACCTTCACTATTTGATGCCTTCAGTTCCCCCATGGACATGGGTTTCTATTAAGAAAACACAAACAAACAAACAATAAGGAACTAATTATAATACATTGTATTTGCAAAGTACTTTCACAGGCCTGCTCTCACTTGGTTCTCACAAGTTCATTTGTTATTTTTAATTATAAAACTACTTTCTCATAGGATGCCTCCATATTTTTTAACTTTTATTTTACTTTTAAATTTTACAGAGTTTTGTTGTTTACAGATATGTATGTTCCATATTCTTAATTAGTGCTTATTTTTCGCTTAAAAAACTAAATAATTTTCAATTCACTTATATACAGTATTTATCAAATTCTACCTAACTGAAAAAACAAGACCTCAAATCTCCACTTCAATGAAAATGTGGGTAAATCCTATCCCAATTTACTTATATGAGAAGCAATGGTATGAGGAGATGAATTGTAGAATTTATTCATATTGAACACTTGCTCTGTGTCTGACCTGATAATAAGTGCTTTATATGTATTGACTCATGTAATACTTTGGGGAGATGGTACTATGGCATCTCTAATTTATTGTAAATGAGAAACTAAGATTAAGTAATTCGTCAAAATTCACCTAGAGCTTATAAGCAGCGGGGCTCAGATTTAAATCCAAGTAGTTGACCTGTGGAGTCAAGCTTTGTAATTCTCCATGCTATATAGTTTCATTTAGATTTCTGTTGCCTCACATATTCAGATTATGATTACTTTTAGGTATTCCAGAACCATCTTCCAACTTTATCTCTGTTCATTTGGCAAGTGTTGAGCTCAGACAGTGAAGAATCTGCCTGCAATGTGGGGGGTCTGGATTCAATCCCTGGGTCAGGGAAGATGTCCTGGCGAGGGGAAAGGAAACCCGCACCAGTATTGTTTCCTGGAGAATTCCAGGGACAAAGGAGGCTGGTGGGCTAAAGTCTATGGGATCACAAAGAGTCAGACACGACTGAGCAACTAACACTGCATTCAAATAGGGCCACAGAATTCTATTCAGTACATAGATTTTGAATTATCGCTCATGTGTTTATCAATTTGATCTCTCCTATAGTTGCTCACTCCTGTCTTTTACATTCTAAACCTTCACTATTTGATGCCTTCAGTTCCCCCATGGACATGGGTTTCTATTAAGAAAACACAAACAAACAAACAATAAGGAACTAATTATAATACATTGTATTTGCAAAGTACTTTCACAGGCCTGCTCTCACTTGGTTCTCACAAGTTCATTTGTTATTTTTAATTATAAAACACTACTTAAGTGTAGCAGGAGTCCTCCAGTGAGAGGCCAAGTAGCCACTGTGAATGGAAGCATGGCCAGGCACATCTATATGCCCAGGAGGGCAGATCCATCAGAGGTTTACTTACGTGAGGGTTTAAGGACTCTGATATGAGTTATGATAACTAGGTAAGTTGAAATTAAAATCTTGCCCCAAGCAGTAATCCCCCTCTCTGAGTTTTGGGAGAATAAGAGCCTTCCTATGAATAAAAATTCAGTCTAATAGATGGGAAAGAACCAACTTTGAGGGGAGTTATTATCAAGGTTAACTGCTTTGGTCAAAAAAATAAAATGGTCTGTGTTAGGAAGGGGTGGTTGAGTGGAACACACGTGGGTCTATGCTGGGTCGGAGGACAGTGCTGGCTCTGGTAGATAGCAGGTCAAATAAAAGAGCTCTAGCATCAGAGTCATCCTAAGAACTTGAAAGCACAAGGCAGTGCTATTTGTGGCTTAGTAATATGCTGATGTACAAGTAAGGGCAGAAATGACTTGTGGAATGGAATGGAAAAACAACTAAGGCTACAGCGTCGTGGCTGACATCCAGAGGTATGACAGAAGCAGTAATTTCTGTTAGGGCACAGGTCTGGAGCCGCAGAGGCAGAGATGATAAATGCTGTAAAGAGGAAGAAAACAGTCACTAGTCATTCATAAACCATGTCAGCCACATTCCTTGATTCTGCTCCACCCCCTTGAATTGGAAGGCGGAAAGAACTCCAGGGATGCAAGTATGGAGGGTGAGAGACTGGCTGAATTATACTATTATTGGGTCCTCCTCTCCCTAGCTTTGTTGCTACTGCTGCTGCTTAGTTGCTTCAGTCGTGTCTGACTCTGTATGACCCTATGGACTGCAGCCCGCTAGGCTCCTCCATCCATGGAATTCTCCAAGCAAGAATACTAGAGTGGGTTGCTGTGCCCTCCTCCAGGGGATCTTCCCAACCCAGGGATAGAACCTGGGTCTCCTACATTGTAGGTGGATTCTTTACCACTGAGACCCCAGGGAAGCCTCTCTCTATATATTGTAACCCCATGGACTGTATGTAGCCTGCCAGATTTTTCTGCTCATGGGATTTTCCAGGCAAGAATACTGGAGTGGGTTGCCATTTCCTTCTCCACTAGCTTCGTTAGTAGAGTCTAAAGAAATGATGAAGGTCACACATATATTAGAGATATTTACAAGTATTTTTCTGTCACTACCTAAACCAACCAATCTAGACAAATCCTCATTCAATTGATTGCATCCCAGTTTTATACAAATGCAGTTCTTGAAGAGCATCTTTTCCCCGTTTTGATTTTCCTTTTTCTGATAGTTTGTTTTATTATTTGTTTCTCTATTTTATACTACTGAGTGCCTACACATGTAAAGTACTCTATTAGGCCAAGTGGAGATGGCAAAGGTAGATAAGACACAGGTGTTTTCAGTTTAGTGAAGGTGCCAGACATACCCACAATATATAAAATAGCTTCTAAAAGATGGAAAAGTGAAGGAATAGTACTGAGTAATAGCTGAACCTGAAATTTCTCATGTTCTATGTCCTAAGTTGGTAGATGGCCTATTTTTATATTCTAATTTAGTGGTATAGTCAATAATATCAGAGAGCCTGGATCAAAGAGCAAGAGAGACAAATGATAATTTCCTGTTTGAAATCTCTTGCATTACTTATAAACTTCAGAATTTTTGCCATCTCAGATCATCTTTCTGCTGAAGTCCATAGATCCAAGGAGCCTCCTGCAATTTGTAGATGAGCATGGGGGAAGGTTAGATCTGGCCTATGGTTTGCAGAGCATGGAACCATGGGAGCAAAGCTGGTTTAGATAAACACATAATTCAACTAGAGAGCCAAGTCAAAGGAGCAGAGAAGAGAGGTTAGGAAGCAGGAGTTAAGTGATATGACTGCAATCAGAAACCTGCCAAGGTAGAGCAATATGATGAGAGGCAAGTTAAGGAAAACTTCTAGGAAATAGTACCTCTATGTGTTAGCATATATGGCCTCACCTATGGATAGGAAAGTAGTTACTCAAGCACTAAGATTCAATCTGTGTTACTGTTATTTCCTGCATTTGGCCAACAGATTTTTAAAAATTATTTATTTTTGGTTGGCTAGGTCTTCATTGCTGTGTGTGGTCTTTCTCTGGTTGAGGCAAGTGGGAGTACTCTCTATTTGCATTGTGCAAGCTTCTCATTGTGAGGGCTTCTCTTGTTCCAGAGCACAGGCTCTAGGCGTGCGGGCTCAGTAGTTGTGGTGCACAGGCTTAGTTGCTCTGCAGCATGTGGTATCTACCCGGATCAGGGATCGGACTTGTGTCCCCTGCATTGGCGGGTTGATTCTTATCCGTTGTACCACCAGGCAAGTCCTGGCCTACTGCTTTTTTTTTAAATTTATTTTATTGTAGTATAGTTGATTTATAACCTGTATTAATTACCATTGTACAGCAAAATGTCTCATATATATATGTATATACATTCTTTTTGATATTGTTTTCCATTATGGTCTATCACAGGATATTGAGTATTGTTCCCTGGGCTGTACAGTAGGAACATGTTGTTTATCCATTCTATTAGCTAATCCCACTTCGCCCCTCCCCCAATGCCCCTCCCCCATTGGTAACCACAAGACTTTTCTCCATGTCTGTGAGTCTATGTCAGTTCTGTAAATAAATTCATGTCATAGTTTTGATTCCACATATGTTATATCCTATGGTATGTCTCCTTCTGATGTACTTAGTATAATAATCTCTAGGTCCATCCACGTTGCTGCAAATGACATTATTTCATTCTTTTTTGTGACTAAGTAGTATTCCATCATCTTTATACATTCATCTGTCTGTGGGTATTTAGATTGTTTCCATGTCTTGGCTGTTGTGCATAGTGCTGCTGTGAGCATAGGGGTACATGTATCTTTTTGAATTACGATTTTCTCTGACTATATGTCCAAGAGTAGGATTGTTAGATTCAACTGATTTTAAAACTCGTTTATTTTGGCTTATTTAACTACCAAGAGGTAGTGTGTCTGCTCCTTACAGACTTCTTTTGAGAATGGGGCTGTTGTACTGACCTGACCCTCCATTCTAACTTCATGGAGACAGACTCATGAAGGATGAGAATTCTGATACTAAATAAAGGGGCAGCCCACTCAGCCGTGTGTTGTTTATGAGAGAGTCTCCCCAAACTCAGCCATCTAGAAATGCCAAAAAGAGATGTGTGAGTGAATAACATATTTATGACAGTCACATCCCCAAAGAAAACTGCTGTCAATATAGGATAAATATGATATAAGAAAAAACATTTAGTGAGGCAAAATAAGTTTATATTCATTTTGAAAATCCAAACTGAAGCTATTTTAATCCTGAATTTTATGCACTAAAAAAGTAATGACAAAATTCATTAAGTACTTGATGATGAAGTTAAAAATAAAAGAAATGAACAGAAATAGGATTATAAGAGCTTAACATACCATCATTAGCTTCTATCAAGTAGATTAAAAATACACAACTATGGGGTACAAGAATATTCATTGCACTATCATATGTAGTAACAAGAAATTGGAAACCTAAACATCCATCAAGAGACTATTGGCTGGGGGGAAGGAGGAGTGGGTGAGGTGTATGGAAAGAGTAACATGAAAATTTACATTACCATATGTAAAATCCACAACCAATGGGAATCTGCTGTAAGACTAAGGGGTCTTACAAAACTCAGCCATCTAGAAATGCCAAAAAGAGATGTGTGAGTGAATAACACAGGGGCTATGCAACAACCTGGAGAGGTGGGATGGGGAGGGAGGTGGGAGAGATGTTTACGTGGGAGGAGTCAAGTGTATACCTATGATGGTATACAGTAAACAACAAAAAAATGTATACCTATGACTGTAGCAGTAAACAACAAAACTCTGTAAAGGGAAAAAAATAAATTAAAAAAAAGAGACTAATTGGCTAAGTATATTATGCTAATCCATAGAATGGACTATTATAAAGCCCTTAAAAACTGTGGTGTCTCTATAGTGGTATGGAAGAAATGGTATGGAAGAATGACCTTGTTATGTTATTAAGTAAAAAGAAAATGAGTAGTATGTTTAAGATAACACTTTGTGTAAAAATAAAACTCTCTATGTAAATGCATAGAAAAATGGCTGCCAAAAACCATTATCTCAGAGAGAGGAAAAGAGAACTCACTTTTTTTACTGTCTGTATTATCCAGTTTCCATTTTACATGTGTGTGCATGTGTGGGGTTTTTTTTGTATGTTTAGAAAATAATTTTTAAAAATTATAGACAACTTGAGAAGAGCAATAACCATAGATAAAACTAAAGCATAACTGTAGGCACACCTCGTTTTATTGTGCTTTGCTTTATTACTCTTTGCAGATACAGCACTTTTTTACAAGTTGAACATTTGTGACAAACCCTGCATTGAGCAAGTCATTGTTCCAACAACAGTTGCTCATTTCCTGTCTCTGTGTGAGAATTTTGGTATTTCTCACTAAAAAGTAATGACAAAATTCATTAAGTACTTGATGATGAAGTTAAAAATAAAAGAAATGAACAGAAATAGGATTATAAGAGCTTAACATACCATCATTAGCTTCTATCAAGTAGATTAAAAATACACAACTATGGGGTACAAGAATATTCATTGCACTATCATATGTAGTAACAAGAAATTGGAAACCTAAACATCCATCAAGAGACTATTGGCTGGGGGGAAGGAGGAGTGGGTGAGGTGTATGGAAAGAGTAACATGAAAATTTACATTACCATATGTAAAATCCACAACCAATGGGAATCTGCTGTAAGACTAAGGGGTCTTACAAAACTCAGCCATCTAGAAATGCCAAAAAGAGATGTGTGAGTGAATAACACAGGGGCTATGCAACAACCTGGAGAGGTGGGATGGGGAGGGAGGTGGGAGAGATGTTTACGTGGGAGGAGTCAAGTGTATACCTATGATGGTATACAGTAAACAACAAAAAAATGTATACCTATGACTGTAGCAGTAAACAACAAAACTCTGTAAAGGGAAAAAAATAAATTAAAAAAAAGAGACTAATTGGCTAAGTATATTATGCTAATCCATAGAATGGACTATTATAAAGCCCTTAAAAACTGTGGTGTCTCTATAGTGGTATGGAAGAAATGGTATGGAAGAATGACCTTGTTATGTTATTAAGTAAAAAGAAAATGAGTAGTATGTTTAAGATAACACTTTGTGTAAAAATAAAACTCTCTATGTAAATGCATAGAAAAATGGCTGCCAAAAACCATTATCTCAGAGAGAGGAAAAGAGAACTCACTTTTTTTACTGTCTGTATTATCCAGTTTCCATTTTACATGTGTGTGCATGTGTGGGGTTTTTTTTGTATGTTTAGAAAATAATTTTTAAAAATTATAGACAACTTGAGAAGAGCAATAACCATAGATAAAACTAAAGCATAACTGTAGGCACACCTCGTTTTATTGTGCTTTGCTTTATTACTCTTTGCAGATACAGCACTTTTTTACAAGTTGAACATTTGTGACAAACCCTGCATTGAGCAAGTCATTGTTCCAACAACAGTTGCTCATTTCCTGTCTCTGTGTGAGAATTTTGGTATTTCTCACAATATTTCAGAGTCTTTTTTCTCATTATTATATTTGTTATGATGATCTATAATCACTGATCTTTGACGTTACTATTGCAATTGTTTCGGACACTGCTGACTACACTCATATAAGATAGTGTAATATAACCAATAATGTTGTGTGTGATCTGACTGGCCAGTCCCCTGTTTCTCTTCATCTCCTTGGGTCTCCCTATTCCCTAAAACACAGAAATATTTCAATTAAACACTAATCTGTTAACAGTGAATGAGGTAAAGTGGACAGATTTTATTTTTATTCTGTTTTGTATATTTCTGAATTGTTTGAATTTTTTAATAAGAAAGTATACATTACTCATAATCAAAAGAGTATTTTTATTACACTCTTGAAACAAACATAAAAGATCTACTAGATAATGCAAATTCTGCATTTTATCTGATATGTTAAGGAGAATAAATTAGGCATTCCTTCAGAAGCACTTAATGTCCACAGCAATTATTTATTAATGTCAGTATGTATGGAATGCCCAGTCACATGGGGTCAGGACACCTTTAAAACCAATCAGGGTTTCAATGGAAACAATTTATCTACTCCAAAAGATGTTTACTAAATATATTTCAGCACAACTCTCTCACTTTCCCATCCTTAAGACCTTTTTGTCTGTGGCTCTATTTTTCTTACAGTTCTAGAGTGGGCATTTTGTGAACTTCTACTTCCATCCATGAAAGGATATTTCTTGTGGGACTTACCTCCCTGCCATAAATAACTAGGAAGATGCACAAAATATATGAAAGAACTGTTTACAGACCTTGGACAATAGGCTGTGCTGTATTTTAGTTCCTGAGAGGAAGGAAGTAAATAAGGTAAACCCTATAACCATCTTGACTTTCTGGTGGAGACACTGTCCAAACCATAGCACAAGGAGACAGAATTTCACTAAGTGGAGGAGATCAGAATTTAGGGAGGCCAAATGCAACTTGAATTTATGAGGTAGGTTACTGGAAGGGGCACTGCACAGAGAAATGGCTCCACAAATCTACACAGGAGTCTCCTTAAGTCTTTGGCTAAACCAGTCTGTGCATATGTAGGATGAAACTCTACCAGATTGGGGAAATAAAAATCGTTAGGTAAAGAATTATCAAGTAGCTGTAAGTCAAACAGTTTCAAAAGTTCACACAGGACTGGAAATCATTTTGGTTCCCACTGGCCAGAAAGGAAGGCATTGTTGAATAATCAAGGCATGTAGTAGTGATCTCAGAATATAATACCTTAGTAGTAGAACTAAAAGAAGCTTAAAAACAAGCCTCAAAAGCATTTAAATGATCTTCGTCTTACTTAACTGCCTGCTAAAATAAAGTTGTATGCTCTTTCAAGAAATACTATAAAATTTAGTTCTCAACAACATAAAATTAGCCTGCCTGGCATTCAGTAAAAGAATTAATAGACATGTGAAGCAGTTTTCCTGGTGGTTCAGATGCTAAAGAGTCTGCCTGCAATGTGGGAGACCTAGGTTCCATCCCTGGGTTCAAAAGAAGTTTTTTTTTCCCCAGGAGAAAGGGAAAGGCTACCCACTCTCATATTCTTGCCTGGAGAATGCCATGTCTCACCCTTGGGTCACAAAAGACATGTGAAGAAGTAGGAAAATGTGACTCATAAGCAGAAGGAAAACACAGATGCTGAAATGAGGGATGATAGAACTTACAAACTAAGGACAAACATCTTTAATCTATAGGTTCATATATTTAAGGAGGAAAACACAAATATAGTGAGAAGAGAAATGGAAGAGGTAAAAAAAAAAAAAAAAAAAGGACCAAATGGAACTCGTACTAATGAAAAATACAATACCTGAAATGAAAATTTCATTGGATGGAATAACAGCATTAGACATTGCAGAAGAAAAGATCAGTGAACTTGAAGACATAGTAACAGAAACTATGTAAACTGAAGAACAGAGAGAAAGAAAAAGACTCAAAAAAACAAAAGGGAGCTCAGTGACTATATCAAACAGTGACAATAGCAAGCAGTCTAGCATACTTGTAATTGGAGTCCTAAGAGGATGATGAGGGAGAAAAAAATGTTAGAGAAAATAATGGCCAAAGTTTTCTAAAATTTATTAAAACTAGAAAAACTTACAGAAAAATAATAAAGTGGTCATTTGTATTTATTTGTTTTCTGGGTTCCTAAATCTTGCCTTATGAAATGGACTTTGTTCTGATTTTTAGCTTAATTTTTCCTTATTTCTGGCCTCTTGATAAAGTATGTTTTCTGATTTCTCAAAACGGATTGCCATCTAGACCAAGGAAATGATAATGTCCGTGTTACAAAGGGAAAGAGATGTTTATTACTACAATCCCCCTTTGACCATGTCTCTATTATCTCTACCTGTCAATGTGAGTCACCTGGGTCCTATAAATGACTTTGTGTTAGGTGTCTTTCATATTAATAATTGCCCATTAAGATGACTATTATAATTCTACTAGACTGTTTTAAGTAATAAGAACTGTATCTTACAATTGCTTCTGTTCCCTAAGTGCCTATTTATGACCTTGTCCATAAACCAGTCAATGAATATAAGCTTATTGATTAATTCAGTGGTCTTCAAGTTCTATCATGCATCAGAGTTGCATGGAGAGTTGATAAATCACAGATTGCTGAGTCCTATCACTAGAGTTCGCAATTCATTACACCTAGGGTAGGATTTGATCGTTTGTATTTCTAACAGTGTCTCATGTGATGCTGATACTGCTAGTCCTCTTACTATATTTGATAGACTATATTTGTGAAATTCAACTGTTGAGAGATTACATATATTTCAAATCTCTCTTCAAATCCTACCTTTTCCATGTAGCAATTTATTCTCCCTCAGAATAGTAGCTTCTCTTTCAAACATGTATTTCATATCCTCTCTACATCTCTTACAATATTTATCATATCATTCTTATTTATAAGTTGCTTATGTAATGTGTTTATTTTGAATACCAAATTGGCTGCAGAACTAGATCTTCAAAAGCTAGACAAGATAATTAACAAATTGACATTTTCCCAAATATGTATCATTTTGTGGTATATTTTCTATATCCAAATTATTAATTTTAATTAGGCTGACAATAGCAAGCAGTCTAGCATACTTGTAATTGGAGTCCTAAGAGGATGATGAGGGAGAAAAAAATGTTAGAGAAAATAATGGCCAAAGTTTTCTAAAATTTATTAAAACTAGAAAAACTTACAGAAAAATAATAAAGTGGTCATTTGTATTTATTTGTTTTCTGGGTTCCTAAATCTTGCCTTATGAAATGGACTTTGTTCTGATTTTTAGCTTAATTTTTCCTTATTTCTGGCCTCTTGATAAAGTATGTTTTCTGATTTCTCAAAACGGATTGCCATCTAGACCAAGGAAATGATAATGTCCGTGTTACAAAGGGAAAGAGATGTTTATTACTACAATCCCCCTTTGACCATGTCTCTATTATCTCTACCTGTCAATGTGAGTCACCTGGGCCCTATAAATGACTTTGTGTTAGGTGTCTTTCATATTAATAATTGCCCATTAAGATGACTATTATAATTCTACTAGACTGTTTTAAGTAATAAGAACTGTATCTTACAATTGCTTCTGTTCCCTAAGTGCCTATTTATGACCTTGTCCATAAACCAGTCAATGAATATAAGCTTATTGATTAATTCAGTGGTCTTCAAGTTCTATCATGCATCAGAGTTGCATGGAGAGTTGATAAATCACAGATTGCTGAGTCCTATCACTAGAGTTCGCAATTCATTACACCTAGGGTAGGATTTGATCGTTTGTATTTCTAACAGTGTCTCATGTGATGCTGATACTGCTAGTCCTCTTACTATATTTGATAGACTATATTTGTGAAATTCAACTGTTGAGAGATTACATATATTTCAAATCTCTCTTCAAATCCTACCTTTTCCATGTAGCAATTTATTCTCCCTCAGAATAGTAGCTTCTCTTTCAAACATGTATTTCATATCCTCTCTACATCTCTTACAATATTTATCATATCATTCTTATTTATAAGTTGCTTATGTAATGTGTTTATTTTGAATACCAAATTGGCTGCAGAACTAGATCTTCAAAAGCTAGACAAGATAATTAACAAATTGACATTTTCCCAAATATGTATCATTTTGTGGTATATTTTTCTATATCCAAAAAATTAATTACTGATTTTAATGAAACAACTAGGCAATGAAAATGAAAATAGAACTCAAAATTTTCAGTTCCTGCTACTTTATATCTACTAGGTCAGTGAAGTGTTAGATAGGATCTGTGTCTCTGAATTAAGAAGAGTAACTTCAACAAGAACTGTCTAATTATTCTTCACTTTTAGTCTTAACTATTGTTAGTGGTACACTCTAACTGCTGGGAAAGGTTGAATATTCCCTTCAGCAACTCCATGTTCTAGAAGGCACAACTCTAACAAGTGTAAAGGATACGTAATCTGAGTTTTGGGTGCTGGAAACAATGAAGCAAACTTTCAAGCTTCTGGTGTGCTCATATGTGAAAGCTGTCATGAGATGAACCATCTTCATATTGGGACACTCCCCCCTCCCCACCATTCCTTTTTTTATGAAGCCAAGTTAGCATAGGATTAGTGTCCAGGGCACAAAGGACTAAAGTGTACACAAGCTCAACTCTAGGTTTTCAGGGCAAGATTTTCTCTTTATTGGTCTTCTCACTCTCATAGTAGAACACCTGAGAGTGGTGAAAAGGGAGGAGTCAAGATCACTCACTCTTCTTAATTGTAGTCTGGGCCCTAGGCTAGGATGGAGGTCAGGTACATAAAGCATCATCTTCATTCACATATGATCCAGCCCAGTTTAACCTGGGATCTTATAAAAATTAGATGTCATAGCTCTAGATGAAGTGTGTGTGTGTCCAGTGTCTCCCATATGCTATACATACTCTTCAGGAACCTCACAGAGGAGCAAGCAGTATGATGGAATGAGATTTCTAAAAAATTTTAATCTTAAAAAATGCATACAATTTTAAAAGTTGCTTTCCATTTACAGTTATTACAAAATATTGCCTATAGGGCTTTCCTGGTGGTCCAGTGGGTAGGACACCGCCTTGCAGTGCAAGGGACGCCGGTTTGATCCCTGGCCTGGGAAGATCCCACATGCCGTGGAGTGGCTGAATTTTTTAAAAAAAGTTGCTTATGTAATGTGTTTATTTTGAATACCAAATTGGCTGCAGAACTAGATCTTCAAAAGCTAGACAAGATAATTAACAAATTGACATTTTCCCAAATATGTATCATTTTGTGGTATATTTTTCTATATCCAAAAAATTAATTACTGATTTTAATGAAACAACTAGGCAATGAAAATGAAAATAGAACTCAAAATTTTCAGTTCCTGCTACTTTATATCTACTAGGTCAGTGAAGTGTTAGATAGGATCTGTGTCTCTGAATTAAGAAGAGTAACTTCAACAAGAACTGTCTAATTATTCTTCACTTTTAGTCTTAACTATTGTTAGTGGTACACTCTAACTGCTGGGAAAGGTTGAATATTCCCTTCAGCAACTCCATGTTCTAGAAGGCACAACTCTAACAAGTGTAAAGGATACGTAATCTGAGTTTTGGGTGCTGGAAACAATGAAGCAAACTTTCAAGCTTCTGGTGTGCTCATATGTGAAAGCTGTCATGAGATGAACCATCTTCATATTGGGACACTCCCCCCTCCCCACCATTCCTTTTTATATGAAGCCAAGTTAGCATAGGATTAGTGTCCAGGGCACAAAGGACTAAAGTGTACACAAGCTCAACTCTAGGTTTTCAGGGCAAGATTTTCTCTTTATTGGTCTTCTCACTCTCATAGTAGAACACCTGAGAGTGGTGAAAAGGGAGGAGTCAAGATCACTCACTCTTCTTAATTGTAGTCTGGGCCCTAGGCTAGGATGGAGGTCAGGTACATAAAGCATCATCTTCATTCACATATGATCCAGCCCAGTTTAACCTGGGATCTTATAAAAATTAGATGTCATAGCTCTAGATGAAGTGTGTGTGTGTCCAGTGTCTCCCATATGCTATACATACTCTTCAGGAACCTCACAGAGGAGCAAGCAGTATGATGGAATGAGATTTCTAAAAAATTTTAATCTTAAAAAATGCATACAATTTTAAAAGTTGCTTTCCATTTACAGTTATTACAAAATATTGCCTATAGGGCTTTCCTGGTGGTCCAGTGGGTAGGACACCGCCTTGCAGTGCAAGGGACGCCGGTTTGATCCCTGGCCTGGGAAGATCCCACATGCCGTGGAGTGGCTGAACTAATGTGTCCAACTACTGAGCCAGAGCTCTGGAGCACATGTGCCCAGAGCCGGTGCTCTGCGACCAGAGAGGCCACTGTGATGGGAGGCCCACACAGGCCAAAGAACAAAGATGGATGAAAATAGATAAATGAAAGACCAATATAAGTGGCCAATATATATATATATATATATATATATATGTATATATATATATATATATATATTGCCTATAATCCCCCATGTTGTACAAAACATCCTTGAGCTTATCTTACACCCAATAGTTTGTACCTCCCACTTCCCGCCCCTATATTGCCCCCTCTCTCCTCCTCAATGGTAACTACTAGTGCGTTCTCTATATCTGCATCTACTTTCTTTCTTTCTTTTTTTTTTTTTATTATATTCACTAGTTTGTTGAATTTTTCAGATTACACTCAGGAGTGGTATCACATAGTTTGTCTTTCTCTGTCTGACTTATTTCACTGAGTATGATTTGAGACCCCAGCCATCGCTCTTTCCATCAGTACTAATGACTAACATATGTGATCTATTATGTATTCAGTCATTAGGGATGAAGCCTGCTTCATGATGAATATAACATCTTCAATAGATAAATTCTTTGTGAAAATGAAATCATATCATTCTTTTAATTGAACAGGTAAGCTGTTTGTAGGGTTCTTTTTATCTTTTAAAAGAAAATTGGACTGCATGCTATTTCTGTTACAAAGCCTGAGTTTTTCAGTAGATATAAATATCATCATAAAAAGCTAAATTGTTTTCACTAGAATAGGTTCCTCATTATTTTCTTCTCCTGAAGGACACAGCTTTTCTTCATAGTCTTCATTCCTATAGGTTCTTTACTAGTCAACATGTTGGTATTATAAAGAGTTAATTTATCATTAGCACCAGCCTATAAATAAAACTATTTTCATGGGAAAGTCTAAATGATCCTATATTATTGTAAAAGAGCACAGTTAAAATAAATTATAATTACATTTCTTTTATGCTGAAATGAAAGGTCATTTCCTCAGGTCTTTACTCACACTGAACTATTAAAAGTGTATCCTAAGAAGCCACATTCAACTTTTTTAATACACTATCTTTATTGGTTTCTTTCTATTCTCCATTTCATTTACTGATCTGCATTTCTGTTTATGCCAGCATCCTCTAATAATGCCATGACTTGCTCAGCAAAATCCTACCATTTCTGGCGACTGACCAATCTTATACAATGTGCTTTCACATAAAAGCTTCCTCGTGGCAGATTGCTATGTGAACTATTTTGGTAAGGATTTTATAACACTGCTTTGTAATTAAATGAATGAAAATTAAGGATCCCATTTCAAATTAGCTTGTACAAAGTCATTATCTATCATTCTGACCAGAAAAGCACTAAGCCCTATATCATTTGAATAATATGCTAGGGAGAAAGGCATGTCACTTATCCTAAGTCTTAACAACATATTCATATTTGAACACAGTCTAATTATATTAATAAAATGTAGGCATATATAAAAAGCAGAAATCACTTACTAACATTTATTTCTTAAAGTATGATAGCATCTACAAGCTGCCATGTAATTTACTAAATAAGAATACTACAGTAATTTAACCTAAAGCATTTAGAATCAGCTCATCATCATGTATTTTGAGGGAAAATATTCCTAAAGATTTAAATATATTTAGTGAGGTATTTGGAGTTTTTAGGTTGTGAAAATTCAAGTATACTTATGTTTTATCATTCTTTCCAATAAAAATACTGAAAAACAATTAATCTTTCATGGATATAAATATAAAAGTGAATCATTTTCCTAAAATAGATACCCACTGTGAATAGAAATCCATAACACATGCTTCCTGATAACTTCCGTGAAATAATATAGTAGTTTTTCTGTATAGTGTTTGTTAAGCATAAATTAAAAGTAGCTGTGTGACAGGCACAGGGTTAGAAAAATTTCCCAAATGTTGATTTTTAAAACCCCTGGATGTATGCAATAAATATTATATAGTGTTTATTTTTTCTCTTCTTAAATAAGTGGGATCTGCATTAGCACTGGGTCATAAATCCAGAAATGCATCTTTTTGCAGTCAGTGCATGTGCATGCATCCACATACACGAAGAGAGAGAATTTCTTGACACCTGAAAGAAATTCACCGGTGATCAGTCACTGCTGTCAGAAGTAAGAAGCAGATAAGAGACTTCTGGTAAATCCCACCTCCCACACACACTCTTCTGACAAGTAGAACGTGATCCCAGTAGAGTGAAAAAGAAGCAACTATGTCAACTGTAATGATAGTAAAATTAATGCTTGAAGGAGTAGCTCAGCCTTTCTGTCACCTGGCCCTGCTGATTGTGTCTTTGTTCCATTTCTACTGACAAGTAATATATCTATCTGCATTTTATAGTGCAGAAGTTGAGTAAGAGTTCAAAAGTGGAGCAATTCTGGATGGTGATCAGCTCTAAGATGCGGCCATGGAGTGAGTACTTAAAGGTCAACCTTCAAGCCTCCTTAATTCCCTATGCGTTAATGTACTTTTGTAATATTATTGGGGTATGTGGTAGACAGAATTACAAAATGATCCCAATGACTCTTCTATAATCTCTCCTCTTCAGTCTGTATGGAACCTGTGAATGTGTGAGTCATCATTCCTGTGATTGTCATATTTTATAGAAAAAGAGATTTTGTGGATGCAATTGAATAATTACAGGAACCTTTCAAAGGAAATGGATTCCTCCTAGAAAAAGCTATTGGAAACATGACAGTAATCCCATGCAAGAGACATTCATCCATCACTAGATTTAAAGATGGAAGATTCCATGCAGTAAATAACATGAGTTCTAGATTCCAATAAAAATACTGAAAAACAATTAATCTTTCATGGATATAAATATAAAAGTGAATCATTTTCCTAAAATAGATACCCACTGTGAATAGAAATCCATAACACATGCTTCCTGATAACTTCCGTGAAATAATATAGTAGTTTTTCTGTATAGTGTTTGTTAAGCATAAATTAAAAGTAGCTGTGTGACAGGCACAGGGTTAGAAAAATTTCCCAAATGTTGATTTTTAAAACCCCTGGATGTATGCAATAAATATTATATAGTGTTTATTTTTTCTCTTCTTAAATAAGTGGGATCTGCATTAGCACTGGGTCATAAATCCAGAAATGCATCTTTTTGCAGTCAGTGCATGTGCATGCATCCACATACACGAAGAGAGAGAATTTCTTGACACCTGAAAGAAATTCACCGGTGATCAGTCACTGCTGTCAGAAGTAAGAAGCAGATAAGAGACTTCTGGTAAATCCCACCTCACACACACTCTTCTGACAAGTAGAACGTGATCCCAGTAGAGTGAAAAAGAAGCAACTATGTCAACTGTAATGATAGTAAAATTAATGCTTGAAGGAGTAGCTCAGCCTTTCTGTCACCTGGCCCTGCTGATTGTGTCTTTGTTCCATTTCTACTGACAAGTAATATATCTATCTGCATTTTATAGTGCAGAAGTTGAGTAAGAGTTCAAAAGTGGAGCAATTCTGGATGGTGATCAGCTCTAAGATGCGGCCATGGAGTGAGTACTTAAAGGTCAACCTTCAAGCCTCCTTAATTCCCTATGTGTTAATGTACTTTTGTAATATTATTGGGGTATGTGGTAGACAGAATTACAAAATGATCCCAATGACTCTTCTATAATCTCTCCTCTTCAGTCTGTATGGAACCTGTGAATGTGTGAGTCATCATTCCTGTGATTGTCATATTTTATAGAAAAAGAGATTTTGTGGATGCAATTGAATAATTACAGGAACCTTTCAAAGGAAATGGATTCCTCCTAGAAAAAGCTATTGGAAACATGACAGTAATCCCATGCAAGAGACATTCATCCATCACTAGATTTAAAGATGGAAGATTCCATGCAGTAAATAACATGAGTTCTAGATTAGAGCATCCTCTGATCTACAGCAGGCAAGAAAACTGGGATTTTAGTCATACAGACACAAAGAACCCAATGATGCCACAAGCATGTGATATCAGAAGAGGATCCTGACAACGTGGCCCAGCTGACACCTTGATTTTAGTTTGAGGAGGATATGTGCAGAAAGCTCACTCAGTGTGGTACCCAGATTTATGATCTATAAAATTGTCAGCTAATAAACGAGTGTTGTTTTAAACCCCTAGATTTGGGGTAATTTCTTATGCAGCATTTGAGGATTAATACAGGATGTATTTTGTTTAGTCACTCAGTAGTGTCCAACTCCTTTGCATCCCCCTGGACTGTAGCCCACCAGAATCCTCTGTCCATGGGAATACTGGAGTGGGTTGCTATTCCCTTCTCCAAGGGATCTTCCTGACCTAGGGATCAAACCTGTGTCTCAATCATTGGTAGGCAGATTTTCTTTCTTTCTTTCTTTCTTTCTTTTTTTTTTTTTTTACCACTGAGCCACCAGGGAAGCCTAAAGATATACTTTACATACAATAAAATGCACCCATTTTTAGTTTATAATTTGACAAGTATAAAAAATGAACCCACCATGACAATTAATACATAAGATTTTAATGCCCCAAATTTCCTTATGCACCTTTGTCATCAACCCATCCATGAGCAGCAGGCACCCACTTGTCTGATTTCTGTCATTTTGTTGATTTCTGTGACTGTGTTAAATCTTGACTTGCTCATTCTCTTTCTCTCTCTCTTTCTCATTATAGGAGGGCAATTATCCCTAGTGACTCAGACAGTAAGGAATCTGCCTGCAATGCAGGAGAGCCAGGTTCTATCCCTGCATCTGGAAGATCCCCTGGAGAAGGGAAATGGCAACCCACTCCAATATTCTTGCTTGGAAAATTCCATGGACAGAGGAGTTGGAGGGTTACAGTCCTTTGGGTTATAGAGTTGGACATGACAGAATAACTAACACATTCACTTTCTTTCATCATATTTATATTCTTCCACACAAACAAAAAAATTTTAATTACCATTCTGATTACAGAAAATAATCTCCCTAAATACTAGTTTATTAATTCAAAGGCAAAAAAAAACAAAAACTTGTTCCATACTGGCTCTGTCCCAGGCACTGAGATATACTAATAAGTGAAGTTGTTTATCGCTTATGTAGCATATACTCCAAAGATTCTAGGAAGTTGGTTTTTTTTAATGCTGTGATTGGCTCCTTGCCTGTGAGTCTTCTAAACTTCATTGCTGGGACATATAACCCTATTTATATTAGCCTCATCTCAGACATTAGGGTAAAGCTAAGTAGACCAAGGCTCAGATTCTCAAAATTAAGAATCAAGATTGTTTTGCTGCATAGTTCCATGAATCTGTGTATGAGATGATTGAACTCTGTATGCTCCATCTTTGTCTAGCATTCATTTCCCCTGGGTCTAAGTTCCAGCTGTATCCTTCTAAGAACATGGTTCTTAACGCTGGCTGAACACTAGAATCACTGGGGAAGATATGATACTTTTTCATATCTGATGCCCATCCTTACCCAGTTTGGCTTAGGCTTGGGCAATGATATTTATTAAAAGTTCCAATAGTGTCTAATAATTCTAATTTGAAGCCAAGATGTAAAAACACTTCTGTATGTTTTTCTTGGAGAAATATCCTGCTCTTTGAACCTGTATCTGTGCCAAGGTTCCCATTTTCTGCTGCCCAGGAGCAATGTCATCTCTACTCTATCTTATCCCCTCTGTGGTAACCACAAAGCCATGTGTTGAAATAAATCACGGAAGCCAAGGTCACTCACTGAATATTTCATTAGAATATTGTAGAAATTGCTCTTTGCTGCTCAGTATCTATTCTTTCCTTCATCCCTACAGACAGAATTTCTGTACACTGAAGGATGTGAATGTGTCATGATAAAAAGTATATCTTGGTATTCCTTAAAGATGGAATTGCTATAAGCAGATATATAAGCACAAGAAATCAGAATTTCTTGAAAATCTCCTTTAAAGAATTTGCTATGTTCTTCCCTGTTTTGTCCTTTCTTCCTGTATTAAGACAGATGTAGTGGCTGGAGTTAAAGCAGCCATTATGTAACCATGAGGGTAAGAGTCCCATATCCTAGGAATGACAAATGAAGACAATAATGGAGACTGGTTCTCTGATAACGTTGGAAGCTGCCATACAAGTCCTGGTATAAAAAAATCTCCAGATTTTTAATACCATGAAAAGAAACTCATACAAATTGGTATTTTTTAGTCTCTAGTAATAATAGCAGAATACAACTCCTAATTCTTATACATTCCTAATATCATACTTCCCAGGCTTTCAAGGCTCTTGTTTATTATCACCCACTGGGTCTTCCTGACAGCACCCATCCATCTCTCTGCAGTACCTTCTGTGGCTTGCTGTTTGGATCTCTGTTATTTCCTCATGAAACTGTCTTGTCTTCTGATCCTTCCTGACCCAGTCACCCATATTAATCCTTTCTGTGTATGAGATGATTGAACTCTGTATCCCTTTTTCATTTCCCCTGGGTCTAAGTTCCAGCTGTATCCTTCTAAGAACATGGTTCTTAACGCTGGCTGAACACTAGAATCACTGGGGAAGATATGATACTTTTTCATATCTGATGCCCATCCTTACCCAGTTTGGCTTAGGCTTGGGCAGTGATATTTATTAAAAGTTCCAATAGTGTCTAATAATTCTAATTTGAAGCCAAGATGTAGAAACACTTCTGTATGTTTTTCTTGGAGAAATATCCTGCTCTTTGAACCTGTATCTGTGCCAAGGTTCCCATTTTCTGCTGCCCAGGAGCAATGTCATCTCTACTCTATCTTATCCCCTCTGTGGTAACCACAAAGCCATGTGTTGAAATAAATCACGGAAGCCAAGGTCACTCACTGAATATTTCATTAGAATATTGTAGAAATTGCTCTTTGCTGCTCAGTATCTATTCTTTCCTTCATCCCTACAGACAGAATTTTTGTACACTGAAGGATGTGAATGTGTCATGATAAAAAGTATATCTTGGTATTCCTTAAAGATGGAATTGCTATAAGCAGATATATAAGCACAAGAAATCAGAATTTCTTGAAAATCTCCTTTAAAGAATTTGCTATGTTCTTCCCTGTTTTGTCCTTTCTTCCTGTATTAAGACAGATGTAGTGGCTGGAGTTAAAGCAGCCATTATGTAACCATGAGGGTAAGAGTCCCATATCCTAGGAATGACAAATGAAGACAATAATGGAGACTGGTTCTCTGATAACGTTGGAAGCTGCCATACAAGTCCTGGTATAAAAAAATCTCCAGATTTTTAATACCATGAAAAGAAACTCATACAAATTGGTATTTTTTAGTCTCTAGTAATAATAGCAGAATACAACTCCTAATTCTTATACATTCCTAATATCATACTTCCCAGGCTTTCAGGGCTCTTGTTTATTATCACCCACTGGGTCTTCCTGACAGCACCCATCCATCTCTCTGCAGTACCTTCTGTGACTTGCTGTTTGGATCTCTGTTATTTCCTCATGAAACTGTCTTGTCTTCTGATCCTTGGTCAACCCAGTTTGATCTGTCTTGCCTTCAGTGGAAATCTGTCACATTTGATCAAGGTTAGAGTGCATATGTAACAATCACTTATGGCAACTCTAAAATGCTTCCCAGCTACTGAGAATGCAGCAACTTGATTCTCTCAGTGTGTTTTCCATGTTCACTTTTCTCAATACCAAATCTAGATGGTTTTGCCAGCTCCATTTTCAGGTGAAAGTGAAAGAAATAATAGTATATAGATTATATGATGGACAACATCCTGTGAAATCCATCATTCAAGGAACAAAGGAGATTGGATAGTGTGACCTATGATTTATAGGTGAGAAGACATCACTTATCATCTCTAGGAAGATCAGTTATGCCTACTGGCTTTGCTCAAGCTGTGTAGTATATTGTTTTCCAGGTAAGGTAAATCTCACATCCTTATTAAAGTTGTTTGTTTCCTTTGTAGATCCATGAAAGTAGGAAAATAATAAAATATGCATACAAGATAACTGATGAACTGGTAACTTTTGTTCTCAATCTGGGAGGTTGAAAGTGAAAATGTGGACTTATGGGACACAGCATGGGCTCATTGTTTGAAGACGATCATGTGATGAAAGCAGTGATGCTAAGGGAAGATACACAAACGGTAGGAAAGCCACATCCATGAGTGACTCTGTGGCTTCCAATTTGCCTATTATCACCTTGAGAAAACCAATTGAATTGGGTAGCTTTGTGTGTATGATTCAAAGCAGAAAAAGAAAATGGTGGCATCACCTATTGAAATTCATATTTTAAAAAATGACTATTTTTCCAAAGTAGACATAGAGTTCTGAAGACTCCAGAGTTCTGAAGTTCCTGTGTCTGGAAATCTTGTATTTTTTGGTGTGACTTCATGAACTCTAGTTGTTGAGGTTGAGTTGATGAAACTGAATTAATCTGCAGTGAGGTCCATAATTTTTTTGGCTACACTGCGTAGCTTGGGGATCTTAGTTTCCTGACCAGGCATTGAACCCAGGCCCTTGGTAGTGAAAGTGTGGAGTCCTAATCAGTGGACCACCAGGGAATTCTTGAGGTTTGTATATTTAAAATCCAATTAATAATTAAATATTTTCACCTGATCAGTCATTTCCTGTCAGTTGTCTTTTATGCAAACATAACTGCTAGTTCCCCCAAAATCTTAAGTTAGAGTCCCTCAAACTCTGTTAGAAAAATAGAATAGTTCATTTAGAGGTAATTTGTAATCATTTGTGTTTACAAAAGAAAGCGGTCATGGGCAAATGAAACACACAAACTTTGCCCTCAAACCATTTTAATTATTAGCTTGACCTCCTTAAACATCATGTTGTTTGTTCTTTAAAAAACTGCCAATAAATAGCTAAACTAATTAGTATATTCTTTAATATGTACATCATTTCCAGTCATTTTTTGGAGATTTGGGGAAAACACATATGAAGTGTGTTGAGATATTCTGAATAAGCAATTCTACACAATTTCATCAATAAGGAGGAGGTGGTAGTGAATTGTGGGGCCCTAAATGAAAGAGAGCCTTTGCAAGCATAAGGAAGCTTAAGCACATATTTGCAGTTTGGTGCTAAAATGATGCCTACAGGAAGAGAGGAGGATATAATCTAAAGTCCATTGTGAAAACTTCTGATTGATCCCCCTGGTTTCTGTGCTCTGGGCAATGCATGCTCAACATAAATTCCTATTGCAATGTAAATACATAATTGCTCGACCTTTAGTTTGATTGGTATAACTATAGGAAGTTCCTTGCAAAACCCCCTTTGTTTGCCTATAAAATCTGTAAGTCTACATTAATAAAGTGGAACTGCCTTGACAGAACCCCTGCCATGTCTGATTGTCCCCGGCATGCGCTGGTGGGCTGGGGGGCTGGCAGCAAGGCTCGCCTCTCTCTGAGATCTCCCAGTTCAGCCGGGGCAATCCGCTGCCTTTCTTGTATTTTTGGTGTGACTTCATGAACTCTAGTTGTTGAGGTTGAGTTGATGAAACTGAATTAATCTGCAGTGAGGTCCATAATTTTTTTGGCTACACTGCGTAGCTTGGGGATCTTAGTTTCCTGACCAGGCATTGAACCCAGGCCCTTGGTAGTGAAAGTGTGGAGTCCTAATCAGTGGACCACCAGGGAATTCTTGAGGTTTGTATATTTAAAATCCAATTAATAATTAAATATTTTCACTTGATCAGTCATTTCCTGTCAGTTGTCTTTTATGCAAACATAACTGCTAGTTCCCCCAAAATCTTAAGTTAGAGTCCCTCAAACTCTGTTAGAAAAATAGAATAGTTCATTTAGAGGTAATTTGTAATCATTTGTGTTTACAAAAGAAAGCGGTCATGGGCAAATGAAACACACAAACTTTGCCCTCAAACCATTTTAATTATTAGCTTGACCTCCTTAAACATCATGTTGTTTGTTCTTTAAAAAACTGCCAATAAATAGCTAAACTAATTAGTATATTCTTTAATATGTACATCATTTCCAGTCATTTTTTGGAGATTTGGGGAAAACACATATGAAGTGTGTTGAGATATTCTGAATAAGCAATTCTACACAATTTCATCAATAAGGAGGAGGTGGTAGTGAATTGTGGGGCCCTAAATGAAAGAGAGCCTTTGCAAGCATAAGGAAGCTTAAGCACATATTTGCAGTTTGGTGCTAAAATGATGCCTACAGGAAGAGAGGAGGATATAATCTAAAGTCCATTGTGAAAACTTCTGATTGATCCCCCTGGTTTCTGTGCTCTGGGCAATGCATGCTCAACATAAATTCCTATTGCAATGTAAATACATAATTGCTCGACCTTTAGTTTGATTGGTATAACTATAGGAAGTTCCTTGCAAAACCCCCTTTGTTTGCCTATAAAATCTGTAAGTCTACATTAATAAAGTGGAACTGCCTTGACAGAACCCCTGCCATGTCTGATTGTCCCCGGCATGCGCTGGTGGGCTGGGGGGCTGGCAGCAAGGCTCGCCTCTCTCCGAGATCTCCCAGTTCAGCCGGGGGCAATCCCGCTGCCTTCCTTTGTGCGGAAGGTCCCCACAGTGAATAAAGAGAAAAAGAGGAGTGCTGTGTTATCCTATTCTGGGTTCCAACACCAAGGCCAGGCTCATATCCATCAATACTTGGAAGGCACCTAGATTAATCACTTGTTGATGGTAGATAAAAAAGAAGTCATAATCAAGATACCACTTATGGACCAGAGCTAGGAAGTCAGTCAGGAGACTAGTTTTGAGGAAGGTTAAAGTTTGGTAAAAATGAGGTGAAAGGGAAGTTACACATTCTGGAAGGTGAAAGTCAAGGAGCAGGTTCAAAATCTCTGTTCTGCATGAAACTAAAGATGGAGCTGAAGTGAAGCTTGGAGACTTTTACAGTCAGCTTGAAGGCTGACACATCCATGTCTGCAGTGGGAATTTTAGGATTTAAAGCAAAATTACTTTTGTGTGTTAAGTTGCTTAAGTTGTATCTGATTCTTTGTGATTCTATCAACCATAGCAAGGCTCCTCTATCCCTGGGATTCTCCAGGCAAGAATACTGAAGTGGGTTGTCATCCCCTCTTCCAGGGAATCTTCCCAAACCAGGGATAGAACCCATATCTCCTGCATTGACAGGCAGATTCTTTACCACTCGTACCACCTGGGAAGTCCCAACATTACCTTTAGAGTTCTACAAAGTCTCCTTAAGTTTTACGAAATATCATCTGGTAGTACCATAACCTATGTGGCTTTCATCATTAAGTTTGTTGATCCCTTTTTTTGTGGGTCCATAGGAAAAAAAAAAGAAAGGGGAGTAGATAGGTTCAGAACTGGAGGGAGTAACCAAGCTCTGGCACTAACTCATATAGAAAATGGCTACCAACACTGCCAGTGTCCAAAGGATTGGAGAAGACTCAGATTTAATTGGTGTGGCAACAGCCAAGTAATAACCCTTCCACTTCTAGGAACTTATCCTATGGAAATAATCAAGACTGTGACCCACAGTACATCTTTTATGTTCTTCTCTATATTGTCTGTGATAGAGAAAAGCTAAATGCCCAACAATAAGAAAAAAATTAACTAGGTATGCTAGGAACTGCCTTGACGCCCTGTGCTGATTGTCCCCGGCATGCGCTGGTGGGCTGGGGGGCTGGCAGCAAGGCTCGCCTCTCTCTGAGATCTCCCAGTTCAGCCGGGGGCAATCCCGCTGCCTTCCTTTGTGCGGAAGGTCCCCACAGTGAATAAAGAGAAAAAGAGGAGTGCTGTGTTATCCTATTCTGGGTTCCAACACCAAGGCCAGGCTCATATCCATCAATACTTGGAAGGCACCTAGATTAATCACTTGTTGATGGTAGATAAAAAAGAAGTCATAATCAAGATACCACTTATGGACCAGAGCTAGGAAGTCAGTCAGGAGACTAGTTTTGAGGAAGGTTAAAGTTTGGTAAAAATGAGGTGAAAGGGAAGTTACACATTCTGGAAGGTGAAAGTCAAGGAGCAGGTTCAAAATCTCTGTTCTGCATGAAACTAAAGATGGAGCTGAAGTGAAGCTTGGAGACTTTTACAGTCAGCTTGAAGGCTGACACATCCATGTCTGCAGTGGGAATTTTAGGATTTAAAGCAAAATTACTTTTGTGTGTTAAGTTGCTTAAGTTGTATCTGATTCTTTGTGATTCTATCAACCATAGCAAGGCTCCTCTATCCCTGGGATTCTCCAGGCAAGAATACTGAAGTGGGTTGTCATCCCCTCTTCCAGGGAATCTTCCCAAACCAGGGATAGAACCCATATCTCCTGCATTGACAGGCAGATTCTTTACCACTCGTACCACCTGGGAAGTCCCAACATTACCTTTAGAGTTCTACAAAGTCTCCTTAAGTTTTACGAAATATCATCTGGTAGTACCATAACCTATGTGGCTTTCATCATTAAGTTTGTTGATCCCTTTTTTTGTGGGTCCATAGGAAAAAAAAAAGAAAGGGGAGTAGATAGGTTCAGAACTGGAGGGAGTAACCAAGCTCTGGCACTAACTCATATAGAAAATGGCTACCAACACTGCCAGTGTCCAAAGGATTGGAGAAGACTCAGATTTAATTGGTGTGGCAACAGCCAAGTAATAACCCTTCCACTTCTAGGAACTTATCCTATGGAAATAATCAAGACTGTGACCCACAGTACATCTTTTATGTTCTTCTCTATATTGTCTGTGATAGAGAAAAGCTAAATGCCCAACAATAAGAATAATTAACTAGGTATGCTACATATATCCATATGAGGAATGTATATGTAAACATAAAATTAATGTTTTAGAAGAATGTTTATTAACAAAGGTAAACTTACATTTTAAAAGATCATATAAAAGTACAGTACAGCCTTTTGCCTCATTGCAGCTGAAGAAACAACATGGGTCACCAGCAGCTCTACTAGAGCTATTAGAGATCGGCCAGGGATCTCGCTCCTGCCAGGTCTACTCAAACTGGCACAGTCTTATCCAGAAATATGGCCTCAACATGTGCCGCCAGTGTTTCTGCCAGTATGCGAAGGACATCAGCTTCATTAAGTTGGACTAACTAAACTTCCTTAAATGGATCATCCAGCACATCCACCTTATGCGTGAATAATACTAGCTCTTTGTATAGAAAATAAAAGTTTAAAAGTTAAAAAAAGGCACATTACATAAAAGTAGCATTTTCTACTGTAAATGAACTTATTTATAAAACAGAAACAGACTCATAGACATAGAAAACAAACTTTTGGTTAACAAGGGCTGACAGCGGAGAGTGTGGGGGTGAGGGGGAGGGAGATAAATTAGGAGTTGGGGGTTAACATATACATACTACTGTATACAGAATAAACAGCAAGGAACTACTGTATAGAAAAGGAAACTATACTCAATATCTTGTGCATAATGTATAATCAAAAATCAAAAAAAGAATCTGAAAAAGTATATTTATGTTTGTATAACTGAATCACTTTCTCTAAATTTGAAACTAACATAACATTGTAAATTAACTATACTTCAATTTTTCAAAAGAAAAAAAGAATAAAGTTACTCCTTTGTCTCTTCAGAAAATTAACATTTTCCCAACACCCTGTCTCCATTATCCTACATTATTCTTTCTGATAGTATTTATTTATCAACAAGACTTACTTTGTATTTAGTTAGTTTAGTTGCTAAGTCATGTCCAACTCTGTGTGACCCTATGGACTGTAGCCTGCCAGGCTTCTCTGTCCATGGGATTCTCCAGGCAAGAATACTGGAGTGGGTTGCCATGCCCTCCTCCAGGGAATCTTCCCAACCCAGGGATGGAACACACATTTCTTACCTCTCCTGCATTGGCAGGCAGGTTCTTTACCACTAGTGCCACCTGGGAAGCCTGTGCACTTCATCCAGTTTGACCTATTTAATATTTATGACAACTCTATGAGGTATGTGCTATTATCTCCTCATATTTAATGTTTTAACTTTTATTGAGCTATAGTTGACATATAAGATTGGGCTTCCCCAGTGATTCAGCAGTAAAGAATTTGCCTGCAATGCAGCAGCCATGGGAGACAGGTTTGATCCTTGGGTGGAGAAGGGCATGGCAACGCGCTCCAGCTTTCTTGCCTGGAGAATCCCATGGACAGAGGAGCCTGGCAGACTGCAGTCCATGGGTCACAAAGAATTGGACACACTGGGGCAACTTAGCACAGCACACATGTTCTTTTTATGCTGGCTTTCTGGAGAGTTCTCATCATAAATAGATGTTGAATTTTATCTAAAGTTTTCTCTGTGTCTATTGAGGGCAGACTTGCTGCACCACCCCATACCCACAACTGGCCGGGAGCAAATCTAGTAGCCATGGGAGGAGACTGCACTGTAAAATCCAAAAAGCACCAGAAGTGATACATCAGTGCACAGCCAATTCATGGGCTCCAGCTGATGGCAATTCCTTTCCTGCCCTGACTTTCCCCTCATTAGAATGTAAGTACTATGAGGGCTGGGATTTTGTTTTGTCCACTATTGAATCCTGCATTCCTAATAAATTGCATGGGCCTCGCAGCTTTATTGCAATGTCCTAACTGAATCACTTTCTCAAAAACACCTTGTAAATTAACTATACTTCAATTTTTCAAAAGAAAAGAATAAAGTTACTCCTTTGTCTCTTCAGAAAATTAACATTTTCCCAACACCCTGTCTCCATTATCCTACATTATTCTTTCTGATAGTATTTATTTATCAACAAGACTTACTTTGTATTTAGTTAGTTTAGTTGCTAAGTCATGTCCAACTCTGTGTGACCCTATGGACTGTAGCCTGCCAGGCTTCTCTGTCCATGGGATTCTCCAGGCAAGAATACTGGAGTGGGTTGCCATGCCCTCCTCCAGGGAATCTTCCCAACCCAGGGATGGAACACACATTTCTTACCTCTCCTGCATTGGCAGGCAGGTTCTTTACCACTAGTGCCACCTGGGAAGCCTGTGCACTTCATCCAGTTTGACCTATTTAATATTTATGACAACTCTATGAGGTATGTGCTATTATCTCCTCATATTTAATGTTTTAACTTTTATTGAGCTATAGTTGACATATAAGATTGGGCTTCCCCAGTGATTCAGCAGTAAAGAATTTGCCTGCAATGCAGCAGCCATGGGAGACAGGTTTGATCCTTGGGTGGAGAAGGGCATGGCAACGCGCTCCAGCTTTCTTGCCTGGAGAATCCCATGGACAGAGGAGCCTGGCAGACTGCAGTCCATGGGTCACAAAGAATTGGACACACTGGGGCAACTTAGCACAGCACACATGTTCTTTTTATGCTGGCTTTCTGGAGAGTTCTCATCATAAATAGATGTTGAATTTTATCTAAAGTTTTCTCTGTGTCTATTGAGGGCAGACTTGCTGCACCACCCCATACCCACAACTGGCCGGGAGCAAATCTAGTAGCCATGGGAGGAGACTGCACTGTAAAAATCCAAAAAGCACCAGAAGTGATACATCAGTGCACAGCCAATTCATGGGCTCCAGCTGATGGCAATTCCTTTCCTGCCCTGACTTTCCCCTCATTAGAATGTAAGTACTATGAGGGCTGGGATTTTGTTTTGTCCACTATTGAATCCTGCATTCCTAATAAAGTGCTGGCATGCAGTTGGTGCTTATTAAATACCTATCAAATGAATGGCTGAATAGTTCTAGTGTGTGGTATAGGTCAGCACAAAGTATAGCAATACCGAAGAAGGGCTCAAACAGTCTCAATGATAACCAGGGACGACTTTCTGGAGGTGGCAATCTCTGAATCTATGGTAAAGCATGGTAAAGAGAAAGACTTCTTGAAATGCAACTTGTGACCTAGATTCTTATTGCCATGACCCCTTCCTTAGTTGGACTTCCACAGAGTTGTCTGCCTATGGATACTGCAGTGAACTGCCTGCTTCTTCTAAACAGACCAAACTCATAATTGAACTATTTTCTCATTCTGTCCTTAATTAATTTCATCTTTTCCTCCACCAGTCTTGGCTTGACTTTCCTCTAAGCCTATCCATATCATGATTGACCCTCTTTTAGTTTACTTAATGCTCCAAAAATCTTATAAATAATATGATATGATATAGGAAGCAAAGAATCCTTAGATATTATGATATATTGAAATATTTCACTATGACACAGGAGTAAAGTTAGAATAATTTTTTTATTATTTTTATTTTTTTATTTATCTTTTGGGGGGTGGGGTGTGGATGGAGGGGGACAGGTGGGCCACTTCTATTAGTCTTTCATTTCTCTATTTCCATCTGTCTTTGTTTTTTGGCTCCTGTGGGCCTCCCATTGCGGTGGCCTCTGTCGTCGCAGAGCGCCAGCTCTGGGCACATGCACTCCAGAGCTCTGGCTCGGTAATTGGACACATGTTCTTTTTATGCTGGCTTTCTGGAGAGTTCTCATCATAAATAGATGTTGAATTTTATCTAAAGTTTTCTCTGTGTCTATTGAGGGCAGACTTGCTGCACCACCCCATACCCACAACTGGCCGGGAGCAAATCTAGTAGCCATGGGAGGAGACTGCACTGTAAAAATCCAAAAAGCACCAGAAGTGATACATCAGTGCACAGCCAATTCATGGGCTCCAGCTGATGGCAATTCCTTTCCTGCCCTGATTTTCCCCTCATTAGAATGTAAGTACTATGAGGGCTGGGATTTTGTTTTGTCCACTATTGAATCCTGCATTCCTAATAAAGTGCTGGCATGCAGTTGGTGCTTATTAAATACCTATCAAATGAATGGCTGAATAGTTCTAGTGTGTGGTATAGGTCAGCACAAAGTATAGCAATACCGAAGAAGGGCTCAAACAGTCTCAATGATAACCAGGGACGACTTTCTGGAGGTGGCAATCTCTGAATCTATGGTAAAGCATGGTAAAGAGAAAGACTTCTTGAAATGCAACTTGTGACCTAGATTCTTATTGCCATGACCCCTTCCTTAGTTGGACTTCCACAGAGTTGTCTGCCTATGGATACTGCAGTGAACTGCCTGCTTCTTCTAAACAGACCAAACTCATAATTGAACTATTTTCTCATTCTGTCCTTAATTAATTTCATCTTTTCCTCCACCAGTCTTGGCTTGACTTTCCTCTAAGCCTATCCATATCATGATTGACCCTCTTTTAGTTTACTTAATGCTCCAAAAATCTTATAAATAATATGATATGATATAGGAAGCAAAGAATCCTTAGATATTATGATATATTGAAATATTTCACTATGACACAGGAGTAAAGTTAGAATAATTTTTTTATTATTTTTATTTTTTTATTTATCTTTTGGGGGGTGGGGTGGGGAGGGAGGGGGACAGGTGGGCCACTTCTATTAGTCTTTCATTTCTCTATTTCCATCTGTCTTTGTTTTTTGGCTCCTGTGGGCCTCCCATTGCGGTGGCCTCTGTCGTCGCAGAGCGCCAGCTCTGGGCACATGCACTCCAGAGCTCTGGCTCGGTAATTGGACACATCAGTCCAGCCGCTCCACGGCACGTGGGATCTTCCCAGGCCAGGGCTTGAACCGGCGCCCTTTGCACTGCAAGGCAGTGTCCTTACCCACTGGACCACCAGGGGAAGCCCCCTAGACAGAATAATTTTTTAGTAAAGTTACTCTCCTTTCCTGTATCAGGCATCTTAATAACTGAATAATAATATCTCAATAATGACAGCAACACCACCACCCTGTATATCTGCACAGCATTCTAACTATATATGTTCAAGGGCCTTGTGCATATTCTATTAATAGAACCTCACAAAAACTCTATGAGGCACATAAGAAAGAGATGATTATCATCATTTTACTGATAATGATTATCATCATTTTATAGAAAAACTGGTAAAATACAGATTGTGACTTTTTCAGTTTCACAAAATATCTTAAACCTTGGTCCTATGACTTAAAGGTCTGAGACATACTAGAAATTAGGTAAAAAAAAATTCTAAAGTGGCAACTTGCTTCTAAAAAAGAGAGAAAAAAACTACACACTTATATTAATGCTTTGTAATGAGGGGAGGAAGGACACAATAAATTGGTGACAAAATATAGAAAATGATTTTTTTGGTCATTGTTTTCTGTTCTGATGGAGACAGTTCCATAGATTTCATTTAGTTTCCAAATTCCATAAACAAAAATGGATTGAGTTCATGTAGTTTCAAGTAATTTGAATTCAGAAAATGTTGTAATAAACTAAACCTGTCCAATTAGAGGATAATTTTTCAGTATGACAAAATGGTTGAGTGCCACTAAAACAAGACAGGGAATATAAGATAAACACATTAAGAAATGAAAACAAAATTCCATTTCAAAGAGGTCACTGTTTATCATACTAGATAACAAAGAAAACAAAATGGAAATGTTTAATTTTATTTATCAGATTAAGATAAAATAAGATCTATAGTAATAGAGTGGATTTCTCCACAAATTAAAACATAAAAATTTAATCTTCAGTTTTAAGTATTGTATCTCAAAAATTAAACTCTGCTCATAAACTAATCAATGTATGGCCCTATCTTCATTAAGGAGCTAGATTTATAAATGTTGCATTATATGGAACACTTTATTATTCAATGTAAGTGTCACAAAATGAAACACTTAGAATGTGGGCTAAATGCATTTACATTCCAACTGTCACATTGCCTATATTAAAATTGTAGGATCAAGTTAAAATTTTCTTATCAGTATTAAAATTAGTCATATACCATTTAATTATTTAAATGAATTGTAACATCATCAAGGATAATTAGGTAGGTGGGAAAATCAATTATATAGGCCCCATGTAAAGTTATAAAACAAAAAAGAGAACTTGGTATAGATTCAGTGCAAATGTACCTGGTTCTTAGCCAAGTCAAAAACACCAAGGTAATTCCTGCCAAGGTTTATAGAAGATAAAATTACATGGCATCTAGCTGTATTGTAGTAATGTTGACAAAACAAAGAAAGTTTAATTTTTTGGAATAAAAGGCAAAATATTTAAAAGCACGTTGCATTTTATATGAGGGAATCTTCTGAAGGACACAATAAATTGGTGACAAAATATAGAAAATGATTTTTTTGGTCATTGTTTTCTGTTCTGATGGAGACAGTTCCATAGATTTCATTTAGTTTCCAAATTCCATAAACAAAAATGGATTGAGTTCATGTAGTTTCAAGTAATTTGAATTCAGAAAATGTTGTAATAAACTAAACCTGTCCAATTAGAGGATAATTTTTCAGTATGACAAAATGGTTGAGTGCCACTAAAACAAGACAGGGAATATAAGATAAACACATTAAGAAATGAAAACAAAATTCCATTTCAAAGAGGTCACTGTTTATCATACTAGATAACAAAGAAAACAAAATGGAAATGTTTAATTTTATTTATCAGATTAAGATAAAATAAGATCTATAGTAATAGAGTGGATTTCTCCACAAATTAAAACATAAAAATTTAATCTTCAGTTTTAAGTATTGTATCTCAAAAATTAAACTCTGCTCATAAACTAATCAATGTATGGCCCTATCTTCATTAAGGAGCTAGATTTATAAATGTTGCATTATATGGAACACTTTATTATTCAATGTAAGTGTCACAAAATGAAACACTTAGAATGTGGGCTAAATGCATTTACATTCCAACTGTCACATTGCCTATATTAAAATTGTAGGATCAAGTTAAAATTTTCTTATCAGTATTAAAATTAGTCATATACCATTTAATTATTTAAATGAATTGTAACATCATCAAGGATAATTAGGTAGGTGGGAAAATCAATTATATAGGCCCCATGTAAAGTTATAAAACAAAAAAGAGAACTTGGTATAGATTCAGTGCAAATGTACCTGGTTCTTAGCCAAGTCAAAAACACCAAGGTAATTCCTGCCAAGGTTTATAGAAGATAAAATTACATGGCATCTAGCTGTATTGTAGTAATGTTGACAAAACAAAGAAAGTTTAATTTTTTGGAATAAAAGGCAAAATATTTAAAAGCACGTTGCATTTTATATGAGGGAATCTTCTGAAGTACAATATGAAAATAATCAGACTAGAAAGCTGATGGAAGATTCTTCAAGTGGATAGTCTCTATTTCCACACTCTTCACATGCAGCAAAGCAAAAAATTCTTCTGCTTTCTGTTGATATACTTTACATTCGAGTGAAAATATTTTACTAGAGTAATAATAATTACATGACAAAATTACAGATCCTCTGATTTGAAGCAGATCTCACCTAGCATTTGATTGAAACCTTTAGTTTGCTGAGACAGAGCAAGAGTTCTGTGTAACTCTCCCAAAGCCACAATGCAACGCTGGAACTAGAATCTAGATTTTTCTCTCTCCTGGTCCAAAACTCATTCTTCTGTAGCATACTGCTTTACATATGAAACCAAGGTGCAATTTTACAAAGCACTCCGGATTTTTAGAGGTCAAGTTCAACATAAACATGACCATTTACAGAATACCAAACACATAAATGCTCCCCTTACACTGACGGGCAAGGAGGCAGGGTTTTAAAAATATATATACTTCAGAAGACCACCAATTCATCTTTATTCCCCCAAATCAAGAAAGCAAACCTTTCCCTTATTTTGGTCTGGATGATCAGATGGAAAACAGAGCAGATATTGAAAGGAAATCCTTTCTATTTCAGTCAATGGAATTCTTTGCTAGCTTTGAAAAAGCAATTACTTTAACCCTTTTAAAGACCAATATTTGGATCAATTCAACTGCATCCAAATCGATTGTGAAGATGGCCAAAATGATTGGAGCCACTGTACTTGGATATATTTTAGTGAAAATACATAATCATGATTGAGGTTTAAGATTGTCCTACATCTAGCAGTTCCATGATATTCCTCTGAAGTACATGTGTTTGTGTGTGTGTGTATGTGCATGCTAAGTACCTTAGTCGTACCCAACTCTTGGTGACCCTATGGACTGTAGTCCATCAGGCTCCTCTGTCCGTGGGATGCCCCAGGCAAGAATACTCGAGTGGGTTGTCATTTCCTCCTCCAGGGAATCTTGCTGACCTAGGAATCAAACGGCGTCTCTTATGTCTTCTGCATTGGCAGGTGGATTGTTCACCATTAGCACGACCTGGGAAGCCTCCCTCTGAAGTTTACCTATTCCTAAATTTATGAGCATATTTTCATGTTTTTAGAGTCACCTGCATTTCTCTTGAAATACATTTTCATTTCTTTGACATATCCTCACATACTGGCTTTTAAAAATTCACTAAAATATTACCCTAGTTGATAGCCATTCCTCCTGTCCTCATCCTCCAAACCATTCTCAAGCTAATTAAGATACAGATGTTTGTAGACAGCTAGATATTCTACTATGTGCATTTAAGGTTATATAAGAATAGTCAGAATATCCTAACATGTTAATTCAGTTTTCCTTTGTATGCAGTAATAAGAAAGCAATCCAGGAAGAGACTATGCCCAGAAACCCTAAAGAAAATCACTCAGAAGTTGCTGTTATAGGTTGAATTATGTCCCCCCAATAATTCATATGTTAAAGTCTTCACCCCAAGGACTTTAGAACATGACCTTATTTGTAAATAGGGTCATTACAATTGGAATTAATTAAGATGAGGTCACATTAGTGTGGGACCTAATCCAAAATGACTGGTGCCCTTATAAAAAGGGTAAATTTGCACTCAGAGACACACACACATGAAGGGAAGATGATATGAAGATACACAGGAGAAAATAGTCATTTATTCTCTCCTGGCTGGCACAGCAGCCATACCACAGCCTCTCTCCTGGCTGATGCAGCAGCTATAGCAGCAGCCACAACATAACCATAATGTAGCCATATGATAACCACAAGACAACCTCATATAACATAACCATGATGCCACTCCAGTGTAGCCCCAGTGCATCAGCAGCCAGGGCTTTTGTGGTGAAACTCTTACAGGTGTACTACACAAAGTAGCCCGTGACCAAGCAAGTATTTCATGACCAGGTGAGTACCTTGTGACCAAGCAAGTACCTTGTGATGTACATGCCCAGTGCTATAAGTAATCTCAGCTGTTGCATAGTCATTATTTACAAAACATGGGGCTAGAGAGCCCGAACATACCCTCTTGTCTAATTTGCTTTTTCTCTGAAATCTCCTTCATTGGGTGCCTGTTGCCAACTAGGTAAGAATATAGCACTACAAGGCTTTTCATGATCTGGCTCCAATCAGCCTCACATTTCACCACTTTGCCACAAGTATGTTTCAGCCACACTAAACTACTTATAATTCCTCTAATTTGTCATTCTGCCTCTTGCTTATATATATTGTTCCTTCTCTTTAGACTATTTTTCATGCCTTCATACTTACCCTTTTTATCTGGCTTTTAAAAATTCACTAAAATATTACCCTAGTTGATAGCCATTCCTCCTGTCCTCATCCTCCAAACCATTCTCAAGCTAATTAAGATACAGATGTTTGTAGACAGCTAGATATTCTACTATGTGCATTTAAGGTTATATAAGAATAGTCAGAATATCCTAACATGTTAATTCAGTTTTCCTTTGTATGCAGTAATAAGAAAGCAATCCAGGAAGAGACTATGCCCAGAAACCCTAAAGAAAATCACTCAGAAGTTGCTGTTATAGGTTGAATTATGTCCCCCCAATAATTCATATGTTAAAGTCTTCACCCCAAGGACTTTAGAACATGACCTTATTTGTAAATAGGGTCATTACAATTGGAATTAATTAAGATGAGGTCACATTAGTGTGGGACCTAATCCAAAATGACTGGTGCCCTTATAAAAAGGGTAAATTTGCACTCAGAGACACACACACATGAAGGGAAGATGATATGAAGATACACAGGAGAAAATAGTCATTTATTCTCTCCTGGCTGGCACAGCAGCCATACCACAGCCTCTCTCCTGGCTGACGCAGCAGCTGTAGCAGCAGCCACAACATAACCATAATGTAGCCATATGATAACCACAAGACAACCTCATATAACATAACCATGATGCCACTCCAGTGTAGCCCCAGTGCATCAGCAGCCAGGGCTTTTGTGGTGAAACTCTTACAGGTGTACTACACAAAGTAGCCCGTGACCAAGCAAGTATTTCATGACCAGGTGAGTACCTTGTGACCAAGCAAGTACCTTGTGATGTACATGCCCAGTGCTATAAGTAATCTCAGCTGTTGCATAGTCATTATTTACAAAACATGGGGCTAGAGAGCCCGAACATACCCTCTTGTCTAATTTGCTTTTTCTCTGAAATCTCCTTCATTGGGTGCCTGTTGCCAACTAGGTAAGAATATAGCACTACAAGGCTTTTCATGATCTGGCTCCAATCAGCCTCACATTTCACCACTTTGCCACAAGTATGTTTCAGCCACACTAAACTACTTATAATTCCTCTAATTTGTCATTCTGCCTCTTGCTTATATATATTGTTCCCTCTCTTTGGACTATTTTTCATGCCTTCATACTTACCCTTTTTATCTGCCTTGTGAATTCTTTTCTTTTTTTTTAATTTATTTATTTTCATCCATCTTTATTCTTTGGCCCGTGTGGGCCTCCCATCACAGTGGCCTCTCTGTCGCAGAGCACTGGCTCTGGGCGCATGCTCTCCAGAGTGCTGGGTCTTAATTGGACACACCGGTCCAGCCACTCCACAGCATGTGGGATCTTCCCGGGCCAGGGATTGAACCTGTGCCCCTTACACAGTAATGCGGACTCTTTACCCACTGGACTACCAGGGAAGCCCCTGCCTTGCGAACTGTTATCTGGCCTTTAAGACTCAGTTTATGTATTACCTCTTACAGGAGGCCTTCCTTTATAGCCTCCATTATGATTGCATGACTCCCATGACATAACACTTCTCTAACAACACACATTATTACAATTGCTGATTAACTTCTCTCTATCCTTCCCTGGACTGCAAGCTCCTTGAAGAATAAGGATTTTGTCTCATTCATCTTTGTAAGGCCAAAGCTAAGAGAGTGATTTATACAGATAAATACCTGTTTGTTAAATGAACAAATGAATATAAATTTTATCATTAAGATTCTGACTAGCATACCACAGGGCAGATACTGAAATATATATTACCTTGAGACTGAGAGTTAGGTTACAGAAGCAAATTCACTAGAATCAAAGTATCAGGGAGGGCTTTCCTGGTGGTCCAGTAGGTAAGGACACCAACTTGTAGTGCAAGGGGCGCCAGTTTGATCCCTGGCCTGGGAGGATCCCACGTGCTGCAGAGTGGCTGGACTGCTGTGTCCAATTACCAAGCCGGAGCTCTGGAGCACATGTGCCCAGAGCCTGTACTCTGCGGCCAGAGAGGACACTGCGATGGGAGGTCCTCACAGGCCAAAGAACAAAGATAAATGAATGAAAGATCAATAGAAGTGGCCAAAAAAAAAAAAAAAGTATCAGGGAAGACTAAGTAGAATGAAATACAATGTGACCATACTTCAGTCCAAGGAAGTGAGATGAATATACTAGGGAATTAGAACAAATGATAAGACTGTAAACCAGAGGAAAAATTTGATCTGAGCAATGTTAAGAGTGTGAGTAGCAAACACAGCAACCATGCAAGGAGGCTTTGTTGGTGAATCAGTCAAGGCCCTCAGACTTTGATCAGCTCTTGAGTAAGAATATCTGAAAGATGTATTATGCCTGGCTTCTGAGTTTCTGACAAGAATTGAGTCAGACAAAATCTTAGTAAATGTGAGTTAGATCTATTGACCTGGCAATACTCCTATTTGGAAAAGGTAAGTTTGATGCAACACGTGGTTATAAAAATCAAAACTGTCATATTAAATTGGCCTTTAAAGGGTTCTTTTTCATGGTGATTTCATGGTTAATAAAGCCATTAAGTACCCAAAAGGAGTGACCTTATCATATACTTTACATTTGAGCTTTAATGTATAAATCAATATGCAACTGATTTAATTAAGGAAGCTGCAGTGAGTTCTTTCACAACATGACTCACTTTACATTTGTAAATATTTCAACTGCCAAGACTTTTGCTATAAGAAGTGAGACTTTTATGAATCTTAAATGATTTTTTAAAGAACCGTGGACTGATTTTATATTAAGTATAGATCAGAACACTTTGGAATGAGTTTCTTAGGTCTGAAACTTTCATTTTACTTTCTGTTACTTTTCTTCCACCAGACATGCTGTTTAGGCAATCTCGTTTTCCTAATTAACTCTCTGTTTCTCCAAAAGGCTGTTTCTTTCTCTGGAAAAGATAAGGGTTCTTCTTCTCTGGGGGGATATAGTGACAATAAAATGTATAAATGAAGTTACTTGAGTAATTTTTGAAAGACACATTTGACAACTTTTGGAAAACACCAATATAATCTGTCAGATTGCAGTAAAATTGGACTCATTTGCTGTACCATTTGATGCATCATGTCTTACACTCTGCCTGGAGTATATCCTCCTTGAAGGCAGGGGTTATGCCTGATTTATCCTGTGGGTCACAATTTGCTTGGCGATCGTCAGTCCTGAATAAATATTGGCTAAGTGAATGTGACTTTAAATACAATGTGACCATACTTCAGTCCAAGGAAGTGAGATGAATTTGGAATGAACAAATGATAAGACTGTAAACCAGAGGAAAAATTTGATCTGAGCAATGTTAAGAGTGTGAGTAGCAAACACAGCAACCATGCAAGGAGGCTTTGTTGGTGAATCAGTCAAGGCCCTCAGACTTTGATCAGCTCTTGAGTAAGAATATCTGAAAGATGTATTATGCCTGGCTTCTGAGTTTCTGACAAGAATTGAGTCAGACAAAATCTTAGTAAATGTGAGTTAGATCTATTGACCTGGCAATACTCCTATTTGGAAAAGGTAAGTTTGATGCAACACGTGGTTATAAAAATCAAAACTGTCATATTAAATTGGCCTTTAAAGGGTTCTTTTTCATGGTGATTTCATGGTTAATAAAGCCATTAAGTACCCAAAAGGAGTGACCTTATCATATACTTTACATTTGAGCTTTAATGTATAAATCAATATGCAACTGATTTAATTAAGGAAGCTGCAGTGAGTTCTTTCACAACATGACTCACTTTACATTTGTAAATATTTCAACTGCCAAGACTTTTGCTATAAGAAGTGAGACTTTTATGAATCTTAAATGATTTTTTAAAGAACCGTGGACTGATTTTATATTAAGTATAGATCAGAACACTTTGGAATGAGTTTCTTAGGTCTGAAACTTTCATTTTACTTTCTGTTACTTTTCTTCCACCAGACATGCTGTTTAGGCAATCTCGTTTTCCTAATTAACTCTCTGTTTCTCCAAAAGGCTGTTTCTTTCTCTGGAAAAGATAAGGGTTCTTCTTCTCTGGGGGGATATAGTGACAATAAAATGTATAAATGAAGTTACTTGAGTAATTTTTGAAAGACACATTTGACAACTTTTGGAAAACACCAATATAATCTGTCAGATTGCAGTAAAATTGGACTCATTTGCTGTACCATTTGATGCATCATGTCTTACACTCTGCCTGGAGTATATCCTCCTTGAAGGCAGGGGTTATGCCTGATTTATCCTGTGGGTCACAATTTGCTTGGCGTATCGTCAGTCCTGAATAAATATTGGCTAAGTGAATGTGACTTTACATGACAATTTTGTTGCTGTAATGAAGACAGGCAATTCACTCATTTAACATTCTTCATATTCCACCTCTGCAATATTTATAGCCTATTCTCTTTGCTCTAAATCTTTAATCATTAATGGCCAAATGGAAATTTATATGACCTAAGGCTAAAGCCATCAAATTTGGATTAAATCTTAGTTACCCATTACAGTGAATAATTTCTTAAAACCTTTATTTTAGACAGTCTGTTTTTATTGAGTGTGAAAATATATAATTAGTATATATGATATAATTTGAATTATCAGTTATTTTAAAACAAAATATGATGCTTCCTTTTTAGAACTTCTTTATTAGAGGTATGGAGCCTATACCTGGAGAAAAATGCATTGTCTGATGAATTCATGGGCTTGAAAATGAAAGCAACCCTGAGGAATTATCCAGGGCATTTCTTGGGCACCCGTCACAATTTCTTCAAATAGTTCAGACAAATTTGTATTAATATTATTTTTAGAGATTCCCCTGATGAGGCAGTTCCTTTGCTAACCCAGTCTAAAGTTTGCCAAAGTTCTTCTTCATGTGTCATTCTGAAACTTTTCTAGTAAAATGCTAATTTATTTCCTTTTTCCTATATTCAGTGAAGATAGGAAATGAATTGCCCAGGAATCTGTTTTTAAAAACCACTTTGGGATTAATAGACACACACTACTGTGTATAAAATAAATCACAAGTACCTGCTGTATAGCACAGGGAACTATATTCAGTATCATGTCATAACCTATAATGGAAAAAAACCTGAAAAAGAATATACATATATTTATCTGAATCATTTTGTTGTGTACCTGAAACTAACACAACATTGTAAATTAACTATATTTCAATTTTAAAATGTTTAAAAATAAATTAAAAAAAAAGCAAAGCCTCCCCAGACCTAATGAGGCTGTTATAACCAAAACCAAAAACAAGAAACCAACCATCAAAAAAACCAAAAACAAACAAAAGACCACTTTGTATCACTGAGGAGTGTTGAAATTATTCTCCATCTCCTTAGTTTTGGTTGCTTTACCTTCACGTGTGTTCCTATTTTTTCCTGTCTCTGCTATCTGGAATACTCTCTTCCACCCTTCCAGTTTATTATTCACCATTTTTTCCAAAAGTGTTTATAGGAACTTGGAGTCTCTGCTTGTAACGAAAAAAAAAAAAAAGCTCCAGAATTTTCAATCTATAAGGCAGAGCTTGGCAAACTAAAGTTCACAGACCAAATCGAGCCTGCTTCAGTAGTAATAAAGTTTTATTGAATCATAGTTAGGCTCATTCGTGAGCAGGTTGTCTAGGGCTACTTTTGCTCAGGTAGTAGAGCTATGACTGAAGCTGTATGACCTGCCAAACGGAAGGTATAGTGTGATTCTTTATGGAAAAAGGTTGCTGACCTTTGATTTAATGCAGTCAATGGTGAAGGGCTAACAGAGTGGTCAACATTTAGTAGGTACCAGTAGGAAGTGGTAGAGACATGCACTGTAACAGTGATTCTCAAACTGTGTAAGACAGAATCAGCTATTTTCCCTTCTATTTATCATGGGCCAATAGCTTTTACAAAATACAATAAAAATAAATCATTAGACACGTGAAACAAAGACAATAAAAATACAAGCCCTAAGTTTTTAGTATTAGATGCAAACAATATAAAATCACTTTGCCGGATTACTCTAAGTTCCTGATTGCTTACTCTTGGTGTCCATACTTATCTCATCACGGAGACACAATAAACAGTTCACATAAGGGTACCAGCTCAATGTACATACTTTGAATAGCACTTGTTCAAAAAATGTCTGATTGGACCAACCTCCCTTGCTCAACAGATGAAATTAATACAAAATTTACTATCAGGTCATGGTCAACAAGACTTGCAGGCCTGTGAAGTTTTCTGTCTCTTTAAAGTAACTTTTTGTCATTCTGACCAGATACATTGTATTGACATAATTTAGATCTAAGAGGACAATTTTCTTTTTGTCTTATTTTCAGGAGTTATATTACAGATAGACTTATTCTAGCCAAGTTAATACTACAAGATTATTTTCTTTGATGAAAAATAATTGTTACAGGCATGTCTCTGGGATCAGTGCATTTTCCTCCTTGTCAACAAATTTATATAAGAACTTAAGTCATATACTCTATATCTAGATTGTGGTGGTGGTGATACATCCACGTGCATTTGCCAAAACTCATAGAAATATAACCCTAAAAGGAGTGGTTTTTACAGTTGGTAAATTATCCTGGAATAAAGTTGATTTTTAAAAATGCAGATTACAGGGCATCTTTGATGTTTCTCTTCCAGTAGATATGAAATGCTGGCACCAGTGGGTTAGAAATATGTGAAGTCTATTGGCTGAAAGTCCCTGCATCCTCTCCCCATGAAGGATGCCTTGCTTTAGGGAATAAAAATATTCAAATCCAGGGCCCAAGCCTCTCTCTGCCCAGGAAAGTGCTGTTTGGACAAGGCTAGCTGGCTCTAGCTTTTGAGATTTGTTATCCTTTTAGTGATTGACCCTTACTTTCCTTAGAGACATAAACTAATTCAATTAGGATGAAAAGTTGCACGCCTGTGAGTCATTCAGACCGTAATAGGGGACTTTACATGTTTTCTGTTATGATCTCTTTTGTAGATTTTCCTTACTCATGACCAAGTTCTTGTGGTAAAGGTAGAGGTTAGCAAGAGTTATCAGACTGTAGCCTGCAGATAAGTAGTCAGAGAATTCAGTGATGGAAGAAGGCATAAAGCTCTGTAGTCACAAAGGCTTCATGGAAGAGATGGGATCAACGTGGCTCTCCATGGTTAGGATTTGTACAGAAAAGTATTCCAAATGGGAAACTTGAGGCATACTGCTTAAGTCGTTCTGGTTGGACCAGAGGATTACCAATGGGTATAGTATGTGGGACTAGGTGAGAAAAACAGATTTATCCGGTCAGCAATAAGGCATGACAAGTTTTTCATGGGGGATATGTAATCCTTGTTAAAAATCTAGCTAAAATCCCACTTGCTCAAGCCTATACTTAAAGTTCATATTGTAAAAGACTTCATAGCATCCTATTTCCTATGCTTGCTTGTGCTTTGTTTTCCTGACTAGATCATGTTCTCTTACTGGCAGAAATTCTCTTACTTTCACTTGTCCTGGAGTGAGCAGTTCTGATTAAATTAGCTTGAAAACATTCCTTCTTCCTTTAACCCATTACAGTCTTAAAGGTTGGTCTTTTAATCAGTATCAGACTTTGTCTCTCTTAACTTTTCAGTCTGAATCTTATAAGAAGAGTGTGATCTACAGTTAGAAACTTACCTAAGAGTTCCTAGATAATTGGCTCTAGTTAATACATGCCACTCTCATGGCCCACCCCCATTTTTTAAAAATAGTGATGCAATGCTGACTCGTGTTTATCTTGAGTTTATACAATCTTAAATCCTTGGCAGGGGATTTAGATACTTGTTGTGCAACACAATCTTTGGAAGCTTACCCTAAAATGCTCTCTGAATGTGGAAACTATGTTATGAAAGGCTGGCACCCTGCAGAATAAAGTAGATTCTCTGAGGTTGACAGCAAGATTTATAGTTGTTTCTCAGCTTGTCCTGCTAAACAACCCTGTCATGTCTCATAATGGTTACTTTCGGTTGCCAAGCTCAAGCAGTAATCAGAAAATCTTGTGGTAGCATAAATTGTGGTGGGTCACTTTTAGGTTTGGAGAGGAATAAATAATGTACAAAGGGTTTTCTCTCCTTTAATGAGGACAGGGGATAGGAAGAAAGCTGTCATTAGTGTTTTCCATATCTAACGTGCTCCACTCTTCCACCCTTCCTGTGCCAATCCTGTGTTGAGTGAGCTCCTTTGTATGCCCAGAGCACTCCCCAATTATTCTTTTAAAGTGCTTGCCACATTATATGGCCATTGAAGGCACATGTGTCTATTTGTTCCACATTGTGTAAGCTTTTCCAGTGACTGGGACAGATTCTTTGTCATCTCTGTATCACTAATGGCAAATGGAGTGTCTGACACATGGTGGCCAGTTAATGAATATCTATTGAGTTTAACTAAGACCAATAATAATAATAACAATAATAATAGCAGCTAGCATTGAGTGTAATTACTTTGTTCCAGCCACTGCTTTAAGGACTTCACAAGTATTAATCCATTTAACCTTCTCTACAATCCTATTCATATTACACAAATAAGAAAAATAAGAATGAAATGAAGTGTCAGGTAAATTTAAAGCTGATGAGTGGTAAAAATATGTGTGTTTTGTGTGGATGCATCTGTACTTTACATGAACAAGAATGTGTTCCATGATGTGCTGTGGATATTACTCCAAAGATGATAAAAAGAAATTGGCGGGTCATAGGATGGCTATAATAGACAAGGCCACATATCAGTGACAGCAATGCTAGTAAGTCCTCCACACAAAAGATAACTGGAATAAATGGAAAGATATGCAATGTTTGTAGATGGAAAGGCTCAATTTTCTAAAGGCAGCAGTTCTGGTCAAACTATCCTGTAAATTCTATGGAGTTCCAATTAAAGCCCCATAGAATTTTTCTTTTTTACACCTTCAATTTTGTAGTGGGGTTATAGCCAATTAATAAACAATGTTGTGATAGCTTCAAGTGAACAGTGAAGGCACTCAGCCATACATGTACATGTATCCATTCTCCCTTAAACTCCCCTCCCATCCAGGCTGCCACATAACATTGATCAAATTTCCCTGTGCTATACAGTAGGTCCTTGTTCGTTATCCATTTTAAATATAGCAGTGCCAACAGAAAGTTTTAATGACGTTTGATAGGCTGATTCTAACTTAAGAGGCAGAGAAAGTAAGAAGAGTTGAGAAATTTTGAAAAAATAGCAAAGGTAGAAGGAGTGGTAATGTTACTATGAATTGGAGATGGAAGCAATGAGAGGGAAGGAGAAGAAATGGGAGAAGATGAGAAATAAAGAAAGGCAACCAACTATCAACTAAAGCAATTCCCATGATGCATTGTAAAATAAGCCTGTAGAATATAATTTCTACCTTTAATATATTGCAAATATATTAAATTTGAAAACACATATAAAAAAGGACTAGAAGAAAACCTGGCTAAAGAAAAACATAGACCTGGTTAGGTGATGGGATTGTGGACTATTTTTGTCATGGAATGCAAATATTTTAGCCTATTTTTTCAAAAATATGCAGAAATATAAACATGATCCAGAGCATGAAGGTAAATATTATTTTCTTAATTTTTAATATTGTCCCATCTTCTTTCTTCACAATGTTGCCTATGACAATTCACATGTCATAGATTCAGATGTCGCTGATTATTTCTCCTTTAGGGCAATATTTTACTCTCTAGAAGTTAAGAGGTTTTGTTTTTGTTCTGGAATTTCACCACAGTGTGTCTCGGTGTGTGTCTTTATCCATATATCCTGCTTGACAACTGATGGGCCTCTTCAATCTGAGAACGCATGTCTTTCTTTAGTTTTGGGAAACTTTCTTCTATGATTGCTTTGTCTCTTCTCCTTCCTATATACTTTTTTTTTTTTTTTAAGATTTATTTATTTATTTTGGGCGGGAGTCAGGTTGGGGAGGGAGGGGAGCAGGCGGGCCACTTCTATTGGTCTTCCATTTCTCTATTTTCATCCGTCTTTGTTCTTTGGCTCCTGTGGGCCTCCCATCGTGGTGGCGTCTGTCGCTGCAGAGCGCCGGCTCTGAGCTCATGCGCTCCAGAGCTCCGGCTCAGTAATTGGACACATCGGTCCAGCCTCTCCGGAGCACGTGGGATCTTCCCAGGCCAGGGATCTAACTGGCGCACCTTGCATTGCAAGGTGGTGTCCTTACCCACTGGACCACCAGGGGAAGCCCTCCTTCCTATATACTTTTTAAAAATTCTTTTTCTCTTGGCAGTGATGGTAGACAAATGCTAGGACATCCAGATATGTACTGTGTGTTTCCTAACTTCTCTTCCTTGTTCTCCTGCACTGCAGTCTGAGAAACCCATTAGTTTCATTGAAGGGGCACTAGTGACTAGAAGGAAGAAGTCTAAAGAAGACTTCTTGGATATTATTAAAGTTCTGTTTCTTTTTTCATTTTTTTGGTTGTGCCACATGGCTTGTGATATTTCAGTTCCCCAGCCAGGGATTATACTGTGGCTATAGCAGAGAAAGCCTTTAATCCTAACCTCTAGGCCATTAGAGAACTCCCAGTTCTTTTTCTTGATCTCAAGTTGACTACATGAGTTTGTTCAATTTGTGAAAATTCTTAAAAATTAACTGTCTAATACATACAGTTATTACAAGAAAGAATGTTTTAAAAGTAATAACTTTGAGGTTTTTATTGGTATGAACAACTGGAAAGATGAAATTGACATCCATTGAGATGAGGAAGGCTGATAGAGTAGCTTTAGGGAGAAGCCTAGGAGTTCAAGTTTGAACATGCTGAATTTGAACTGTCTCTCAGATATGGAAGAAGAGATGTCATTTGTTGTGTTCAATTTTCCTGATAAATTCTCTTAGCCTATTTGGTCTGCCTTAACAAAATACCACAGATTAGGGGCTTTATACACAACAGAAATTTATTTCTCACAGTTCTGGAGGCTAGAAGTCCAAGATCAGGGTGCCAGCATGGTGGGGTGAGGGCCTTCTTCTGGGTCTCAGACTGCTAACTTCTTGCTGTGTCCTCACATGGTGGAAGGGGTTATGGAGCCTCTTTTATAAGGACATTAATTCCATTCACGAGGATTTTGTCCTGGTAACCTAATCGCTTCCCAGAAGCCTCACCTCCTAGGATCACAATGGGCATCTGGATTTCAACATATGAATTTGGGGCACATGAACATTCATGTCAAGGTAGACGAGGACTGAGAATTAACAACTGGATTTAATAATTTGGAGTGTTATTGGTCACCTCTATGAGGGCACTGTTGGTGGCATTGCTGGAAGGGCTAGAATCTGATTAGAGTGATCTAAGGGCATGAAGGAGAGGAAATGGAGACAGGAAGCATAGGCAACTTTGTTTTTGCTGTCTGGTGCAAGATCATACAAGAGGCGATATGGTGGAGTCAAAATTTTTTACTGCTTCTTCTGTAGGGCTCACTTATTATCATTTTGGTTGCCTCATGATCTCAGCCATCTCTGTGCTAGAAGCATTTCAGAAGGTCTTATCACTTTTTGGACTGTGACTTAGCTTTCTTCCTTCCTTTCTTCCTTTCTTTTTTCTTTTTTTCTTCCTTTCCTTCCTTGTTTCCTTCTTTCTTTCTCTCCCTTCCTTCTTCCCTTCCTTTTTTTCTTTAATTTGATACCATCTGATTTCTATCTTTTGAACATTTCTTTTTCCAGTCTTCAAGAATACGTGTTATTTTCCAGCACGTCATACTGATTCAAAGTGTTTGCTTCACTTTTTGAAACCTCAGTTTCCTTACCTATAAAATGTGCTGAAGAATGGCTGCTTAGTTCATGGATTTATGATGGTTGAATGAGATGATAGAAAGGAAATTGCTTGGTAAATTGCATACTCTATAAACATGTTACTATTCTGTTAGCTCTTACTTTTTCAAGAGTGATCAATTTCATGCTTTGGATATACGGACTGTTTTCTTTCTAATTGTGATTGTTTTTAGTGAGTTTAGATGGCCCACATTTTAGTGGTGACTGACTAGAAATCTCCAGCTATAGTTTACAAGGTTGTGAGAAATGAGACTATGGATATTTAGACCTGTTTCTAATCCCAAGATTTTTTCTGCCATATGACATATTGAGTTGAAAACAATGGGTCTCCTCCTTATCCATTTTATAAATATTTACAAGACTCTTCTCCCATTCTTACCGCTAAGGGCAAAGATTAAGCCTTAGTTATTGTGGTAGCCTTTGCCTGACAAAGCATGTCACATAATAGGGACACATTTCATGCTTATGTTTTGAACAGTTGATTGTACTGTAGTAACAGTTTGTACTGACTCTAAGGATATTATTAGTGTGATAAAAATTTTGGCTTAGATATATTCCAGTAAGTTTTACTGGCATGTTCATAGTGCCTATGGTGTGGGTATTTGTTTTAGATAGAAACATTGCCTTATTAGGACTAAATTCAGCATGGTTGTCCACAATTGAAATACTAATTACAACTTAAGGAGCTGAAAAACCTGTACTTATTGAAAACATGTATTTATTGATATTGTCCCTAACGTCAGAGTAACCCTGAAAGTCTCACATTTGTTAACATGCAGAACTGGAATGCATATTCTGATCTGACTCCAAAACCAGTGTAACCAAGCAGGACCCTATGGGACCTGCCTGGGACAGAGCCTTCCCCTCATATCCTTGGCTTAGCTCCTCTCTGAAGCATCTAGCTAATATTAGTTGATGTGCATTTCCTGAGTTGCCTTACTGCTGCTAAAACCTCCACCAAGTGGAAGACTTAACTACTTGATGACCATGAGCATGCACCCCTAGACCTACTGGAGCCTGAGGATTGATAATGTTAGCCCCTGTGAACCGCCCTGTTGTGTCACCATTAACTAATCAGGGAATTATACACGAGCTGAACACTCACCCCAAGACCCACCCACTCTTATCTGACCTTTAGCAATGCTTTCCTGAAATCCATTGGGGAGTTAGGGTATTCTGAGCACTAGTTGCCCTGGACTCTTTGCTGGATGCCCTGCAATTAACATTGCACTTTCCTTCACCACAGCCTGGTGTCAGTAGATTGACTTTATTACACGTGGACTAGTGGGCCCAGGTTTTGTTCCCTAACATCAGCACACTTACGTTAAATGTTCTGTCTCTCATTTGTTTCAAGTCAAGTAGGTAAAAAATATCACCTGGCAGCAGCCTCATATAATTTCAGTTTTCTGTTCTTGGGGTATAGTATTTACCCTATTTTTGTTTCATTTATTCACTTTTTTTCCCCTGGGGGTTAGTTATAAAAATAGTTCCTGATTCACTTATTCTGTGTTGCGCTGTCTTGCTTTCCTCGCTCTTTCCTTTTTCTTCTTTCTTTTTTCCCCTGTTATCCAAACTCACACTGCAGCTCTGAAAGATCTCACTGGTTTTAATAATTAATTTTTCCACAGAAAGAAGAAAAATGACTTTTTGTCCTCCCACAGAACTATATCTAATTTTAGCATTATTTATGAAATGACTTTGAAAGTATGTTTTCAAATTGTCATTAGTCTCTGTGCAGCCCTTGAGGCCTAAGCAAAAATGGAGGTTAAATGTTAATATATTTAGAGAGAGAAAAAGGCCTGATCTGAAAAACTGCAATGATATTTATTGAGTGCCTACTATGTGTCATCATAATTACAGGCCCTGGAAAAACTCAGCAGTGAAAAAGAATACTGATTCAATGGCAATGAAACATGCATTTTAAAATTTCTCTATAGATGATGTAAGCATATTCTGATCTGACTCCAAAACCAGTGTAACCAAGCAGGACCCTATGGGACCTGCCTGGGACAGAGCCTTCCCCTCATATCCTTGGCTTAGCTCCTCTCTGAAGCATCTAGCTAATATTAGTTGATGTGCATTTCCTGAGTTGCCTTACTGCTGCTAAAACCTCCACCAAGTGGAAGACTTAACTACTTGATGACCATGAGCATGCACCCCTAGACCTACTGGAGCCTGAGGATTGATAATGTTAGCCCCTGTGAACCGCCCTGTTGTGTCACCATTAACTAATCAGGGAATTATACACGAGCTGAACACTCACCCCAAGACCCACCCACTCTTATCTGACCTTTAGCAATGCTTTCCTGAAATCCATTGGGGAGTTAGGGTATTCTGAGCACTAGTTGCCCTGGACTCTTTGCTGGATGCCCTGCAATTAACATTGCACTTTCCTTCACCACAGCCTGGTGTCAGTAGATTGACTTTATTACACGTGGACTAGTGGGCCCAGGTTTTGTTCCCTAACATCAGCACACTTACGTTAAATGTTCTGTCTCTCATTTGTTTCAAGTCAAGTAGGTAAAAAATATCACCTGGCAGCAGCCTCATATAATTTCAGTTTTCTGTTCTTGGGGTATAGTATTTACCCTATTTTTGTTTCATTTATTCACTTTTTTTCCCCTGGGGGTTAGTTATAAAAATAGTTCCTGATTCACTTATTCTGTGTTGCGCTGTCTTGCTTTCCTCGCTCTTTCCTTTTTCTTCTTTCTTTTTTCCCCCCTGTTATCCAAACTCACACTGCAGCTCTGAAAGATCTCACTGGTTTTAATAATTAATTTTTCCACAGAAAGAAGAAAAATGACTTTTTGTCCTCCCACAGAACTATATCTAATTTTAGCATTATTTATGAAATGACTTTGAAAGTATGTTTTCAAATTGTCATTAGTCTCTGTGCAGCCCTTGAGGCCTAAGCAAAAATGGAGGTTAAATGTTAATATATTTAGAGAGAGAAAAAGGCCTGATCTGAAAAACTGCAATGATATTTATTGAGTGCCTACTATGTGTCATCATAATTACAGGCCCTGGAAAAACTCAGCAGTGAAAAAGAATACTGATTCAATGGCAATGAAACATGCATTTTAAAATTTCTCTATAGATGATGTAATTTTCCCTGAAACAGGTTATATACATTTATGGGTTTCATATTTGCAGTATAATAATTTTACTGTAAATGAATAAAACCCAAGAGTAATATTATTTTCTCATATTCTTTTTTTTTTCTTTTTTGCTTGCCTCAAACCATTGGCTGAGTATACATTTGTATCTTAGTCTTTTGATAGTAACCATTAATTTAAAGCAAGCAATTTGGGGCACTGAATGCTTCCACTTCAATGAGGACTTCTGCTCAAAGCTTAGTCTATGTTTTCCTGGAGTTATGTGCTGTTTTCCATAAAAGGGAGACTATAATATTTATCATATGCTAGTGAGATGTAAGATTTTAAAGTGGAGGAAACTACTTTTTAATGCTTTGTCAGAAATTTTAATTTCACAGTAAGACTAATACGGCTTATCTGGGGGGCAGGGATTTAAAATTCCTTATCAAATTTTACAGCAAAGGAAGCCATAAATATGATGAAAAGACAACCCTCTGAATGGAAGATAATATTTGCAAGCAAAGCAACCAACAAGGGATTAATCTCTAAAATATACAAACAGTTTATGCAGCTCAGTATCAAGAAAGCAAACAACCCAGTGAAAACATAGGCAGAAGACCCATGTTAAATAGACCTTTCTCCAAAGAAGACATACAGATGGCCAACAAACACTTGAAAAGAGTCTTGAAATCGCTAATTATTAGAGAAATGCAAATCGAAACTACAGTGAGGTATCACCTCACACCAGTCAGTATGGCCAGCATCAAAAAATCTACAAACAATAAATGCTGGAGAGGGTGTGGAGAAAAGGAAACTCTCTTACACTGTGGGAATCTAAACTGGTGCAGCCACCTGTGGAAAACAGTATGTAGGCTCCTTAAAAGACTAAAAATATATGACCCAGAAATCCCACTACTCTGCAAATGTCTGGAGAAAACCATAATCTCAAGGATAGCAGATACGTGTAACCTCATTTAGAGAGAAAAAGGCCTGATCTGAAAAACTGCAATGATATTTATTGAGTGCCTACTATGTGTCATCATAATTACAGGCCCTGGAAAAACTCAGCAGTGAAAAAGAATACTGATTCAATGGCAATGAAACATGCATTTTAAAATTTCTCTATAGATGATGTAATTTTCCCTGAAACAGGTTATATACATTTATGGGTTTCATATTTGCAGTATAATAATTTTACTGTAAATGAATAAAACCCAAGAGTAATATTATTTTCTCATATTCTTTTTTTTTTTCTTTTTTGCTTGCCTCAAACCATTGGCTGAGTATACATTTGTATCTTAGTCTTTTGATAGTAACCATTAATTTAAAGCAAGCAATTTGGGGCACTGAATGCTTCCACTTCAATGAGGACTTCTGCTCAAAGCTTAGTCTATGTTTTCCTGGAGTTATGTGCTGTTTTCCATAAAAGGGAGACTATAATATTTATCATATGCTAGTGAGATGTAAGATTTTAAAGTGGAGGAAACTACTTTTTAATGCTTTGTCAGAAATTTTAATTTCACAGTAAGACTAATACGGCTTATCTGGGGGGCAGGGATTTAAAATTCCTTATCAAATTTTACAGCAAAGGAAGCCATAAATATGATGAAAAGACAACCCTCTGAATGGAAGATAATATTTGCAAGCAAAGCAACCAACAAGGGATTAATCTCTAAAATATACAAACAGTTTATGCAGCTCAGTATCAAGAAAGCAAACAACCCAGTGAAAACATAGGCAGAAGACCCATGTTAAATAGACCTTTCTCCAAAGAAGACATACAGATGGCCAACAAACACTTGAAAAGAGTCTTGAAATCGCTAATTATTAGAGAAATGCAAATCGAAACTACAGTGAGGTATCACCTCACACCAGTCAGTATGGCCAGCATCAAAAAATCTACAAACAATAAATGCTGGAGAGGGTGTGGAGAAAAGGAAACTCTCTTACACTGTGGGAATCTAAACTGGTGCAGCCACCTGTGGAAAACAGTATGTAGGCTCCTTAAAAGACTAAAAATATATGACCCAGAAATCCCACTACTCTGCAAATGTCTGGAGAAAACCATAATTCAAAAAGATACGTGTACTCCAGGGTTCACTGCAGCACTGTTTACAATAGCCAGGCCATGGAAACAATCTAAATGCCCATCAACAGAGGAATAAATACATGGTACATATATACAATGGAATATTACTCAGCCACAAAAAGGAATGAAATTGTGCCATTTGCAAAGGTTTGGATGCCTCTAGAGAGTGGCATACAAAGTGAAGTGAGTCAGAAAGGCAAAAACAGATATTGTATAATATCCTTTATATGTGGGATCTAGAAAAATGGTATAGAAGAACTTATTTACAGGGCAGGAATAGAGACTCAAATGTATGCATACCAAGGCAGGAAGGAAGACTGGGATGAATTGGGAGATTGGGCTTGACATATATGCACAACTATGTATAAAATAGATAACTAATGAGAACCTACTATACAGCACAGGGAACTCTACTCAGTGAGAAGGAAATCCATAAAAGATGGGATATATGTATATGCATAGCTGATTCACTTTGCTTTACAGCAGAAACTAACAAAACATTATAAACCACTGTACTCCAGTAAAAAGTAATACATAATAAAAAATAAATTTTTTTAGCAAATTTAAGCTCTCATCAACTTTTCTATATGTACCTTGTGATGAAGGTGATTAAAGAGTGCCTTTTTGTTCCTAGTATGTTGATGTTGACACATGGCCTTGTCAAAAATAACTCCTCAGAGTTCTCTCTTATAAATTGGAGCATAATAGATGTTCCCCTACTCTGCTCTATCCAATTCCCATTTCTCTTCCCTAGTCAAGACCCTGTTGCCATTAAACATTTGATTATAGTTTCGTTCTGATTGTACTTGTTTGCTTATTCTATGCTGACCTTTCATCAGTTTCGAAGCTTCTGACATCATGGTAAGTGCCTTCAAATTTAAAATCCTTTTCTTAAAAAAAAAAATTATTGAGAGTTGTTTTACAAAGTTGTGTTAGCTTCCAGTGTACAACAAAGTGATTCTGATTCTTTTTCATATTCTTTCCCGTTATGGTTTATGACAGGATATAGAATATAATCCCCTGTGCTATACAGTAAGACCTAGTTTATCCATTCAATATATAATAGTTTGCATCTGCTCACCCCAGACTCCCAATCTATCCCTCCTCCACCTCTCTCTCTATTGGCAACCACAAGTCTGTTCTCTATGTCTGTGAGTCTGTTTTTGTTTCATAGATAATTTATTTCATAGCATGTTTTAGATTCCTTATATAAGTGATATCATATTTGTTTTTCTCTGTCTGACTTACTTCACTTAGTATGATAATCTCTCAGTCCATTCATGTTGCTGCAAATGGCACTATTTCATCCTTTTTATGGCTGAGTAGTCTTCCATTGTATATACATACCACATTCTTTATTCACTCATCTGTTGATGTACGTCTGTGTGAGTGTGCTCAGTTGTTTTAGTTGTGTCCAACACTGTGACCCTATGGACCGTAACCCATCAGGCTTCTCTGTCCATGGGATTACGCAGGCAAGAATACTGGAGTGGGTTGCCATGCCCTCCTCCAGGGGATCTTCCCCACCCAGGGATTGAACCCATGTTTGCCTGTGTCTCCTGTTGTGCAGGTGGATTCTCTACCCACAAAGCCACCTGGGAAGTCTGTTGATGGACAAATAGATTTTTAAAACCCTTTTCTTTGAAACTTTAGCTTCCCCTTCAACACATACCACATAGTAAGAACTCAAAAGTTACTTCAGATTCATTCATTTAATTAAGGTATGTGGGTAGGTATTAGGCGTGTGGTGCCATAAAATGAGTGTTCTACAATTTACCAGCTATAGGACCTTAAGCTTTTCACAATCTCTCTGCATTGTAATTTCTTCTTAAAAAACAGATGCCTAAACTAAATTTTTTTCAAATTCCTTTCAATTCTATGATCCAGTGATCCAAAAGAGTGAATAAGAGTTCCCTATATTTCTAATTTCCCACCCATGTCTTATAGTTAGTGAATGTTGTCTCATCCTCTGGGATTTATATTTATGGCTCCTCTTGTATATAACAAAATGATTTAAAAGAGAGAAAAGAGCTTGAACACAGTATAGTATGTTCAGTAGAAAATTAGTAAATGAATAAAAGAAGCAGATTTTTTTCATAGTCTATTGTTTTCCCTGGTACAGTTACCAGTGGTTTCAAAACATATCCCTCAAAGAATAACAAGCCCTCTTCCTTACATATTTGCCTTATTTTTAGTGGACTAGAAGCTCTGTGTGCTATAGACTCCAAATTTCCTCAAGCTGGTCTTCTTCTTAATATGCGCAATTTCTCTACTCTCATTTATTTGTGAGAGCAAGACTGCACATGCCGATAAGAAAGATCTGTTCTCTATGTCTGTGAGTCTGATTTTGTTTCATAGATAATTTATTTCATAGCATGTTTTAGATTCCTTATATAAGTGATATCATATCATATTTGTTTTTCTCTGTCTGACTTACTTCACTTAGTATGATAATCTCTCAGTCCATTCATGTTGCTGCAAATGGCACTATTTCATCCTTTTTATGGCTGAGTAGTCTTCCATTGTATATACATACCACATTCTTTATTCACTCATCTGTTGATGGACGTCTGTGTGAGTGTGCTCAGTTGTTTTAGTTGTGTCCAACACTGTGACCCTATGGACCGTAACCCATCAGGCTTCTCTGTCCATGGGATTACGCAGGCAAGAATACTGGAGTGGGTTGCCATGCCCTCCTCCAGGGGATCTTCCCCACCCAGGGATTGAACCCATGTTTGCCTGTGTCTCCTGTTGTGCAGGTGGATTCTCTACCCACAAAGCCACCTGGGAAGTCTGTTGATGGACAAATAGATTTTTAAAACCCTTTTCTTTGAAACTTTAGCTTCCCCTTCAACACATACCACATAGTAAGAACTCAAAAGTTACTTCAGATTCATTCATTTAATTAAGGTATGTGGGTAGGTATTAGGCGTGTGGTGCCATAAAATGAGTGTTCTACAATTTACCAGCTATAGGACCTTAAGCTTTTCACAATCTCTCTGCATTGTAATTTCTTCTTAAAAAACAGATGCCTAAACTAAATTTTTTTCAAATTCCTTTCAATTCTATGATCCAGTGATCCAAAAGAGTGAATAAGAGTTCCCTATATTTCTAATTTCCCACCCATGTCTTATAGTTAGTGAATGTTGTCTCATCCTCTGGGATTTATATTTATGGCTCCTCTTGTATATAACAAAATGATTTAAAAGAGAGAAAAGAGCTTGAACACAGTATAGTATGTTCAGTAGAAAATTAGTAAATGAATAAAAGAAGCAGATTTTTTTCATAGTCTATTGTTTTCCCTGGTACAGTTACCAGTGGTTTCAAAACATATCCCTCAAAGAATAACAAGCCCTCTTCCTTACATATTTGCCTTATTTTTAGTGGACTAGAAGCTCTGTGTGCTATAGACTCCAAATTTCCTCAAGCTGGTCTTCTTCTTAATATGCGCAATTTCTCTACTCTCATTTATTTGTGAGAGCAAGACTGCACATGCCGATAAGAAAGACAACAGAGTCAGTTAATTTTAGGAATAATTAGACCATTTGTGAAAATAAAGAATTGATCTATGTGTGTAAGGCCTTAGAAGAAATCAGTCTCAGAATAATATGCATATCAGTCTTAATATGAATAAAATCCTTAATCTAATTCGAAAACATCCTAATAAGAAATGATTTGCAACCTGTCTGACATTCCTACCTCATAGAGTTTTTGCAAGGACTTAATAAGACTCAACACATTGAGTTGAATGTGAATAACACCATAGACCTGTCTCCTTACCGCTGATGCCCACTCTTACATAAAAAGGCACACTCTTCAGTGCCTTTGTGAGACCTTAAAGTGCCATTGGAGACTCCCAAATTTGCATTCCAACCTTGTTTCCTACCTTAATTTCCTATTTGATATTTCCAACTGTCTATCAGGACTCATGCATACAAGTGAATCCCACCATAACTACCAAGTCAATCGAATCATTAGTCAAATTGATCACCTTTCTCTTACACCAATTGTTTTTCTTCTTTAACTTCCTAATTTTTCTCCAAGTTAGTTTCTTTTCCAGTGCAAATCAGAAAAGGAAAGCTATCTTAAGCCTTTGCCCAAGGTGACCTAAACCTCCAAGTTGGAGTAACATCTAGATAGAAAGTAGCTAGGGTCTGGGAAATTGGAGAGTGGAGGCAAGAAAGAAGTTGAGGACAAAAAGGTTTGGAAACTGAAGGATTCAAAGGCAAGGAGAAGCACAGTGGGATTGAAGGTCAGTTCAGGAACTAGTTACACAAATTTGGTCCATCTATTTCACCCTCCTTCTTACGTGGCTCAAGCACTGTTTGGGGGCTAGAATTTTATTTTTAAAGGGACCAGAGAGCTCTCCTTACATATTGTGCTTATTTTCATAGTGGAAAAAAACTAAGATTGTTTTCCTGGTACAGTTACCAGTGGTTTCAAAACATATCCCTCAAAGAATAACAAGCCCTCTTCCTTACATATTTGCCTTATTTTTAGTGGACTAGAAGCTCTGTGTGCTATAGACTCCAAATTTCCTCAAGCTGGTCTTCTTCTTAATATGCGCAATTTCTCTACTCTCATTTATTTGTGAGAGCAAGACTGCACATGCCGATAAGAAAGACAACAGAGTCAGTTAATTTTAGGAATAATTAGACCATTTGTGAAAATAAAGAATTGATCTATGTGTGTAAGGCCTTAGAAGAAATCAGTCTCAGAATAATATGCATATCAGTCTTAATATGAATAAAATCCTTAATCTAATTCGAAAACATCCTAATAAGAAATGATTTGCAACCTGTCTGACATTCCTACCTCATAGAGTTTTTGCAAGGACTTAATAAGACTCAACACATTGAGTTGAATGTGAATAACACCATAGACCTGTCTCCTTACCGCTGATGCCCACTCTTACATAAAAAGGCACACTCTTCAGTGCCTTTGTGAGACCTTAAAGTGCCATTGGAGACTCCCAAATTTGCATTCCAACCTTGTTTCCTACCTTAATTTCCTATTTGATATTTCCAACTGTCTATCAGGACTCATGCATACGAAAGTGAATCCCACCATAACTACCAAGTCAATCGAATCATTAGTCAAATTGATCACCTTTCTCTTACACCAATTGTTTTTCTTCTTTAACTTCCTAATTTTTCTCCAAGTTAGTTTCTTTTCCAGTGCAAATCAGAAAAGGAAAGCTATCTTAAGCCTTTGCCCAAGGTGACCTAAACCTCCAAGTTGGAGTAACATCTAGATAGAAAGTAGCTAGGGTCTGGGAAATTGGAGAGTGGAGGCAAGAAAGAAGTTGAGGACAAAAAGGTTTGGAAACTGAAGGATTCAAAGGCAAGGAGAAGCACAGTGGGATTGAAGGTCAGTTCAGGAACTAGTTACACAAATTTGGTCCATCTATTTCACCCTCCTTCTTACGTGGCTCAAGCACTGTTTGGGGGCTAGAATTTTATTTTTAAAGGGACCAGAGAGCATAATAAAATTTCAGTTAATATAATCACTTGTTTTTGAAATCTCAAAGGCTTGAAGCCATCTTGAAATCTTCAGTCTCCTAAATATTCTGTCAGTAAAAATGGTTGGGAAGATCCCCTGGAGAAGGAAATGGCAACACATTCCAGTATTCTTCCCTGGAGAATCCCATGAATGGAAGAGCCTGGTGGGCTACAATCCAAAGGGTCACAAAGAGTCAGACATGACTACACAAACACACACAAATGGTACTTGACAAATGCTTGCAAGAATAAATGGATGAAAGCTTGATGGATGTTTCTCTCCCTAGGCCTTTAGTATTCACCATTTCTACCCCATTCCCACTGTAAGACTAGTCCCAAATCTCCCCTTTTAATATTTGCATTCCTCCAAAATTTATTTGCAAATTTATCTTTCCCTGCTGCTCATCAACATCTTCTCACTTATGTTAAGCAGTCTTCATTCACTGTCACCTGGTCATGCTCATTCTTTTGTTTCTTAACTCTTCCTTGTACATACCCTCTCCCTTCATTTCAACCTAATCCAGTATCTTTTAAGACCCAGGTCAAGGCCTATCATCTCGGAGAAACTGTCTTCATATATTTAAATGAAGATGAATCTCATCTATTTAAAGATTGCTGTCACAACTCCTGATGTATTGGCAATTAGTCATTTTTTCTCCTTAATGGTGTATGTGTCTTGACTTCCTAGAGAGCGTGTGTGTCTTTGAGGGGAAAAAACTATATATTTCACTTCTTTTGTGTTACCCACAATGTTTAACAAAAAACGCTTATTGAATGAATGATTCATGTTGAGTAGAGACATAGAAGAAAGGGGGGTGATAATGAAATAATATAAACATCTTTCACTTTATTATTTAAGAGATCAGCAAAACACCTTAAGGACTGAGAATATTCTTCACAGCTCAAGTTTAAAATAATAACACAATGTATACAAACATAATATACAGATACATATAAAAGTTACTCTATGTATCATCTTTATAAATGCAATTGTATATAAATTTTAAAAGGTTTGGAAACTGAAGGATTCAAAGGCAAGGAGAAGCACAGTGGGATTGAAGGTCAGTTCAGGAACTAGTTACACAAATTTGGTCCATCTATTTCACCCTCCTTCTTCGTGGCTCAAGCACTGTTTGGGGGCTAGAATTTTATTTTTAAAGGGACCAGAGAGCATAATAAAATTTCAGTTAATATAATCACTTGTTTTTGAAATCTCAAAGGCTTGAAGCCATCTTGAAATCTTCAGTCTCCTAAATATTCTGTCAGTAAAAATGGTTGGGAAGATCCCCTGGAGAAGGAAATGGCAACACATTCCAGTATTCTTCCCTGGAGAATCCCATGAATGGAAGAGCCTGGTGGGCTACAATCCAAAGGGTCACAAAGAGTCAGACATGACTACACAAACACACACAAATGGTACTTGACAAATGCTTGCAAGAATAAATGGATGAAAGCTTGATGGATGTTTCTCTCCCTAGGCCTTTAGTATTCACCATTTCTACCCCATTCCCACTGTAAGACTAGTCCCAAATCTCCCCTTTTAATATTTGCATTCCTCCAAAATTTATTTGCAAATTTATCTTTCCCTGCTGCTCATCAACATCTTCTCACTTATGTTAAGCAGTCTTCATTCACTGTCACCTGGTCATGCTCATTCTTTTGTTTCTTAACTCTTCCTTGTACATACCCTCTCCCTTCATTTCAACCTAATCCAGTATCTTTTAAGACCCAGGTCAAGGCCTATCATCTCGGAGAAACTGTCTTCATATATTTAAATGAAGATGAATCTCATCTATTTAAAGATTGCTGTCACAACTCCTGATGTATTGGCAATTAGTCATTTTTTCTCCTTAATGGTGTATGTGTCTTGACTTCCTAGAGAGCGTGTGTGTCTTTGAGGGAAAAGACTATATATTTCACTTCTTTTGTGTTACCCACAATGTTTAACAAAAAACGCTTATTGAATGAATGATTCATGTTGAGTAGAGACATAGAAGAAAGGGGGGTGATAATGAAATAATATAAACATCTTTCACTTTATTATTTAAGAGATCAGCAAAACACCTTAAGGACTGAGAATATTCTTCACAGCTCAAGTTTAAAATAATAACACAATGTATACAAACATAATATACAGATACATATAAAAGTTACTCTATGTATCATCTTTATAAATGCAATTGTATATAAAAGAGAGAGGAGGGAATTTTCAAAAGTAAGAATTTAATAGTGGTAACCAATTCAAAATAAAAAACCTTTTTCCTTACAAACTTATTTGAGAATTTGGAAAGGGATCTATGTTTCTGAATTTTAGAAAGAATCCATTAGGCTTCTAATAAAAGATAAAATATCCCCTGTAACAAGTATTTTTTGATGAAGTTCTAACCAATGAACTTCTAATGAGATAACTACTGCTTTATTTTTTTCAAAACCTGAAATAAAATCACTGCTGCTGAATGCAGATTTTGAGGGCAGTGATCTAATTATCCCCACATATCCCAAGGAACAATTTAAATCTTTGATAACCAAAGTCTTGGAAGAAATAATCAAGTCTTTGAAGGCACTGAATTCTTTTGAGGCTATTACTGGTAAGCGAGGTAAAAATGAATGAAACCTGTACAAATGGTTACAAATATTATTCTTTGGATAGGCAAACTTCAAGCAGAGAAAAACATTAAATTAGAAAAATGTTATGTGAACATTTCTGAAGTGGAGACTGGTCAATTGGTCCGAGGATTATAAAATAATAATAAAATTAATTCATTCTGAATAAAATGCTAATCTTGAACCACTTCATGAAATTGACATGCATACCTTTAATAGCTCATTTTCTTTTTTTCTTTCTCATTTTTTTCTCCTTAACATTTCATAAATGTCATAATACACATTAAGAATCATGATGCCTCCCCTTTATTTCTGAAATCATTATCTTGGATATTACTGAACAATTTCAAACATTTGAAATGCTGACATTGATTGATAAAGTTATTCATAATGCATGCCTATTGCTGATTTAATTACTTTGAGGTTAAATGAAGAAGCATTTTAAATGGTGTGCTCTGATACAGTTCAATTATTGAAAACAAATCAAATGAAATACATTTCAAAAAAGAAATATGATAAATGGACATCATTTCTGTGAAAAAGTTTATTTTTAAATGCAGAATATTTATGGATTAATGGCACACAAAAACGATGAATTCCTTATTCTTTGTCTTTAAATACCAGCATCATCAAATATTAAATGCCTGTAAATATCTACTCTAATTGATCTCATGCTTTTCCTTGACCTTGATACATAGTTGGATGCTTTCCTAGAGTTAAATACCTGTTCAGTCCTGCTGCTTTGCTGGCTAACTGATTTCTTCCTGTTGCTAAGTCTCTTGTTCCCCAAACCCTTTTCCCTTTAGGATTTAACCTCTCTTCTTAAAAGTTCCTGTATATGTCACAGCCTATCATACTAACGCTGTCTGCAAGACTTGTCAGTAAAACAAGCCTGCAGCGTTCAATGCAGCTCCAAGCATAAAACAGTCAGCTCATGTCGGGAGATGATGTAAGATGAAGTTTCAGGGCTGTGATGAAGAGGTCTTCAAATCTAAATAGCTTCTGCAAGGCAAATGGTTCTGTGTTTCTCAGGTAATTGTAATGCCTGATATCAAAACACCTCTCAAGGTGTGCAATGACATAGTTATCAAATGTTTTAAATGATTTCCTGAGCATCTGAACTGAGAAGAATGGCAGGTCTAGATTTGTTCAAAATTCATAATATTTGTCATTCAGCCTCTGAACCAGCTTGCTCTCATCATTTGGAATGGGGCTATACAGATGGCAACCCACTGGAATGCCTTTTTTTTTCCCCAGAGAGAGACTGCTGTCCTAGAATTATAGCAACATATTAAAGAAAAAAATTACACCCTTTAAAAATAAATTTCCCAGCTCCCATGGGATGTTATCTTGGGAAAACTTGATACTTTATTAAAAAAAACAAAAAGAACTCATACACAACAATATCTCATGTCAGTTAAGTGCTTAGAGCAGAAGTTTCTTTTGGTGAATCTTAACTGTTTCTAGTTGGAATTTTAAATTTATTTTACTTAAATATTTCAACTCAGATTAAATTATGTAATTAACAAAAGCAATTCTAAGATGTTTTCCCAGCAATAAACAGATATTTTGATTCTGAGAACTGTAATGCTGATAATACTCTGGCCTAAACAACGTTATTCACCATTAGTGAGAAAAATAATAAATTGAACTGAAGAGTTAATTGATCATCATGAACATGATTTCCTTGACTTTTCTTTTCTTTAAATACCAGCATCATCAAATATTAAATGCCTGTAAATATCTACTCTAATTGATCTCATGCTTTTCCTTGACCTTGATACATAGTTGGATGCTTTCCTAGAGTTAAATACCTGTTCAGTCCTGCTGCTTTGCTGGCTAACTGATTTCTTCCTGTTGCTAAGTCTCTTGTTCCCCAAACCCTTTTCCCTTTAGGATTTAACCTCTCTTCTTAAAAGTTCCTGTATATGTCACAGCCTATCATACTAACGCTGTCTGCAAGACTTGTCAGTAAAACAAGCCTGCAGCGTTCAATGCAGCTCCAAGCATAAAACAGTCAGCTCATGTCGGGAGATGATGTAAGATGAAGTTTCAGGGCTGTGATGAAGAGGTCTTCAAATCTAAATAGCTTCTGCAAGGCAAATGGTTCTGTGTTTCTCAGGTAATTGTAATGCCTGATATCAAAACACCTCTCAAGGTGTGCAATGACATGGTTATCAAATGTTTTAAATGATTTCCTGAGCATCTGAACTGAGAAGAATGGCAGGTCTAGATTTGTTCAAAATTCATAATATTTGTCATTCAGCCTCTGAACCAGCTTGCTCTCATCATTTGGAATGGGGCTATACAGATGGCAACCCACTGGAATGCCTTTTTTTTTCCCCAGAGAGAGACTGCTGTCCTAGAATTATAGCAACATATTAAAGAAAAAAATTACACCCTTTAAAAATAAATTTCCCAGCTCCCATGGGATGTTATCTTGGGAAAACTTGATACTTTATTAAAAAAAACAAAAAGAGCTCATACACAACAATATCTCATGTCAGTTAAGTGCTTAGAGCAGAAGTTTCTTTTGGTGAATCTTAACTGTTTCTAGTTGGAATTTTAAATTTATTTTACTTAAATATTTCAACTCAGATTAAATTATGTAATTAACAAAAGCAATTCTAAGATGTTTTCCCAGCAATAAACAGATATTTTGATTCTGAGAACTGTAATGCTGATAATAGGACTCTGGCCTAAACAACGTTATTCACCATTAGTGAGAAAAATAATAAATTGAACTGAAGAGTTAATGTGTGCTGAAAAAGTTGTCTTGGGGCTTCCCTGGTGGTCCAGTGGGTAAAGTGACCGCCTTTCAGTGCAGGGGGCACTGGTTCCACCCCTGGCAGAGGACGATCCCGCGTGCCAAGGAGCGGCTAGATGGGTGTGTCCAATTGCGAGCCAGCGCTCTGGAGCGCATGTGCCTGGAGCCGGTGCTCTAGTACAGGAGAGGCCACTGCAATGGGAGGCCCAAGCAGGCAGAAGAACAAAGATGGATGAGAGTAAATAGATGAAAGACCAATAAAAGAGGCCAAAATTTATATTAAAAAAATACAAGCATCATTTTTTAAAAAAAAGTTGTCTTGGCTGATTATCTGCTTCATTCTTTAATGTTGGCGCTTAGCCTATTTTAATAAAGATTTCTGGCTTTTTAGTCCTTTTGGCTTGGCCAAAAAGTTCGGTTTTTTCAGCCACTGTTACGGAAAAATCCAAATGAACTTTTGGCCAGTCCAATGAAATGGATAATAGAGTACAAAGCATACTAATTTCTTTGTTACTTTAACCACACATACCAGGAACCCAACTGTTGAAGTCAAAAGAGCCAGGTCAGTACTGATGACACTGTGGCAGGGTCTCCTAAGTGCAGGCAGAGAACATTAGAAATGATTAGAAATGCGTGGGAGCCTTTCCTCTTCTGTCAGGGGCACCGTGTCGGAGCTTACTCTGATTACTATTCTCACTAGTTCTCACTAAGAGAAACTATATTAAATAGCTCAGAGACCTTTCCGCGAACACGGCATGGTCCCCTCAGGGTGTGAGCCTCGGACCTCGACAATAAAGTGTCGTGGTCTCAAGCATTGTCAAACCAAGAGTGAGTTTATTCATCATTAAATAAAGGCAAGCACAAGTAATCAGAAATAATCAGAACTCAATCAAATGCAAACAGATATTCTTACCCCAGAGCTGGAGAGTCTCATCTCACATCAGAGCAGCCGAGCCTCCCACACAATCTACTCTTCCCCCTTTACAGAAAAAACCCTTAGCAATAAACAGATATTTTGATTCTGAGAACTGTAATGCTGATAATAGGACTCTGGCCTAAACAACGTTATTCACCATTAGTGAGAAAAATAATAAATTGAACTGAAGAGTTAATGTGTGCTGAAAAAGTTGTCTTGGGGCTTCCCTGGTGGTCCAGTGGGTAAAGTGACCGCCTTGCAGTGCAGGGGGCACTGGTTCCACCCCTGGCAGAGGACGATCCCGCGTGCCAAGGAGCGGCTAGATGGGTGTGCCCAAATTGCGAGCCAGCGCTCTGGAGCGCATGTGCCTGGAGCCGGTGCTCTAGTACAGGAGAGGCCACTGCAATGGGAGGCCCAAGCAGGCAGAAGAACAAAGATGGATGAGAGTAAATAGATGAAAGACCAATAAAAGAGGCCAAAATTTATATTAAAAAAATACAAGCATCATTTTTTAAAAAAAAGTTGTCTTGGCTGATTATCTGCTTCATTCTTTAATGTTGGCGCTTAGCCTATTTTAATAAAGATTTCTGGCTTTTTAGTCCTTTTGGCTTGGCCAAAAAGTTCGGTTTTTTCAGCCACTGTTACGGAAAAATCCAAATGAACTTTTGGCCAGTCCAATGAAATGGATAATAGAGTACAAAGCATACTAATTTCTTTGTTACTTTAACCACACATACCAGGAACCCAACTGTTGAAGTCAAAAGAGCCAGGTCAGTACTGATGACACTGTGGCAGGGTCTCCTAAGTGCAGGCAGAGAACATTAGAAATGATTAGAAATGCGTGGGAGCCTTTCCTCTTCTGTCAGGGGCACCGTGTCGGAGCTTACTCTGATTACTATTCTCACTAGTTCTCACTAAGAGAAACTATATTAAATAGCTCAGAGACCTTTCCGCGAACACGGCATGGTCCCCTCAGGGTGTGAGCCTCGGACCTCGACAATAAAGTGTCGTGGTCTCAAGCATTGTCAAACCAAGAGTGAGTTTATTCATCATTAAATAAAGGCAAGCACAAGTAATCAGAAATAATCAGAACTCAATCAAATGCAAACAGATATTCTTACCCCAGAGCTGGAGAGTCTCATCTCACATCAGCGCAGCCGATCCCTGTGAGCGAGCCTCCCACACAATCTACTCTTCCCCCTTTACAGAAAAAACCCTTAGCCATTTAATCACAGCTGTATATATTTTATTTTTGTTTTCACTTTTAATCTAAGAAATCACATTTATTTAAAGGGCAAACTAATCTTTTCTCTATTCAAACTCATAACCTAAGGGAAAAAAACACTGCTCCTGGCTTTTATGTCATGCGAGTTTACAACATGAGCTAGACCAGAGCAGGTTCCTCAGGCCAAGGGCTAAGCTAACCTATTCTTAAGAAAGTAAAAAGGGCTTCCCCGGTGGTCCAGTGGGTAAGGACACCGCCTTGCAGTGCAAGGGGCGCTGGTTCAATCCCTGGCCTGGGAAGATCCCACGTGCCGCGGAGCGGCTGGACCGATGTGTCCAATTACTGAGGCGGAGGTCCGGGGCAGCATGTGCCCAGAGCTGGTGCTCTGCGACAACAGAGGCCACCAAGATGGGAGGCCCACACAGGCGGAAGAACATAGATGGATGAAAATAGATAAATGAAAGACCAATAGAAGTGGCCCGCCCACCTCCCTCCCTCCCCAACCTGTCCCCTCCCCCCCACCAAAAAAAAAGAAAGTAAAGAGATAAGGTTGGAATGTTGCCACTAGGGCTTTCCTTATGGGCCAGTAGCTTTCAAGCTTTGCTTACAGGTGAAACTCTGGTGAGTCACAAATTCCCCATCACTGGAGGACGAGCCTTGGCTCACCTGGCTGTAACTTATCTTAGAGATAAACTTCTTCCCTTTAGGGTTAGTATATACGCCTCCCTTGGGTATCATCATATTCACCCACTCTTCAGCCCCATCTTAGCTAACATCACTTTCTAGAGGGCGGATCCTAGGTCTCACAAGCTTATCTGGGGTTTGAGGATCATCTGAGTCTTCTTCTTCATCTTCACTAATTTCTCTGTATTCTAAAGCCCAATATATACCCAAGAATTCTCCAGTGGTTGCCCATGACATTCTGTTTTTCCCCTCTTCTTTTTCATCTTCTATGTATCACAAGTCTCAGAACTAAATAAAGCAGATTCTCCCCGGGAGAGTCTCATCTCACATCAGCGCAGCCGATCCCTGTGAGCGAGCCTCCCACACAATCTACTCTTCCCCCTTTACAGAAAAAACCCTTAGCCATTTAATCACAGCTGTATATATTTTATTTTTGTTTTCACTTTTAATCTAAGAAATCACATTTATTTAAAGGGCAAACTAATCTTTTCTCTATTCAAACTCATAACCTAAGGGAAAAAAACACTGCTCCTGGCTTTTATGTCATGCGAGTTTACAACATGAGCTAGACCAGAGCAGGTTCCTCAGGCCAAGGGCTAAGCTAACCTATTCTTAAGAAAGTAAAAAGGGCTTCCCCGGTGGTCCAGTGGGTAAGGACACTGCCTTGCAGTGCAAGGGGCGCTGGTTCAATCCCTGGCCTGGGAAGATCCCATGTGCCGCGGAGCGGCTGGACCGATGTGTCCAATTACTGAGGCGGAGGTCCGGGGCAGCATGTGCCCAGAGCTGGTGCTCTGTGACAACAGAGGCCACCAAGATGGGAGGCCCACACAGGCGGAAGAACATAGATGGATGAAAATAGATAAATGAAAGACCAATAGAAGTGGCCCACCCACCTCCCTCCCTCCCCAACCTGTCCCCTCCCCACCAAAAAAAGAAAGTAAAGAGATAAGGTTGGAATGTTGCCACTAGGGCTTTCCTTATGGGCCAGTAGCTTTCAAGCTTTGCTTACAGGTGAAACTCTGGTGAGTCACAAATTCCCCATCACTGGAGGACGAGCCTTGGCTCACCTGGCTGTAACTTATCTTAGAGATAAACTTCTTCCCTTTAGGGTTAGTATATACGCCTCCCTTGGGTATCATCATATTCACCCACTCTTCAGCCCCATCTTAGCTAACATCACTTTCTAGAGGGCGGATCCTAGGTCTCACAAGCTTATCTGGGGTTTGAGGATCATCTGAGTCTTCTTCTTCATCTTCACTAATTTCTCTGTATTCTAAAGCCCAATATATACCCAAGAATTCTCCAGTGGTTGCCCATGACATTCTGTGCTATTTTCTCTCGGGGCACTGTCTGTGCTATTTTGTAGTTGGTTTACCGGCATGCCTCTTGCGTAGATTCCATGCTTTGTGAAGGTAAGGATCCTGCTTTTCTTTTCTCCCCTTTTTAAAATTGAAGTGTAATTGATTTACATTGTGAAATTTAAGGACCCTGTTTTTCACCCTCATTAAACCCCTCAGCACAGTGACTGCTGTCATATTACGAGCTGAAATAGGTCTGCCAATTGAGCACCTTGTGTTATTAAGTCCATGATAACAATGACTCTGTTGACTTCACTTTTATGTCTTGAGCACCTAGTACACTTCTCTGCTAAAGGAATGTGAAATATGTGAAAACAAAGCATTATATTTTGTGAATAATTATTAATTACATCATCTTATTTCAGCTTTTCACAAGCTTCATGGACTAGTAGGTAGGGCAGTTTGTTATTATCCCCATTTTCTAGATAGGAAGACAAAGATCCAGAGTGATGAATTAACTTACTAAAATTAACTCAAACTTATAAGGCTACCCACTCCAGTATTCTTGCCTGGAGAATTCCGTGGTTCGACCATGGGTTGCAAAGAATCAGACATGACTGAGTGACTTAACTTTATAACTGTTTAGTGAAAACAGGGTAAGGAAACTCATTTGTCTGTGAATAATTGCCCTTAAGAGTAGGTCTTGATCTCACAGACATAGAAAACAAACTAATGGCCAAAGAGGAAAGGGGAGGGGAGGGAAGGATAAATTAGGAGTTTGGGATTAACAGACACTGCTGTTGCTGCTTAGTTGCTTCTGACTCTGTGTGACCTTATGGACTGCAACTCACCAGGTGCTTCTGTCCATGGGGATTCTCCAGGCAAGAATACAGGAATGGGTTGCCATGCCCTCCTCCAGGGGATCTTCCCAACCAAGGGATCAAACCTGGGTCTCCTGCATTGTAGGTGGATTCTTTACCAGTGAGCCACTGAAGAAGCCCTAACAGACACACACTACTATATATAAAATAGATAAACAAGGTTCTGCTCTATAACATAGGGAACTATATTCAATATCTTGTATTAATCCATTATGGAAAAGAATTTGAAAAACAATGTGTATATATATATACACACACACACACACATATCTGAAACTCTTTGCTACATACCTGAAACTAACAAAAAATTGTAAATCAATGCCACGTAAAAGGAAGAAAGAAGAAAACATAGATTTTGAGGAAGTTTACTCCCACTTCTAAACAGAGAAACGAATGTTGCTGTAATTGCATCTGGGTCATTGCCAATGTGAAGGAGGAAAGAGAAACGTGTGATGGCCTGTTAAAACTAGCGAGTTGTCTAGAGGATCCACTGAGTTGAAATATTTTGCTGCCTTCTGAGTTCTTTCTTTGAATAGATTTCAAATGTGTCACACGAAGATTATTAAAGATGTTCTTTGTTTCAAAGTCTTCTTAGATCTTCCTCACACTTAGTACAACTCCTAGAGTCTTAACTCTATCTTGCTTTTTTAGGATCAGTCTCTTTATGGAGGATGGGAGGTCAGAGAGTAAATAAAATTCATGGTTGTTTCTTTCTTCTTTCCCTTCATTCTTTCAGTTATCTTTCCTTCCTTCCTCCTTTTCTTTCTTTATTATGAGCAACTCTAGCAAGAAAATACACAAAACTAAAACCACTCCAAGAAAATCCAAATAATAACACCTTTCCAGGCCTAAGTAAAGTCGTGAGTTGCCCTAGAGGGAAAGGGTGGATAAATTTATACTTTGTTCAGTGATTATTACTGGAGAGGAAGAGATTTCTTCGGAATGTGGTCAGGGAGGTGGCAGTACTACTGTTAGGGGGAGGTATATGCTAGAGACTGATCAAAAAGCTACTTGATCTTGCCTTAAAAGGACCAATGACGATCCTCTGGGATAAATCCTAAAGGCAATGGAGGCAAGGAGGAAGCATCGCTGAAAGGCAGGTCTGCCATCTTGCTTCCTGCCATACCTTCTAGAGAGCATTGACATCCAGCAGATGGCAGAGAATCAGAATTCAGTGGCATCATTGAGAGGCAGAATCATCAGTAATGATGATGATCACCAGGTATTAAGGATTAGCCATTCTCCCTCATTTTCTTGTGACTTAGTAAGCTCTGAGATTCCTATAAAAGCTGATAGGGGAGGAAGCTCCAAGAATTACTGATAGCAAGTGAGTGCCCTATCAACTAGGAATATGAGAGCTCAAAACTAAGTTGCAATTAATTTGAAAAACAAAACCACAAAATGTGCTATGTCTTGTACCAAAGCAATCAGGAACAAATTCATGCCTATCACAAATACATTTTAAAAATGGAAGGATGCATCTAACCTCTGGGAAGTGGGATGGGATTCAAAGAAGCTTTCACTTTTTACTTAAAATGTGTGTAGGGGGAGGGAGAATAATAATCCTTTACTTCAAAACAAAAGTCAGTTTGGCTTGAGAAGAGGTTTTGGAGATACATAGGTATCTTCAAAGCTATCTGGACCAGCCCTTGCCTAGGATGACTTTGAGAGCCTGGAAGCCCTAGATTCAAACATAGCTTTGAAGGGGATAAACTAGGAGAAAATCTAGTGCATATGATCTCTTCTACTCATTATCCAGTTCCACAAAGAATGTGCGCAAGTATGAATATTTTGTATTATTTCATAAACTGCAATTACATGAGCAATTAAATGTCACTTTATTTATTTAAGATTTAATGAATATTTCTAGTCTATTCTGGGCCAGGCACTTTTCTAGGCACTTAGGATACAAAGAACAATAAAATAATTCTACTCGTGCCCATTTTTTTAAGTTTTGGCCTCTTTTATTGTTTATTTATTTATTTATTTTCACCCATGTTTATTATTTGGTCTGTGTGGGCTTCCCATTGCTGTGGCCTCTCTCACTGCAGAGCACCGGCTCTGGGCACATGGGCTCCAGAGCACTGGCTCATCATTGGACACACTGGTCCAGCTGCTCTGCGGCAGGTGGGATCTTACCAGGCCTGGGATCGGACCAGTGCCCCTTGCACTATAAGGTGGACTCCTCACCCACCGGATCACCAGGGAAACCCTCCTTCTTCCCATTTTAATTGACTTATTTTTTGTATCCTTCACACTGTTGATATGGGATGTACCATTCTACTATATTGTCTATCACATCGTATTAATCAGTGTATAAAATTTGGGTTAAAAACAACTTTTGTAATATAAAAGCAGAAAATCTGAAAAGACAAGAATAATGGATTTGACTTAGTAAGCTCTGAGATTCCTATAAAAGCTGATAGGGGAGGAAGCTCCAAGAATTACTGATAGCAAGTGAGTGCCCTATCAACTAGGAATATGAGAGCTCAAAACTAAGTTGCAATTAATTTGAAAAACAAAACCACAAAATGTGCTATGTCTTGTACCAAAGCAATCAGGAACAAATTCATGCCTATCACAAATACATTTTAAAAATGGAAGGATGCATCTAACCTCTGGGAAGTGGGATGGGATTCAAAGAAGCTTTCACTTTTTACTTAAAATGTGTGTAGGGGGAGGGAGAATAATAATCCTTTACTTCAAAACAAAAGTCAGTTTGGCTTGAGAAGAGGTTTTGGAGATACATAGGTATCTTCAAAGCTATCTGGACCAGCCCTTGCCTAGGATGACTTTGAGAGCCTGGAAGCCCTAGATTCAAACATAGCTTTGAAGGGGATAAACTAGGAGAAAATCTAGTGCATATGATCTCTTCTACTCATTATCCAGTTCCACAAAGAATGTGCGCAAGTATGAATATTTTGTATTATTTCATAAACTGCAATTACATGAGCAATTAAATGTCACTTTATTTATTTAAGATTTAATGAATATTTCTAGTCTATTCTGGGCCAGGCACTTTTCTAGGCACTTAGGATACAAAGAACAATAAAATAATTCTACTCGTGCCCTTTTTTTTAAGTTTTGGCCTCTTTTATTGTTTATTTATTTATTTATTTTCACCCATGTTTATTATTTGGTCTGTGTGGGCTTCCCATTGCTGTGGCCTCTCTCACTGCAGAGCACCGGCTCTGGGCACATGGGCTCCAGAGCACTGGCTCATCATTGGACACACTGGTCCAGCTGCTCTGCGGCAGGTGGGATCTTACCAGGCCTGGGATCGGACCAGTGCCCCTTGCACTATAAGGTGGACTCCTCACCCACCGGATCACCAGGGAAACCCTCCTTCTTCCCATTTTAATTGACTTATTTTTTGTATCCTTCACACTGTTGATATGGGATGTACCATTCTACTATATTGTCTATCACATCGTATTAATCAGTGTATAAAATTTGGGTTAAAAACAACTTTTGTAATATAAAAGCAGAAAATCTGAAAAGACAAGAATAATGGATTTGACTACATAAAAGATACTGCACAGAAAACGAAACATCAAGGAAAATGATAGAGTAGGAGAAATATTTGCAACATAAAATGACACACAGGTTTTCTATCTGTAATATATAAAGAGTTCTTCTAGGACACTAAACAACAAATCAATAACCAATTGAAAAACCTCCAAAGGGCACAAACGGAAAATGTACTGAAGGAGAAGTACATGTCTAATAAATACATTTAAACCTTTTAAACATTTATGCTCACTAGTAACCAAGGAAATGTAAATCTAAGCAACAAGATACCATCTCTGGCTATTGAACTTGCAACAATTAAAATTTTTAAATCTCTAGTTCTAATTCTTTACTAATTTCTCAGCCTCCATACTGTTGACATTTGGGGAAGGATCATTCTTTGTGGTGGGGCATTGTCCTGTGCACTATAGGAAGTTTAACAGCATCCCTGGCTTCTACCCACTCATTGCCAGTAATATCCCCTTTCTGTTGTGAAAACCAAAAATACCTCCAGGAAATACCTGGATGTCTTCTGAGAGGCAAGTTTACCCTGAGTTGAGAACACTGCTCTAAGCGTATGAGTTTCCCAAGTGGTGCTAGTGGTAAAGAACCCACCTGCCAATGCAGGAGATCTGGGTTTAATCCTGTGTTGGGAAGATCCCTTGGAGAATAAAATAATTCTACTCGTGCCCATTTTTTTAAGTTTTGGCCTCTTTTATTGTTTATTTATTTATTTATTTTCACCCATGTTTATTATTTGGTCTGTGTGGGCTTCCCATTGCTGTGGCCTCTCTCACTGCAGAGCACCGGCTCTGGGCACATGGGCTCCAGAGCACTGGCTCATCATTGGACACACTGGTCCAGCTGCTCTGCGGCAGGTGGGATCTTACCAGGCCTGGGATCGGACCAGTGCCCCTTGCACTATAAGGTGGACTCCTCACCCACCGGATCACCAGGGAAACCCTCCTTCTTCCCATTTTAATTGACTTATTTTTTGTATCCTTCACACTGTTGATATGGGATGTACCATTCTACTATATTGTCTATCACATCGTATTAATCAGTGTATAAAATTTGGGTTAAAAACAACTTTTGTAATATAAAAGCAGAAAATCTGAAAAGACAAGAATAATGGATTTGACTACATAAAAGATACTGCACAGAAAACGAAACATCAAGGAAAATGATAGAGTAGGAGAAATATTTGCAACATAAAATGACACACAGGTTTTCTATCTGTAATATATAAAGAGTTCTTCTAGGACACTAAACAACAAATCAATAACCAATTGAAAAACCTCCAAAGGGCACAAACGGAAAATGTACTGAAGGAGAAATACATGTCTAATAAATACATTTAAACCTTTTAAACATTTATGCTCACTAGTAACCAAGGAAATGTAAATCTAAGCAGCAAGATACCATCTCTGGCTATTGAACTTGCAACAATTAAAATTTTTAAATCTCTAGTTCTAATTCTTTACTAATTTCTCAGCCTCCATACTGTTGACATTTGGGGAAGGATCATTCTTTGTGGTGGGGCATTGTCCTGTGCACTATAGGAAGTTTAACAGCATCCCTGGCTTCTACCCACTCATTGCCAGTAATATCCCCTTTCTGTTGTGAAAACCAAAAATACCTCCAGGAAATACCTGGATGTCTTCTGAGAGGCAAGTTTACCCTGAGTTGAGAACACTGCTCTAAGCGTATGAGTTTCCCAAGTGGTGCTAGTGGTAAAGAACCCACCTGCCAATGCAGGAGATCTGGGTTTAATCCCTGTGTTGGGAAGATCCCTTGGAGAATAAAAATGGCTACCCACTCCAGTATTCTTGTCTGGAGAATCCCATGGACAGAGGAGCCCAGCAGGCTATATGGTTCAAAGGGTCACAAAGAGTTGGACACGTCTGAAACTACTTAGCATGCACACTGTAAGCATATGAAGGTATTTGGTCTTCTTCCCACTCATCATCACCTCTGTAACTTACAGACTTATTCACAGTGTGTGTGTGTGTGTGTGTGTGTGTGTGTGTGTGTGTGTGTGTGTGTGTGTGTGTGTGTGTGTGTGTGTGTGTGTGTGTGTGTGTGTGTGTGTGTGTGTGTGTGTGTGTGTGTGTGTGTGTGTGTAGCCCCACCTGTGGACCTTCAAAGGTGAGTCAAGCGGTCAGTCATCTTCTGGATGAGTTTCACCTGCTCATCTAGGAAGTGGCTCTTCAGGAAGTCACAGAGCTGGAGGTCCGCACAGACAGAACCCAGGGATTTATATTTGTTGTTCATTTGCTAAATTGTGTCTGATTCTTTGTAACCCCATGGACTGTAGTATGCCAGCCTTCCCTGCCTTTCACTATCTTCTGGAGTCTCTTCAAATTCATGTCTATTGAGTTGGTGATACTACCTAACCACCTCATTCTCTGCTGCCTCCTTCTCTTTTTTGCCTTCAATCTTTCCTAGCATCAGGTGGCCAACATATGCAGACCTAAAATGACCTGGTTCAGGTTCTTCTGATGAGCAGAGGGCCTCCATAGCCTCCTAGGTTTTTGCCTGCTCATCTTGGGGAGGCTTCTGTGAGTCTTGGTGGAAGGCACAAACGCTGCTCTGGTTTTATACTTTTAGGAGATGCTGAGTGCCCTGTTTAACAGCATCCCTGGCTTCTACCCACTCATTGCCAGTAATATCCCTTTCTGTTGTGAAAACCAAAAATACCTCCAGGAAATACCTGGATGTCTTCTGAGAGGCAAGTTTACCCTGAGTTGAGAACACTGCTCTAAGCGTATGAGTTTCCCAAGTGGTGCTAGTGGTAAAGAACCCACCTGCCAATGCAGGAGATCTGGGTTTAATCCCTGTGTTGGGAAGATCCCTTGGAGAATAAAAATGGCTACCCACTCCAGTATTCTTGTCTGGAGAATCCCATGGACAGAGGAGCCCAGCAGGCTATATGGTTCAAAGGGTCACAAAGAGTTGGACACGTCTGAAACTACTTAGCATGCACACTGTAAGCATATGAAGGTATTTGGTCTTCTTCCCACTCATCATCACCTCTGTAACTTACAGACTTATTCACAGTGTGTGTGTGTGTGTGTGTGTGTGTGTGTGTGTGTGTGTGTGTGTGTGTGTGTGTGTGTGTGTGTGTGTGTGTCTGTGTGTGTGTGTGTGTGTGTGTGTGTCTGTGTGTGTCTGTGTGTGTGCGCTCCAGATGTTTCTAGTTTTGCTTAAGGGTGAGCCTTTTGGAGAGATACTCTCCCAGCCCCACCTGTGGACCTTCAAAGGTGAGTCAAGCGGTCAGTCATCTTCTGGATGAGTTTCACCTGCTCATCTAGGAAGTGGCTCTTCAGGAAGTCACAGAGCTGGAGGTCCGCACAGACAGAACCCAGGGATTTATATTTGTTGTTCATTTGCTAAATTGTGTCTGATTCTTTGTAACCCCATGGACTGTAGTATGCCAGCCTTCCCTGCCTTTCACTATCTTCTGGAGTCTCTTCAAATTCATGTCTATTGAGTTGGTGATACTACCTAACCACCTCATTCTCTGCTGCCTCCTTCTCTTTTTGCCTTCAATCTTTCCTAGCATCAGGTGGCCAACATATGCAGACCTAAAATGACCTGGTTCAGGTTCTTCTGATGAGCAGAGGGCCTCCATAGCCTCCTAGGTTTTTGCCTGCTCATCTTGGGGAGGCTTCTGTGAGTCTTGGTGGAAGGCACAAACGCTGCTCTGGTTTTATACTTTTAGGAGATGCTGAGTGCCCCTGTGCTTCTACTCTGTCAATTCATCGAAAAAGTGACCCAGGCCCTCCAGGGCCACATCGTCCTGGTGGAAATAGAAGCCCAAAGAGAGGTAAGTGTAAGAGTCATGCAGAGGCAGATTGACTGAGCAGTGGATGGGGCCTCCACCTTGGTGGAGTAATTCAAATGAGTCCAGGAGCTCATGGCTGATCAGTAATGAGGAGTTAAGCTCAAAAAATGGAATTAGTGGCTCCTGGAGGCTGAGAATAGCTGAATGGCTGGTTATAAAGGTTGTGACTGGAAAAAGGTTGGAGGGTGGTTGGAGGCTGGAGGAAACCTCCCTGGGTCTGTTCCATCCAAACACTGTTAAAGCAAGAGATACAGCCCCAGGACCGTCAGGCACACTGTCCATATCTGTGCATTTTCTTGCTCCTATGCATTTCTTTTTAAACTCTTACTATCCTTCATGTTTCTATTTAGGCTTTGGAGAAACTTTCCATGACCCCTCAAGATAGGTTCCCATTGTGCCATGCATTTACCCTGATGTCAGCATGTTTTACACTATCTTCTACTTTATGTAATTATTATCCAGTCTCATCTAAGAATGTAAAATCCCCACAGGCCTGTCCTAGCAACTTTTGTCTTTGTGGACTTCTTTCTCCGTAACTAATATTAGAATTATATTTTATCACTGCATTAGAATAAAGACTAATATAACCCAGCCAGGATTATATTCATTTCTTTCCTTCTCATCTTAAAGGAAACGCAAATATTTTTGTGGACTCCTAAAAAGTACTGTGAGTCCTAGGCTCTGTGTTCACCATGCCTTAATGGTTTTAAAGATGGACAGAGCTTGTCTTACTCACTACTGTACACCCAAAGATTTTATTCAGGAGTTTCCTTTTACTACCTAACCACCTCATTCTCTGCCTCCTTCTCTTTTTGCCTTCACTCTTTCCTAGCATCAGGTGGCCAACATATGCAGACCTAAAATGACCTGGTTCAGGTTCTTCTGATGAGCAGAGGGCCTCCATAGCCTCCTAGGTTTTTGCCTGCTCATCTTGGGGAGGCTTCTGTGAGTCTTGGTGGAAGGCACAAACGCTGCTCTGGTTTTATACTTTTAGGAGATGCTGAGTGCCCCTGTGCTTCTACTCTGTCAATTCATCGAAAAAGTGACCCAGGCCCTCCAGGGCCACATCGTCCTGGTGGAAATAGAAGCCCAAAGAGAGGTAAGTGTAAGAGTCATGCAGAGGCAGATTGACTGAGCAGTGGATGGGGCCTCCACCTTGGTGGAGTAATTCAAATGAGTCCAGGAGCTCATGGCTGATCAGTAATGAGGAGTTAAGCTCAAAAAATGGAATTAGTGGCTCCTGGAGGCTGAGAATAGCTGAATGGCTGGTTATAAAGGTTGTGACTGGAAAAAGGTTGGAGGGTGGTTGGAGGCTGGAGGAAACCTCCCTGGGTCTGTTCCATCCAAACACTGTTAAAGCAAGAGATACAGCCCCAGGACCGTCGGGCACACTGTCCATATCTGTGCATTTTCTTGCTCCTATGCATTTCTTTTTAAACTCTTACTATCCTTCATGTTTCTATTTAGGCTTTGGAGAAACTTTCCATGACCCCTCAAGATAGGTTCCCATTGTGCCATGCATTTACCCTGATGTCAGCATGTTTTACACTATCTTCTACTTTATGTAATTATTATCCAGTCTCATCTAAGAATGTAAAATCCCCACAGGCCTGTCCTAGCAACTTTTGTCTTTGTGGACTTCTTTCTCCGTAACTAATATTAGAATTATATTTTATCACTGCATTAGAATAAAGACTAATATAACCCAGCCAGGATTATATTCATTTCTTTCCTTCTCATCTTAAAGGAAACGCAAATATTTTTGTGGACTCCTAAAAAGTACTGTGAGTCCTAGGCTCTGTGTTCACCATGCCTAATGGATGAATTGGTCCTGGCTTCAAAAAGATGGACAGAGCTTGTCTTACTCACTACTGTACACCCAATTCTTAGGATTGAGGAACTGTTTAATAAATAGTTATCAAATAAATAAATGGATTAAATTTTTACTAAACAGGATGTATTTCTAATTACTGGAATCACAAAAGACTTTAAATTTAACTAAGTGAAGGTAGACTCATTTCATTAGATCTTGTTCCTATGCTCTAGTTGTGACGTGCTCGAAAAATGTTTCACATTCTCTCATCATATGTATTATTAAAATATTTTCTTATATGATTGGGTTTTTTTTACACTTTTTCTTTCTTGGCCACTTCTATTGGTCTTTCATCTATTTATTTTCATCCATTTTTGTTCCTTGGCCCATGTGGGCCTCCCATCACAGTGGCCTCTCTCGTCACAGAGCACCAGCTCAGGGTGCACATGCTCCAGATCTCTGGCTTGGTAATTGGACACATCAGTCCAGCCGCTCTGCGGCATGTGGGATCCTCCCAGGCCAGGGATCAAACCGATGCCCCTTGCACTGCAAGGCGGTGTCCTCATCCACTGGACAACCAGGGAAGGCCGCCCTGATATAATTTTTTAAAGGTTGAAATAGATCCTTGATCATATAGCTATCCACCTCATTTGGATATCAAATACTTGCGGTTATACTGAAAATATAGGCACATAGTATATATCAGATTGCTTTATGTGGATTCTCTCATAGTTTTTCCACTGACTTCCTTTTATTTTGCAAAATGAGGGTATAAAAGGTAAATTTGTGACTTTTTCCTTTTATTTTTCTAGTGTTTCAAATTGTGATTTTTGAGTTTCGTGAATTATTATCCAGTCTCATCTAAGAATGTAAAATCCCCACAGGCCTGTCCTAGCAACTTTTGTCTTTGTGGACTTCTTTCTCCGTAACTAATATTAGAATTATATTTTATCACTGCATTAGAATAAAGACTAATATAACCCAGCCAGGATTATATTCATTTCTTTCCTTCTCATCTTAAAGGAAACGCAAATATTTTTGTGGACTCCTAAAAAGTACTGTGAGTCCTAGGCTCTGTGTTCACCATGCCTAATGGATGAATTGGTCCTGGCTTCAAAAAGATGGACAGAGCTTGTCTTACTCACTACTGTACACCCAATTCTTAGGATTGAGGAGCTGTTTAATAAATAGTTATCAAATAAATGGATTAAATTTTTACTAAACAGGATGTATTTCTAATTACTGGAATCACAAAAGACTTTAAATTTAACTAAGTGAAGGTAGACTCATTTCATTAGATCTTGTTCCTATGCTCTAGTTGTGACGTGCTCGAAAAATGTTTCACATTCTCTCATCATATGTATTATTAAAATATTTTCTTATATGATTGGGTTTTTTTTACACTTTTTCTTTCTTGGCCACTTCTATTGGTCTTTCATCTATTTATTTTCATCCATTTTTGTTCCTTGGCCCATGTGGGCCTCCCATCACAGTGGCCTCTCTCGTCACAGAGCACCAGCTCAGGGTGCACATGCTCCAGATCTCTGGCTTGGTAATTGGACACATCAGTCCAGCCGCTCTGCGGCATGTGGGATCCTCCCAGGCCAGGGATCAAACCGATGCCCCTTGCACTGCAAGGCGGTGTCCTCATCCACTGGACAACCAGGGAAGGCCGCCCTGATATAATTTTTTAAAGGTTGAAATAGATCCTTGATCATATAGCTATCCACCTCATTTGGATATCAAATACTTGCGGTTATACTGAAAATATAGGCACATAGTATATATCAGATTGCTTTATGTGGATTCTCTCATAGTTTTTCCACTGACTTCCTTTTATTTTGCAAAATGAGGGTATAAAAGGTAAATTTGTGAGGCTGGTAGGATGTGTGAGAGTTAACTGACCACTAAGAATCTTATCTTGCTTTCCTAGTGTTTCAAATTGTGATTTTTTTGAGTTTCGTGAATTTGCACATTCACAAAATGTCATTAAGCACTACTATATTGATCTATGCTAACCAGTGTATAACTTCCCAGGTGGCTCAGTGGTAAAGAATCTGCCTACCAATGCAGGGGACATGAATTTGATTTCTGGGTCAGGAAGTTCCTCTGAAGTAGGAAACAGCAGCCTATTTCAATATTCTTTCCCCCGCCCCCCCCCATCATGCCTCTTTTATTTATATTTATTTCATCCATCTTTTTTATTCTTTGGCATGGGTGAGCCTCCCATTGCAGTGGCCTTTCTCACTGCAGAGCACTGGCTCTGGGCATATGCACTTCAGAGCACTGGCTTGTAATTGGACATGCTGGTCCAGTCGCTCTGCAGCATGTGGGATCTTCCTGGACCAGGGATTGAACGGGTGCCCCTTGCACTGCAAGGCAAACTCTTTACCGCTGGACCACCAGGTAAGCCCTATTTCAGCATTCTTGCCTGGAGAATTCTATAGACAGAGTAGCCTTGTGGGCTACTGTCCATGGGGCAACCAAAAACGCGATTAAGGGATTAAACAAAAAAAAGAAAGCTGCCCTGCCCTCAAGGAGTTCAAAGATTAGTGCTATTTTTCAGTTTCCTTTCTGGGATTCAAATAGATGCTTACAATCAGTCCTCCTTATCCTCAGGTTCCACATCTGTGGATTCAACCAACTGTGGATCAAAAATAGTAAGAGAAAAAATAATTGCAGAAGGTTCCAAGAAGCAAAACTTGAACTTGCTGCACATTGGCAACTATTTACATAGCTTTCACACTGTATTAAGTATAAGTAATATAGAGATGATTTAAGGTGTATAGGAGGATGTGCATAGGTTATATGCAGACAGTATGTTATTTTATATAAGAGTCTTGAGCATCCTTAGGTAACAAATACTTGCGGTTATACTGAAAATATAGGCACATAGTATATATCAGATTGCTTTATGTGGATTCTCTCATAGTTTTTCCACTGACTTCCTTTTATTTTGCAAAATGAGGGTATAAAAGGTAAATTTGTGAGGCTGGTAGGATGTGTGAGAGTTAACTGACCACTAAGAATCTTATCTTGCTTTCCTAGTGTTTCAAATTGTGATTTTTTTGAGTTTCGTGAATTTGCACATTCACAAAATGTCATTAAGCACTACTATATTGATCTATGCTAACCAGTGTATAACTTCCCAGGTGGCTCAGTGGTAAAGAATCTGCCTACCAATGCAGGGGACATGAATTGGATTTCTGGGTCAGGAAGTTCCTCTGAAGTAGGAAACAGCAGCCTATTTCAATATTCTTTCCCCCGCCCCCCCCCCATCATGCCTCTTTTATTTATATTTATTTCATCCATCTTTTTTATTCTTTGGCATGGGTGAGCCTCCCATTGCAGTGGCCTTTCTCACTGCAGAGCACTGGCTCTGGGCATATGCACTTCAGAGCACTGGCTTGTAATTGGACATGCTGGTCCAGTCGCTCTGCAGCATGTGGGATCTTCCTGGACCAGGGATTGAACGGGTGCCCCTTGCACTGCAAGGCAAACTCTTTACCCGCTGGACCACCAGGTAAGCCCTATTTCAGCATTCTTGCCTGGAGAATTCTATAGACAGAGTAGCCTTGTGGGCTACTGTCCATGGGGCAACCAAAAACGCGATTAAGGGATTAAACAAAAAAAAGAAAGCTGCCCTGCCCTCAAGGAGTTCAAAGATTAGTGCTATTTTTCAGTTTCCTTTCTGGGATTCAAATAGATGCTTACAATCAGTCCTCCTTATCCTCAGGTTCCACATCTGTGGATTCAACCAACTGTGGATCAAAAATAGTAAGAGAAAAAATAATTGCAGAAGGTTCCAAGAAGCAAAACTTGAACTTGCTGCACATTGGCAACTATTTACATAGCTTTCACACTGTATTAAGTATAAGTAATATAGAGATGATTTAAGGTGTATAGGAGGATGTGCATAGGTTATATGCAGACAGTATGTTATTTTATATAAGAGTCTTGAGCATCCTTAGATTTTGTTAATCACCCAGGGGGAGGGGGTCCCAATACCTTGTGGATACCAAGGGACAGCTACACATTAGTAATCAAAGGCCTACTAGGTAATTGTGGAATAAAAGAGCAAACTAATTGATGGTCTTAGGAGAAGAGTGCATCACAAGTGTATTTAAGACAAGCAAGCTATTCCTGTCGTACTCTATAGCACATCTTTCTAGCAACAGAATATTTATGTCCTCCTGCTCTGTTAGCCACTGTTCAAAATGTTATTTTTCTACAACTAAAAGTCGTGATATTGTCCTTCTTGAATTAACTATACTTCTGTAAGACTGCAGTTCCCAGGAGAAGAGATATTAGTCACTGGTAGCATTTTAAGTTGTGTGATTTGTGATGACATGCTAGAAAGCTCTTTTGTTTCATTAATAACATTTTTCCTTTTGTAGAATGGATAATCTTTAAACAGCTTCCCAGCGTTTATAAATCCAGCTAAAGAATGTGGTTCATGTTTGATTCCACAAAGGGTGTGGCTTAATTTGGTTTCTATGAGTCAGTTCTCACCTCAATTAAGCCTCCCCTAATCCTGTTGGTCATAATCAATTGCTTCTTTCCCTGAGCTCTCCCAGGAGGGTATTTGTATCTCTATTTAGTACTTACTTACTCTGCTTTAGTTATTCGCCTAGGTCTCTTATCTGTTACTAGAAGGAAGAGGGGACTCTCTTATTCCTCTCTGTGCTCCATTAAGCACTAAGCATATGTCTCATGCCTAGTAGGTCTCAAGACATTTTGCTGGATTAAAAATAATTTCATAGGTGAAATAGAGTTTGTAATACCCATGATATCCTCAGACCTTATTACATATTTTTAAAAGGTATACATTTTAATAGTGTGAATGAGTGACTGTATTTGGTGGAATTCCTGTGTGAAATCTGCCTAGATTTTTTTTTTCAACCAACTGTGGATCAAAAATAGTAAGAGAAAAAATAATTGCAGAAGGTTCCAAGAAGCAAAACTTGAACTTGCTGCACATTGGCAACTATTTACATAGCTTTCACACTGTATTAAGTATAAGTAATATAGAGATGATTTAAGGTGTATAGGAGGATGTGCATAGGTTATATGCAGACAGTATGTTATTTTATATAAGAGTCTTGAGCATCCTTAGATTTTGTTAATCACCCAGGGGGAGGGGGTCCCAATACCTTGTGGATACCAAGGGACAGCTACACATTAGTAATCAAAGGCCTACTAGGTAATTGTGGAATAAAAGAGCAAACTAATTGATGGTCTTAGGAGAAGAGTGCATCACAAGTGTATTTAAGACAAGCAAGCTATTCCTGTCGTACTCTATAGCACATCTTTCTAGCAACAGAATATTTATGTCCTCCTGCTCTGTTAGCCACTGTTCAAAATGTTATTTTTCTACAACTAAAAGTCGTGATATTGTCCTTCTTGAATTAACTATACTTCTGTAAGACTGCAGTTCCCAGGAGAAGAGATATTAGTCACTGGTAGCATTTTAAGTTGTGTGATTTGTGATGACATGCTAGAAAGCTCTTTTGTTTCATTAATAACATTTCTCCTTTTGTAGAATGGATAATCTTTAAACAGCTTCCCAGCGTTTATAAATCCAGCTAAAGAATGTGGTTCATGTTTGATTCCACAAAGGGTGTGGCTTAATTTGGTTTCTATGAGTCAGTTCTCACCTCAATTAAGCCTCCCCTAATCCTGTTGGTCATAATCAATTGCTTCTTTCCCTGAGCTCTCCCAGGAGGGTATTTGTATCTCTATTTAGTACTTACTTACTCTGCTTTAGTTATTCGCCTAGGTCTCTTATCTGTTACTAGAAGGAAGAGGGGACTCTCTTATTCCTCTCTGTGCTCCATTAAGCACTAAGCATATGTCTCATGCCTAGTAGGTCTCAAGACATTTTTGCTGGATTAAAAATAATTTCATAGGTGAAATAGAGTTTGTAATACCCATGATATCCTCAGACCTTATTACATATTTTTAAAAGGTATACATTTTAATAGTGTGAATGTGTGACTGTATTTGGTGGAATTCCTGTGTGAAATCTGCCTAGATTTTTTTTTTTTTCAAACAGGATTTTCATCAGCCAGGCAGCTTTTAGTGTTCACAACCTTATCACTACTGGCAGTAAATATCTTTGAAAATGCCAAGAGAGGGTCATCGGGCTAATGGATTTATCCACTATGATATTCTAGGAAATAATGCCATCCAACTTGCCAGAAGTTGCTTCAAGGTCAAATACCAAAATATCTATGTAGATTACAACGGTGCCTTGACAGTTTTGCCTATTTCTACATCTCTATTCCCAACTCTGATTATATATTTCTACTATTCAGTGTTCAGATATACTTTCTTTACCGCTCTTTCTATTTACAGCTAGAATCTGGCACTTATTTGAGTTTTCATTCAGCTCACTGGATATTTCAGAAAATTAGAATTTGAAAGAAGCACTACTTCACTCTTAAAAAACAAAGAAAAAATCAGGAGAATTAAATAGTAAGGCTTCATTTGGAAATGGCTGCCTCTGATGCAAGTGAACTCTGATCAAGAATTATATACTGGGGCTTCCCTGGTGGTCCAGTGGGTAATGAGTCCGCCTTGCAGTGCAAGGGGCACCGGTTTGATCCCTGGCCTGGAAAGATCCCACCTGCCGTGGAGCGGCTGGACCGCTGTGTCCAATTGCAAGCCGTGCTCTGGAGCGCATGCGCCCCGAGCCAGTGCCCTGCAACTAGAGAAGCCACTGCGATGGGAGGCTCACATGGGCCAAAAAGTAAAGATGGATGAAAATAAATAGATAAATATTATTTATTTTGTACATAGTAGTTTTGTATCTCTTAATTCCTTTCCCTTGTCCTTTTCCCTTTCCCTCTCCCTACTGGTAACCACTAGTTAGTTTTCTGTATCTGTGAGTCTGTTTCTGCTTTGCTCTATACATTCATTTGTTTCTCTGGTTCAATTCCACATCTCGTTTTGGCTTCATTTGATTCCACATGACTTCCTTGAACTCCACACTACATGTGTTAGTGACACTTTGGAGAGTCGAGTAAGAGTGCTAAATGGGGAGGGGGGATTTGGGAGGATGGAGGTGCCACAAAGTGGCAGAGATAAGAGGTTTGCAGCTTTCAGAGGTATGATAATAGAGGGATTGAGAATTGTAAGGGATGTATTTGGGAAGAGATTGCACCTCTTCAGCCGGCAATCCCTCATCCCAGGAATCCTTGGATATTAGAGAGGGGTGCTAGACTTTTCATTATATAAGTAAGAGTGATTTACATCATTTTATATTTGAATATTACATTGAAGACTTTGGAAGACTGGAGAGCTTGGCAGTATTTGGTATTTGAGCAGTTTCTTTTTACACTGTTATTCAAATCTATTAAGAATTCTGTTGTCTTCTAGCAATTGTTTTTTTATATACAGCTATATTTGTTAGAAATCCTGGGTTGAATTTTAACCTGGTTGAAGAAGAAAATCAAAGAGGGAGACAGAGAAGCCTTTCTTTACATCTGTATCAAGGGAGTATATGAGAATTTTAACACAAGATGTTGCCCTGGGAAAAAAAAATCCACCACAAAGATGTAGCCCTAGATTTGATTCAGTAAAATACCAGAGAAGGCTATAATTGAGTTCGTATAAAGAAATAAGTTCTTTAATTCAATGTCATCTTTTCCATACCAAGAAAAACATGCCATTGCAGTGTGCCAGGAAAGTAGAATTCTATTATGTTTACCTTGAAGTGCCGGGTGTAATGAAGTCATTGGCAAGTGCTATTTATTTTTTAAAGACAAGTAAGAGAAAAATAATAAAACTCAATCCTCTACATTTCTATTGATCACAGGATGCAGATCTTATTCATTATCCCTTTATCTGTCAAGAAATAAGAACATATAGTTTTCAAAAATGCTAAAACTTTGATCTCATTTTCTTCTCCAGTAAATTCTCTGAGTATTTGAAAAGGTGGAAAGATTAGAGAAAACTTTTCTTTTGATGTCTAGATTCTATTTGGTTAGAATCATAGCAAACATGTTTTGTTTTTGAAGAAGTAGTGCAGAGTACAGTGTCAATGCTGGGATAAAGCATACAATGAGAATATGAAAGTGTTACATAGAGTCTTCAGACACTAACACTTGGAGTTTGTAATAAATTGGGGGAAAACCCATTTATTGAGTTAAAAGGATAAGAACTAGACTTAACTGTGATCTGTAACATGTTCAACCAAACAATAAATATGCTTGTAAAATGAAATGGTTTAATTCTGTGTAATTTCTCAATATGTTACAGTTATGTGCATTTCTGTGCAGGAAGAAATACTAGTCCAAAATATAACCTTATAGTAAACTAAATATGAGAAATCATAAAGTTTTTATATCTATTGATTCTTTATTTTCAAAGTGGAAGAAATGTTATGTCTGCTATTAGGTAATGTTTGGTCCTTGTTTCTTGTTTTACGTGTTGGGGGTTGGTTATCACAAAGGCTTGCTTTGGGGTCTGGAGGAAACAGAGATGCCTGCGTTTATACTGTTCAGCCATTGTGTTTCACAGTGTCTTCAGGGAGGAAATAATAATTCCTGTGATGATCTGGTAGTTTCTCATCTATATACGTCTAAGTGATTTGGAGAGGGGCACTATGTGTCAGTCACTATTTTGTGTTTAGGACAGTCAGTGATTCAAACACCTATACATTCAAGGGAAAAAAGCAGAAACAGGAACTCAATTATTGAAGCTCGGTCCTCTATGTGCTGAAAATCAAAGACCCACATAGAATTAGAAATATAATTTCCCCTCTTTTCATAGGAAAGGGAAATGTGAGGCAATTTATTAAAATAAACTGTAAAATGTCCTCAAGGAATTGAGGGTGCTCGTTAGCTTTTTTGACAGGAAAATTATTTTTCTATGTGTATCATGGTGTCAAGGTTATCTTTCTTCTGGAGGATTTTGTAATTTTGCATTGATCGAGAGACCGTTACTTATTTTCAAAACTAGTGTATGCAAATTATGATTAAATTCCTGAGGATTTAATCTTTTGAATATAATTTTAAAAATAGGAATGATGGTACACTGAGATGATAATTAAATCATTATGAATAATTTATTTTATACCTTGAAACTCTGCACAGAGCAAAGTTGATGTTGTCTAAATTTTCAAGAAGATACTGGTCAAGATAGCAGTAAGTTCAAGTCCTATGTGTAAAATGTTTTTAAAAACAGTGTAGGAGTCTTTCAGACACTAACACTTGGAGTTTGTAATAAATTGGGGGAAAACCCATTTATTGAGTTAAAAGGATAAGAACTAGACTTAACTGTGATCTGTAACATGTTCAACCAAACAATAAATATGCTTGTAAAATGAAATGGTTTAATTCTGTGTAATTTCTCAATATGTTACAGTTATGTGCATTTCTGTGCAGGAAGAAATACTAGTCCAAAATATAACCTTATAGTAAACTAAATATGAGAAATCATAAAGTTTTTATATCTATTGATTCTTTATTTTCAAAGTGGAAGAAATGTTATGTCTGCTATTAGGTAATGTTTGGTCCTTGTTTCTTGTTTTACGTGTTGGGGGTTGGTTATCACAAAGGCTTGCTTTGGGGTCTGGAGGAAACAGAGATGCCTGCGTTTATACTGTTCAGCCATTGTGTTTCACAGTGTCTTCAGGGAGGAAATAATAATTCCTGTGATGATCTGGTAGTTTCTCATCTATATACGTCTAAGTGATTTGGAGAGGGGCACTATGTGTCAGTCACTATTTTGTGTTTAGGACAGTCAGTGATTCAAACACCTATACATTCAAGGGAAAAAAGCAGAAACAGGAACTCAATTATTGAAGCTCGGTCCTCTATGTGCTGAAAATCAAAGACCCACATAGAATTAGAAATATAATTTCCCCTCTTTTCATAGGAAAGGGAAATGTGAGGCAATTTATTAAAATAAACTGTAAAATGTCCTCAAGGAATTGAGGGTGCTCGTTAGCTTTTTTGACAGGAAAATTATTTTTCTATGTGTATCATGGTGTCAAGGTTATCTTTCTTCTGGAGGATTTTGTAATTTTGCATTGATCGAGAGACCGTTACTTATTTTCAAAACTAGTGTATGCAAATTATGATTAAATTCCTGAGGATTTAATCTTTTGAATATAATTTTAAAAATAGGAATGATGGTACACTGAGATGATAATTAAATCATTATGAATAATTTATTTTATACCTTGAAACTCTGCACAGAGCAAAGTTGATGTTGTCTAAATTTTCAAGAAGATACTGGTCAAGATAGCAGTAAGTTCAAGTCCTATGTGTAAAATTGCATATTAAGTGAGAAATCTCATTACAGAAATCCTAAATTTAATGTTTCTTAGTTTATAATATTCATGCTGAAATTTCCCATCTTGGGACCTTGAAAGAATTGTAATGTTCCAACAGTGTTTTTTATAGTAAACATATTTTAATTAGTTTAGCTGTCCTGCAAAAATGTAGCCAAATATACTTTGACTCTGGTAGCTTTTATGTTTTAAAAGTTTACAGCAATTATAACTAATCTTCTTTAAGCTGGTGAATGAATATGACCATCTTCTGATTATAGATTTCAAATAATGGAAGCCATTAGGCATCATACAATTTGCCAGGATCAAACAGCATGTAATTCATAGATTATATTAAATTCTGATGTCAAGGAGGAACGTCTTAATCTACCATTTGTCTATTTATTTTATCCTTATGCACTTTGTTTAACTATTTAGCACTTCTTATCTGCCTGACAATACTCTGTTTACAGTGACCCTATGAGGCAAGCACTGTTATGATCCTCACTTTATTGAGGAGCAATGTGGTTTAGTACAAATAGTATGAATTTTCCCATGAAACAAACTTTGATTTAATCTTGAATCCACCACCTATTAACAATGTGTGTGTGTGTGTGTGTTAGTGAATCAGTCATGTCTGAGTCAATGTGACCCATGGACAATAGCCCACCAGGTTCCCTTGTCCATAAAATCCTTCAGGCAAGAACACTGGAGTGGGTAGCTATTTCCTTCTCCAGGAGATCTTCTCAACCCAGAAATTGAACCTGGGTCTCCTGCATTGCAGGCAGACTCTTCACCATTTGAGCCACCAGGGAATTTAATGTGTACTTATGTCTCTAAGCCTCAATTTCCTTTACAAAAAATGAGAGAAGATAATACCTTCCATGGTTATTGTGAACATTAAATAAGAATATTGGAAAGCACCTAACACAGTTTCTGGCACATCATAACTTCTCAATGCAGGCTAATTTTCTTCCTGTATCATGGTGTCAAGGTTATCTTTCTTCATTCACTTTAGTCTTGTGTGTGTTAGAACTCTTAGTTTCAAGTGATGGAAACTGTCATCAAATAGGCTTTAGAAAAAAAAAAGGAGTATATTCATTAATTTAACTGGGAAATTCAAGGAGTTCCACCATTGCCATTACAATGTCTTTCCCTGGGCACTGCTCTCCACTGTTTTGGCTTATTTTCAGGCAGACTATCAATCTAATTCTTTTATTAATAAAATCTTACTTGACTTTTTGCCAGTTTGCATCTGGTCACTTTCATGGTATGGTAGCCAAAGGCACATTTTCTCTTAGAGTCATAGACCTTGAGTCTGGGCCTCATAATTTCTGCCTTTTAAAAAAATATTTTTTTAAAAACTATTTATCTGCCTGCGGTGCAGGAGACCCAGGCCAATCCCTGGATCAAGAAGATCCCCTGGAGAAGGGAATGGCAACCCACTCCAGTATTCTTGCCTGGAGAATCTCATGAACAGAAGAGCCTGGCAAGTTACAGTCCATATGGTCACAAGAGTCAGACATTACTGAGCAAATAAAACCTCATTCATTTGACTCTGCCAGGTCTTAGCTGTGGCACATGGGATCCTCAATCTTGGTTTCAGCATGTGGGTTCTAGTTCTCTGACCAGGGATTGTACCTGGGACCCCTACATTGTGAGTGTGGAGTCTTAACCACTGGACCACCAGGGAAGTGTCCAGAATTTCTGCCTTTATGTAAAAAACCAAGATGCTCTGTCTATGGACACAGCCCTTAGTTAAATGGCATCTTGCTCTTTCTTGAGATAAGTTAGTAGGTTAGGGTATGATGGGGGTGCAGTTAATCTGATCCTTTCTCAAAGCAGAATCCTAATAGTTTTTTAGAACACAGGTAGTTGTTACCTCTGTCACACAGGGAATACAAAGGATAAAGTCTTTGGCATGGAGCTAGGAGATCAGTACTGGTCTTATCTCCTGCTTCTGTTTTCTAAAACTTGTTCACATAAGTTTAGCCTGAAGTAGAATATACATATAGTACTTCTAACCTGGTAAGATTCATGATAATCTGTCAGCCATTTTTTATATCTGGCCATAAGCATAAAGTATATTTTCTTCCCTATCTACTTCCCTATATCACTATAACAGTGTGGACCATACCTTTTATCCTCCTTGAATAGGCACTTACTCAAGGACAAAGGCAGTAGGCAATGAAATCCCGTATCCTGAAGAATTTATATCAAGCCCCGAAAATTTGGTAAGCCTTAGCTCTGAGTCCTAACATGCAAGGGGGACAGCTTAATAAACTACTGCAAAATAGGGTTTATCAATTTCATGACTGGAGGCAGGAGAATTGAGTGCCCCACATTTCAATTGCAATCAACTAGTTCCATGTTTGGGATCTGTAGCTTTCTAATATCACTCTTCTAGATATCAATGTCAATTTTATGAAATGTCCCTTTGGACCATGACAGAGGTTTGGCTGCTATTGGTCCTTTTAGCAGTCTTCTCAGAAATGTCAGCAAGATGATTTTCCATAGCTTCCAGACAGTCAAGTACAGAATGACGCCAAAGCTTCAACAACAACAACAACAAAGCATAAGCGGCAGATAAAAATATTGCATTCGATAATTCCTGAACATAGAGGCCATTTTAAAATTTATTTACGTTGGAAATAAGGAAGCCATGTTGTTTCTACAACATTCCAAAATCATGAGCTACTCCAAAAGCATGTCTGCTGTCACTGTAAATATTGGCAGTTTTGTCCTTGACTAACACACAAGCCCATGTAAGAGCTTGTAATTCAGTCTGTTGCACCAAAGTAGTCATAGGTAAAGATGTTGCTTCAGCAACTTCAAAAGAATTTGTAATACCACAACTAGCACAATATTTGCCATGGTCACCGTTTGAATAAGAACCATCAGTGAACCATGAGAAGTCAACATTACCCAGTGGAATTTCCTGTGAATCATTAGGAGGAGTCAGGAGATGGTCTGCCAGCCTTAAGCAGTCCTGAGGGACTTCATTGGTGACAGAGAGAAAAATCTCAGCCAAGTTAAGGTTACTACAACATAAGAGTTATGTGAGAAGAAGTTAACAAAAGAACTTCAGAAGAGGTAAAGCAGCTGGCTGAGAAATGCTCAGTGAGATGAGAATTCAGAAGAGCTCCTTCTACATGAGGTATAAAAATGGTTAAAGGGGATTCACCAATGATTTTCTCAGTAGCCTAATCTAAAGGGCAATGGCTATAATGGCTCCAAGGCAACAGGGGTACCCCTTTACCACAGAGTTCAGTTGCTGGTATAATACTCAATGCTTTGATGGTGGTCCTCATGTTTTGGGGTGATGGCCCTAAGGTGATTGCCCTTTCATATATAAAAAGGAAAAAGTGAATCTGATCATTGCGATGTCCAAAGGCAGGTAGATTCTTGAAATTCTCCTTTCAGACCTTGAAGGCTATGCCATCTGGTTTTCCCCATAAAATTGGGTTACAGTTGTAAGTGTCTAGTAAAACATAGAGTGGTTTGGCCATAAGAGAGAAATTTGGAATCCTATTTCAGCAATAACCAACTAGCTCCAGAAAACCTTATAGTTGGTGCTTAGTTTGGGGAAACTCAGTACACTATCCGAGTTCAGCTGTAGGCCTTAATCTGAAATCCTAAACATCAGACCTGGGTTTGGCTGATGCTCTGTGACAACCTAGAGGGTTGGGATGGTGTGGGAGGTGGGAGGGAGGTTCAAGAGGGAGGGGGTATATGTATACTTATGACTGATGTGCAATTCCTTCTGTAGCTCAGTTGGTAGAGGGGAGGACTAGAGTGGAAGCTTCACAAGCATCTTTAGATTGCTGGTCAAGGACTTCCCTGGTGGCTCAGCAGTAAAGAATCTGCCTGAAGTGCAGGAGCCGCAGGATACACGGGTTCGATCCTTAAGTCAGGCCTGGAGGAGGGCATGGCAACCCACTCCAGTGTTCTTGCCTGGAAAATCCCATGGACAGAGGAGCCTAGTAGGGTACAGTCCATAGGGTTGCAGAGTCAGACACAACTGAAGCGACTTAGCATGCAACACATACATGGCTGATTCATGTGGATGTATGGCAGAAACAAATACAATACTGTAAAGCAATTATCCTTCAATTAAACATAAATAAATTTTTAAACACCTGGGTCTGGGAAAACTGCCGTTTTTCCTTTGGTGACCTTATGTCCCTTAAGGTTGAAAGCTTCAGCATGTGGATGCTATTTTCTTGTGAGGAGGCATAAGAAGAAGAGCAAAGAAGTAAATTATCCACATATTACAAGAAAGCAGAACCCCTAGGGAACTTTGTATCATCCAGATCAGCCTTCAGGATTTGTGAGAAATAAGGACTTTCAGTACAACCCTGAGGCATGACTGCGTAGGTAAATTGTTTTTCTTCCCAAATGAAGGCAAGAAAGGTATATTGGCTAGCTTGATCAACTGGAATACTAAAGCATGCAATTGCATTAATCAGTTACAGTAAAGAATTTGCTTCCAGTGGGATGTTAGTAGCCTATGAGAGTCAGGGACAACAGGATCTGGAAGGGTAGCAATATCGTTTATTGCTTGGAGGTGCTGTACAAACCTCCACCCTCAGCCTGCAGGTTTTCTCACCAGTAAATAGGGGTATTATAGGAAGTAGTACAAGGGATAATGAGGCCTTGAGCCTTCTAATCTTCTATTATGAGCTTTATGCCTTGAGGGCTTTTCACTTATAGAGTATTGATTAATTCTAGGAAGAGGTTTTGAGGACCTGTTTGAATTTTTATGGGAGTTTTGCTGTGAATCTTGCGAACATCAGTCGGAGATTTCACCCATAAGGAAAGAGGTAGCTGATTCAATAGTGACAAATGATCAGTGTTTCCAGGATCAGCTTTAATGTCATCAGAGAGGAACAAGTAAAAGATGCCAAAGGGTCATTTAATTCACCTGCCATGTTGCTTTGATGACTACTGTCAATTTCCAAAATAATTTCCCCCTTTTGGCAGAAAGAAATTTTTTCATGACGCTTCTGTAAGAAGTCTTGGCCTAATAAATGGACAGACGTGGAGAAACTAAGGAGACAAGAGTGTGTATATTTCAGAGGGCCTAAACCAAAGGGAATGGATTTAGAGACAAAAGCTTCTGTAGATTTTATCCCCATTTGTTTTAGCACTCTGAGGAGGATTCCCAGGTGGCTTAGTGGTAAAGACTCTTCCTGCAATAAACATAAATAAATTTTTAAACACCTGGGTCTGGGAAAACTGCCGTTTTTCCTTTGGTGACCTTATGTCCCTTAAGGTTGAAAGCTTCAGCATGTGGATGCTATTTTCTTGTGAGGAGGCATAAGAAGGAGAGCAAAGAAGTAAATTATCCACATATTACAAGAAAGCAGAACCCCTAGGGAACTTTGTATCATCCAGATCAGCCTTCAGGATTTGTGAGAAATAAGGACTTTCAGTACAACCCTGAGGCATGACTGCGTAGGTAAATTGTTTTTCTTCCCAAATGAAGGCAAGAAAGGTATATTGGCTAGCTTGATCAACTGGAATACTAAAGCATGCAATTGCATAAATCAGTTACAGTAAAGAATTTGCTTCCAGTGGGATGTTAGTAGCCTATGAGAGTCAGGGACAACAGGATCTGGAAGGGTAGCAATATCGTTTATTGCTTGGAGGTGCTGTACAAACCTCCACCCTCAGCCTGCAGGTTTTCTCACCAGTAAATAGGGGTATTATAGGAACTAGTACAAGGGATAATGAGGCCTTGAGCCTTCTAATCTTCTATTATGAGCTTTATGCCTTGAGGGCTTTTTACTTATAGAGTATTGATTAATTCTAGGAAGAGGTTTTGAGGACCTGTTTGAATTTTTATGGGAGTTTTGCTGTGAATCTTGCGAACATCAGTCGGAGATTTCACCCATAAGGAAAGAGGTAGCTGATTCAATAGTGACAAATGATCAGTGTTTCCAGGATCAGCTTTAATGTCATCAGAGAGGAACAAGTAAAAGATGCCAAAGGGTCATTTAATTCACCTGCCATGTTGCTTTGATGACTACTGTCAATTTCCAAAATAATTTCCCCCTTTTGGCAGAAAGAAATTTTTTCATGACGCTTCTGTAAGAAGTCTTGGCCTAATAAATGGACAGACGTGGAGAAACTAAGGAGACAAGAGTGTGTATATTTCAGAGGGCCTAAACCAAAGGGAATGGATTTAGAGACAAAAGCTTCTGTAGATTTTATCCCCATTTGTTTTAGCATTCTGAGGAGGATTCCCAGGTGGCTTAGTGGTAAAGACTCTTCCTGCAATGGCAGACTGGAAGAGATTCATTCCCAATATAGAAAAATGTTTTTCCAAGCAGATTAAGAGGGAAGATTGGGAAGGGCCCTTGTAGTTCCTTAGAGAATTGGGAGGATGTTACAAAGCTGGTTAGAGACTTGAAGGTGCCTAAAACTCTTAAACTGGTTAACAATTTCTTTTCCAGTGTGTTGGCTCTTTGCAATAATAGCAGAATCTAGAAGGTTTTGGTTTCTTTTAAGGGCCTCCATTTGCTCAAGCTAAAGAGTTTTGGTGGCAGAGAAGGGAAGGAGGTGAAATTTGAGACAAAGAAGCCAAGGAAGAACCTGAGGCTTCAGGAGTCATTTTACCTTTTATCATTTTATCATCAGTTCGCCTCAGCTCATCTTAAAATCTTATTTTGCAGAGAGGCAATTCCAGCCTGAAAATACCAATCAAACTAAGAATTCCACTCAGTTCTAGGATGTTAGGAGCTGTTATAGTGCTTTTTGACTTAGGGAAATTAAGTCCAATTCAGTTTTGATTTAATTAAGTTTGGGGGCTTCGAAAGTTCTGCATAATTACCACTGATATGCTAAAATGCCATTGATCAGGTTGGTCCATTTACTTGGAAATGTGCATAAGAAAGAACCCATGTTTTGTTTTGTGTTTTTTTTTTCTTTAAACATAAAATGGGTTGAGGTTTCTGTAGGGAGGCCAAAACACTTGAGATAACTGTGATCCCATTTCCTAGAGGTTTTCCCTCTAAAGTAAAGAACAATTATCGATAGCTTAAATGGCTTACAGCACAAAGGGCTCAATTCGAATAGTTTACAAGTCAGTACCAGCCAGTCTTAGGGAGAGAGCTTAGTCTCAGAACCAAGCCAAAGCCTGTCTTCAAAGGACCAGGCCAAAGACTGAGAAATACAGCACTGTTTCAGAGAAACAAATCCTGTTCCTGAGAGGGTCAAAGTGTGGCCAACTGCAGTTAGTCTGATCCCAAATCAGACCGAAATACTAATACCAAATGAGCACTTGCATACTGGCAAGGCTTTAACCACAAAGGCAAAGTCATTGAATGGATTTCTAGTAAATACTTGCTTTGCTTGCTTGCTTGCTTCATTTTGCTCGCGTCTGACTCTTTGAGACCTTTTTGGACTGTAGCCTGCCTGGCTCTTCTGTCCATAGAATTTTCCAAGCAAGAATACTGGAGTGGGCTGCCATGCTCTCCTCCAGGGAATCGTCCCCAGCCAGGGATCAAATCCACGTCTCCTACGTCTCCTTCAATGACAGGCAGGCTCTTTATCACTAGTGCCACGCTGAGGGGCTTCAAATGCAAAAAGGGTGTTCACTCAAAAATATAGTCACAACCTGAAAGTAGAGAGTTATTTTATTCGGTTGGAATGTTAAGGACTCTGAGCCTGGGAGACAGCATCTCAGTAGCTCTGAAAAAACCACTCCAAGAAAGCGGGAGGGGGAGTCAGGCTATATGCAAATTTACAACAAAGGGAACAGGCAGTCTGCATGTTAAAGATTATTATTAACGAAAACCATGGGCTTCTCTGGTGGCTCAGATGGTAAAGAATCTTCCTGCAATGCAGGAGATCCAGGTTCAGTCCCTGGGTTGGGAAGATGCCCCGGAGAAGGGAATGACAACCCACTCTAGTATTCTTGTCTGAAAAACGTCATGGACAGAGGAGCCTGGCAGGCTACAGTCCACAGGGTCATAAAGAGTCAGACATGACTGAGCACACATGCACACAAGGAGAAACCATATATCAAGTTAAGGTATTTCTTTCTCTTCTATGTATGGGAAGGTTCAAGAATCTGGGATTATTGAAATCATTCCTTTCTTATGCATCTTGGCTATACCTGGGACCAGCATCCCACATATTCACAGAGACATTGTGCACTTTCTTGAATCAGCTTAGGGCCTTCTACTCACACCAGAGGGCTGTAAATGCTAATCACTGTGACATCCTTAATTTCCTCGTAGGGAGTGTCAGCTAGGGGGTGGAAATTCACATCTGCCACTTGCAGACTTGGTTCAGAAATTCACATTGGAGGGCCAGAATTGCAAATAGCTGTGACATCCTTGTTTATTCATATGGCAGGAGATATTCCATTTCACAAATGCATAAGTTCAGATCCAGGAGAGAGATGTATCTTCAAATTCCAGGGTCAGCAAGGAAAGAAGTGAGTGGCAAGGGACTCAACTGTGGGAACCACACCTGTTTGCTCACCAGTCCCAGAGCCAACAGGAGTCTTCTCTGGTCCCCATAATGGTACCAAAATATTGACTAGAATCAAATAAATCATCAGATATCTCTCTAGCAAAGACAGGATCAGCACAGAACTGATATTCAGGGTCTGCAACCATGGCAAGCCACATGCAAGTCCCCAGAGGACAAGGAAGGAGAACACTTTTAAATAGCAGAAAAGGAAGTTGGGAGGCCTGTAGTAGACAAATAATCCATCGTTTTTCATTGGCTGAGTCCATGCCAAGAAAGAAGAGGGGTCTTTTCCTGCTGGGCTCTGTTATTACAGAGCATGAGCGCTCCTCCTTCTGGTCTCCCAAATCTATTTAATTGAGGACTCTGCTTATTAATTCTTTATAGTTCAAATATAATTCAATTGTACAAATATACGCTATCAGTTTATATTCATTTGCTGAGACACACAGATTTATACACGTGACTGAGGCAAAGTATCACTTAATGAATTCTCAAAATACAAAATATGGGGCATCCCTGGTGGCTCAGTGGTGAGGAGTTTGCCTGCCAATGCCGGAGACATGGATTCGATCCCTGACCCGGGAAGATCCCACATGCTGTGGATTGGCTGAGACCGTGAGCCACAACTGTGGAGCCTATGTTCTAGAGCCTCAGAGCCACAACTATTGAGCCCATGTGCCACAACTACTGAAGACTGAAAGCCCTAGAGCCTGAGTTCCACAAGAGAAGTCACCGCAACAAAAGTCTGTTCAACTCAATTAGAGAGTAGCCCCCACTTCCTGCAACTAGAGAAGAGCCTGCAGAAGCAGTGAAAACCCAGATTAGCCAAAAATAAATAAATGAAATTAAATATAAAAAAATTCTTACACACACACACACACACAAAATATGGTGTCCTTAATTCATTGAAGTATCCAGTAGATTGATTGTCTATGTTGTGCTGAGTGTATGTTTTCTGAAGCCCCACCAAGTCTTTGAAACAAATCTTTTTCACAGAGGTTGGGAGTTTTTATAGTATGCAGGACTTTAAAAATACAATGTTTAATCTACTAATATGAGATGCCTCCTAAACTGAAATGCTAAATTTTGTTTTGATGATCTTTTTTTGCTGCAATCTTCCAATTTCATTTAAGCATATTTCCTTTAATCATAAAGATGATGTCAAAACTCATCTGGAAGTGTCTTTGGAATTCTCATTAGCAACATGAGGAACATTTTCATTGACTTGATTGAGGGAAAAGATGAGCACTTCCGTATATATTCTTGAAAAGATAGATAAAAGTCTGTTCTCCAATTGAAGAAGGCAGATTATGGAGTTTCACTGATCTTTTTGTCTCTCCTTCCTCAAAGAGTTGTTTCACTTTTCTTCTGTTTGCTTCCCTATCTTATACCAAATAGTAACAATGACTTACTCTGTGGTTGAGAACTAAACAGCTGGGCCTTGACCTGAGCATAAAGGTAGAAGGACTTCAGATATAATTCTAGTTGTTACTTACAGCATGGCTTTTTGCTTGCATTTCTTTGTGGCAGATAAATAAATGATACCGTCTTGAGAAAGCTTTCAGAATGTCCCTAAGGGCTACCTTAGAAAAAGCCAAATCTCTGTTGCATTCAAGAAAGAAAGCAATTTCTGTCCATGTGAAATATAGAGAGGGTAGAATAGTTGGTTGACCACTGTGGGGATTTTAAGAGTATTAGGGGAAAATCTATTTCCCTGGGGTATGATCTGAGTTTTATTTTATTGATAATATCAATTGATGTAGTTCTGTCTTTTGTAAAGAAACAAGCCAACTTTACTATTGACTTATGAATCTAAAGGAAAAAGGCAGAGAAAATACAAAGCAGCAGTCTGCTTTCTACCTGTCAAGTTGACATGGATTTGATGTCAAAATGAAGATAACATTTGTCTTGGGAATCACTTTGAATAATTTAGAAATAATATTAAATGATTAATACCTCATATGTTCTGTCATTCTTGTTCCTACCCGTTCTCATATGATGTAACTTTATTATACACTGTGCTTCATCCCAAAGTGGTTTGTAATCACAGCATATTTTAAAATCAGTCCAGGTCTCCTGGGTGAACAATGTATTTGGAATTACAGAATTATAACTTTCTTGGCATACCCATGCATAATTCACTAGGGGTATCTATAGTACCAAAAAATCAGTTTATATATAATTCTTAATAATGGAAAAAATACTGCCTTAGTTGTACATATGTCAAACTGAGGGGAAGGTGAAACAGAATGCTGAGTAAGAGTCCCAAACTTGTGTAAAACTAAAGGGTGAAGGTCACCATTCAGTTCCCATCATGGATGAGTTGGTAAAGGATTGTGTCAAGGGGAATGAAACAATAGTAAATTGCATAGTTTATATATCTGGATACATCAATAAGTTATAATGTATTGTCATCTGTCCTAGAACTCTAGCTGAATTAAAGGACTTCCTGGACATACAGTAAACAGTCTTCTTTATTTTTAATTTAAATTTAAATTTTTATTGAACTCTAGTTGATTTACAATATTGTGTTACAGCAAAACGATTAAGATATATATGAATATACTATTTTATATATATATATATATATATATATACACACACACACACATGCATGAGTGCTAAGTTGCCTCAGTCATATCCAGCTCTTTGCAACTCCATGCACTCTAGCCCACGAGGCTCCTCTGTCCATGGGATTTCCCAGGCAAAAATATTGGAGTAGGTATGTATCCCTTCTCCAGGGGATCTTCCTGATCCAGGGATCAAATTTGTGTCTCTCATGTCTCCTGCATTGGCAGACAGATTTCTTTTTTTAAACCACTAAACCACCTGGGAAGCCCATAGTTACCTATTAGTGCTTAATGAATTACCTTAAACCACAGATATACAATAACAGACATATTATCTCAATTTCTGTGGGCCAGGAGTCTGTCTGCAGTTCACTTGAGTGTCTTTGGCTCATTGTTTCTCATAAGGCTCCCATCACTGTGTCTGCTTGGGATGCATATCCCGTCCATTTCTTGGGAATCACTTTGAATAATTTAGAAATAATATTAAATGATTAATACCTCATATGTTCTGTCATTCTTGTTCCTACCCGTTCTCATATGATGTAACTTTATTATACACTGTGCTTCATCCCAAAGTGGTTTGTAATCACAGCATATTTTAAAATCAGTCCAGGTCTCCTGGGTGAACAATGTATTTGGAATTACAGAATTATAACTTTCTTGGCATACCCATGCATAATTCACTAGGGGTATCTATAGTACCAAAAAATCAGTTTATATATAATTCTTAATAATGGAAAAAATACTGCCTTAGTTGTACATATGTCAAACTGAGAGGAAGGTGAAACAGAATGCTGAGTAAGAGTCCCAAACTTGTGTAAAACTAAAGGGTGAAGGTCACCATTCAGTTCCCATCATGGATGAGTTGGTAAAGGATTGTGTCAAGGGGAATGAAACAATAGTAAATTGCATAGTTTATATATCTGGATACATCAATAAGTTATAATGTATTGTCATCTGTCCTAGAACTCTAGCTGAATTAAAGGACTTCCTGGACATACAGTAAACAGTCTTCTTTATTTTTAATTTAAATTTAAATTTTTATTGAACTCTAGTTGATTTACAATATTGTGTTACAGCAAAACGATTAAGATATATATGAATATACTATTTTATATATATATATATATATATACACACACACACACATGCATGAGTGCTAAGTTGCCTCAGTCATATCCAGCTCTTTGCAACTCCATGCACTCTAGCCCACGAGGCTCCTCTGTCCATGGGATTTCCCAGGCAAAAATATTGGAGTAGGTATGTATCCCTTCTCCAGGGGATCTTCCTGATCCAGGGATCAAATTTGTGTCTCTCATGTCTCCTGCATTGGCAGACAGATTTCTTTTTTTAAACCACTAAACCACCTGGGAAGCCCATAGTTACCTATTAGTGCTTAATGAATTACCTTAAACCACAGATATACAATAACAGACATATTATCTCAATTTCTGTGGGCCAGGAGTCTGTCTGCAGTTCACTTGAGTGTCTTTGGCTCATTGTTTCTCATAAGGCTCCCATCACTGTGTCTGCTTGGGATGCTATCATCCCAAGGCTCACTTCAGAAAGAGTCCATTTCCAAGTTTACTCACATGGCTGTTGGCAGGTCCCAGGTGCTTGCTATGTGGGCCTCTCCATGGAACAACTCACACCCTGGCAGCTGGTTTCCCCTGGAGGGAAAGAATGAAAAAGGGAGCCCAAGATAGAAGCCACTGTCTTTTTGTAATTTAGAAATGACATCCCACCCTTCCTGACATATTTTATTTGTTGAAAGAAATTCCAGCTCACACCCAAGGGGATGGAACTACAGTAGGTCTGAATATCAAGAGGTGAAGATCATTCGGGGCCATTTTAGAAGCTGGAAGTCACACATGTACTTTCAGTAATTCTTGATGAGTAGTCCAAAGTTACCAGTGTGGGGAAATTTCTCTGAAGTGTATTGTTGTATTTTTAAAATTACTTTTTGCATGTCTGTCTTTGGAACCTGATAAGGATTGAAGGAGCCTCATTCTATTATAATCTGTTATAAAGAAAGGTAAAGCTGGGTGACTTTCTTTCCCCTTGCCCATCAAAGCCTCTCATTTTTTTTTTTTTTTTTAATAAAGAGAATTTTCTTGCAAGAGCAAGTTACTTGCCAAACATACTGGTAAGGGTGTCAACGATTATTTCAGTTCGGAGTAAGGCAGTAACGTGTAAACAAATACAAAACAATCAAATCTGATCTATTATATGGTTGGGTTAGTCACTATCATACAGAAAGCTGTAAGTAGTCTGGTTTAGATTTCTGCTCTCTTAAGGGCCTGAAAGGAGTTGGCAGAGGTGACTTTTCCTCTCTTCTTTCTTTATTTCAGGGAGGAGGGATTTCTATACTTGTATCATAGTGTAAAGAATTAAACTGAAAATGATGTGAAGAAACAAGTATTTACAGAATTCTGCAACCGTCACCACAATCAATTTTAGGATATTTTTGTCACCCCCCAAAGAAACCACTCCCTTTGCCATAGTCAGCTTCTTGTTAAGTCTAAGTGACCAGATCTGGGTCATATAGTCATTTACGGTGATTGGAAAAGGAAGCATGTAGTTTCTGCAGCATGTATAGTATTCGTGGGTAAGAGGCACAGGAAAACAAAGCTGGAGATGACCACTGAGTCAGCTAACTGTAATGGTTAATTTAGGGTAAGAGGCACAGGAAAACAAAGCTGGAGATGACCACTGAGTCAGCTAACTGTAATGGTTAATTTAATGTGTCATTTTGGCTGGGCCATTGGCTTCCCTGGTGGCTCACATGGTAAAGAATCTGCCTGTAATGCAGGAGACATGGGTTCTATCCCTGGGTTGGGAAGATTTCCTGAAAAAGGGAAAGGAAACTCCTTCCAATATTCTTGCCCTGAGAATTTCATGGACAGAGGAGTTTAGTGGGCAATAGTCCATGGGGTCACAAAGAGTTGGACACGACTAAGCAACTAACACTTGGCTGGGCCACAGTACCCAAATACATAGTCAAACATTTTGCATGTTTCTGTGAGAGTGTTTCTGGGTTAGATTAACATTTAAAGCATTGGATATAAGGGTAAGACAGATTACCCACCATAAATATGGGTGGCCCTAACCCAATCAGTTGAAGGCCTGAGTGGAAGACACACTCATCTCCCCTGAACTAGAGGGAATTCTGCAACTGATGACCACTGGACTTAAACTGTAATACTGACCCTTTTCTGAGTCTTTAGCTATTTGTCTTTGGACTTAAACTGTAGCATTAGCTCTTCACTGAATCTCCAGCTTACCTGCCCACTCTGAAGTTTTTGGACTTGGCAACCATCATAATTATATGTGCCAATTCCTTTACATTAGTAGGGACCTTAAGAAAGCTGAGTTGTTTTCTGCTCTCTTAAGGGCCTGAAAGGAGTTGGCAGAGGTGACTTTTCCTCTCTTCTTTCTTTATTTCAGGGAGGAGGGATTTCTATACTTGTATCATAGTGTAAAGAATTAAACTGAAAATGATGTGAAGAAACAAGTATTTACAGAATTCTGCAACCGTCACCACAATCAATTTTAGGATATTTTTGTCACCCCCCAAAGAAACCACTCCCTTTGCCATAGTCAGCTTCTTGTTAAGTCTAAGTGACCAGATCTGGGTCATATAGTCATTTACGGTGATTGGAAAAGGAAGCATGTAGTTTCTGCAGCATGTATAGTATTCGTGGGTAAGAGGCACAGGAAAACAAAGCTGGAGATGACCACTGAGTCAGCTAACTGTAATGGTTAATTTAGGGTAAGAGGCACAGGAAAACAAAGCTGGAGATGACCACTGAGTCAGCTAACTGTAATGGTTAATTTAATGTGTCATTTTGGCTGGGCCATTGGCTTCCCTGGTGGCTCACATGGTAAAGAATCTGCCTGTAATGCAGGAGACATGGGTTCTATCCCTGGGTTGGGAAGATTTCCTGAAAAAGGGAAAGGAAACTCCTTCCAATATTCTTGCCCTGAGAATTTCATGGACAGAGGAGTTTAGTGGGCAATAGTCCATGGGGTCACAAAGAGTTGGACACGACTAAGCAACTAACACTTGGCTGGGCCACAGTACCCAAATACATAGTCAAACATTTTGCATGTTTCTGTGAGAGTGTTTCTGGGTTAGATTAACATTTAAAGCATTGGATATAAGGGTAAGACAGATTACCCACCATAAATATGGGTGGCCCTAACCCAATCAGTTGAAGGCCTGAGTGGAAGACACACTCATCTCCCCTGAACTAGAGGGAATTCTGCAACTGATGACCACTGGACTTAAACTGTAATACTGACCCTTTTCTGAGTCTTTAGCTATTTGTCTTTGGACTTAAACTGTAGCATTAGCTCTTCACTGAATCTCCAGCTTACCTGCCCACTCTGAAGTTTTTGGACTTGGCAACCATCATAATTATATGTGCCAATTCCTTTAGATTAGATCAAAAGTATCAGTATCAGTTCAGTTGCTCAGTCGTGTCTGATTCTTTGTGACCCCATGGATTGCAGCACGCCAGGCTTCCCTGTCCTTCACCATCTCCCGGAGCTTGCTCAAACTCATGTCCATTGAGTCAGTGATGCCATCCAACCATCTTGTCCTCTGTCATCACCTTCTCTTTTTACCTTCTATTTTTCCCAACATCAGAGTCTTTTCCAGAGAGTTGTCTCTTTGCCTCAGGTGGAGCTTCAGATCAAAGAACTTTATAAATTCAAATACAAAGTCTGTGCTTTGTAAATTCAAAGTACAAGCTCATTGTTTAAAGGCAAGAGGCTTGCGGTTAGGAATTCTCAGAGGAAACTCCCTGCTTACCCCTCTCCCCACAAATCAAGCAAGACAATACAGACAATTGTCTTTGTTTTCTCCTTATACCAGTTGTTTACATTTTTCTACTTCTTCCTTTTGTTCAAATTGTAGCCAGTGGAGACCCTTTTTTTGTGAGGAATTCTACAGTTTCAACTCCACACTTCATGTATACTCTAAGCTTGATGGCCTATTCCTACTTGGACTTTAAAATCTGAACTTCAAAATTGTTATGATCAGCAACTTTCCTCAACACTCCTGCAATATCAGCTCAGAAACTTATTTCTCTGGATTTCAGCTTCCTCTTCATTTTTTGCCAGTGGTGGTTTCCTTTCCTTTCATTAGAGCACAGCTATGCTTTTAAAAGGATGTCAGTTATATCTTATTATTCCAGCATTTCTAGCTGCTTTGTGGTTGGGGAATTTTCAGGTTATCTATTCTGACACATTTGTAGAAATGTAAGTTGAACCTTAAAATTTTTCAATATGTATATATATATTTTTCTAACAGATTATTTAAATTTTCTCTTCATTTTGATAACCATATGGACTTGGATGTGTATTTTTTTCTATTGTTGTATTAAGCTTTTCTCTAAAACTTAAAGAGAGCTGATGTTTCATTTTTATAGTAAAAATTAATTTGTTTTACTAACAACTTCTTTATTTAGCATTGTGTTTTTCTACCCAATGAATTCCTTCTGGATTCTATTTTCTTTCTTTGTTTCTCCCTCATTCCTTCCCTTTCTTATTTCCTTCCTGTTTTCTTCTCTCCTTTGGTAACATTCTTGAATGGTAGTTTAAGGGGGAATAACACTTTACTCTTAACACATTGAAAATATTACTTTGTTTCTTTTTATGTAATATTGCTTTAAAAAAAGTGCTTAGTCGAATTTTTGTTCCTATTTAAGGTAATCTGTCTTTTTTTTTTCTTTTTTTAATTTTTATTTTACTTTTTACTTTTACAGAGTTTTGTTGTTTACAGATATGTATGATCCCAGAATAATCTGTCTTTTTTACTGGTAACTTTTATGATTTTATTTTATATTTGGTACTATGGTGTTTTTTTATTAGTCTGTCTAGACGCAGATTTATTTATACCTGTGCTACTCAGGACTCAGAGTGTACTTCAAACCTCAAGATCTGTGTCTTTAGATTTTGGAAAAACCTTAATCATAAGTTCTACAAATATTGATTCTATAGAATTCTCTCCTTTACTTTTTTTTTTTCTTCAGGAACTTCCATTAAAGGGACACTGTAATCTTTTTAAAAAGTTTTTAACTTTATTGAAGTATAGTTGATTTAAAATGGTGTGTTAATGTCTGCTGTATAGCAAAGTGATTCAGTTATACATATATATACATTCTTTTTCATACTTTTCCATTATGGTTTATCACAGAATATTGAATGGAGTCCCCTGTGCTATACAATAGGACTTTGTTTATCCATTCTATATATAATACTTTGTGTCTGTCAGTCCCAAACTTTGAAGCCATCACTGCCCCACCCACCCTTCTTCCTCTTGTCAGCCACAAGTCTATTCTCTATATCTGTGAGTCTGTTCCTGTTTTGTAGATAAGTTCACGTGTGTCATATTTTAGATTCTACATATAAGTGATATCATATGTTAGTTGTCCTTGTCTGACATACTTCTCTTACTATGATAATTTATGGGTCTATCCATGTTGCTGCAAATGGCATTATTTTCTTCTTTTTTTATGGCTGAGTAATATTTCATTGTGTATGTGCAGCACATGTTCCTTATCTATTTTTCTATTGATGGACATTTGCATTGTTTCCATGTGTTGGCTATTGTGAATACCACTGCTATGAACATAGCAGTATTTGTATCTTTTTCAATGGTAGTTTTCTCTAGATATATGCCCAGGAGTGGGATTGCTGGGTGGTATGGTAACTATTTTTAGTATTATAAAGGAATTCCATACTATTCTCCATGGTGTCTGCACCAATTTATATTCCTACTAACAGTGTAAGAGGGTACCCTTTTGTCCACATCCTATCTAACGTTTATTATTTGTGGACTTTTTGATGATGACCATTCTGACCAGTGTGAGATGATACCTCATTATAGTTTTGATCTGTATTTCTCTAATAATTAATAGTGTTGAGCATCTTGTCATGTTCCTATTGACCATCTGTACATCTTCTTTGGGGAAATGCTATTTAAGTCTTCTGCCCATTTTATGATTTGGTTGTTTTTGTTGTTGTTGTTGTTGAGTTGTATGAGCTGTTTGTATATTTTGGAAATTAAGCCCATGTTGGTCACATCATTTGCAAATATTCTCTCCTATTCCATAGGTTATCTTTTCCCTTTTCTTGTGGTAGAAATGATAATCTTATACATTCGAATCAAACCATTAGGATCCCAAGGCATTTCAGGAATGATCTCACCAAGAAAAATGAATGAACACTTAGAAAACACAATCATGAGTTATTAGTTAGTATTTTTAGGCAGTTAAGCCTCTCATTAACACAAAATAGTTAATATTCCAGGTATATATTATTAACATTATTTTGTCATTATGGAAATAGGTAAAAGAGCACTTGTAGTAATACCATGGATTTCAGAAATGTCATCAGAATAAGAATTATGCATTCATGAATGAGATGTTCGTTACTTTATTCTTCTTATTTTCACTATATTAATATGTGAACTTAGTTATATAAATTTAAGGCATGGCCAAAGGTGGAATAGTGTAGATACAATAAAGGTATAATGAACATATTTCATCAGTAAGTATTCACAAACTATTTTTTCATAATTCAAATAATAAAGCATTAGAACTAGATGAGACTTTAAACTACATATCATTTTACCACTAAATTTTAAGATTCAAACAGATAAGATGATTTAACCACAAATCAAAAGGCAAAATTGTAACTGAACCTTAACTAGAACTAGGAGAAAGACTCCTAATTCTTACCCTAGAGATTGTTCTAATACATTGTACTACTACTCAAATCACTGAAAACGATAATTTTAATACCAGCTATAAGGTTTTTTTTTAAAATTAAATTCAGTGTAGTTTATCAGGCAACTTACTAGAACATTAGCATTAAAAAAAATAACCTATGGCAGCACATATACTAAAACTGGAACAATACAGAGAAGATTAGCATGACCCCTGCACAAGGATGACACGCAAATTCGTGAAGCGTTCCATATAAAAAAAAAATAATAATAACCTAAATCCCGATTTTATGTGAAGCAAGGAAACACATTACATAAGGGATGAGTAGTCTATTTTGTCTCTTGTTGACCACTGATGTACTGAAGAAATCAGTTGATGGACAAACATCCAAATACTGATAAACCAAAACTAAATTTTTTGGTAACTTTCAGCTCATATAAGGACCTTGAGGAAATAAAAGAGCATTAAATTCCATTTTAATGATTAGGAACCACAAAGCAAAATGATAGAATTTCTATAGGGTTTCTATTTATTCTTTTTCTCCCTAATGTCCTTGTTTGCAAAGAATGGAAAGCAGCCTGTTGAAAAGAACATACAATAAGATAATAAGAAAATATAAATAGAAACTATCAGGGCCAAAATAAAATCATGAACAGAAAGTCAAGTTCAGGAAAAATAAGGTCACAAGAGTTTGCATAACTCCTGAGGTTGAGTTTTACATTTAGCTCTGAGATACCTGAAACTCAAAAGAAAAATGAAATACAGTCATTTTCATGATCCTCAAAGAAGTTTTTAAAGTACCAGTTGGATTCTACACAAAATTCCACACACATGAAGCTTTCTGTTATGATTACTGAGGGATATGGTGGGCAACCTTTTCAATCTATAGCAAAATCTGAAGTGCAATGCTTATTGTTTCTTGTGTTCTTCAAAATATAAATCAAATAGTGGACTGGAACTATCTCTGCATTCAGTTACATCAATGTTGGTAACTTGAAATTGGCCATGGTGGAGGTATATATACCATCAAAATCAGCAATTGACAAATACTACAAAAACACAACATTTGGAAGGGGGGACTGATTTACTAGAACATCATGTGATAATACTACTGTATACAACTTTCATATCACTAGATTAAAAAGAGAAAGGCAGAAAACGAGCACCAGGAGAACTAGATAAATGAGGAAACAAAGTTAAAAGGCAATGATCATAATAAATCTGGACATATTAAACACTGAAGTTATCAAATAGTATGCCCAAATTAAGACCAAATGTATCACTTATCATGGTAAGTGAATAAACTCCCTTAATACAAGATCAATGCTTTAAGACTAGATCAGAGAAAGGTTAAAAATAAAGTGAAGGGCTTCAGTTGTGGTCCAGTGGGTAAAGAGTCTGCCTTATAGTGTAAGGGGTGCTGGTTTGATCCCTGGCCTGGGAAGATCCCACATGCCACGGAGGTGGGGGGTCCAATTACGAGCCAGAGCTCTGGAGCGCTTGTGCCCAGAGCCAGTGCTCTATGACAAGAGGGGCTACTGTGATGGGAGGCCCACACAGGCCAAAGAATAAAGATGGATGAAAATAAATGGATGAAGAATCAATAAAAGAGGCCAAAAAATATATAAAAAAATAAAATAAAGTGAAGAACAAAGCTATACAAGGCAAATGAAAATGAGAGAAAAGAAAGACTCACAACTTTGACACCAGTCAAAGTAGAATTAAAAGCAAATGGGATAAAACTACTCTGAAAAAAACAATCTTTATGATTCTCTGTCCATGGAATTCTCAGACAAGAATACTAATGTGGGTAGCCATTCCCATCTCCAGGGGATCTTTCCAACTCAGGGATCTTATCCAGGTCTCTTATGTCTCCTGCATTGGCAGGTGGATTCTTTACCGTCTGAGCCCCCAGTGAAACCAGATAAAGCAATGCTTAGTTGTTAAATAAGAAACATCAAAATATATAATGTAAAAGTTGTTGACTACAAAGGAAAGTTTGCAAAAGTACAACTATCAGGAGAGATTTTAGCATGTCTCTCACAATCTTGACAAATTCAATAGAAATAGAAGAAAGTAATGAAATATTAATGCTATCAATTGGACAAACACATTTATATTACAGAAAATAAACTTTTTGTTTCAAGTGTCTACAGAACACCTACCAAAATTGATCATAGCGGATCTTACTGCTTTCCCCAAATTGGAAACTACATAAATCACTTTTGACAAAAATGCATAAAACTGGATATTAATAGCAGAGTTATAAACTGAAAAAAAATCAAATGATTAAATAATTAAAAATCACTCTCCTCTAACTATTGGATCTATGAGAAAATCAAGCTTAGCTTAAATCACTACTCAGAAAATACTGCCAATGAGAACAATACTATCAAATTTTCTGTAGCCAAATCTATATTCAAAGGAAACTTACTAGTTTTAAATGCATTTATTATTAATCAGGAAAGAATGAAAAATATTATTCACCTCAAGAGGTTGGAAAAAAGAGCAATCTCCCTTACCTTCAAAAAGAATAGAAAGAGGCTTCCCTGGTGGTCCAGTGGGTAGAGAGTCCACCTTGCAGTGCAAGGGACACAGGTTCGGTCCCTGGTCCAGGAAGATCTCATGTGCCATGAAGCAGCTGGACCAGTGTGTCCAATTATGAGCCAGCGCTCTGGATTGTATGTGCCCAGAGTCAGTGCTCAGCAATGAGAGAGGCCGCTTCAGTGGGAGGCCCACATAGGCCAAAGATTGAGGATGCATGAAAATAAATAAATAAGAAAGAACAATAAAAGTGGCCAAAATTAAAAAAAAAAAAAATTCTTAAAAAAAAAAAAGAATAGGAAGAAAAGAAAAACTGAGAAAAATTCAGTAAATGAAATAAACAGAAAATATTTTAAATAAAAAATATAGTTTTATTGACAATTATAGAGCTATTTTCTTCAAAGACAGAAATAAAATGGAAAAACTTTTAGCAAGGCCAGACAAGAAAAAAAAGAAAGCATAATATACAATAGTGACTACAGATAGAAATGTACTTTTTAATAAAGTATAAAAAACCTGAAAATCTCAGCATAATTCATGAATATTTGGGGAAATATTAATTATTAAAATCAACCCAGGCAGAGGTAGAATACCTGTTATAATTGAGACTTGTAAATTCACCTGTCAAGAAAATTTCATAGTAAGTTATTTAAAACTTCCAAATAAGAGATCATAGAGAAAGAAGCTTCCACAGATTATTTTACAAAGCTAGTATAAATCTGTTGCCAAAATTTGACAGCACAAAAATAGGAAATAACTGTCTAACATCAACTGTAAATATTGGTGTGAAAAGCCTAAATTATGAAGCATATTGAATCCAGTGATATATTCAAAGATTAATATTTGCTGATTTAGTAAATGTTGTACCATTAACACTGATGGTTCAATATTAAGAAACTAATAATAATTCAAAATAAATCAAAGGCTAAAGATAGTTCAACAGATGCTTAAATATCTTTTTGCAGGAGTAATTCAACAGACATTCCTAAAGATAATCCCTTGGAAAAATGAAATAGAGACTTTCTTCATGTGATAAAAAACTAATGCAAGTCAAAACTAGCATCATACTTAATGAGGAAATACCAGAAGCATTCCTATCAAAATTCAAAACAAATAGGATTGTTCACCACTACTCTTATTACTTAGCATGATGTAGACATGTTTGTCAATGAGTTTCTAAAATATAAATGTACAAATCAAATATAAATTCAAAATACAAAAAAAATATTCATTAAGAATACAATTCTCTTTCTAAAACTCCCATAAAATGAAGTATAAAAACTATGACATTAGTATACTAAAAATGGGCTTCCCTCGTGTGATCCAGTGCAAGCGGCGCCGGTTTGATCCCTGGCCTGGGAAGATCCCACGTGCCACAGAGTGACTGGACTGATGTGTCCAACTACCAGGCCAGAGCTCTGGAGCACATGCGCCCAGAGCCAGTCCTCTGCGATGAGAGAGGCCACTGCAATGGGAGGCCCACCCAGGCCAATGAACAAGGATGGATGAGAATCAATAAAGGAAAGACCAATAGAAGTGGCTAAAAAATGTGTATATATTGAAAAAATATCAGACAACAAATGCTGGAGAGGGTGTGGAGAAAAGGGAACCCTCTTGCATTGCTGATGGGAATGTAAATTGATACAGCCTCTATGGAAGACAGTATGGAGATTCCTTAAAATTTCATAGTAAGTTATTTAAAACTTCCAAATAAGAGATCATAGAGAAAGAAGCTTCCACAGATTATTTTACAAAGCTAGTATAAATCTGTTGCCAAAATTTGACAGCACAAAAATAGGAAATAACTGTCTAACATCAACTGTAAATATTGGTGTGAAAAGCCTAAATTATGAAGCATATTGAATCCAGTGATATATTCAAAGATTAATATTTGCTGATTTAGTAAATGTTGTACCATTAACACTGATGGTTCAATATTAAGAAACTAATAATAATTCAAAATAAATCAAAGGCTAAAGATAGTTCAACAGATGCTTAAATATCTTTTTGCAGGAGTAATTCAACAGACATTCCTAAAGATAATCCCTTGGAAAAATGAAATAGAGACTTTCTTCATGTGATAAAAAACTAATGCAAGTCAAAACTAGCATCATACTTAATGAGGAAATACCAGAAGCATTCCTATCAAAATTCAAAACAAATAGGATTGTTCACCACTACTCTTATTACTTAGCATGATGTAGACATGTTTGTCAATGAGTTTCTAAAATATAAATGTACAAATCAAATATAAATTCAAAATACAAAAAAAATATTCATTAAGAATACAATTCTCTTTCTAAAACTCCCATAAAATGAAGTATAAAAACTATGACATTAGTATACTAAAAATGGGCTTCCCTCGTGTGATCCAGTGCAAGCGGCGCCGGTTTGATCCCTGGTCTGGGAAGATCCCACGTGCCACAGAGTGACTAGACTGATGTGTCCAACTACCAGGCCAGAGCTCTGGAGCACATGCGCCCAGAGCCAGTCCTCTGCGATGAGAGAGGCCACTGCAATGGGAGGCCCACCCAGGCCAATGAACAAGGATGGATGAGAATCAATAAAGGAAAGACCAATAGAAGTGGCTAAAAAATGTGTATATATTGAAAAAATATCAGACAACAAATGCTGGAGAGGGTGTGGAGAAAAGGGAACCCTCTTGCATTGCTGATGGGAATGTAAATTGATACAGCCTCTATGGAAGACAGTATGGAGATTCCTTAAAAAACTAAAAATAGAAGCACCATACAACCCAGCAATCCCACTACTAGGCTTATATCCTGATGAAATCAAAACTGAAAGAAGCACCTGTACCCCAATGTTCATTGCAGCTCTCTATACAATAGCTAGAACATGGAAGCAACTGAGATGTCCATGGATGAATGAATGGATAAAGAAGCTCTGGTACATATATACAATGGAATACTACTCAGCTATAAAAAGAAATGCAGAAGACTCGGTCCTAATGAGGTGGTTGGATCTAGAACCTATCATAAAAAGTGAAGTAAGTCAAAAAGAGAAAGACAAGTACAGTATACTTATACATATACATGGAATCTAGTAAGAGGGTAATGGTAACACACGCAGTGAAATGATGGAAAAACAGACATAGAGAACAGACATATGAACATGGTGGGGTATGAACAGTGGGTGGGAGGCATAGAGGGAGTAACATGGAATCCTATACTATCATAAGTGAAAAAGATAGCTATGGGCATTGCCCTGTGAGAATAGGAGATCATGCAGGGTTGGAGTGCAATGGCCTGGAAGGGTGGGGGGGCAGAGACTGGAGGAGGGAAGGAGCCAGGGTTATGCATATGACTGATCTGGGAACATGCATGTCTGTGAACAACAAAACTCTACAAATTAAAAAAAAATAAAATTAAAAAAAAATAAAATTAAAAAAATATATACTAAAATCAATGTTTAATATTTTAACAATAATCCACTTGATGATAAAATGAAAAAAATTATGATACTAACAGAAAAAACCCACATAATAAAGTTTACAGACATGTGCACCACCAAATTAAGACAGCTATAAAACTCTACTAAAGATATAAAACCACACTTTAATAAATAAAGGAACATATCATGGAAAGTATATCTTAATGGAGCTGCTGCTGCTTAATTCCTTCAGTTGTGTCTGACTCTGTGCAGCCCTATGGATTGCAGCCCACCAGGCTCCTCTGTCCATGGGATTCTCCAGGCAAGAATACTGGAGTGGGTTGCCATGCGCTCCTTCAGGGGATCTTCCCAACTCAGGGATCAAACCCAGGTCTCCTGCATTGCTGGAGAGCTCTTTGCAAGTTGAACCACCAGGGAAGTCTAAGAATATTGGAGTTGGGTAGTCTATCCCTTCTCCACGGGACCTTCCTGACTTAGGAATCCAACCTGAGTCTCCTGGATTGCAGGCTGATTCTTTACAAGCTGAGCTATCAGGGAAGCTACAGACAAATTATAGATTTGGGAAAATACTGTTACTGATGATGACAAAGAGTTAAATCTATCATATATATAAGGACTGTTACAAAATGACAAGAACAAGAATGTATCCAAGTAGAAAAAATGAAAGATATAAAAAATCAAACCACAGAAGACTAAATCCTTCCCCGCAAATCCTATTCCCACTAAGCAGTCAGGGAAATTTGATTTAATCACAATAATGGGTTACCCACTAACACTGAGGAGAGCCCCTGGCTCTCTCTGGGGAAACGTGGTAGCAGGGTGACTAGAGGCTGGAGTGGAGGGACTTGCTCGGAGCTGGGTGGAGACTTATACACTGAGGTTGAAGCAGAAAAAAATAATGGGTTGTTGTATTGTATCAGTTCCAAACACATTTTTTTCTCTCTCAGTTTTCCATTTCTGAAATTGAAATGTGCCTTAGAATTGATGGCATTCTACAGTCACTGTGGGCTAGCTAACAGTCGAACTATAGTCACCCCCACTGCATAGGCGTGAATATGGCTGTTGCTCCCATAAAAATGACTGTAAAACAACAATCCCTCAGTGTTCCACTCAAGTGAATCATTGAAGAAAACAATATGAGTCTTGACTGATTTTTGGTTTTGGCTTCACCATGTGGCTTGCGGGATTTTAGTTCCCCAGCCAAGGATTGAACCCAGAGCCTTAGCAATGAAATCACAGAGATCTAGTCACTGGACCACCAGGGAATATGTCTGCTTTTTGAATACCTTGTATTGACACTTTCTGATATGATCAAGATGACTCCAGCATCAAGAATTGTGGAATGGGTGTAAGTGGCTTCAAAAAAAATCCCAGTGAAGCCCTTTTTAAAGAAATGCCTTGCCACCAATGTTCTGGATGACACAGAAAAAAATGGCTGTAAATCTATTGGTGATGATAACTCTGACTTGAGAGTGTGCAGAATTGGACTCATGTGAGGAAGCTTTTTAAAGAAATACTGTAGCTACTTTAGTTATTTTATAGTTTTTTTTTTTAAAATAAAACATATATACAAGCATAATATATAATAAAATTCTATGTTCAAATATGTCTCAAAAAACTCTTTCATAAGAAGGAAGACTCTAAATGAGAAGGAAAGCATTGTGTCATATTTAACTGATAACGCTTCTTAGTTGTACACAGAGTAATCATGGATCTCTCAATCAAATGCATTTTGAGACTTAATTAATACATTATTATGTCTCACCTATCAGGAAAACAAGATCCTCCTTCCAAAAGGATTTGTATATTATAATACTGTTTTTGTAAAACAAATGATGAATCCACACTCTCCTATATAATGACATTTGATATATATACTACTCATACAATGTGCCAGAAATCTTCTAAGGAATTTGCATGTATGTATTTAGGTGAGTGATGGACATAGGTTTGGTTTCCTCTGCTTCCACACCTGCATCAGTGGGTCACACTGTGTTGAAGTTTAGGGCAGAGTATCCACCCTCCACTCACTAGAAAACACAAAACCCAAAGCAAACAAATAAGCAAAATGTTGATCCAAAACCAAACAATTTTCTTTCCCTTTGGGCTGAAACTGGGTTGGTCAACTTGGTTGAAAATAAATAATGTAATTGTGCTAGTCTGCTTGGGCCAGGTATGCTCAGGCCCCATGAAATGGCTACTGTCTTGCTCTTTGTGCATCCCCTGCCCTACCTGGCCCTGCCTCAGCTTTCTGTGCCTGATTGCCTCCTCCTCTTAAACTGAAAATTTAATCCGTAACTACCTGTGTGATTGGCCTGACCCTCAGGTAATGATTTTTCTATCCCAGGGACCAGAAAGGCTCCAGTAAATTTGGCCATCAACAGGCAAAGGGCAGCCCTTGCCCCAGCTGCCCTGGCAAGGAAAGAGCTCTTTGGACATCATGCCCCCCTATAATGGAGAACCGACTCCTCCCCATTCCTGTGTAGCGAAGGTTGCTGATGTGTCTTTCGTGTCCTTGACTGTATACTCGTGTACTCTGGGGTGTGGGATGCTGCTGAAGGACCTCTGCCTCTGACTTGTAAGATACCCAGTTCAATGAATCATCAATATCTCTGTTATTGGGTTCTTCCTCTGGTCTCACAGCTGGGCAGTTGCAGGGATTGTAGGACAATAATGTAGGGCACAACTGGCTACTACAACAAAATCCCACAGACTGGATGTCAAAAACAACAGAAAGTTACTTTGTCCCAGTCCGGGAGGTTTGAAGTTCAAGATCAAGATGTCAGCAGGTTTGGTTTTGCCTGAGACCTCTCTCCTTGGCTTGTGACTGGCCATCTTCTGTGTCCTCACATAGCCTTTTCTTTGTGCATCCATATCCCTGGTGTCTCTTCCTTTTCTTCTAAGGATACTAGTCAAATTGGATTAGGGCCCCACCCTTAAGACCTCATTTTGCCCCCTTAAAGGGTCGATCTCCAAATACAGTCACAGTGGGAGTTAGAGATTTAACACATGAGTTTGGGGGAGACAGAAATCAATCCATAGCAATCACTCTCATTTTTTGAGAACTGACGATTTGCATGACATCTTCTCTTTCATTTTACATCAGATAGAATAATACCATGTTTGCTGTATAGTGACCTGTTATATAGTATTTAGGTAATCATCAGGTATTTAGGACAAATGCTACCATTACTACTGCTACTAGTAATAATATCAATACCATTAGTAACTAACTCCCAGAGTTGATGTGAAGATTTAATAAAATCTAGATTGCAAAAATAGATTCACCACCATTCCTGGCTCCCCTTTAAGTGGTTAATGAATGCTAGTAGAATTTTTAAAAATGTTTTTTTTCTTCCTCAGACTTCTGTTTCCAGTATTTCCTCTCTATTTTCTTCTACTACTCCTACAACAACCTTCACAATAAGATACAAACCATTGAACATAACATGCAAAGACGTGTCTGATTTGGGTCTGCCAAATGTATCTTCTTTTAAGGACATTTTCCTGACTTCTCTAAGATGAAGTCAGGTTGTCCTTTCCTGAGCTTCTGTAGTATCTTTGATTCCCCCATTAGCATCACTTCTCATTCTTAATGCTTATTTAATTGTCTTCTCTGCTACATCAGAAACTTTATGCTTATGCAGCTTGTTCATTACATCCTCAGAGTTTCCTGCTGTACCTGCTACAGAGTGACACTTCCTCAGCTGGGCTTCTAGTAAGGGTATTACTTCTCTTCCTTTCCAATGGGCTTACTAACTGTTCCCCTATTTCCCAGGACTGTTGAGAGGACCAGATGAGACAATGCATGTGAAATAGGTAATGTATATAGATAGAGTAATTCACAAATAAAAAGCATTTGAATAATTGGTATATAACTTCACACAAGGTTAATAAATCTTAATAGTTCAGAAAATTGTAATTGAGTTTTAATGGGCAAATGTTAATGTGTATTCTCCACCAACGTTTGGTAATTATATTTATATAAAAGGTACGAGACATTTCTAGCCATCAAAATCTTTATAGTGTCTTTCAACACATGATAAATTCATGAACATTTCATATCTCCTAGAACAGTTGTATATTTTAAAAACTCATCATCACGAGCATTCTCTGGGTTTTCACAGAATTAATCCTGAATAATTAATGAATATAAAAGAGTTGGACAAGTACTGTAGCATGCTAATCATTTGTTTCAATGTCAATTAGAGAAAAATAGTCCTTTTGGCCTGTTAACTTGGAATATGTACTGTAAAGTTAACTTTTAATTTACAAATATGAAATGAATTGTTAATGAATGTATTGAGATAGAGATCAATGTCATTGGAAAGTTATAGTCTGTAGAAAGAAATAAAAGCACTGGAATTTAAAAGAATTATTTACTATTGAGAAGTTCCTACAAATGTGTGTAGTTTATAAATCAATATTTACATAATATTTACATATTTCCTCAAAAATGCTATGCTACCTTAATCACTGATGACTTAGGAAGGATATCAAATGTAAATCTTAAATAATTTTAGGCAGAATGAATATAAATTTAATACAAAAAAAATTGAAGGGGCAGGTAACATTCATTTATACTTCCAGGTTTCTCAAATGCATATGTCTTGATTATTCTGCTTCTAAGGATCTTGTTCAGTTTCATATCAGTCATGATTTATTGGCGCTTGTTCAAAGTTTCAGCCATGAAGTAAAGGTGAAACTCGATGTAACACTAAATGAAAAATTTTAAAATATGTAGAGTGCTTCTGTGAGTTTAGCTAAGAAAAGCAACTTCTAGGTTGAAGTATAAGAAAAATAATTTAACTATTTATTTGGCCTTGAGTTAAGATTTTACTTCACAAGTATGGAGAGAAAAACTCTTTGTTAGAAGGTGAAATTCCTTTATTAAACAGTTGAAAGTTTCCTTATTTAGACTTGGAGAGTATTTTTTAGGCATTGTTAATGAGTTCATCATGGGGCAATGCCTCTGTCTATAGACTTTCCCAGGTGGTATAGTGGTAAAGAATCTACCTGCCAATACCCAAGATATAAGAGACGGGTATTTGATTTCTGGGTCAGGAAGATCATCTGGAGAAGGAAATGACAACCCATTCCAATATTCTTGCCTGGGAAATCCCATGGACAGAGGAGTCTGGCGGGCTACAGTCCACAGGGTCAAAAAGAGTTGGATATGACTGAGCATGCGTGTAGCTTATAGAATCATCTGACAAACTTGAAATGAAAGGTCATGAAATTTGTATTTTTTGATTGATTATCTGTACATATGGCCTAAGTCGTAAGGATTGGTCTGTTTCCTGTAGCCTGGTGGGCTAGAGTCCATGGGGTCAAAAAATGTTGGACATGATTTACAGACTAAACAACAGCAACATTCTAAATGAGTCTTGAGTTTGTTTTCCAGTCTGTACAATGGTGATAATACTTACCTCCTAGGGCCGTTGGGAGGATTAAGATGTTGGGTGTGTAAGTACTGTATAACCCATGGGATATTACACAAATAATTTTTAATAGAAGATTAACAATTTTGTTTCACTAATAAATTCAAATCACAGTTCAAATTGTTTTTGGCGAAATAGATTTTGCTTTGCATTTCAGATTATTCATTTGTAAAGGCAATGAACTAGTTTTAATGGACTCTTTCATACAAAGTCCAGTGTCTTAGGTAAAATATGCTATTTATGTACATGCAAAAAACAATAGGTTAATGCTCAGTGAATTTCAGATGACCTCTATTTTTTTTTTTTTAATTCTTTAAGATTTTACAGAGTTTTGTTGTTCACCAACATGTATGGTCCCAGATCATTCATATGCATATCCCTGGACCCTCCCCACACCCAGTTCCCCTCCCACCCCTCCAGACCATCGCCCCAAGTGATTGTAAATACTCCTATTCCCTTAGCACAATGACAATAGCTATCTTTTCCGCACATGACAGTATAGGTTTCCATGTTACTGTCTCCATGCTTCCCCCTCCCTTTTTCTTCCCCACAATGTCCATATGTCTATGCTCTGTCTTTTTTTCCATGAGTTCACTGTGTGTGTTCTCAAGACCGTCCTGCTAGATTCCGACCTCTATTTTAATATGCTAAAAGAAGACTAGCACATTCTTGTGATTTTAAGTTTAATGGTTTTCTTCCCCCATATTTACAATGCATTTCAGTGCTTCCTTTTGGTTAATTTTGGATAATTTAGATAAGTTTTAAGTATACATAAGGCAGTATGTGTGTGTATGCTCAGTCAGTCGTGACTAGCTACCCCATGGACAGTAACCCTCCAGGCTCTTTTGTCCATGGTATTCTCCAGGCAACAATACTGGAATGGGTTGCCATTTCCCTCTCCATGATTGTTGCCTGAAGAATACCATGGGCAAAAGAGCCTTGGAGGGCTACCGTCCATGGGGTAGCCAGTCAGAACTCTGCCTTCATTGTGTGTAGTAAATGTACATTTATTTTTCTTCTGTAAGATCTAAAATACTACTTTCATCATAATCCTGCCCTCAAAGCTGTGATGTCTAGTGTCACCACACTAGACTTGTCCTTTCAGGAATCAAATCCATTATTCTGGTTAGTTAAGCACGGAGCCATGAATGGGGCTGTTGTAAAAGAGTTATGAAGTCACAAACTTGGCCCAAGCTTATCCACTTATCTTTCGCCAGTCACAACTCTGCCTTCATTGTCACAGGCACACTTCGGAGTTCTAAGGTGTCAGGGCACCAGAGACAAGGTTGCTGACTAAATGCTGTCTCCACAGTCTGATTCAGCCAGCTTCCCTCACAGCTGCCCCTCCTGAGGCTGGACCTTGGCCACTATGGGGCAGCTCAGGATTGTAGTTAGGAAGAACAGCTAAGAGTGATTTTTCTTTGGTGGCTTTTTCAAGGCAAGGATGTAATTTATTGGCTAACTAAATGAAGTTGCCCCTTGAGGAAAGAACAAGTGTCATCAGGCAAGATGGGCCCTTTCATTTCATAACATTAATGGGACAGTCTATCAAAAGTCTCACATCTTTCCCCACCCCAAAATCTACAGCTGAGCAGTCTTCCATATGGTTACTAATCTCGCAAATGAAAACTTGTGGGCCTGCATTCCCTTTATCTTTTTGCACTGTGACGTTCCAAAAGCAAATATTACAGTTATTAAGCACAAGTGCATAATTTCATACAATAAAAATGTGATAACTATTCCCCATAAGGGCAGGTTAGGCAGCGGGTTATTCAGATCAAACCCTCTGGCTGAAAACAACTTTGAATAGATCACCTTAAAATCACTGAGGATTTTCAGGAGTTCTGTGGTGGTCTAGTGGTTAGGATTCTGGGCTTTCACGGCCACCGCCAGAGTTCAATCCCCTGGTCAGAGAATTAAGATTCCGCAAATCGCTTGCTGTGGCCAAAAATAAATAAAATTTAAAAATAAATCTGCATAGCAAAACTTACATTGGTGGTGGGGAAAGCACTGAGGAGTTGAAAATATAATACAACTATAGGAAGCCCATTTTGAGGGGAAGTATTCCCTGGTGATTCAGATGGTAAAGAATTTGCCAATAATGGAGGAGACACAAGAGATGTGGGTTTGATTCCTGGAGAAGGGAATGGCAACCCACTCCAGTATTATTGCTTGAGAAATCCCATGGGCTCAGGAATCTGGTGGGCTACAGTCCATGGCGTCGCCCAGAGTCAGACCTGACTCTTGTCATGTAGCACTTTGACCAAAGAGGCTAGAGGATTATTTGAATGCCAAAGTTGCTTTTGCCTTGAAGACATTGGAAGGGTAAGGGTGATAGAATTCAAGGCACACGGCACATTCAGTGTAAAGACTTTTACAAGATACATTTACCAACATTAAGCTGGATCCCAAAGGGGTACACTCTCAAAATTAGGATGAACCAGAACTAATCTGTCACCTCCCGATTCTCCCAACTCCACAGGCCCAGAGAGAAGGCTTTTCTTGACATAAACACAGCAGAAAAAGGGAAAGGAATCTGGTAAAATATTCCTGAGAAGATCTGTACCCTAGGAATATATAACAGGATATATAGGATAGTTGTTCAAAGAATTTGGTTTGATGCAATCACAAACTTGTAGAGCTCCCAAAATACAGCCAGAGGAGGAAAGTACATTTACTACAAGTTTTGGGGAATCTTCACAAATAATTGTTTTTTTAATATATATATATATTTTATTTATATATTTATTGGAGTGGGGGTGGGGTGGGGAGGGAGGGGAGCAGGCAGGCCACTTCTATTGGTCTTTCATCTGTCCATTTTCATCCATCTTTTTTCTTTGGCCTGTGTGGGCCTCCCATCGCGGTGGCCTCTGTTGTCGCAGAGCACCAACTCTGGGCGCATGTGCTCCAGAGCTCCGGCTCGGTAATTGGACACATCAGTCCAGCTGCTCCGCAGCACATGGGATCTTCCCAGGCCAGGGCTCGAACCAGTGCCCCTTGCACTGCAAGGCAGTGTCCTTACCCACTGGACCACCAGGGAAGCCCCAAATAATTGTTTTTGATTTAATAAAATTTTATTTTTCAAAATGTATACTTGGTAGGACCTGTTCATACATTTTCACCAGCAGTTGAGGCATCTCCACTCTTGGTGTTTCTGGTATAGATTACTTTGAGCTCAGTGTTTTGAAACCAGTTTAACAAGTCTTTACTAAGTAGTTCTTGACAGACTGCCCTGGCCAGGGAACCTTCACAAATCTTGTTTCTCAGAGATCGCAGCTGGGCTTATAAGCTTATAGTTGGGAATTTCCTTATGGAGTTTGTCATATGTTGCTTTCTTAGATTATTGAGCTTGTCCTGAAACCTTTGAACATCATGTAGTTGAAATGAAATTTTCCAAAGTTGCTTTTGCCTTGAAGACATTGGAAGGGTAAGGGTGATAGAATTCAAGGCACACGGCACATTCAGTGTAAAGACTTTTACAAGATACATTTACCAACATTAAGCTGGATCCCAAAGGGGTACACTCTCAAAATTAGGATGAACCAGAACTAATCTGTCACCTCCCGATTCTCCCAACTCCACAGGCCCAGAGAGAAGGCTTTTCTTGACATAAACACAGCAGAAAAAGGGAAAGGAATCTGGTAAAATATTCCTGAGAAGATCTGTACCCTAGGAATATATAACAGGATATATAGGATAGTTGTCCAAAGAATTTGGTTTGATGCAATCACAAACTTGTAGAGCTCCCAAAATACAGCCAGAGGAGGAAAGTACATTTACTACAAGTTTTGGGGAATCTTCACAAATAATTGTTTTTTTAATATATATATATATATTATTTATATATTTATTGGAGTGGGGGTGGGGTGGGAGGGAGGGGAGCAGGCAGGCCACTTCTATTGGTCTTTCATCTGTCCATTTTCATCCATCTTTTTTCTTTGGCCTGTGTGGGCCTCCCATCGCGGTGGCCTCTGTTGTCGCAGAGCACCAACTCTGGGCGCATGTGCTCCAGAGCTCCGGCTCGGTAATTGGACACATCAGTCCAGCTGCTCCGCAGCACATGGGATCTTCCCAGGCCAGGGCTCGAACCAGTGCCCCTTGCACTGCAAGGCAGTGTCCTTACCCACTGGACCACCAGGGAAGCCCCAAATAATTGTTTTTGATTTAATAAAATTTTATTTTTCAAAATGTATACTTGGTAGGACCTGTTCATACATTTTCACCAGCAGTTGAGGCATCTCCACTCTTGGTGTTTCTGGTATAGATTACTTTGAGCTCAGTGTTTTGAAACCAGTTTAACAAGTCTTTACTAAGTAGTTCTTGACAGACTGCCCTGGCCAGGGAACCTTCACAAATCTTGTTTCTCAGAGATCGCAGCTGGGCTTATAAGCTTATAGTTGGGAATTTCCTTATGGAGTTTGTCATATGTTGCTTTGTCAAACAAGTTTAGATTATTGAGCTTGTCCTGAAATTTGCCTTTGGACCACATCTTTTTAGTTTTGCCCCCAGGTTTCTTCCCTGGGTATTTGTCTTTCTTAGCCAGCTTTCTGGCATCTTTATTCTCCTTGTCACCCTTGGGTGGCACAGCAAAGCTCAGAGAGCAGCTTCTACCACTGCTACTTCGCTAAGAATGTTGGCTCTAAAGTCCCTGAGTAGTTTTTTAAGGCTAGTAACTGTTAAAACAGTTGAAGATACTCAAATGCATAGAACATTTTTAAAAATCAGACATGGACAACTGAAGTTACATTAACTGATAATTTTGAGGAATATTATGATAAAATCAGGCTGCCCTGGTGAGTCAGCCAGTAAAGAATCTGCCTGCAATACAGGAAACCCAGGTTCAATCCCTGGCTTGGGAAGATCCCTTGGGGGAGGAAATGGCAACTAACTCCAGTATTCTTGACTAGAAAATCCTGTGGACAGGGGAGCCTGGTGAGCTAAAGTCCATGGGGCTGTAAAGATTCAAACACGACTAAGCAACTAACACTTTCAAAACCACTTTTATGACAAGAAAAATCAGACTAATCCATTATAGGATCCACTCTCCTAATCCACAAATTGTGTTATGATATAAATATCATGACCACCATCTTTACATTCCTCAATATAAGTAACAAATAAATGTTCTTTAATAATTAAATACCACAGAAGTAGCTGCCTGTTGTATGCTTTTTAGTGGAGTGTTGAATAAAAGTTACTAGCACTCTTTTATTTAATTATACAGAACAATGGTCTGCTTTAATACAAAATGTGATGTTTCTAAAACAGACATCAGTGATTAGTATATAAACAGATAGTTCCAATAATAGTCATACAGAATTATCATCTGAATTGTCTTTGCACTCCATAAACAGATAAAAAAAATTTTTTCAATAAATTAAAAAAAAAACAGACATTTTAAAGTTAACTTTTGACAGACTGCCCTGGCCAGGGAACCTTCACAAATCTTGTTTCTCAGAGATCGCAGCTGGGCTTATAAGCTTATAGTTGGGAATTTCCTTATGGAGTTTGTCATATGTTGCTTTGTCAAACAAGTTTAGATTATTGAGCTTGTCCTGAAATTTGCCTTTGGACCACATCTTTTTAGTTTTGCCCCCAGGTTTCTTCCCTGGGTATTTGTCTTTCTTAGCCAGCTTTCTGGCATCTTTATTCTCCTTGTCACCCTTGGGTGGCACAGCAAAGCTCAGAGAGCAGCTTCTACCACTGCTACTTCGCTAAGAATGTTGGCTCTAAAGTCCCTGAGTAGTTTTTTAAGGCTAGTAACTGTTAAAACAGTTGAAGATACTCAAATGCATAGAACATTTTTAAAAATCAGACATGGACAACTGAAGTTACATTAACTGATAATTTTGAGGAATATTATGATAAAATCAGGCTGCCCTGGTGAGTCAGCCAGTAAAGAATCTGCCTGCAATACAGGAAACCCAGGTTCAATCCCTGGCTTGGGAAGATCCCTTGGGGGAGGAAATGGCAACTAACTCCAGTATTCTTGACTAGAAAATCCTGTGGACAGGGGAGCCTGGTGAGCTAAAGTCCATGGGGCTGTAAAGATTCAAACACGACTAAGCAACTAACACTTTCAAAACCACTTTTATGACAAGAAAAATCAGACTAATCCATTATAGGATCCACTCTCCTAATCCACAAATTGTGTTATGATATAAATATCATGACCACCATCTTTACATTCCTCAATATAAGTAACAAATAAATGTTCTTTAATAATTAAATACCACAGAAGTAGCTGCCTGTTGTATGCTTTTTAGTGGAGTGTTGAATAAAAGTTACTAGCACTCTTTTATTTAATTATACAGAACAATGGTCTGCTTTAATACAAAATGTGATGTTTCTAAAACAGACATCAGTGATTAGTATATAAACAGATAGTTCCAATAATAGTCATACAGAATTATCATCTGAATTGTCTTTGCACTCCATAATATTCAGAGACTAACAAAAGATAAATCTATTTTCCATTTTTTAACTCCAATGTAGCTAGAATAGAAAACAAAACCAAATAATTAAAGTGACAATAATGAAACTTTCACTCAAATTCAAAGTGGTTACTATAGTAACTTAAAATTGGAGCATTATAATAAAAGTAGAATGAAAAGATAATTTCAAATGCTATATTAATCTTTTGAAGTATAGAGAGGGGAGTTGCTATTTGATATTTGAAAGAGACTAGATGGCTGTTGAAGCTTCTAAGAAGACTGAATTTGTCTTGTCTGCTTTCTTTTTTATATTAATGTAAAAAAAAAAAAAACAACCCTCTGACTGAAGGCATTAACTTGGAGAGAAGGGAACTGTTAGTTTGCTCACATTAATGTCTCTAAGGCTGATGAAAATAACTTTGTATAAGCAGCTCATAATTACCCATGGGAATGGAGGGCAGATTGAGTGAAAAAGTGCTTTGCAAATGACCTAAAGGATCAAATTTTTGATGTTTCTTTTTTACTTTCTCCATCACCAAGACAGAGGTACAGACACAGATGCAAATGTAACACAAAATATTTAACTCAAGAGGGAAGAAGTTGGAATGAGTAGGGAGCTGCATTCAGCAGGCCCCATATTAAAACCAACTGCAGTTGTGTTGAGGTCACTTTAAAACTTCATGATGGTGGCATAGTCATTGTCAGAAAGAGGTTCGTGCTACCACAGCTTCCTGGTTTGGAAACTAGAGATACAGTAAGATCCCCCATATGAATGAATTCTATTCTGAGAGCACATTTGTAAGTTAAATTTGTTCATAAGTCCAACAAAATGAACCTAGATTCCCAAATAACACAATATAGTACTGTGTTATATAGTACTATAGTTATATAGTACTGTGTTGTAATAGGTTTATAATATTTTCTACACAAATAATACATACAATCCAACACAAAAATTTAAGAAAATTATTTTAATCTTACAGTATAGTACCTTGAAAAGTACAGTACAACAGCTGGCATACAAGGGCTGGGATTGAGTGGACAGGCAAGAAGAGTTACTGACTGGAAGACAGAGAGGAGGTAGAAGATGATAGAGCTGAAGGATTGGCAGTAGTAAGAGATGGAAGGCAAGATGCAATTTCACTCACACTTGACATTGATGAAATGGATCTTTGAAATTTCACAACTTGAAGGTTCCTATGTAGAGGGCCTACTGTATAAGTTTTTAGAAAGGGAGCGATGAACTCTGCTGAGCATATATCTAGACAACACTGTCATTCAAAAAGATGCATGCACCCTTATATTCACAGCAGCACTATTCTTTATAGCCAAGACATGTAAACAACCTAAATGTCCATAGTCAGATGAATGGATAAAGAAGATGTGAGATAGACACACACACAATGGAATACTACTCAGCCATAAGAAAACAATGAAATAATACCACTGCAGCAACATGAATGCAAATAGAGATTATCATACTAAGTCAGAAAGAGAAAGACAAATACCATATCACACTTATATATATGGAATCTAAAATATGCCATAAATGAACCTATTTACAAAACAGAAACAGACTCATAGAGAACAGACTTGTGGTTGCCAAGTGGACTGATGGCAGAGAGAAGGATTGGGAGTTTGGGATTAGCAGATGAAAGCTATTATATATAGAATGGATAAACAACCAAGTCCTACTATATAGAACAGGGAACTATACTGATTATCCTGTGATTAACCATATTGGAAAAGAATATTTAAAAAAAAAGAATATATACATGTGTATAACTGAGTCACTTTGCTCTACAGCAGAGATTGGCACAATGTTGTAAATCAACTGTTGTGCTCAGTCGCTTTAGCCCTATCTGACTCTTTGTGACCCCATGGACTGTAGCCCACCAGGCTTCTCTCTCCATGGATTCTCCAGGCAAGAATACTAGAGGGGGTTTCCATGCCCTCCTCCAGGGGATCTTCCGACTCAGACATTGAACCCATGTCTCCTGCCTCTCACTTTACCCAGTCATCCTCCATAAAAATAAAAAAATAAAGAGGTTTATGAAGAAATTTAGAATAAGTAACATCTCTGAAAAGAGAAGCCTCAAATATTAGTGACTATGACTCCCATAAACAAGGATAAGTCACTCTTTTCTTAATGTACATTCAGTCTTCTTGCCTGCTTGCCTGCCTTCCTTCTTTCTTTCCTTCCTCCCTTTTTCCCTTCCTCTTCATCTTCCTTTCTCCTTTTCTTCTCTCTTCCTTCCGCTAATGTTCATTAAGCACTTTCTACATTCCAGGCCCTGTGGGCTGTCCATGGGGAATATACTACCGAATAATACTGATGTAGTCTTGTCTTCATCAAGGTTATAGTCTAGTCTAGTGGAAGATACAGACAATAAACAAGCACATGGACAATTATTTAATTACAATGAGATTTGAATGTCAACTGAAAAAAAAATAAGGCACAACATTAAAACTGTGAGTTCAGATTTATTTGGGGCTTACTAAGGATTTCAGCCCAGGAGACAGACTCTCAGATAGCTCTGAGGAACTGCTCTGAAGAGGTCGAAGGAGATGTCAGTATATAAATGATTTTGGAGAAAGGGATACATGTGATCAAGCACACATATTTTGGTAGAAGTTTGCTGCTAATCACAAGGAGCAGATGTATCTCCATTAATAATTTTAGAGCTGTTCTAGGTATGAGAAGATGAAAGAAATTGGGTTCATAAAATTTTCTCCTGAAAATATCTGCGTGAAGGCATGTTATGCCAGTTATTCACAAAATACAGAGTTCTTCATTCCTGATCTCCACTCAGAATTCCTTTCAGGGGGTGTTGAAGATAGGTGACTGCAGTAGCTCATGACTTTATTCTTGTAGAACCAGGAGAGTGACAATCTTGAGCATGCAAAGGCTCAAATTTAAAAGTACGGCAGGGAGGGGACTGAGAGCATATGACAGCAAGAAAGCCTCATCTGAGGAGAGACTTAACGTTTTTGTGAAGAAATGATATTCATACTGATTACTGTAGGGTGACTAGGACTTAACCAGCCAATGGAATGTTGGGGGATAAAACAGTGCAGGAAGAGGAAACAAGTGCAAAGGCCTGAGGTGAAAGGAACTTAGTGTATTTGAAATAAACAAAAGCAAGTGGCAGGATCATAGTGACCAAGATGAGATTAGAAAGGTAAACAAAGGTCTTGAAAGCCATAGTCTGGTGCTTGTTGGCTTGATTCTAACATTCATTTGTCTTAAAGTTTTATATTGCAGTATAGTTGATTGGGCTTCCCAGGTGGTGCTAGTGGTAATGAACCCACCATCCATTTTAGGAGACGTAAAAGATACAAATTCAATTTTTGGGTTGGGAAGATCCCCTGGAGGAAGGAATGGCAACCCACTCCAGTATTCTTGCCTGGAGAATCCCATGCACAGAGAAGCCTGGTGGGCTATGGTCCTTAGAGTCACAAAGATTCTTAAGTGATTCAGTTATACATATACATGTATCTATTCTTTTACAGATTCTTTTCACATTTAAGTTATTGCAGAAGACTGGGCAGAGTTCCCTGGCCATAGGATGGTGTTTGAATGCTTCTGTTTATCCCCATTCTGTTGCAGTTTGCATAAATGATCATGGAGACATTTTTCCTTTTCATTTTTGTATCCTTGATATCAAGTATAGTGCCAGGTGCATGAGAGTTGCTCAATAAATGCTTGTTGAATTAGTGAAGTAAAAGAAAATTTACTTCCTTATGACTGGAAGAACACAATCACTGCAGAAAAATAAGGATATGATTGCATGTGGTTATCATTTTTCTTATTGTATCTGTTAAGCCATATTTATTTAAATAACAGGCAGATTTTTTTCCTACAAGCAAAGATGTCATGAAACTCAAGTTTTGTGTGCCTGATGCACAATGAGGCCAAACAAACCTAAATGTTGGAATTCAGAGCACAGCAAAGTTTATTGCAGGACTAAGCAAGGAGAACAGACGACTTACTCAAAAGGCCAGAGTTCTCCAATGCTTTTTGAGGAAGAGTTTTTATAGGCAACATTTGGGGAGGAGGGCTACATAGTGTATGATTTTCTTCTGATTGGTTGGGTGGCCTTCCAGGAATTACAATCATCAACCTTCTGGTTTCAATCAGCCTGGGGTCCATGGCTTATGCTCAGCCTGCAGTTACCATCCTACACCTGGGAAGGGGCCTTAGTTCTAGTAGAAAAACTCAGACGATATGTATCAGGTAATTATGCACATTCCCAAGAGGAACCAGGACCTACACTATTGTTTCTTTCTACATTCCCTCACTCATCCAATTATAACTGTTCTTTGGAACTCAGGGAACTTCTAGGATGCTGAAAGTGTTTTTCCCACAGACAGTGATTGGGAGACATGGAAATTACTTTTGTATCAGAAGGGCTCACATTGTCGGAGACCGAGAGGGATTAGTTAGTGAAACAATGAATTGTTGAACAAAACTAAGAGAAAATCAGTGTTTTCAAGAAAAATACTGTGAGGGAGGAAAAACAAATTTCCTGCCACCCTTCTAGGTTCTTTGTTAAGACACCCTATAAAAAAAATAAGACAGATTAACAGGAGAAAAGCAAACAGAAATCTAATAACATGTATACTGCCCATATATATGAGAGAGACCCAAGAAAACTGAGTGACTCCCCCAGATTACTAAGGCCATCACCTTAAATACCATCTTCAGCTAAAGACAAAAGAAGATGTTGGGAGTGGGGAGTCAGTTAATGGGTGGTGACCAGGAAAAGCACAGTAAACAAGGGTAAGGTTGTTCTTCAGATTCACGGCCTTGCCTTCTGCACTGAGGAATTTCTAGGATTTTAGTCATCCTTCTCTTCCTGGTTCAGAAAGGGATACACCCTTGGAAATGGAAATCGCCCTTGTAAATGTAAATCTCCCTTACAAAAGGGTTGAAGTTTCTTTAAACTTTGCTTCAAATATACATACATTTTTAGAAAATGCTGTCATTTAAAATATCCATATGGTTATATATGCAAACATGTCATGAAACTCAAGTTTTGTGTGCCTGATGCACAATGAGGCCAAACAAACCTAAATGTTGGAATTCAGAGCACAGCAAAGTTTATTGCAGGACTAAGCAAGGAGAACAGACGACTTACTCAAAAGGCCAGAGTTCTCCAATGCTTTTTGAGGAAGAGTTTTTATAGGCAACATTTGGGGAGGAGGGCTACATAGTGTATGATTTTCTTCTGATTGATTGGGTGGCCTTCCAGGAATTACAATCATCAACCTTCTGGTTTCAATCAGCCTGGGGTCCATGGCTTATGCTCAGCCTGCAGTTACCATCCTACACCTGGGAAGGGGCCTTAGTTCTAGTAGAAAAACTCAGACGATATGTATCAGGTAATTATGCACATTCCCAAGAGGAACCAGGACCTACACTATTGTTTCTTTCTACATTCCCTCACTCATCCAATTATAACTGTTCTTTGGAACTCAGGGAACTTCTAGGATGCTGAAAGTGTTTTTCCCACAGACAGTGACTGGGAGACATGGAAATTACTTTTGTACCAGAAGGGCTCACATTGTCAGAGACCGAGAGGGATTAGTTAGTGAAACAATGAATTGTTGAACAAAACTAAGAGAAAATCAGTGTTTTCAAGAAAAATACTGTGAGGGAGGAAAAACAAATTTCCTGCCACCCTTCTAGGTTCTTTGTTAAGACACCCTATAAAAAAAATAAGACAGATTAACAGGAGAAAAGCAAACAGAAATCTAATAACATGTATACTGCCCATATATATGAGAGAGACCCAAGAAAACTGAGTGACTCCCCCAGATTACTAAGGCCATCACCTTAAATACCATCTTCAGCTAAAGACAAAAGAAGATGTTGGGAGTGGGGAGTCAGTTAATGGGTGGTGACCAGGAAAAGCACAGTAAACAAGGGTAAGGTTGTTCTTCAGATTCACGGCCTTGCCTTCTGCACTGAGGAATTTCTAGGATTTTAGTCATCCTTCTCTTCCTGGTTCAGAAAGGGATACACCCTTGGAAATGGAAATCGCCCTTGTAAATGTAAATCTCCCTTACAAAAGGGTTGAAGTTTCTTTAAACTTTGCTTCAAATATACATACATTTTTAGAAAATGCTGTCATTTAAAATATCCATATGGTTATATATGGTGGTGTGCAACAATTGCAATTGATATAACTAACCATCCCAGGGTTAGGAAGCAATCATCACTACACTACAGTCTAACAATTCAAGTCTCAGCTTGAATTGCAGCTAAACTGCCCAGCATTAAAAAAAAATAAATAAAAATTTTCCAATTCTAGCCTTATGTACAGAGGAATACGTAGGCCATATATACAGAGGAATCTCAGGCCCTCCTCTGAATTCTTACAGTTGGGTTTTGCTGTCACATTCATTTGAGATAGGGGTACTCTCATGTGTTGAACATTTTTTGTGTGTATTTCATCTCTTAACTAGATCATAAAGCCTTCGAGGGGAAGGCCTTACACTTTCCATCTCCAACAATACTTAGCATAGGTGGTACTAATTAAGAATTTTACTGCAATGTGATATTTACCTGGTGAGCCAGTGGTAAAGAATCCACCTTGCAATGCAGAGAAAGTGGGTTCAATCCCTGGTTGGGGGACTAAAAGTCCACCTACTGTAGGAGCAGCTAAGCCTGCCCACTGCAAATACTGAAGCTGGAGTGCTCTAGATCCCGTGTGCCACAGCTAAAGAGCCTACCTGCTGCAAAGACTGAAGCCCGCACTCTCTGGAGAGCCTGAACGCTACAACTACTGAGCCCCCACACCATAACTGGAGTTTGTGAGTCAGCAACAAAAAATCCCATGTGACATAACAAAGATCCTGTGAGCTGCAGCTGAGATCTTACACAGCCAAATAAGTAAAATTAAAAAAAAAAAGAATTTTACAGCGACGTGCATAACACATATTTTAAGTAATCTTAGTGCTAGTGATGTCCGACAATAATTAAAGAGTACCTGGATAATATGACTCTCTGAACCTAAGAATTGTTTAAAGTTACTAAAAATGAAATATTAGTGACTATTTTAGCTTTGGCACAGAACATCTTTTACTGTTTACATTTTTTTCTTCTTCCCACCCTCTCCTAGTGTTTAATTTTGATAATGATGTGTTTTTTTTATATTTATTTTTATTTATTTGGCTGAGCTGGGTCTTAGTTGTGGCTCATGGTATCTTTAGTTGTGGCATGTGGGATCTAGTTCCCCAACCAGGGATCAAACCCAGGCTCCCTGCATTATGAGCACTGAGTTTTAACCACTAGACCACCACGGAAGTCCCGTAATTTTGATAACAATGTGGTTTTTATCATCTCAAAATGGAAAGGTTGGAGGGGAGGTATAGTTAGGAAATTTGGGATTGACATGTATACTCTGCTATATTTAAAATGGGTAACTGAAGTCTTCCCTTTTGGTCCAGTGGTTAAGACTCTGTGCTTCTACTGCAGAGGGTGTGGGTTTGAACTCTGGTTGGGGAACTAAGATCCTGCATTGACACATGGTGTGGTCAAAAAAATAAAATAGGTAAGTTAACAAGGACCTATTTTATATACATATATACATATATATATATATATAAAACAAGGACCTATTATATATATATATATACACATGCATGTGTGTGTATATATATATATATATGTATGTATGTATAGCATAGGGAACTCTGCTCAATATTATGTAGCAGTCTAAATGGAAAAAAGAGTTTGAAAAAGGATACATGTGTAGGTATGTATAAAGGATACGTGTGTTTGCTATATACCTGAAACTAGTACAGTATTCTTCATCAACTATACTTCAATATAAAATAAAAGGCTTTTTAAAAGTTATGTAAAATGTAAAATTAAAAAAAGGAAATGAAAACATGGACATTTTTAATTTGAAGGAATAGTCAAAAATATATTATATTGAATGTATCGGGAATGTTTTCAATTACAGATAACAGGAAATCTAATTAAGAGAGAATAAAGCAAGTAAGTGTTCATTTTCCCCATGTAAGTCTAACTATAGTTCTCAAAGTGTGACCCAGGTACCCTATGGGCTTCTGACACCTTTCAGGTTTCTGCAAGATCAAAACAATTTTAATAATAATTCTAAAATACTATTTACCTTTTTCACTCTGATGACATTTGCACTGTTGGTGCTAAAGCATCAAAAGCTAAAACTGCTGACTTCTTAGCACAAATCAACAGTGTGGTACCAAACTACTAGTAGTAGCCATTGTTTTCTACATTGCCATGCACTTGGAGGGAAAAAAAGTCAGTTTTTCTTTAGAATGCTCTTGAAGAAGCAATAAAAAATGTGAATTTTATTGACTCTCAATGCTTGAGTATTCATCTTCTTAATATTCTATGGAATGAAATGGGGAGTTTACATGAAGCACTTATGCTATGCACTGAAACTGAATGGTTATCTCCAGAAAAAGAGTTTATACAATTGAATAACAAGCTGAGTTGGCCGCTTTTTTAAAAGAAGCATCATTTATACTTGAAAGAATGACTGACAGGTAAACTACAGTTATACAGACTTGTGTATTTGGCAGATATTTTCTTGAAAATGAACAAAGTGAGCCTGTCATTTTAAGGAAAACAGCTCAAAGTATTTGTTACCAATAATAACATTTGTGCTTTCAAGTGAAAATTAGAGTTTTGGAAAACTTATATCTGCCATCATGAGCTTGTCAAGCTTCCCAACTTAAAGACTTTTCTGATGAAATCAATGGTGGTATTAACAACAACAAAAGCATTATTTTTTTCATATTCTATAATAAAATGCTTCACCAATTGGAAGTCCTGTATAAAACTCAGTGAACCAGTATTTTCCAAATGACAAAGGAACACATCATATTACAAAATCCAGAGTGGGTAAAAGAGCCATTAAAATGCAAGATACACAAATAGATTTTAATGTGCTGGAGCATGAAAATCTCATTGATATGGTTTCTAATTTCATGTTGCAACTAACTTTTTTGAACACTTCTTGAATTTCGGTGAAGTATCAAAGAGAAATGTCTACAACTGTCTAGAAAGGCCATTAAAATACTTTATTTTTTCAAATGTAATACTTGTGTAAGCCTAGATTTTCTTCATATAATCAAACCAGAACTATGTACCATAACAGATTGGATGCAGAAAATGACGTTCCAGCTGTCTTCTGTCATGCCAGACATTAAAGAAATTTGTAGACATGTAAAACAGTGCTACTCTTCTCTCTAAATTTACTTTCTCTTGGAAAATATCATGTTCATGAAAATATGTTACTTATATCAATGTGCAATAGGTATTATTTTTATTGTTGTTCAGTTGTTCAGTCATGTACGACTCTTTGCAATGCCATGGACTACAGCACCCCAGGCTCCCCTGTCCTTCACCATCTCTGGAAGCTTGCTCAAACATCACTGAGTCAATGATGCCATCCAACCAACTCATCCTCTGTCTTCCCCTTCTCCTCCTACCTTCAATCTTTCCCAGCATCAGGATCTTTTCCAATGAATTGGTTCTTTGTATCAGGTGGCTAAGTATCGCAGGTTCAGCTTCAGCATCAGTCCTGATTTCCTTTATTTATGAGATACCCCTGCTGCATTCAATGAGCTTGTTTCAATTTGACTGACAGGTAAACTACAGTTATACAGACTTGTGTATTTGGCAGATATTTTCTTGAAAATGAACAAAGTGAGCCTGTCATTTTAAGGAAAACAGCTCAAAGTATTTGTTACCAATAATAACATTTGTGCTTTCAAGTGAAAATTAGAGTTTTGGAAAACTTATATCTGCCATCATGAGCTTGTCAAGCTTCCCAACTTAAAGACTTTTCTGATGAAATCAATGGTGGTATTAACAACAACAAAAGCATTATTTTTTTCATATTCTATAATAAAATGCTTCACCAATTGGAAGTCCTGTATAAAACTCAGTGAACCAGTATTTTCCAAATGACAAAGGAACACATCATATTACAAAATCCAGAGTGGGTAAAAGAGCCATTAAAATGCAAGATACACAAATAGATTTTAATGTGCTGGAGCATGAAAATCTCATTGATATGGTTTATAATTTCATGTTGCAACTAACTTTTTTGAACACTTCTTGAATTTCGGTGAAGTATCAAAGAGAAATGTCTACAACTGTCTAGAAAGGCCATTAAAATACTTTATTTTTTCAAATGTAATACTTGTGTAAGCCTAGATTTTCTTCATATAATCAAACCAGAACTATGTACCATAACAGATTGGATGCAGAAAATGACGTTCCAGCTGTCTTCTGTCATGCCAGACATTAAAGAAATTTGTAGACATGTAAAACAGTGCTACTCTTCTCTCTAAATTTACTTTCTCTTGGAAAATATCATGTTCATGAAAATATGTTACTTATATCAATGTGCAATAGGTATTATTTTTATTGTTGTTCAGTTGTTCAGTCATGTACGACTCTTTGCAATGCCATGGACTACAGCACCCCAGGCTCCCCTGTCCTTCACCATCTCTGGAAGCTTGCTCAAACATCACTGAGTCAATGATGCCATCCAACCAACTCATCCTCTGTCTTCCCCTTCTCCTCCTACCTTCAATCTTTCCCAGCATCAGGATCTTTTCCAATGAATTGGTTCTTTGTATCAGGTGGCTAAGTATCGCAGGTTCAGCTTCAGCATCAGTCCTGCCAATGAATACTTAGGAGTTGATTTCCTTTAGGATTGATCTCCTTGTAGTCCAAGAGACTCAAGATTCTCCTCTAGCACTATGCCCCAGTTTCTGGTAACTACTATTCCACTGTCTGATTTTTCTCTGTTTTTATGAGTTCAGCCTTTTTTTTTTTTTTTTTCTTTTTGGATCCCACATGTAAGATAGAATATGTAGTATTTGTCTTTTTCTACTAAACTGTCTTTTTATTCCTGTTCTTTTGGCTTTCTATCTTCATACTTGTCATCTAATGCCTGAAAGATGGCTGACAGAGCTGTAGTCTTGTCTTTTTAGTTTAAAGCTGGAGGAAGAGTGAAGAGACTGTGTCAGCAAGCCCTCCTCTATGCCCTGTTCCCTATACCAGCAAGCAAAATATTTCTCAGAAACAGCCCACTTAACTTCCATTTATATCCCAATGATCAGAACTTGCTCTTCTCTGGGCCCAAATTCTAGCCAAGTCACTTGTGGCAGAAAACTGAATTCAAGTGACTGGAGCAATTGGTTTATCCCCTAGAGCTGGGTTAGGAGTCTCTCTACTCTGAAATTAAGAGATCTCTGCCTATTTCCTAAAAAAATCAGGTTCTACTATTCAGAAAGAAGAGGGGAAAGAATGGCTTTTAGGTAGACAACCGGTATCAACTGTCAGGTTGGAATTTCTATAAGACATTGTAGAAATTAAAGAAGTGAACTGGCTACTGGAATTACCTTATATGATGGGTGTGGAGGAAGTGTGGCAGAATTTGAGACTATATGCTGCCACTTTAAGTACCTGACTATAGGTTGTGAATTGCTGTTTACCAACACGCCTTCTACACATTTCATAAAAATTTATAGGAAGATAGGAACAAATAAGAAAGTAACTTCCAATTCCAAATAATTCCATCTGGCAATCATTCTATGAAATACCAAAACATAAATCAAAATGACTTGCATTTGGGAGACTTTCTGGGATTGAGGTTAGGAGAGGTTGAAGAAGAAATTTCAGGTGAAAACTAGGGTGTTTCTCTATTTGTCTAGGATGTGGAGTGACCGCAAAAGGAATAGCACATTATAAAGTTGAATAACTCAAGCCTCTTTGGGGAATAATTTAGAAGAAAGGTTGGGCCACAGGTCATAATCAAAGAACTCTTGGAGAACAGAATCATCCCTGAATTCCACTGTTGTTTGTCTGCAACTGTAGTAGTAAGTCTGGAAAGATTCTAACATATGTCAATTAATATGCTCTTAATCCACAAACTAAAATGGCATAGAACCTCAAATAGACAGTGCCTTTGGACTGATTGGTAGGAAGCTAGTGCTTTGTCATCCTAAATTTATGAAAGGAATATAATTATATCTGATTCATGAGAATCACAAAGGTATTCACACAGAACAAACTTGAGGGAAATGAATTTTATTTCGAGATAGAACTTTGGTCTATGCCTTCTCTTACTGTGGGGATCTAGATAGATGTGAGCCTGAGTTTCTTTTGCTTAAGTTTCAGCATAAGCAGTTTGATTTATACCTTCTATTCCTATTTACAAAACAGAAACAGACTTACAGACTTGTGGTAACAAAAGGGGAAAGATGGAGAGGAGAGGGATAAATGAGGACTTTGAGATGTACATATACACACTACTATATATAAAATAGAACATATTTAAAACTAGAACATAAATAGAACTAGTGTATAAAATAGATAACCATATAGCACAGGAAACTCTACATTCTCCCCAGTGGAGAAGTCTGTGGAATCGGATGAATTCATAAGGGTGAAGTGAGTGGTGAGGAGAAAGAGACAGTGATGCAGTTGTGATGTTCTCCTTAGCTTGCAGAGGGGGGGGAAATGAAAAGGAAGAAGTACTAGATAATAGGAACAAAGAAGACAGGAGTCCTCCACCCTGATGCTTTGTGGTGTTGATAAATGATGTCTAATGACTCCAAAGAGGAAACAGCTGTGGTTGTGTTGTCTGATATGAGATCATAAGCTACCTCATAAATTATACTCATGCTCCCAATGTGGCATACAAGCAATAGAAAGATTACCTTGACTTAAGTAGTTACCAAACAGCAGCTCTCTTCCGGACCCCATGGGCTACCATAGGCCACCAGACAGGGACAGTAGCAGCTAACAGTGGCAAACTGTATGAACTGATGGGCAAGACCAGATGGCTCCACGTTTTCCTTTACCCTCTGCCTTGCTATTGAATTAGAATTACCTGAGTGTCCATTTCTCCATCTTTCTAAGAAGGGCTCATTATTGTGTAAAGTAAAGGCAAGGCAAGTTGTATTCAGAAGGCACAAAAATGGGAAGAATATATTAGGACTATCAGGCACGTTTTGAAGATTTTCTGTTAGTGGGATCCAACAACAATGCAAGGGATCCCTTTATATTATGTTAAATTCTGAGGATTTTTCTGGGAAAGAATTGTATGGTGGGAAAAAGATGAAAAAGTTCAAAATACACCAGTGTTTGAGGCCAGAGTGGAAATAGACTCAAAGTATGTCAGATAGTATTATAGGCCAGGCTCAAGAGTCTCAGGTCTGAATCCTTTAGTAAGGAGGCTATAGTTAAAAGAATAAATCTGGAAATATTCAAAGTCAAAAAATCAACAGCATTGATGACAACACGTTTGACACGTATACAATGTGGCATCTTGGGTGCGATTTTCTAGGGCTACTCTAATGAATTACCACAAACTTGTGGGCTCTTTCAGCTTTTGGTGACTTATAGTGCTTATTTTCTTTTGCTAGAGTAACTCCAATCTCTACTTCCATCTTCACATACCTTCTTTTTTGTGTTTCCTTTCTATCTCTTACAAAGATATATTCATTGGATTTAGAACCCACCTCAATTCCACTATAATCTCATCTCAATGCATAATTTAATTAATCCTCAAGCACCCTGTTTCAAAATAAGATCACATTCTGAGGTTCTCAGTCAGTTCAGTCACTCAGTCGTGTCTGACTCTTTGCTACCCCATGGACTGCAGCACACCAGGCTTCCCTGTCCTTCACCATCTCCTAGTGCTTGCTCAAACTCATGTCCATTGACTCAGTGATGCCATCCCACCATCTCGTCCTCTGTCATCCCCTTCTCCTTTTCCCTTATATTTTTCTTAACGTCAGGGTTTTGTCCAATGAATCTTCTCTTCTCATCAGGTAGCCAATGTATTGGCACTTCAGCTTCAGCATCAGTCCTTCCAATGAGTATTCAGGGTTAATTTCCTTTAGGATTGACTGGTTTGATCTCCCTGCATTCCAAGGGACTCTCAAGAGTCTTCTCCAATGCCACAGTTCAAAGGCATCAATTCTTTGGCTCTCAGCCTTCTCTATGGTCCAACTTTCATATCCATGCCTGACTATTGGAAAAACCATAGCTTTGACTATACAGACTTTTGCTGAAAAAGTGATTTCTCTGATTTTTAATATGCTCTCTAGGTTTGTAAATAGCTTTTCTTCCAAAGAGAAAGCGTCTAAAGTTCTGGCTGGGCATAAATTTGGGAAGGATATTATTCAACCCATTACAATCAGTAATCTCACAGTAGGCATCTGCAGCACTATTTGTCACAAAGGACCCAGCATCTGTAACATTGCCTTGGTCCAGCAAAGACTTTAGGCATTTTGTTCTTGGTGAAAGTACTAGCAGTCTGAAGCAATGAGAAGAGAGCAGCAGCAAATGTCTTAAAAATAGCTGGGAACAGGAAATGGGTGAGATCTTATAGAAGGAGATTGTTACAGATGATCCCAGTGCATCCCAGCTATACTCCGTCATACCAATTAAAGCAGACAAAAATGGGACAAATATAATAAAATGGGTATTAGCTGGACAATTTTAAGGAAGGGCACCAAGGAAGATGGGGTTTGTAGAGACAGAAAGAGCAAAAAAGGTTAGCTAGAAGTAGTAAAACCTCACATAAGATTCTAAAGTTGACCATGGAATTTCTTGAGATTTATGAATGGGATTTGTGTATCTAGTTTAAAGGAATTGAGGCCACCACCCTGTGGAGATGAACATTAGCTCCAATCATTGCTCTGTAACAATTGACAGGGGAAAATGATCAAGAAAGCCTACCAATCAATAAGCATAAATAGGTCAAACATGACAGGATCACAGGTAAAGATCAGAGAACAACAAGAAAGTTGAAGGAAAATAAGAGGATTTCCCTAGTGACTCAGTGGTAAAGAATCAGCCTGCCAATACAGGAGACATGGATTTGAACCCTTGTCTGGGAAGATCCCACAAGCTGAGGAGCAACAAAGCCTGCATGCCACAACTATTGAGCCTGAGCTCTAGAGCCTTAGAACCACAATTGCTGGAGTCTATGCACCCTAGAGTACATGCTCAGCAACAAGAGAAGCCACACTGCAATGAGAAGCCCAAACACTGCAACTATTAATCAATGAGCATTTTTACCACTCCTACAAGGAAAGAGAGGCCAAGAAAACAATATCCTTTCCATCATTACACTGACACTTTCATCATTACAGTGTTGCCTTGTTGTTTAGTCACAAAGTCATGTCCTATTTTATTGCAACCCCATGGACTGTAGCCCACTAGGCTCATCTGTCCATGGGATTCTCCAGGCAAGAATATTGGAATGGGTAGCTATTCCTTTCTCCAGGGGATCTTCCTAACCCAGGGATTTAACCTGTGTCTCTTGCATTGGCAGGAGGATTTATTTTTACTACTTAGCCACAAGGGAATTGTCTAGAATTACCTTAAGTTAGGTGTAAATGCAGAAAATACTCAAACATTGATGGATTTCCATCTCAGAAAGGGAATTTATGGACAATATTAACTTTCCTAATTTTCTATGTTGATGGTACCTTCAGCTCCACAAGACTAGAATTCGAATTTGGCAGAAACAATGGACTTCCTGGTGGCTCAAGTCAGTAAAGAATCTGCCGGCAATGCAGGAGACCTAGGTTTGATTCTTGGGTCAAGGAAGATCCTCTAGAGAAGGAAATGGTTACCCACTTCTGCATTCTTGACTGGAAAATACCATGGACAGAAGAGCCTAGTGGGCAAAGTCTATGAGGTCATGTAGACTCCGACACAACTTAGCGACAAAGCCACAACCACACCAAAATGTCAGAGAGTCCAAAACTTAGGTGGCCCTAGTGGTAAAGAACCCACCTAAACAATGCAGGAGATGTAAGAGAAGATCCCCTGGGTTGTAAAGATCCCCTGGAGAAGGGACTGGCTACTGGCTTCAGTATTCTTGCATGGAGAATCCCATGGAGAGAGGAGCCTGGTGGCTACAGTTCATAGGGTCACAAAGAGTCAGACACAACTGAAGCAACTTAGCATGCACACATGAAACTGACACTTCTTTGCATGACTGATAAAAAGAAAGGTTTCAAATTAAGTGGTATTTTTTTCTCAAGCACAATTTTCATCAATATTTTTGTTGCACAGCACATTCCATGTGTATTTTTCATGGCCAAAGACATTTAGATATGGAATATTTCTATCCAAATGAAAATTGTGAGCAAATGGATTATCAGCATTATTTTTTCCCTGGTTTATTGTGTTGTTCACATTCTTACTAAAGAGTAAGCATTAAATTGTCTTTAGTCATACATTTAAATTCTCTTTATTGAAAAAAAGTAGAATATAATTGGAACTGTCCTAGAAATTCTAGGTATATTTCTGTCTTATTTCTGCAATTGACATTTTGGTAATCATTTCAATTATTTCTACTCATACCTCATCTCCTTGACCTTGCACTCTATCAGCCATCCCAATAGATAGCACTGGAAAACCCAAACATCTGTTTTGTTTGCTTGTTTTTTAAGTTATGCTACAGAAAGTTGGAGAGCACTGCCAATTGGATCTACTACAAATTAACGCCATTTAATCTCAATTGGGCCTTCAATACTATTTGCAATTCTTCATTCACCCCTGTGATGATGCCCTTAGCAGCTGTTCAAAATCTTTTTTATCCTTTGTGCATTCTCAATTTCCAAAGAAGAAAATTGTAACAAATTAAAACAATTTCTTAAGAGTATAATACAAGAAATCTTTCCTGAAATAACATTTAAAAGTGCACATTAAAAGAACACAGCCTTGTACCTGAGAAAATTGACCCAGATCAATCAACAGAGACATATTCTAGAAAACTTTCTGCATGTAAGAGGAAAAACAAAACCGTTTCAGCTAAAAGAATCAAAATCATTCATAAAGAAAAGGAAATCAGATTATAGTCAGATTTTGATAGAAAATTTATGCCAGCAGAAAAAAGCAGTATCATACTCAATATTCCCAAGGAAAGATACATGAGCTGAAGATTTTATATTTGGCCTGACTTTCAAAAAAAGAAAACACTGACAAATTTATCAGTATGCAAGAACTCAGGGACTATTGTTCTTATGAGACTTACCATTTTAGATAATGAGTTTCTGACAATTGAAATATCTGGAGAGGCACCTTCAGCCTAAAACCTGATGTTACTGACCACTGAAAGCAGTCAATATCATAGACAAAAGAGGTAACCAAATGTTTTGTATTTCCAGATAGAGACACCACCACTTAGGAAGAGAAAAAGGAAAAAGAATTAGTTAAAATTTGATCAAGCCTATAGAAACAACACTCTAATTTACAGGAAATGCAAGAAGTGCAAAAGCAAGATTGTGGAAAAGTCTAGAGAACAAAACATGTGGGATTTTTTCCCCAATGAATGAGCTACAAGGAAGAAAAGGATGAAGTAGAAACTCTGACTTAAAACAGACAAAAATTATCAAGGGGAAGCATAACTAAACTAGTATTTATGAATGAGCATTTTGGTGATAAACTAAAAAGAAGAATTGTTTTCTAGAAAGTTAGTATCAATTTACAATTATTTCTACTCATACCTCATCTCCTTGTTTTGTTTGCTTGTTTTTTTTTAAGTTATGCTACAGAAAGTTGGAGAGCACTGCCAATTGGATCTACTACAAATTAACGCCATTTAATCTCAATTGGGCCTTCAATACTATTTGCAATTCTTCATTCACCCCTGTGATGATGCCCTTAGCAGCTGTTCAAAATCTTTTTTATCCTTTGTGCATTCTCAATTTCCAAAGAAGAAAATTGTAACAAATTAAAACAATTTCTTAAGAGTATAATACAAGAAATCTTTCCTGAAATAACATTTAAAAGTGCACATTAAAAGAACACAGCCTTGTACCTGAGAAAATTGACCCAGATCAATCAACAGAGACATATTCTAGAAAACTTTCTGCATGTAAGAGGAAAAACAAAACCGTTTCAGCTAAAAGAATCAAAATCATTCATAAAGAAAAGGAAATCAGATTATAGTCAGATTTTGATAGAAAATTTATGCCAGCAGAAAAAAGCAGTATCATACTCAATATTCCCAAGGAAAGATACATGAGCTGAAGATTTTATATTTGGCCTGACTTTCAAAAAAAGAAAACACTGACAAATTTATCAGTATGCAAGAACTCAGGGACTATTGTTCTTATGAGACTTACCATTTTAGATAATGAGTTTCTGACAATTGAAATATCTGGAGAGGCACCTTCAGCCTAAAACCTGATGTTACTGACCACTGAAAGCAGTCAATATCATAGACAAAAGAGGTAACCAAATGTTTTGTATTTCCAGATAGAGACACCACCACTTAGGAAGAGAAAAAGGAAAAATAATTAGTTAAAATTTGATCAAGCCTATAGAAACAACACTCTAATTTACAGGAAATGCAAGAAGTGCAAAAGCAAGATTGTGGAAAAGTCTAGAGAACAAAACGTGGGATTTTTTCCCCAATGAATGAGCTACAAGGAAGAAAAAGGATGAAGTAGAAACTCTGACTTAAAACAGACAAAAATTATCAAGGGGAAGCATAACTAAACTAGTATTTATGAATGAGCATTTTGGTGATAAACTAAAAAGAAGAATTGTTTTCTAGAAAGTTCAGGAAAGAGGTTACTGTAGAGGAAAATGGAGACAGTTGTGATTAGGAGGGCTCTCTGGGGTGGTTGGCAAAAGTTCTAATTTTTTAACCTAGTTTGTAACGTAGGTGGCTGATTACAAGAGTTTTTCTCTCATAATAATTCCTAAAGTTGGACAGTTATTTTATGCAGTTTTCTGTAGCTGTTATATTTTACAATAATTTTTTTTAAAGAAACACTGTATGTTGTTTCATGTTGGTTACTTTACCTTTTACGGGAGTGAGACATTAATATTCAGCCTGAGTAAACATAATTTTACAGAAGGAACACAGAGGGCAGGGCCAGAATGGCCTAATTGCTTGGGAAATAAATGACAATTCTGGGGATTATTCACTATTCTGCAGCCAAAAAAGAAAAAAAAGGTCATATAAAACACATTCCTCTGTTTTTGCCCACTACGAGTCTCATCACTTCCATTATTTCTTTTATAAATGTGGTTTCTTCTCTAGTAATCAGAATTATGAATAAAATATAACAGTAAATTTGATACTATTAGATAAAGCAACCCCTGGTGAAAATTAGCATTTTTATATAAAATCTGCAAATCCTCTTACTTTAACTCAGAAGGGTGCCTTTTATATGTATCACTATTTCTTCACTCTCATATAAAATTAGGTCACCAAAAATAAATTCAATTATGAAATAATGCCATTTGCAGCAACATGGATGGACCTAGAGATTGTCATATGGAGTAAAGTGAAGCAAAGACAAATATCATATGATATCAATTCCGTGTGGAATCTAAAAAAGAGGGTACAAATGTTCTTATTTACAAAGCAGAAACAGTCACAGATATAGAAAAGAATCTAATGGTTATTGGGGGGAAGGAGGGGAGGAATAAATTGGATTGAGATTGACATATACACACTATTATATATAAAATATATAACAGGGCTTCCCCTGGTGGTCCAGTGGATAAGGACACCGCCTTGCAGTGCAAGGGGCGCCGGTTCGATCCCTGGCCTGGGAAGATCCCACGTGCCGCGGAGCGGCTGGACTGATGTGTCCAATTACCTAGCGGGAGCTCTGGAGCACATGCGCCCAGAGCTGGCGCTCTGCGGCAACAGATGCCACCGCGATGGGAGGCCCGCAGGAGCCAAAGAACAAAGACGGATGAAAATAGAGAAATGAAAGACCAATAGAAGTGGCCTGCCCGCTCCCCTCCCTCCCCAACCCGACCCCCGCCCAAAATAAATAAATAAATAAATCTTAAAAAAAAAAATATATATATATATATATATATATAACAATAAAAACCTGCTGTACAGCACAGAAAAATCTACTAAATAGTCTGTAATGACCTATATGGGAAAAGAATCTAAAAAGGAGCAGATGTATGTTTATGTGTAACTGATTTATTTTGCTGTGCAGGTGAAACTAACACAAAGCTATAAGTCAACTATCCTCAAATAAAAATTTTTTAAAAGTTCAATTATATTTGCATATATCGATATCAAAATAGAAGAAAGGTGATGTAGAAGAAACTAAAATCTACCAGATGTATCACCGGCCCTTAGCTTCCTATTACCCATCAGGCTTGTCTTTTATAATACAAATAATATTTATTTTTAATTTTTGATAATGGAAAGTTGCAGGTATATACAGAAATAGATATAATAGTATAATGGATTCCATGTAGTCATCATGTAGCATCAATAGTTGCCAGAACATGGCTAATCTTGTTTTATTTATACATCTATCCAGTCCCCTTTCTCACTAAATTATTTTGGAGAAAAGTTTATACTTTTATTTTTATTCCAAAAATGCTTTCAACCATCAGCACTAGATAATCCACGAAGAAAATAGAAAACACAAAGCTCAGTCAATAACTGCCAGTGCACCAGTGCTTATCAGTATGCAAAGTCAAGAAAATCTATCCAGAAAATGCCCAATGTCTTGCTAAAATCTTCAGATCTCTGCCTTTATATGCAGACCTTGCAGATCATGGTTAGCCAGCCACTTTCTGCGTGTATATCTATTCAAGACTCATTCAATAATTTCTGAGTATCTGCAATTCCCTTCCCTCTCTAGCTGTCTTTGTTCCTTTCCACAGTGAATTTTCTGGTTGCTCGTCCATGATATAGATCCCCGGCCTATACAGTTGTTCCCTTTCCTTTCCACTAAGAGTGGATTTGCTTTCTATTATAGTTCAAGTATCCTATCTCCTGACGGATTTCTTGGTTGCTAACCACCAGGTTTGGAGTTTCCTACCCACTTTAATAGCTGACTTTATTTTTCACTACAGAATACCCAGAATAACTGGTTTGTTCATCACCATGCTTGAGTTTTCTGCCCACTTTGAGGAGAGACTTGTACCACATCTGCCTATTTCAACTTGCTTTTCTCATGCCCTGGTGTTTTCTTCACAGTAAGAGACTCTCACATGCCTATGCATTTTCTTCACCACAATTGTACTTCAGGACAAAAACCAGTATTACTTGTGGTCACATAGTCTTTTCAATAAACATCTGGATTGCCCTATGTACTCCTTCAGAAATGCATTTACATATATGGATCAAAGAACACAACTGCCTAGTCTAGAAACAAGCATCTTTGGATTTAATTTTGGGGGTGACTTCTCCCATCCTCCTTTAGATGTCATTACTTATAGAGACTACAGCCCACGACTAAGTTGTCTATAATCTAATATCACTGGAATTCATTTGATAGCAGTTTGTCCCTCCTTTTTCAGATAGGCATTTAGTTATGTTGGTCAGACCACATGACTGAATTGTCCAGGATTCAGTACCATTGAAATTAATTTTGATTGTGGTATATGTTCCCCTATTGTTTCAAGAAAACCTTTACTTATACAGATTACTCAACACAAACAACTGGTCACAAAACCAATATCTTTGGATATAATTTTGGAAGTGAATTTTTTTTTCTCCTTCTTCAGAGAGCTGTTCATTTATTTAAATTATAACCCCAAGATTAACTCATCTAGAATCCAATAACACTGAAATTAATTTTGATGATTTTGGCTTTCACCATCTGCTTTTGGGTAAGACTTTCCTTGTATGGTTCAGATCACTGTTTAATTCTTCTAGGATCCAATATTATAGGAATTAATTCTTTTTTTAGCAGCCTTGCATCGGTTAGTTTCTGCACTATTCCTCTTCCACTCAATTCCTTAGCTGTCTTTGTTCCTTTCCACAGTGAATTTTCTGGTTGCTCGTCCATGATATAGATCCCCGGCCTATACAGTTGTTCCCTTTCCTTTCCACTAAGAGTGGATTTGCTTTCTATTATAGTTCAAGTATCCTATCTCCTGACGGATTTCTTGGTTGCTAACCACCAGGTTTGGAGTTTCCTACCCACTTTAATAGCTGACTTTATTTTTCACTACAGAATACCCAGAATAACTGGTTTGTTCATCACCATGCTTGAGTTTTCTGCCCACTTTGAGGAGAGACTTGTACCACATCTGCCTATTTCAACTTGCTTTTCTCATGCCCTGGTGTTTTCTTCACAGTAAGAGACTCTCACATGCCTATGCATTTTTCTTCACCACAATTGTACTTCAGGACAAAAACCAGTATTACTTGTGGTCACATAGTCTTTTCAATAAACATCTGGATTGCCCTATGTACTCCTTCAGAAATGCATTTACATATATGGATCAAAGAACACAACTGCCTAGTCTAGAAACAAGCATCTTTGGATTTAATTTTGGGGGTGACTTCTCCCATCCTCCTTTAGATGTCATTACTTATAGAGACTACAGCCCACGACTAAGTTGTCTATAATCTAATATCACTGGAATTCATTTGATAGCAGTTTGTCCCTCCTTTTTCAGATAGGCATTTAGTTATGTTGGTCAGACCACATGACTGAATTGTCCAGGATTCAGTACCATTGAAATTAATTTTGATTGTGGTATATGTTCCCCTATTGTTTCAAGAAAACCTTTACTTATACAGATTACTCAACACAAACAACTGGTCACAAAACCAATATCTTTGGATATAATTTTGGAAGTGAATTTTTTTCTTCTCCTTCTTCAGAGAGCTGTTCATTTATTTAAATTATAACCCCAAGATTAACTCATCTAGAATCCAATAACACTGAAATTAATTTTGATGATTTTGGCTTTCACCATCTGCTTTTGGGTAAGACTTTCCTTGTATGGTTCAGATCACTGTTTAATTCTTCTAGGATCCAATATTATAGGAATTAATTTTATGGTGATACTTTTTCTTGTCATAATTCAGGTATATATTTATTTATATGGATAAGACCACATAATCCTCTTACCTGGAATCAAATATCAGTGAAACTAATCTTGATGTTTATCTGGAGCCTCAGTTTTCCCCTGACCTTTTCTTTTTGGTGTATGTGTGTTTTTTAAAAATAATATATTTATATGCTCATAATCTTTTCCATTTTAGGTTATTATAAGATATTATATATAGGTCCCTGTTACTATATAGTAGGGGCTTCCCTGGTGGCTCAGGAGGTAAAGAACCTACCTGCAATGCAGCAGGCCTGAGTTCAATCCCTGGGTTGGGAAGACCCCATAGAGAATGGAATGGTCACCCACATATATATATATATATATATATATATATATACACACACACATATATATACATATATGTGTGTGTACGTGTGTGTGTGTGTGTGTGTATGCATATAATTTGAGACCTCGTGGACTATAGCTCACCGGGCTTCTCCATCCATGGGATTTTCCAAGCAAGAATACTGGAGTGGGTTGCCATTTCCTTCTCCACTGAAGTTCATTATCATATATAACAATGTTTGTCCTCTTGTAATGATATTCTCTGATTGGCTCTGTCTTCTATTGCATAACGTTTTTCAAGAGAGTTGTGTTCTTATCCTGTGACTCTCATAGAACACTCCTCAAAGAAAGGATTTACTCAGTTCTTCCTCATCCAATTATGTATTAAGCACAGCTCTGATTTTATTTCTTCAGGAGAGTTCTGTCATTACACCCCTTCCCCACCTCTATACACACAGACACACAAAAACCCTAACAGAACTCCCAGGGGAGGGTACTTAATTCAATTCTCTTTCAACTAATCACATTCTGACCCACCTCCTGGCAATTTCTTTTTCTAGAAAGTTCTGTGCTCACAATGACAATATATCAGGAACATCTAGAAGAAGGTTCTTAGTTCCATTTTCCTTCAACCCAAAACGTTCAGATCTGCTCCAAGATAATCATTCTCCCTAGAATGTTCTGTTCTCAAACCTATACTCATAAAAATACACAGGAGTGTGGGCTTATTAAATTACTTCTCTTCAAATCATATTCTGAACCAGTCTTTCTTCCAGAAAGTTCTCTGCTTACTTTTTATCCCAATATAGATCCTCTCAGAAATCTCATCGGAGGAAACTAGTTCAGCACATCTTCATCAGTCACATTCTGACACCATAAAGCTTCGTACTCATACCATCATTATACCAGAAATACCCTGGTTAGAAGAAAGTTCAGTGCAGTTCTCCCTCAGCCAATCATGTTCTGCCTCCTCATCTGTACTTGTCCTGCAATGTTCAGTTCTTATGCAACCAATCTAAAAGAAGCCCCATGAGTGGGGACTTTTTTCAGTCCTCCCTTATTCAGTTATGTTCTGAGACTTTCTCCTTACCTTACTCCTTCCAGAAAGTTCTATTTTAATCCCTGCTTACCCCTGATATATTCAAAGAAGTCTCAAAAAGTGGAATCTTAGTTCAATTCTCCTTGGAGCAATTTTCCTAGACTGTTGTATCTTCATTCAGCCATGCTTACAGAAACTTCCAGGATAGAGAGAATGAGGATGGAACATTCTAAGGAAAATGAAAGTACAAGAGGGGGTCAGAACATGATTAGTAAAAGGAGAACTGAACTAAAAGTCCTTTCCGTTAGGGTCACTGATATTGTGAAGTTATAAGAAAAGAACCTCTTGGAACAAATCGAGGTCAGGAGGTATACTCAAGTGATTGGTTAAACGAGAAATGAACTAAAATCCCTCTTCTGAGATTTTTTTAAGGATGAGCTTGTGAGGGACTGGTAAAAAAAGATCTTTCTGGAAGAAGTATAGGCCTGGAAACAGATACAGATATGATTATCTGAATGAGAACTAAACTAAGCCTGCTACCCTGGGTGTTTCTGATAAAGGTATGAGGACAGATGGTTCTTGAAAATGTAAATGTTAGGAGACAGATACAGAATGTGATTGGTTGAATCAACTAAGTTCCACTCCAGTGAGATTTCAGTAACAGAGGGTAAGGGGAGAAAAACAATGCTATTTGGAAGAAGTAAAGGTCATTGGGTCAGCTCAGAATACAATTAGATAATGAAGAATTAGATAGCACAGAAGGTTTCTGTATTGGGACTGGGAAGAGGACAGAATATTCTAGGAAAAGTAAATGTGTGGGAACAGTTTGCAACATTGTTGGTTGAAAGAGATCTGAGCTAAACTTGTTCTGGATATTTCTGATGAAGTGAGAGTATGAGCATAGAGCCTTCTAGAGGAAATAGTCTGTCTCTACTTCAGGTTTCTATGAGGCTGGAGGCAAAGGGAATGAAAACGGAAATTCTAAAGTAAAGATCTGGAAGTAGATCCAAACATGATTGGTTGAAGGAGTACTGTTCTAAGCTAGATACATCCCATATAATGGTCTTCAGAAACAACTTTCCATAAGAGGTAAAGGTCAGGAAGTGGGGCTGCTCAGTGATCCTTCTGACATGACTATCTGACATGACATTCTTTTTCCAGAATGTATTTTGCTCATTCCTTCACCCTTACATAGTTGTCCAGAGGAGGATGCTATTTTATTTCTCTCTCAGTCAACATTAATTGAAACCAGTGACCTCTACTGTGGTTTCCCCTTGGTTCACAAGCCCTAAATGGGCCCAGCTCTGACTGCATAAGCAATATTCATATGAAAAGAATAAATTGAACAATTGTATTTCAAAGAATGTGTAGCCTAGTAACTTTCTTTTCCCCAATATCTCTAAAGAAGATAAAAAATAAAATCAAGACTAGCTTTATTCTTGTCATTAAAAAAGTATTTCCATTGCTTTATGATGCAGGGAGCTCAAATGCAGTACTCTGTGATTACCTAGAGGAGTGGGATGAGGTGAGAGGTGGGAGGGAGATTCAAGAGGGAGGGGCAAATGTATACTTATGGCTGATTCTTGTTGATGTATGGCAGAAACCTACATAATATTATAGAGCAATTATCCTCCAATGAAAAATATATAAATTTTAAAAATTTTCCAGTTTTATGTATACTTTGTCAAGGAATGAATGCAGAATGTAATGGTTATTAATGTAATGTTATTGATAGAGAATGGAATAGTTCCTTCCAGGGTGTCCCCCAAAAGATTGTTTAAAGCAAACTCATGAGACAATAAATGACAATTATTTTTTTTAGTTCTGGAGGAAAAGTTTGTTGTAAGTATTCAGTTGCGAATATTTTGAGATAATTGTAGATTCATATGGGGTTGTAAGAAGTAATACAGAGAGCTCATGTATCCTTTATACAGTTTCCTCAAATAATAACACTTTGTAAAAACTATAGTAAAATACCACAATGAGGATTTTGACATAATATCATCCACTGATATTATTCAGATTCCCCAGTTGTACATTCACTCATTTGTGTGTATGTATTAATATCCTCAAAGTTGTATCCTATGGGTAGGTTCCTGTATCCACCATCACAGAAAAGATACAAAACAGTTCTATTGCCACATGGATCTTTCCTGTTTGTAACAACTCTTACTTTACCCATACTGTGGTCTGTCCCTAAATCCTGTCAACCACTAATCTACTTTCCATCTCCATAATTTTGTTATTTCAAGAATATTGTATAAAAGGAATCCTATAACACATAACCTTTTAGGGTAGATGACTTTCACTCCATATGATTTCTGGAGATTCACCCAGGTTTTATGTATTTATTTATTATTTGTTTATTTTTGGCCACACTGCACGTCGTGTGGGATCTTAGTTCTCTGACCAGTGATCGAACCTATGCCTCCTGCAGTGAAAGTGTGGAATCATAATGACTGGGCCAACAGGGAAGTTGCTCATCCAGATTGTCTTGTGTATCAATAGTTTATTCCTTTTTTAAAAAATTTATTATTATTATTATTTATTTATTTGGCTGCACTGTGTCCTAGTTGTGGCACGTGGGATCTAGTTCCCTGACCAGGGATCGAACCCAGGCTCCCTGCATCAGGAACACAGAGTCTTAACCACTGGACCACCAGGGAAGTCCCAGTTTATTCCTTTTTGTTACTGGTAGTATTCCATTGTACGGAGGAACCAAAGTTTGTTTATACAATCACCTAGTAAAAAAACAGTTGGGTGGTTTCCACATTTTCATGATTATAAATTAAGCTATGAACATTTGTGTACAGGTTTATTGTGTCAAAATAAGTTTTCAGTTTTGTGGGATAAATGCCAAGGGGTGTGATTGCGGGGTTGTGTGAGTTATATTTTTAGTTTTATAAGAAATGGCCAGACTCTTTTCCAGTAAATGACACTTTAGAATGACCACGTAATTGGTTTTTTAACTACATATTAGTTTTATCTTGGGGAATAAGTTTCTAGTTTAACAAAGATGTCAAAACCATACTTCCAGAATTTTTAAAAACAATATGCCAGATGAGCGTTATCAGTTTTCTTCACATAATGCTTGAATCTCAAACACATAAAGAGACATTAGAGCCTGTACAGATGGATAGATTTATTAATTTTATAAATGATATGTGTTTGCATTTTATATTCAGAAAAGGATTCATTCAGAAAGTCACCATGGTAAGTCTACCATTAATTATTTTTAAGGAAAATATATGTTGAAATTTAAAGGATACTGACGAGAAAGAGTTGTTGAATACAAGTGATTTATATTCTCCCATAATTTTGTTATTTCAAGAATATTGTATAAAAGGAATCCTATAACACATAACCTTTTAGGGTAGATGACTTTCACTCCATATGATTTCTGGAGATTCACCCAGGTTTTATGTATTTATTTATTATTTGTTTATTTTTGGCCACACTGCACGTCGTGTGGGATCTTAGTTCTCTGACCAGTGATCGAACCTATGCCTCCTGCAGTGAAAGTGTGGAATCATAATGACTGGGCCAACAGGGAAGTTGCTCATCCAGATTGTCTTGTGTATCAATAGTTTATTCCTTTTTTAAAAAATTTATTATTATTATTATTTATTTATTTGGCTGCACTGTGTCCTAGTTGTGGCACGTGGGATCTAGTTCCCTGACCAGGGATCGAACCCAGGCTCCCTGCATCAGGAACACAGAGTCTTAACCACTGGACCACCAGGGAAGTCCCAGTTTATTCCTTTTTGTTACTGGTAGTATTCCATTGTACGGAGGAACCAAAGTTTGTTTATACAATCACCTAGTAAAAAAACAGTTGGGTGGTTTCCACATTTTCATGATTATAAATTAAGCTATGAACATTTGTGTACAGGTTTATTGTGTCAAAATAAGTTTTCAGTTTTGTGGGATAAATGCCAAGGGGTGTGATTGCGGGGTTGTGTGAGTTACATTTTTAGTTTTATAAGAAATGGCCAGACTCTTTTCCAGTAAATGACACTTTAGAATGACCACGTAATTGGTTTTTTAACTACATATTAGTTTTATCTTGGGGAATAAGTTTCTAGTTTAACAAAGATGTCAAAACCATACTTCCAGAATTTTTAAAAACAATATGCCAGATGAGCGTTATCAGTTTTCTTCACATAATGCTTGAATCTCAAACACATAAAGAGACATTAGAGCCTGTACAGATGGATAGATTTATTAATTTTATAAATGATATGTGTTTGCATTTTATATTCAGAAAAGGATTCATTCAGAAAGTCACCATGGTAAGTCTACCATTAATTATTTTTAAGGAAAATATATGTTGAAATTTAAAGGATACTGACGAGAAAGAGTTGTTGAATACAAGTGATTTATATTTTCCATCAATTATTTTTATCAGTTCTAGGCTTTGCCATTTTATTACATAACCCTTTACTGTCACCAAGAGTAACAGAATTGATTCTTTTTTTTTTTTTTAACTGAACAAGTTTAATAAAATGCCACAGAATGAGTACCTTGTGTGTGTGTACTCAGTTACTTCAGTCGTATCTGACTCTTTGCAACACTATGGACTGTAGCCTGCCAGGCTCCTCTGTCCGTGGGATTCTCCAAGCAAGAATACTGGAGTGGATTGCCATGCCCTCCTTTAGCCGATTTTCCCAACCCAGGGATTGAACCTGCATCGCCTGTATCTCCTGTATTGGCAGGCAGGTTCTTTACTGCTGAAAGACTTTACTTTACTCAGGGAAGTCTCCCATGAGTAGTTCATTATATAGTAAAAAGAGAAAAGGCAATTAAAAAAAATCAGTTTCAGATAATGACCACACTAATAAAAATTCAACCAAAATGAGTTGTCCAAAGGTACTGTGTGTATTTTGAACAGTTCCAATGATCTGAAAGCTTTTCTTATTATTAGATATTTTCTTTCATTTTAAAATGTCAATGTCTTATATATTTTACTACATATTTTGCAATTTTATTCAACAAATCATTGATAAATTTATATTGAACAAAGTTTAAATCACATGCAGACAAATGCATTAAAAATAAATATTTTCAGATAAGAGAGTGTTTTGACAGTTGGAAATTTTTTTTTCTTTTTTTAAAAAATTGAAATACAGTTGATTTACAATATTGTGTTAATTTCTGGTGTACAGCAAAGTGCTATATATCTATTCTTTTTCAGATTCTTTTCTATTATGTTTTTACAAGATATTGAATATACAGTAGGACCTTGTTATTTATCTGTTTCATTTATAATAGCTTGTATATGCTAATTCCAAACTCCTAATTTATCACTCTACTCTGCCTTTCTCATTTGGTAACTGTAAGTTTGGTTTCTATGTCTGTGAGTCTATTTCTGTTTTATAAATAAGTTTATTTGTATTGTATTTTGGATTCCACATATAAGTGATATCATATGATGTTTGTCTTTGTCCGACTTACTTCATTTAGCATCATAATTTTTAGTGCCACATATGCATCTACAAATGATATTATTTCACTCTCTTTTATGACTGAGTAGTATTCCATTATCTATGTCTATATCTACTGTATCTATGTCTACTCTTTATCCATTCATCTGTTGATGACAGTTAGGTTGCCTCCATGTCTTGGCTATTGCAAATAGTGCTGCAATGAACATTGAGGTGCCTACATCTTTTTTAATTAGAGTGTTCTCCAGATACAAGCCTAGGAATGGGATTGTTGGGTTATATGGTAGCTCTAGTTTTAGTTTTTTAAGGGACCTCCATACTGTTCTCCATACATTACCATCAACAGTGTAGGAGTATCCCCTTTTCACTACAGTCTCTCCAGCATTTGTTCATAGACTTTTTTTTTTTTTTTTAAAGATTTATTTATTTATTTATTTTGGGCAGGGGTCGGGTTGGGGAGGGAGGGGAGTGGGCGGGCCACTTCTATTGGTCCTTCATTACTCTGTTTTCATCCGTCTTTGTTCTTTGGCCCACGTGGGCCTCCCATCGCGGTGGCGTCTGTCGTTGCAGAGCACTGGCCCTGGGCGCATGCGCTCCAGAGCTCCGGCTCGGTAATTGGACACATCAGTCTGGCTGCTCCGCGGCACGTGGGATCTTCCCAGGCCAGGGATCGAACTGGCGCCCCTTGCACTGCAAGGCGGTGTCCTTATCCACTGGACCACCAGGGGAAGCCCTGTTCATAGACTTTTTAATGATGACCATTCTAACTGGTGTGAGGTGACATCTCATTGTACTTTTGATTTGTGTTTCTCTAATAATGATACGATTAAAAGAGTTTGGGTTACTATTACTTTAGAAGTGATTTTTCAGTATATTCTCCTGAATTGCGTATTGTTCTTGACAAACTAATGAGAAATGTCATTTTTCATTCCCTTGAGGGAAATTTCAATGTAGTTTGGATATTAGATGAGATGAGATCTTACTGAAATGGAAAGATGAAGAACATTGACTTATGAAAATCAGGTGCTGAACAGTATAATGTTGTTTTGGTCAAAAATATATAAGCTTATTCTATAAACATGTTTAAAGATTAGAAATTCCCATGATTTTTTTGTCCACTATCTTAAATATATTTTTAGTGCCACTATGCTCACTTTTTTCACTCTCTTTTATGACTGAGTAGTATTCCATTATCTATGTCTATATCTACTATATCTATGTCTACTCTTTATCCATTCATCTGTTGATGACAGTTAGGTTGCCTCCATGTCTTGGCTATTGCAAATAGTGCTGCAATGAACATTGAGGTGCCTACATCTTTTTTAATTAGAGTGTTCTCCAGATACAAGCCTAGGAATGGGATTGTTGGGTTATATGGTAGCTCTAGTTTTAGTTTTTTAAGGGACCTCCATACTGTTCTCCATACATTACCATCAACAGTGTAGGAGTATCCCCTTTTCACTACAGTCTCTCCAGCATTTGTTCATAGACTTTTTTTTTTTTTTTTAAAGATTTATTTATTTATTTATTTTGGGCAGGGGTCGGGTTGGGGAGGGAGGGGAGTGGGCGGGCCACTTCTATTGGTCCTTCATTACTCTGTTTTCATCCGTCTTTGTTCTTTGGCCCACGTGGGCCTCCCATCGCGGTGGCGTCTGTCGTTGCAGAGCACTGGCCCTGGGCGCATGCGCTCCAGAGCTCCGGCTCGGTAATTGGACACATCAGTCTGGCTGCTCCGCGGCACGTGGGATCTTCCCAGGCCAGGGATCGAACTGGCGCCCCTTGCACTGCAAGGCGGTGTCCTTATCCACTGGACCACCAGGGGAAGCCCTGTTCATAGACTTTTTAATGATGACCATTCTAACTGGTGTGAGGTGACATCTCATTGTACTTTTGATTTGTGTTTCTCTAATAATGATACGATTAAAAGAGTTTGGGTTACTATTACTTTAGAAGTGATTTTTCAGTATATTCTCCTGAATTGCGTATTGTTCTTGACAAACTAATGAGAAATGTCATTTTTCATTCCCTTGAGGGAAATTTCAATGTAGTTTGGATATTAGATGAGATGAGATCTTACTGAAATGGAAAGATGAAGAACATTGACTTATGAAAATCAGGTGCTGAACAGTATAATGTTGTTTTGGTCAAAAATATATAAGCTTATTCTATAAACATGTTTAAAGATAGTTAAGAAGCATATGCCCTAGAATTAACACGGGGGATCTCTGGAAGTGGCCATATGAAGACTTAGCTTTCAAGTTTTTGTGAACTCACATATTCTCATTTTCTACAGTGCATATATACTATTTTTGTAATAATAAATGGTGTTTTTAACTAATTGCAAATGAAAATATTTGGAACATATTATGCCTCTTAGATGTCTTTTTTTTTTTTAAAAAAAAAAACAGACTAATATATTTTAGTGCAGTTTTAGCTTCATAGCAAAATTAAGGGGCAAGTACACATATTTCCCATATACTCCCTGCCCCTACACATGTGCAAATTCCCCGGTTGTCAACATCCCCCACTTTTTTGGTAATTGATGAACCTACACTGACATGTCATTATCATTCAAAGTCCAAAGTTTACTTTAGGTGTCACTCTTGGTATTATACCTTCTATGAGTCTGGACAAATATACAATGATATGTATGCACTGTTGTAGTATCGCAGGGAGTATCTCACCACCCTAGAAAAATCCTCTGTGCTGCTTCTGTTCATCTCTTCCCCTTAATCTCAGGCAACCACTCGTCTTTGTACTGGCTCCATAGTTTTGTCTTCACCAGGAATGTCATAGAGTTGCCGTCACACAGTATGTAGCATTTCAGATCAACTTCTTTTGCTTAGCAACATTCATTTAATTTCTTCCATCTCTATTCATGGTTTTATATCTCATCTCTTTTTCATTTTTTGACCATGCCTTATGGCATGTTGGATTTTAGTTCCCTGACCAGGGACTGAACCCATGCCTCTCCAGCAGTGGAAGCATGGAGTCCTAACCACTGAACTGCCAGGGAAGTTGCATAAAAACATTCTTTCAATTTGAGATTTTGTGTTTATTTTTTCATTGTTGGTAAAAAAGAAAAAAACCAAACATTATATCTTTCAATAGGTGAAAGGATAGATAAACTGTGACACCTTGGATAGTGGGATATTTTTCAACATTAAAAAGAAATGAGCTCTCAGAAGACTTCCCTGGTTGTCCAGTGGTTAAGTCTCCGTGCTTTCACTGCAGGTGGTGCAGGTTCAATTCCTGGTTGGGGAATAAAGATCCTGCATGCTGTATGGTGTGGCAAAAAAAAAAAAAAAAAAAAAAAAAAAACCAACCAAACCACGCTTTTATGAGTTGCTTTTCATGCATGTATCAGGTTTGTTGTTAACCTTTGGAACAGTCCATTTTCATTTGCTCATTTGCAGGGCAGACTTTCAGAAGTATTATGTTGACTTTTTTGTGTGCTGGTTTATATTTTGTTCAGGTTGGTGCATCTGCTTTGTGACTATTGAATATAAATGGAATATACCAGAATAGTTAGAATATACCTATACTAGCTTAGAAGAAACCAGGTAGGTGTTCCAGGGTGAGTTTTACTTGATTAAACAGCTTATCGTTGACTTGAATTATCTTGAAATATTGCTTTAAGTGTAACCACATAGATTTTCTTTAACTTGAGAGCTGCTCATCAATATTCCATACGAGAATCTCCTAATTCAATAAACATATATTAATTGACTGCTAACTTGGTGCCTGGCTCCATTCTAGGTGATTTAGATACATCAGTGTAGAAACCAGATAAAAATACTTGCCCTTTTAGAGTCAGTTAACATTTTAGTAGAGGGAGGAAGTAAACAGAATGAATCAGTGTAGTATATTACGTGTTCTAATGTTAAGGGTTTTAAAAAAGTAAATAAAGCAGGCTAAGGGGAGCTCTAGTGCAGAGATGAGGGTGAGATTTTATTATCTTTTTTACTTTAAATTTTTATACAATTTAAAAAGGTTACATTAGATTTACAGTTATTATAAAATATTGGCTATATTCCCAGCATTGTACAATATATCCTTGTAGCCCATCTTATACCTGTTTCCCCCACCCTTAAATTCTCCCCGCTACTGGTAACTACTAATTTGTTCTCTATACCTGTAAGTCTGTTTCTTTTATGTTATATTCACTAATTTGTTGTATTTTTTAGATTCTACATATAAACAATATCATATAGTAAAATCTCTTTCTCTGATGTACTTCACTGAGAAAAACGCCCTCCAAGTCCATACATAGCAAAATTTTATTATTTTTTATGGCTGAATAATATTCCATTGTAAATGTTCAGCATCTTCTTTATCCATATGTCAATTGACACCTAGGTTTCTTCCATAACCTAGCTATTGTATATAGTGCTACTATGAACATTGGGGTGCATGTACCTTTTGGTATTAATGTGTTAGTGTTTTTTCTAATATAGAGAGTGAGATTTCAAATAGAGTAGTCAAGATATACTGAACTGAGCTGACATACAAGAAAAGACATAAAGTAAGTGAGGAGTGAGCCATACAGGTATGGTGAAAGGAAAATTTCAGGGAGAGACTGAGGCTGGTTGGGGAGAGCATTCCTTGTGGGTTACAGAAGCAGTGCAAAGTCCAGTATTCCTGTAGGAGAGTGAACATGGTTGGGATAAGTGTTTAAAGGATGCGGTCAGAGAGATAGTCCTGTTGAGCCTTGGAGGCTGTTTGCAAGGTCCTTATCTTTTACTCATAGTGAGATGGGGGCCGTTGAGGTGAACAGGCCCATAACATGATCTGACCTAGGTTATTAGTGAGATTACAATGGCTGCTCAAAAGAGAGCAGGGCAGAAGCAGGGCAGCCAGATATCACTGATGATGGCAGGCGGAGTAGTGAAAAGTGGTCAGATTTGGAAATACTTTGAAGATAAAAGTCAACAGGGTTCACCAAGATCAGAAAGACTAAGGGTAGAGCAGGTTTGAGGAATAAAATAAGAATGCTGCTGTAGATATGATAAGCATAATTGTCTGTGAGACATCAAATCCTATCCTCATTTCCATCAACAGTACCAATGATCTGCATATAATGACTGTAGGGGAGGAAGTGGTACATACAAGAACCATAGAAAACATTTTCTTTACAGCCACTGTACTTGCCAACTAAAAGGAACGGGTGTACACATACAATTACAACCCTTTCTAACTTTCAACATTTGTTTACTCATTGATTGGAGAAATAGTGATTGAAGCATTGTTGTTGTTGTTCACTCGGTCGTTTCTGACTCTTTGGGGCCTAATGGACTGCAGCATATAGTAACATCTCTTTCTCTGATGTACTTCACTGAGAAAAACGCCCTCCAAGTCCATACATAGCAAAATTTTATTATTTTTTATGGCTGAATAATATTCCATTGTAAATGTTCAGCATCTTCTTTATCCATATGTCAATTGACACCTAGGTTTCTTCCATAACCTAGCTATTGTATATAGTGCTACTATGAACATTGGGGTGCATGTACCTTTTGGTATTAATGTGTTAGTGTTTTTTCTAATATAGAGAGTGAGATTTCAAATAGAGTAGTCAAGATATACTGAACTGAGCTGACATACAAGAAAAGACATAAAGTAAGTGAGGAGTGAGCCATACAGGTATGGTGAAAGGAAAATTTCAGGGAGAGACAGAGGCTGGTTGGGGAGAGCATTCCTTGTGGGTTACAGAAGCAGTGCAAAGTCCAGTATTCCTGTAGGAGAGTGAACATGGTTGGGATAAGTGTTTAAAGGATGCGGTCAGAGAGATAGTCCTGTTGAGCCTTGGAGGCTGTTTGCAAGGTCCTTATCTTTTACTCATAGTGAGATGGGGGCCGTTGAGGTGAACAGGCCCATAACATGATCTGACCTAGGTTATTAGTGAGATTACAATGGCTGCTCAAAAGAGAGCAGGGCAGAAGCAGGGCAGCCAGATATCACTGATGATGGCAGGCGGAGTAGTGAAAAGTGGTCAGATTTGGAAATACTTTGAAGATAAAAGTCAACAGGGTTCACCAAGATCAGAAAGACTAAGGGTAGAGCAGGTTTGAGGAATAAAATAAGAATGCTGCTGTAGATATGATAAGCATAATTGTCTGTGAGACATCAAATCCTATCCTCATTTCCATCAATAGTACCAATGATCTGCATATAATGACTGTAGGGGAGGAAGTGGTACATACAAGAACCATAGAAAACATTTTCTTTACAGCCACTGTACTTGCCAACTAAAAGGAACGGGTGTACACATACAATTACAACCCTTTCTAACTTTCAACATTTGTTTACTCATTGATTGGAGAAATAGTGATTGAAGCATTGTTGTTGTTGTTCACTCGGTCGTTTCTGACTCTTTGGGGCCTAATGAACTGCAGCACACCAGGCTTCCCTGTCCTTCACCATCTCCCAGAGCCTGCTCAAACTCATGTCCATTGACTCAGTGATGCCATCCAACCATTTCATCCTCTGCTGCTCTCTTTTCCTTTTGCCTTCAATCTTTCCCAGCATCAGGGTTTTTCCCAATGAGTGGGCTCTTTGCATCAGGTGACCAAAGTATTGGTGCTTCAGTTTCAGCATCAGTCCTTCCAATGAATAGTCAGGGTTGATTTCTTTTAGGATTGGCTGGTTTGATCTCCTTGCTGTTCAAGGGACGCTCAAGAGTCTTCTCCAGGACCACAAGTTGAAAGAATCAATTCTTTGGCACTCAGCCTTCTTTATGGTCAAACTCTTTGCATTTGTGTGCCTTGGGTTACCATGTAGAAAATAGGGAAAATAAACAATGCCTACCTCACAGAGATTTTGGGAGGATTAAATGAGATAATCATGTGTAAAACAGTTAGGACAACATATGATAAACACTCTGTATGTTACTCATTATTTTCATCAAGGCCTCTCTTTTCCTTTCCAGCATACCCTCTCCCCTAGCCAAGCCTAAAATAAACAGAAAATAATACCTGTAACACACATGATGTGCACAGTTAACGTAGATATCATATACCAAGATCAAAATGTGGAGTCTAGAACTTCAGGCCAGTTCCTGTCATTCAGTATCTGATGAACACACTGCTTAGATATATACAAGGTATTTTTTCAACTCACATATACATGCAAAAATAGCTAAGGGGACTTTTAGAACTCTTCAGACTCTGTTGATCAAGAACCCTCTTCTGTAGTCACCAGTACCTAGAGGTCACTCCTTGTTCACCAGTACTGTGCACAGCTGCTAGTCCTTAATCACTGGAACTGACAAGGATGCTTGACTCAGCACGGAGAGCAGGCCATCAGACAGGCACCTTTTGTGTCCTACCCCAGTTATGCTTTTGTGTGAAGCACCCCATCTGTTTTCCTGTCCTCATCTCCTGGCCTCAGTTCTGCTGTTTCCTTATTTAAATCCAGTTTGAATTTCAGTGCTTAAATGCTGACCTGTGACCATCTGATCAGATTCCCTGCAGTCTATGCCTGGCCACCTGACCCCACTCATGTTGAATCCAAATTTGGGTTGTGCCATTCAGTTTGGCCTAACACTTTCAACCCAGACTTTGGCTTCTCTTTCAGGAAAATGAAAATCACATGTGTTTTTTCCTTTTGAGCCAGTTTCCTTTCTGTGATTGCTCTCTAGGTTTTGCATTTCTCTAGTTATTTTGCAGGCTTCCCTGGTGGATCAGACGCTAAAAAATCTGCCTGCAATGCGGGTGACCTGGGCTCAATCCCTGGGTCAGGAAGATCCCCTGGAACAGGGAATGGCTACCCACTCCAGTATTCTTGCCTGGAGAATTCCAAGGACAGAGGAGCCTGGTGGGCTACAGTCCATGGAATCACAAAGATTTGGACATGACTGAGTGACTAACACCACCACCCAGTTGTTCTTCAAGGTTTACCTGTGAGGGTTGAGGGTGGCAAGACATAGTGCAGTTGTGGTTTGAGAAAGTGTGAGAACAATCACAGTCTCCCAAAAAATGTTTAGGTTTTTAGTAGCAATAACACTATTATCAATAATAATGATAACCAACATTTATTGGGTGTTTACTGGGTACTTTACTAATACTGTGTTACATTCATTATTATCTCAGTTACTGCAGTAAATAATCTATGAGGTAAATATTATTTTGTCCTTTTTGTAGATGAGGAAACTAAGGTTGAAAGAATTGCATTAGAGAAAAACTGGCAGAGTTTTAATTCAGGCTTTTCTGGGCCCAAACAGGTACTTTTCTTTTCTTTTTTTTTTTAATTTTTAATTTTTTTAAATTGAAGGATAATAGGTTTACAGTTTTGTTGCCAAATATCAACATGAATCAGCCATAGGTTACATATGTCCCCTCCCTCTTGAACTTCCCTCCCATCTCCCTCCCAATCCCACACCTCCAGGTTGTTATGGAGCTGTTTCCTGTTTGAGTTTCCTGAGTCTTACGGCAAATTCCCATTGGTTATGTATTTTACATATGGTAATGTAAGTTTCCATACATTTCACCCTCTCCTCCATCCCCCAATATTTTCAAATGAAGTATAGTCGATTTACAATGTTGTGCTAGTTTCTTGTGTACAGCAAAGTCATTCCCGGATATGTATATTAGTATTAGTTAGTTAGTATTAGTTACTCAGTCATATCTGACTCTTTGCAACCCCATGGACTGTAGCCCACCAGGCTCCTATGCCCATGGAATTCTCCCGGTTAGAATACTGAGGGGTAGCCATTCCCTTTTCCAGGTGGTCTTCCAGACCCAGGGGTTGAACCTGGGTCTCCTGCATTGCAGGCAAGTTCTTTACCATTTGAGCCACCAGAGAAGATATATATACTTTTTCAGATTTTTCCCACTATAATTTATTACAAGATATTGAATATACTTCCCTGTGCTATACAGTAAGACCTCACTATTTATCTATTTTATAATAGTTTATATCTGCTAATCCCAAATTCCTAATGTACCCCACCCTCTCCCCCAAAGCTGGTACTTTTAATTACCAAGGTATATGAAGACTATGGGTTTCTTAGGTCTTTTCTTCCCTGCAATTTATGTTGGGTATAAAGTGCATTACCTTAGAGTTATTCTTCAACATTTGGTGAATGTGGGTGTGTGTGTGCAAAAAAGCTTCTTTGTAAATGTTCAGCAGTTCTTGCCCTTTACTGAAACGAAGATCTTATATTTTTATAGAGCTTTACAACCTCAGAATATTTTCATTCCCTTCCACTTTTGATTATCAAAATGATTCTTGTGATCAAGACAGGGCTTGTTATCCCCTTTATATAGATAAATAAACAAAGGTTCAGGAAGATTAAATGACCTGAACAAGGTCTCATGACTGATAAATTGGCTGGACAGGTTACAATCAGGTTTCCTGACTATTGATCAACTTTCTCAAAATTCCAGCTCTAACAAGTGGTTACAAATGATTGTTACTCTCTCAATTCATCCCACCCTGTTCATTGAAACATATACATTACCATATTGCATAATTCCATCTATAACAGAGGGATTCTTACTAAGTAAATGCTCCTTCATCTGACCAGTTTGAGAGCTGTAATCAAATTTAAAGAGTTCCCAACATCAGTCTGAAATCCTATATATTAATAAAATCAGAGGCAACCCATGAAGATTTAAGCTTGAAACAATTTTGAGATAGTAGTAGCAGTGCTAGTCACTAAGTCATGTCCATGGGATCCTTCAGGCAAGAATATTGGAGTAGATTGCCATTCTCTTCTCCAGAGGATCTCTCGACCCAGGAATAAAACCTGGGTCTCCTGAATTGCAGGCAGATTCTTTACTGCCTTAGCTACAGGGATGAAGACTCTTAATAATCAGGCACAGGCTTAATCCTATACCTACTGGTGAAAAAAAGGAATTAAGAAGCTACTAGATTGCTTAGGGGAGAACAGAAGTCCCAAACCTTCAACTTACATAACAAAAGTAATAGTGAACAAGTTCAAGTATCCCACTGAATTTCTGAAGTTTTTTTAAATTTAAGGGGATATTGACTATTTATAAAAAGTTTATATCTGCTAATCCCAAATTCCTAATGTACCCCACCCTCTCCCCCAAAGCTGGTACTTTTAATTACCAAGGTATATGAAGACTATGGGTTTCTTAGGTCTTTTCTTCCCTGCAATTTATGTTGGGTATAAAGTGCATTACCTTAGAGTTATTCTTCAACATTTGGTGAATGTGGTGTGTGTGTGCAAAAAAGCTTCTTTGTAAATGTTCAGCAGTTCTTGCCCTTTACTGAAACGAAGATCTTATATTTTTATAGAGCTTTACAACCTCAGAATATTTTCATTCCCTTCCACTTTTGATTATCAAAATGATTCTTGTGATCAAGACAGGGCTTGTTATCCCCTTTATATAGATAAATAAACAAAGGTTCAGGAAGATTAAATGACCTGAACAAGGTCTCATGACTGATAAATTGGCTGGACAGGTTACAATCAGGTTTCCTGACTATTGATCAACTTTCTCAAAATTCCAGCTCTAACAAGTGGTTACAAATGATTGTTACTCTCTCAATTCATCCCACCCTGTTCATTGAAACATATACATTACCATATTGCATAATTCCATCTATAACAGAGGGATTCTTACTAAGTAAATGCTCCTTCATCTGACCAGTTTGAGAGCTGTAATCAAATTTAAAGAGTTCCCAACATCAGTCTGAAATCCTATATATTAATAAAATCAGAGGCAACCCATGAAGATTTAAGCTTGAAACAATTTTGAGATAGTAGTAGCAGTGCTAGTCACTAAGTCATGTCCATGGGATCCTTCAGGCAAGAATATTGGAGTAGATTGCCATTCTCTTCTCCAGAGGATCTCTCGACCCAGGAATAAAACCTGGGTCTCCTGAATTGCAGGCAGATTCTTTACTGCCTTAGCTACAGGGATGAAGACTCTTAATAATCAGGCACAGGCTTAATCCTATACCTACTGGTGAAAAAAAGGAATTAAGAAGCTACTAGATTGCTTAGGGGAGAACAGAAGTCCCAAACCTTCAACTTACATAACAAAAGTAATAGTGAACAAGTTCAGAAGTATCCCACTGAATTTCTGAAGTAATTTAATATTGACTATACTTATTATTTCAACAGGGTGCTTATATTTTGACTGATTGCTCATTTGGAGATATCACTTTCAACAAACTCTTGGATTGGCCAAAATTTTCATTCAAGTTTTCTGTGAGTATATGGAAAAGCCTGAGTGAACTTTTTGGCCAGCCCTTATCCCAATTCGTAACTGGAGTTCAAATGTGTCAGGCCAAGGTTAAATGGAAACCATATCTGACTGATCACTTGAAGGGTAGGACAGGAATATGGGCTATGAGAGTAGGAGGTGAGGCCCAACAAGGTCTGCCACTCAATTCTGACAGAAAGTACAGGCACGAACAGCAGTAAACTGGCCTTCAGAGAACTAGATGGTTAGATGGCAGCACCGACTCAATGGACATGAGTTTGTGCAAGCTCCATGAGATGGTGAAGGACAGGGAAGCCTGACGTGCTGCAGTCCATGGGCTCACAAAGTCGGATATGACTGAGTGACCGAATAACAGCAACAAGACCTTCAGTAGGCATTACTCAGCCCTCAATAGAAACTGAGATTTAGGATGGAGCTGAGGTTTTGGCAGAACTCAGCGATCATTCAGAATTCTAGATTTGGGGAATGGTATATAAACCCAGACAGAGAGTTAGATACTCAAGCAGAAGACCAAATCTAGTTATAGGAATTAAGCCACCTATTAGAATTTGATACACAAAAATACAGTGAGAACCAGAGTACAGGTTAGCATGGGGATACCAGCAAAGCAGTTTAAGCTTGAAACAATTTTGAGATAGTAGTAGCAGTGCTAGTCACTAAGTCATGTCCATGGGATCCTTCAGGCAAGAATATTGGAGTAGATTGCCATTCTCTTCTCCAGAGGATCTCTCGACCCAGGAATAAAACCTGGGTCTCCTGAATTGCAGGCAGATTCTTTACTGCCTTAGCTACAGGGATGAAGACTCTTAATAATCAGGCACAGGCTTAATCCTATACCTACTGGTGAAAAAAAGGAATTAAGAAGCTACTAGATTGCTTAGGGGAGAACAGAAGTCCCAAACCTTCAACTTACATAACAAAAGTAATAGTGAACAAGTTCAGAAGTATCCCACTGAATTTCTGAAGTAATTTAATATTGACTATACTTATTATTTCAACAGGGTGCTTATATTTTGACTGATTGCTCATTTGGAGATATCACTTTCAACAAACTCTTGGATTGGCCAAAATTTTCATTCAAGTTTTCTGTGAGTATATGGAAAAGCCTGAGTGAACTTTTTGGCCAGCCCTTATCCCAATTCGTAACTGGAGTTCAAATGTGTCAGGCCAAGGTTAAATGGAAACCATATCTGACTGATCACTTGAAGGGTAGGACAGGAATATGGGCTATGAGAGTAGGAGGTGAGGCCCAACAAGGTCTGCCACTCAATTCTGACAGAAAGTACAGGCACGAACAGCAGTAAACTGGCCTTCAGAGAACTAGATGGTTAGATGGCAGCACCGACTCAATGGACATGAGTTTGTGCAAGCTCCATGAGATGGTGAAGGACAGGGAAGCCTGACGTGCTGCAGTCCATGGGCTCACAAAGTCGGATATGACTGAGTGACCGAATAACAGCAACAAGACCTTCAGTAGGCATTACTCAGCCCTCAATAGAAACTGAGATTTAGGATGGAGCTGAGGTTTTGGCAGAACTCAGCGATCATTCAGAATTCTAGATTTGGGGAATGGTATATAAACCCAGACAGAGAGTTAGATACTCAAGCAGAAGACCAAATCTAGTTATAGGAATTAAGCCACCTATTAGAATTTGATACACAAAAATACAGTGAGAACCAGAGTACAGGTTAGCATGGGGATACCAGCAAAGCATCTTGATTTTGGGCAGGTATGCTACTGACTGGCCTAGGGCTGCTTTTCTTCCTTCTGCCAGGGAGCCTCATCCAGCTGAGAGTTTGATGGAGTTTTTTTTTTTTTTTTTTTTAATTATTTATTTATTTATTTTTGGGCGGGGGTCGGGTTGGGGAGGGAGGGGAGCTTGGTCTTTCGTTTCTCTCTGTTCATCCGTCTTTGTTCTTTGGCTCCTGTGGGCCTCCCATCGCGGTGGCATCTGTCGTTGCAGAGCGCTGGCTCTGGGCTCATGCGCTCCAGAGCTCTGGCTCGGTAGTTGGACACATCGGTCCAGCCGCTCCGCGGCACGTGGGATCTTCCCAGGCCAGGGATCGAACTGGCGCCCCTTGCGCTGCAAGGCGGTGTCCTTACCCACTGGACCACCAGGGAAGCCCTGATGGAGTTTTATACCGAGATTCGAGAGTTAAAAGACTCAGAAATGTTTCAGGTGCAAAGCACGTAGTACCCCATTCTTCCCTATGGGGCGGCAAGTGTCATTGCTATCTGCTTATTTTATTTTTGCATTTAAGTTAATCAGGTGTAGCAACAGAACATTTCAAAAATGCTTTAAGAAAAGGATTGTTCTAACAGTGTTGAATTGATTCATCATTTTCTTTCACAAACGTGTATCACTGGCTTGTAATAGAGCTTGTCCTAGCTATTATAGTTTCTTTAAGACATCCCTATACAATTCTGCCCCTGTGACTGGCTGTCATCCCCTAACAGAGAGGGCAATTTCATTAATCATCAGCATTCACATAAAGATATGAGTCTCACCAAATAACAGAAGTTGTGTAGTATTCACTTTTCCTGAGGACAAATTTAAGAAGAAGGAAGGCAATTAAGAATCACCTAGATCACCTAAGGGGAAAAAATTTTTAAAATAATAATAAAAGTTGCTTTCTGTGATATATGTTACCCTGAGGCTAGATTGAAGCAATGTGGCTTCCCTGGGGCTTCGTTTGTCCACCACCTGGAAGTGTCAGTTGGTACAGATTGTAGCAGACTGTCTGCTTAAAGGCATTGGCCACATGGAGCCTGTGACATCTGTGGGTTTTTGGTCTTTAATGACTGTGTACTTGATTCTTGTTCTGAGATGTGTATTTATCCAGTGTGGGATCTGGAAGAAAGTTAAAAGTGATTTTAAAAAAAAATAAGTAAATTGAATCTCCGTGCTTGCATTTACTGTGTATCACATTTAGTCAGTATTTTACAAAAAAAACAACAAAATTAATACTGTAGAATGTAATTGGATTTTTTGTTCAATGTTTGAATAGAAGAGTTAATGAAAGATAGAACCTGAAGAGGGGCATCCAGACATCATTTTGCCCAGGGTTACGGTTTGAATTTTGTCCTTTTACACAGTTCTCATGCAAGTATACTGGGGTGGTTTGCCTTTCCCTCCTCCAGTGGATCACGTTTTATCAGAACTCACCACTATGACATGTCCATCTTGGATGGTCCTACATGATATGGCTCAGCTTCATTGAGTTATACAAGCCCCTTCACCATGACAAGGCAGTGATCCATGAAGGGGGTTGAACTGTGGCCCTCCCCTTCAAGAAAAAAATATGTCAAGCCCAATCCTTGGTACCTTGGTGACCTGATTTGGAAATAAGGTCTTTGCGATGTAATCAAGTTAAGATGAGGTCATAGTGGGGTCCTTACAAAAGTCAAATTTGGACACACCGCAGACACAGGGAAGACAACCATGTGAAGACAGAGGCAGAGATTGGAATTATTCTACTATAAGTCAAGGAAAGCCTGGGGTCACCAGAAGTTGGAAAAATCAAGAAAGGATCCACTCATAGAGGCAGCAGAGAGGAAACAACACTTACCAACACCTTGATTTCAGTCTTCTGGTCTCCAGAACTATGAGGAAATAAGATTCTGTGGCTTTAAGTCACCCAGCTCATGACTCTTTTTCATAGCTGCCCTTGGAAATGAACACAATGTTTTGTATCAGGATTGTATTTAAATAAAGTCAATTAGATTTTAGAGTATGCCAAGCAGTTTTTAAGATCTTTGATTTCTGGTGAGTTTTGGGGTTTGGAATTGGGCTAGGAATTAAAGTAGAGAATTTACTAGGATTTTGCAGAAATAAATTAAAACCTATATATTTTGGAAGCTTGAAAATCTGATACCCAGTGTTTCCAGATACAGATATTTTCTGTTCTGCATTATTGTTAATTGGATGATAAAACCTGTATTTTCAAGTGATATTGGCAGAATCATATTAGAAAATGTTATTGTAATATAAGAATTTCTGCATTTTTTGGTTTTACTTAGAACATGACTGATGAGTCTTAGAAAGATATGAGCTGATGTGATTTATACTTAGAGAAAAGTGAAAGCCAAGTGAGTTGGGACAGTCAAAAGCCTAGGAGTGGGTATGAGATTATTTAAACTCTCTGAAAGCAAGAGACAAGTAGTGGAAGAGGGGCAAGGAATTCAATGCACACAGTTTGACAGTATCTGTAAATAATGGTATACATTCTCTTTCTGTTGTTATTATTTAAAGCCAGCTAGTAGACAGGAGCTACAAAAACTGCTGGCCAGGACAAGTTTTTTTTTTTCTTTCACCTTTGAAAACTTACTGAACATTTTAAATGCCAAGATCCAAGATCTCAGTGACTGTATATACAAATATCGATTATAGAAGGAACACACACACACACACACACACACACACACTTTAGCCTCCAAAGCTTTCCATCTCACTTAATTGAGAATACTATGTTATGAGCTGGCATATAATTTATCATTATTAGTAGATGGAAAAATAGGTCAGAGACATTAGCCCCCAAGTGTTTTTGTGGTGGTTCAGCTGGTAAAGAACCCACCTGTCAATACAGAAGACAATAGAGACTCAGGTTTGATCCTGGGTCAAAAAGATCCCTTGGAGAGGAGGGCATGGCAACCCACTCCAGTATTCTTGCCTGGAGAATCCCATGGACAGAGAAGCCTGGTGGGCCACAGTCCATGGGGTTGCAAATGAATTGGAAACTGCTTAAAGAATAAATAAAAACAACACACATATTAATGATACATTGAATAGTGCTAAGAATACAAAGACATGTCTATGCCATTCTTTTGACTGAATGATAGCAATGAGTAGATATTATGGAAGATCATGCACTTTACCCTTATTGGTGAGTTTTGGGGTTTGGAATTGGGCTAGGAATTAAAGTAGAGAATTTACTAGGATTTTGCAGAAATAAATTAAAACCTATATATTTTGGAAGCTTGAAAATCTGATACCCAGTGTTTCCAGATACAGATATTTTCTGTTCTGCATTATTGTTAATTGGATGATAAAACCTGTATTTTCAAGTGATATTGGCAGAATCATATTAGAAAATGTTATTGTAATATAAGAATTTCTGCATTTTTTGGTTTTACTTAGAACATGACTGATGAGTCTTAGAAAGATATGAGCTGATGTGATTTATACTTAGAGAAAAGTGAAAGCCAAGTGAGTTGGGACAGTCAAAAGCCTAGGAGTGGGTATGAGATTATTTAAACTCTCTGAAAGCAAGAGACAAGTAGTGGAAGAGGGGCAAGGAATTCAATGCACACAGTTTGACAGTATCTGTAAATAATGGTATACATTCTCTTTCTGTTGTTATTATTTAAAGCCAGCTAGTAGACAGGAGCTACAAAAACTGCTGGCCAGGACAAGTTTTTTTTTTTCTTTCACCTTTGAAAACTTACTGAACATTTTAAATGCCAAGATCCAAGATCTCAGTGACTGTATATACAAATATCGATTATAGAAGGAACACACACACACACACACACACACACACACTTTAGCCTCCAAAGCTTTCCATCTCACTTAATTGAGAATACTATGTTATGAGCTGGCATATAATTTATCATTATTAGTAGATGGAAAAATAGGTCAGAGACATTAGCCCCCAAGTGTTTTTGTGGTGGTTCAGCTGGTAAAGAACCCACCTGTCAATACAGAAGACAATAGAGACTCAGGTTTGATCCTGGGTCAAAAAGATCCCTTGGAGAGGAGGGCATGGCAACCCACTCCAGTATTCTTGCCTGGAGAATCCCATGGACAGAGAAGCCTGGTGGGCCACAGTCCATGGGGTTGCAAATGAATTGGAAACTGCTTAAAGAATAAATAAAAACAACACACATATTAATGATACATTGAATAGTGCTAAGAATACAAAGACATGTCTATGCCATTCTTTTGACTGAATGATAGCAATGAGTAGATATTATGGAAGATCAGATGCACTGTGTGAACCCTCTCTTAAGGAATTTGAGATCTAGTGGTAAGAACAAACTTTTTTTTTTACATCACTCCTAGAGAAGAATTCCTACATATGAGCAAGACTATGATCTTGCTCTATAAACCGTTAATAAGTGGTAGAGGAATTTGAAATTGTGGAAAGTTAAGTATAGAGTGGGACACACCAAAAGTCTTCAGGAAATACATGAGAATTGAACTTAAGTTGGAGAAGGCTCTTGAGAGTCCCTTAGACAGCAAGGACATCAAACCTGTCAATCCTAAAGGAAATCAACCCTGAATATTCATTGGAAGGACTGATGCTGAAACTCTAATACTTTGGCCACCTGGTGCAAAGAGCTGACTCATTTGAAAAAGAAAAAAAAAAATCCTGATGCTAGGAAAGATTGGAGGTAAAAGGAGAAGGGCGAAGCAGAGGATGAGATGGTTGGATGGCAGTACCTACTCACTGGACATAAGTTTGAGCAAACTTTGGGAGACAGTGAAGGACAGACAGGGAAGTCTGGTGTGCTGCAGTCCATGGGGTCACAGAGAGTTGGTCTGAAGTTGCTCTATGCAAGTGATTCTTAGTGAGGGATTTAGCAACTGAACAATGACAACATAAAAGAGATTAGAGCTTCCCAGGTGTCACTAGTGTTAAAGAACCCGCCTGCCAATGCAGGAGACATGAGACATGGGCTCGATCCCTAGGTTGGAAAGATCCCCTGGAGAAGGGCACGGCAACCTATGCCAGTATTCTTGCCTGGAGAATCCCATGGACAGAGGAGCCCAGCAAGCTACGGTCCATTGGGTCACACAGAATTGAACATGACTGAAGCAACTTGGTCCCTCATGGCATAAAGAGATTAGAGGACTGGGGGATTGATTGAGGAGGTACTGTAAGAATATTTAAAGTAGGGCGACCTCATGGATGAAGGTATAGAGATAACATTGACTCTGAGAAGTTAATTGATGGTAGTAGATTGACCTCATATGGAGGAATATGAAGCACGGAGATCCTTATGTTAAGGTAAACTATTGTATCAGTACAGGATGAACCTCCTTAAGAAATGCTATCTGTAAACACACAGAAATGCATAACAGAAAAGTGTTTACTTTGTTCTGACTTCTTCTTGGATAATTATTCTAATGTTAACATATTATCACCATCCTATTAAGATTGTCACTACAACAGACGCCACTGAGATGGGAGGCCCGCAGGAGCCAAAGAACAAAAGATGGATGAAAACAGAGAAATGAAAGACCAATAGAAGTGGCCCACCCGCTCCTCTCCTTCCCCAACCCGACCCCCGCCCAAAATAAATAAATAAATAAATCTTTAAAAAAAAAAAAAAAGATTGTCACTAAATTTAGGAGTCCACTTAATCTAATAATAGTAAAATATAGAAAGTAACATGAACTTAAAATATAACTTGTAACTTAAAAAATATTTCTATGTTTTATTGATTTCAGAGAGAGCAGCTTTAAGTAATCTCTGTAATATCCATTTATCCAGCTTTTTTGATAGAAAGACAATCTTTTAAATGCATACCAATCACCAGCACTCTCTTGTAATACATTAGAAGGCCATGATAGCTACCCAGTGCAATCTTAGATTTATAACTCTTCAGAGAATAAATGCATTGAACATTCTATACGTTATTGTATAGTATGTCTAAGGTTATTACTAAACACTTAATTATGGAAAGGTAATCGACAGAGTTTTACATGTTTTTGTGAAAATTTTTGACATAAATCTCTGTTAACTTCCACTTAACATATATTTGACCTAGGAATGTTATAGAAGACTATAATAAAGAGGAATTAGAGAGTAAAGATCCCCTGGAGAAGGGCACGGCAACCTATGCCAGTATTCTTGCCTGGAGAATCCCATGGACAGAGGAGCCCAGCAAGCTACGGTCCATTGGGTCACACAGAATTGAACATGACTGAAGCAACTTGGTCCCTCATGGCATAAAGAGATTAGAGGACTGGGGGATTGATTGAGGAGGTACTGTAAGAATATTTAAAGTAGGGCGACCTCATGGATGAAGGTATAGAGATAACATTGACTCTGAGAAGTTAATTGATGGTAGTAGATTGACCTCATATGGAGGAATATGAAGCACGGAGATCCTTATGTTAAGGTAAACTATTGTATCAGTACAGGATGAACCTCCTTAAGAAATGCTATCTGTAAACACACAGAAATGCATAACAGAAAAGTGTTTACTTTGTTCTGACTTCTTCTTGGATAATTATTCTAATGTTAACATATTATCACCATCCTATTAAGATTGTCACTACAACAGACGCCACTGAGATGGGAGGCCCGCAGGAGCCAAAGAACAAAAGATGGATGAAAACAGAGAAATGAAAGACCAATAGAAGTGGCCCACCCGCTCCTCTCCTTCCCCAACCCGACCCCCGCCCAAAATAAATAAATAAATAAATCTTTAAAAAAAAAAAAAAAGATTGTCACTAAATTTAGGAGTCCACTTAATCTAATAATAGTAAAATATAGAAAGTAACATGAACTTAAAATATAACTTGTAACTTAAAAAATATTTCTATGTTTTATTGATTTCAGAGAGAGCAGCTTTAAGTAATCTCTGTAATATCCATTTATCCAGCTTTTTTGATAGAAAGACAATCTTTTAAATGCATACCAATCACCAGCACTCTCTTGTAATACATTAGAAGGCCATGATAGCTACCCAGTGCAATCTTAGATTTATAACTCTTCAGAGAATAAATGCATTGAACATTCTATACGTTATTGTATAGTATGTCTAAGGTTATTACTAAACACTTAATTATGGAAAGGTAATCGACAGAGTTTTACATGTTTTTGTGAAAATTTTTGACATAAATCTCTGTTAACTTCCACTTAACATATATTTGACCTAGGAATGTTATAGAAGACTATAATAAAGAGGAATTAGAGAGTGTAAATCACGAGGCCAGTGTAAATGGAGGCCAAAGCAACCCACTGATAATAGTTGATGTCTTAAATTCCTGAATATGCTTTTCTGCACTTATTGTGAACTTGACTCAAACGCTTGTCAATCTTTAGGAGTATTAATTACTTGGAATTCTCCATGCTGCCTTCTTTGACTTTCCACTCAAATGTTCCATTTTGTTTTGCAAATGCATTTTTGAATCTTTCTGATCACGCTCCTAATTTATTAGTACATGTGGAAATTCAGTTTTATTGCATCTGAAGCGGCATTGGAGAAGCTACTCTTTGGAAGTCACTGTAATTAGTACTTTGCATATTACAGAATTTCTTTTTGTTTGTGTACAGAGTGTGTTGATCACACAAGGCTCAATCCATTCGATTTCCTCATGTTTTTACTTTGGAGTTTAGCACCTCTCTACATTTCCTCACACTGAGCCTACAAGATAGAAATCCCTTGGGTCCCTCTACCCTTTGTTCGCTTTAACTCTTGGCAGCTTCAGTTCTTTCTCTGGCAGCTGCTAGGGAAGCCTCTTTTTTAACCTTCACTGACAGGCCTTGAGATAATTCTGGGAAGCTTTACTAACTTGCCCTTCTAACCCCCTAGTGCTTGCTTTCCTTTGCAGATGTTTTGGTGTGCTTTTCATAACCATAAATGTATTTCAGATGAACCACTGTAGTTTACAGTTGCTGCAGACTTTCTCATGCTAAGGTTCCAAACAAGTTTTAACAGCCGCTAAGGAGGATGGCAAAAAGCCTTGATTGCTAATTCTGTGCTAAGCTGCTTTTCACAATGGGACATTCTATAGTATTTGATACAGTCTTTAAAGCAAATGATTTCTACCTTATTTTATTACTGCTTGTATCATACTTGTTCCCAGGTTTAAAAAGATTCCTTGTCTGTACTTTCCTAAATGGACTTGATTTTATGTAAAACTCTATAGAAACGGTGTGGAGGCTCCTAAAGGAATAAGGAACTTATGATGGAAAATCAGGTGAAAGTAGCATCAATAGGGTCAGGAGAGTTGATATGTAAGGATAGCAAACTGTACTTTCTGGGAACATTATTTTTATAAAGGTGTAAATTTGCTCTCTGGCCTCTAATGTGTAAATAGCTGGAAGGAAGTATGGTTGGGTAAAATTTGAGCTTTATATGACAAATAAATCCACACTGCAGTAACTCCATGGCCAGATAACAGAGAGTGCATCTTGTGTGCAACAAGAAAGGGGGATGCCACCTTCTAATGAGTCAATCAGTCAAGACCATCTTAACTATAACTGCTGAAGTTTGCTTTACATGTTACAATTGATCTGCTAATACCTCCAAATGATTTCTTGCTTAGTGATCTACCAATTTTTTTTAAAACATTCTAACAGGAGAACTGAGCCCTATTTTACCCAGTTTTCTGACTCACAATTTGTCAACAACGTTTTGTTGGTAGATTTCTTATTATAGAGATATTTAGATCATAAAAAAAAACACATGAATAAATTGAGTCATTTATTGAAAAGTCACATGGAAGTTCAATGCATTTTGTTTTCATCAGTGCATTGGCCCTTTACCAGCATCAGTTACATCCCTGATTTTATATCTCAATAGAACTCTGATTTTTAAAAATCTTAATAAACTAGAAATGAAAAATAATTCAATAATATGATAAACACCCATACCATATTAACAGTGAAGCATAAGAGCATTGCTTTAGAAATATTAGCATCCTTATTCTATAGTGTATTAATAGGTTTATGATAATAAGGGGTTTCATAGTCACAGATGAGAAATGCTGTTTTTCTTTTAATGCAGGACTTCTCAGAACCTTTACTATGTTATGAATTTAATAAAAATAAATAATTTGATGGTGTCAGAAATGCACTGGTCCACAGAAATTTTGTTTGAGAGTATCTCCAGTGAGCAGGGTTCTGAAGAATATGTTTTGGCAAACACTGACACACATTCAGCAGACAAAAGTCAGTATGTGCTCATGTTCTGTCAGCAGTTACTCTAGTTCAATTCACCACAAATGGGTGTCACGTGGATTTTCCAGTGGGAATTAAGAAAAAACGGTGAGGCTCCTAAAGGAATAAGGAACTTATGATGGAAAATCAGGTGAAAGTAGCATCAATAGGGTCAGGAGAGTTGATATGTAAGGATAGCAAACTGTACTTTCTGGGAACATTATTTTTATAAAGGTGTAAATTTGCTCTCTGGCCTCTAATGTGTAAATAGCTGGAAGGAAGTATGGTTGGGTAAAATTTGAGCTTTATATGACAAATAAATCCACACTGCAGTAACTCCATGGCCAGATAACAGAGAGTGCATCTTGTGTGCAACAAGAAAGGGGGATGCCACCTTCTAATGAGTCAATCAGTCAAGACCATCTTAACTATAACTGCTGAAGTTTGCTTTACATGTTACAATTGATCTGCTAATACCTCCAAATGATTTCTTGCTTAGTGATCTCCCAAATTTTTTTTAAAACATTCTAACAGGAGAACTGAGCCCTATTTTACCCAGTTTTCTGACTCACAATTTGTCAACAACGTTTTGTTGGTAGATTTCTTATTATAGAGATATTTAGATCATAAAAAAAAACACATGAATAAATTGAGTCATTTATTGAAAAGTCACATGGAAGTTCAATGCATTTTGTTTTCATCAGTGCATTGGCCCTTTACCAGCATCAGTTACATCCCTGATTTTATATCTCAATAGAACTCTGTTTTTTAAAAATCTTAATAAACTAGAAATGAAAAATAATTCAATAATATGATAAACACCCATACCATATTAACAGTGAAGCATAAGAGCATTGCTTTAGAAATATTAGCATCCTTATTCTATAGTGTATTAATAGGTTTATGATAATAAGGGGTTTCATAGTCACAGATGAGAAATGCTGTTTTTCTTTTAATGCAGGACTTCTCAGAACCTTTACTATGTTATGAATTTAATAAAAATAAATAATTTGATGGTGTCAGAAATGCACTGGTCCACAGAAATTTTGTTTGAGAGTATCTCCAGTGAGCAGGGTTCTGAAGAATATGTTTTGGCAAACACTGACACACATTCAGCAGACAAAAGTCAGTATGTGCTCATGTTCTGTCAGCAGTTACTCTAGTTCAATTCACCACAAATGGGTGTCATACTGTGACATGGATAGATTTCATTGTGTATCAGAATCAGCTGGGAATGTTCATCAAAATTCAGATTCCTAAGCTGTGTTCTGATTCAGCAAATCTGACCCAAGTTCTAGGAATCTACATGTTAACAAGCATCAAGTGAGGTTTTGAATGTAGATATCTAGAGTTGATACTTTGAGAGACACCCTATTAGAAAGCTTAGGTCAATTAATAAATAAGAAAAGGTGAATGTGATTAATTATAAAATTTGGAAATCAGAAGTTTAATAACACCAATATCATATATTGAGACTGGGACATTACGAAAGTTTATTGACAAAAGGGCAATCAACTATGAATAAAGATGCTATATTCACTGACCTTATATATTAGTATCTTTAATGCTCATATGCCAAGCATAACCTCACTGACTCACTATTGCCTGGAAACGTTTGCACAATTTGCAATTTTGATCATGTGACACATAACTGAAAGCCATGAAGATGTCCCTTCCTTTGATAAACCTCAACTTGCATTTCCTCTGCTGGTAATGATTGTAATTCTGTACACAGAGCGTGGTATTTTGTGCTTTGTATTTCCCCTTGTCTAAAATGTCTTTTTCCTTGCTTCTTCCCCTGCTAATTTGCTCTCTGTTGAGTATGAATATGCGTGGATCATTTAGAATGGGCATAACATTTGTGTAGCTAAAGGAGGGATGACTGAGGCCAGGAAAGTATGTGTGAATGTGTAGTTATTGGGACAGGAACAGTATGTTAGTATGAAACAGGTACAAAAGATAGCCCAGAATTCCATGGAAGGTTCAGAAGCACTCAGGTGATTCAGGAAGCTGTAGATGGATAGTTTGGGAAGGGATTACTATCAGGAAGGGAAGTAACTGAAATTGTGTTGTTTCCAAGATACTCATTTTTCACTTCTTTTAATTTTTCTGATCATCAAATCCACTTTGCTTATTTGTTGGTAGTAATTTCATTCATTTTTGATTAATTTTCCTACTTGTGTAGGTCTGTCTCAGCAATAGTACTTTAACTATGCATTAATAATGATTACTGGCTACTGACTGAATGGAATGGCTCCTTCTACCAGGTAGGCATACATCTTTGGATTTCAGTCAAAGCACTTATTTTTAATCCTTCTGAAAATGAAAATATGATGCTTCTCAGTTATTTCAATCATCACTATTTTCAATCTTCTGTTCAAGGAAGCAGTATATTTTGCCATCTTCTTATTCACATTTGGCACTACAATTTTTGTCAAGATGCCAGATATCTGCCATGATAGACATATATTGGTAGATGGATTGTGGTCATAATGTCTGATAATGGAGAAGAATTGTATTTAAGTTTTCAGAGATGTCAGACTTCACTCCCTTCTAGTGTGAGACCTGTTTCCGGAGAAAAGAAAATAAAGGATATTGCATTTAGTTATGATTCATGAATGTCAGGATTTAAGTGTTTTAGGGCTCTGTGGAAGCGGAAGAGGTAGTGGAAACAGGAAGCCAGGCTGCCATAAGCACACACATAACAAATAATTAATTGATTACAGACACGAGGGAACCTACAGAGAACATTAGAAAATACTATTGTACATGAAATGTATTAGCATTAATATTGTGAACAGCTGGATGGCTGGATGTTTGATAATGAAGCAAGTCATTTTAATTTGATCTAAGCTTCAGCTTTTAATTGAATTTATAAGAACATGGGAAAAATTAACAGGCAGCTTCTGGCAATTCAAAAATAATGTCTTGGCTCAGAATCTAAACTTCTCTCTAAATTTGGGAAATCTGGCTTTGGATAAAGATGGAGCAAAGAAAAATCATTCTGTAATACCAAAGACAGCAGATCTTTGTCTTTGAGTTTAAATTAGCACAGATTGTCATTGTTTGTCAGAAAGGTAACTATTCCTTTGGACATAATCATATCTTACAGTGACTAATAATTCAGCTGTAATTATTAAATAGTTGGTTGAATCAGCTATGTGACTTCTTCCTCTGTGAAAAGTCAAGAGTATCATGTAGGATCATTTTTCAAAGCCTTCAAAGTGAAGCAGTGTGCTGAGGCCCGAGATGAATCTTCTTTGTTAATAGATTCCAGAAAAACTGAGCAAGAAGATTTTTTTTTTTACAGTGGGACCTTGTGTCTTTTGACTAGAGCTGATGAAGACTTATGTCTTCAAAATTGCTGCTTCCTACCAGAAATATAAAAGATCATCAGTTTTGTTTTCCTGAAAAGGGTGCCCTAAGCAATCACATTTGTATCCCAATAACCTCAATGGATAATCTAACCTGTCACTGTTTTGCATCCTCAGATAAAATGCTTCATCATCTTACTCCATCATTCAGTAGTACAATGCAAGGCAAAACAGACTACTCTGTGGAAGATATGAATCATATTTCAGAAAGAGGGGTGCCTAAAGATGAAGTATAGTTTTTCTTCCCCTTGCAGAGGTGATGGATCTCTTCTGCCCTTCTTTTTTCTTATAAAAGAACAGATTCAGTTGTTTTCACCCAGTTCCCAAATCACCTCAAGCTGGAAGTTTATTTTTTAAAAAATGGTTGGACCAGATTTTCTCAAATAAGGAAAAAAAATCTCTACAGTCATCTGCTTCAAGGCATTTCCCCTAATTATCATTATATCAGTTGATTTATCCCTTTGTCTGCATCCTGTAGCATCTTATATACAATTTGAATGCATTATCAGACCAATTTTAATCCTTTCTTTTGTGTTTATCTTAAATCTCATTTTAAACAACAAGCTTATGTAGGGCAGGCATTCTATCTCTTTTTCTGTTTTGCATTTTCTATAGTGTCTAGAAAATGGCTATATAGGTGCTTAATAGAAATATTCACCAATTTCCTTGGGTAACCCCTATATGGGCAAAGAGTATTTGGAAAACTATTTAGCATCCAATAAATAAATTTTTTTAGGATCTGTGACTTGTACACTTTGGATAAAGATGGAGCAAAGAAAATCATTCTGTAATACCAAAGACAGCAGATCTTTGTCTTTGAGTTTAAATTAGCACAGATTGTCATTGTTTGTCAGAAAGGTAACTATTCCTTTGGACATAATCATATCTTACAGTGACTAATAATTCAGCTGTAATTATTAAATAGTTGGTTGAATCAGCTATGTGACTTCTTCCTCTGTGAAAAGTCAAGAGTATCATGTAGGATCATTTTTCAAAGCCTTCAAAGTGAAGCAGTGTGCTGAGGCCCGAGATGAATCTTCTTTGTTAATAGATTCCAGAAAAACTGAGCAAGAAGATTTTTTTTTTTACAGTGGGACCTTGTGTCTTTTGACTAGAGCTGATGAAGACTTATGTCTTCAAAATTGCTGCTTCCTACCAGAAATATAAAAGATCATCAGTTTTGTTTTCCTGAAAAGGGTGCCCTAAGCAATCACATTTGTATCCCAATAACCTCAATGGATAATCTAACCTGTCACTGTTTTGCATCCTCAGATAAAATGCTTCATCATCTTACTCCATCATTCAGTAGTACAATGCAAGGCAAAACAGACTACTCTGTGGAAGATATGAATCATATTTCAGAAAGAGGGGTGCCTAAAGATGAAGTATAGTTTTTCTTCCCCTTGCAGAGGTGATGGATCTCTTCTGCCCTTCTTTTTTCTTATAAAAGAACAGATTCAGTTGTTTTCACCCAGTTCCCAAATCACCTCAAGCTGGAAGTTTATTTTTTAAAAAATGGTTGGACCAGATTTTCTCAAATAAGGAAAAAAAATCTCTACAGTCATCTGCTTCAAGGCATTTCCCCTAATTATCATTATATCAGTTGATTTATCCCTTTGTCTGCATCCTGTAGCATCTTATATACAATTTGAATGCATTATCAGACCAATTTTAATCCTTTCTTTTGTGTTTATCTTAAATCTCATTTTAAACAACAAGCTTATGTAGGGCAGGCATTCTATCTCTTTTTCTGTTTTGCATTTTCTATAGTGTCTAGAAAATGGCTATATAGGTGCTTAATAGAAATATTCACCAATTTCCTTGGGTAACCCCTATATTGGCAAAGAGTATTTGGAAAACTATTTAGCATCCAATAAAAAATGTGGAAGCTATTTTCCTTGGTAGAAACATTATATAGGAGATCTGTGACTTGTACACTTGATATATTGTATATTATGTCAATCATAGGTTGGAATTGGCAGGTAGATACCTTGAGATAAGAATTCCTTTTTAAAATTAATTAGATTGCTTCAAGCCTTAGTTGTGGAATCTTTGTTGCATCATGCAGGGTCTTTTGATGTGGCACTTGGGCTCAGCGGTTGTGGCGTGCAGGCTCCAGATGGCATGGAGTTCTGTAGTTGCGGCATGCAGGCTTCGTTGCTCTGCACCTTGTGGGATATTAGTTCCTTAACCAGGGATGGAATCCTTATCCCCTGCATTGCAAGATAGATTCTTTTACCACTAGGCCACCAAGGAAGTCCCAAGAATTCCTTTTAAATATCTTTGAGGGCTTCCCCTGGTGGTCCAGTGGGTATAGACACCGCCTTGCAGTGCAAGGGGTGCCGGTTTGATCCCTGGCCTGGGAAGATCCCATGTGCCGCGGAGCAGCTGGACCGATGTGTCCAATTGCTGAGCCGGAGCTCTGGTGCACGTGTGCCCAGAGCCGGTGCTCTGCGACGACAGTGGCCACCGCGATGGGAGGCCCACAGGAGCCAAAGAACAAAGACGGATGAAAATGGAGAAATGAAAGACCAGTGGAAGTGGCCCCCATCCCCTCCCTCCCCACCCCACCCTCCAAAAGATAGTTTATTTTTTAAAAAATGGTTGGACCAGATTTTCTCAAATAAGGAAAAAAAATCTCTACAGTCATCTGCTTCAAGGCATTTCCCCTAATTATCATTATATCAGTTGATTTATCCCTTTGTCTGCATCCTGTAGCATCTTATATACAATTTGAATGCATTATCAGACCAATTTTAATCCTTTCTTTTGTGTTTATCTTAAATCTCATTTTAAACAACAAGCTTATGTAGGGCAGGCATTCTATCTCTTTTTCTGTTTTGCATTTTCTATAGTGTCTAGAAAATGGCTATATAGGTGCTTAATAGAAATATTCACCAATTTCCTTGGGTAACCCCTATATTGGCAAAGAGTATTTGGAAAACTATTTAGCATCCAATAAAAAATGTGGAAGCTATTTTCCTTGGTAGAAACATTATATAGGAGATCTGTGACTTGTACACTTGATATATTGTATATTATGTCAATCATAGGTTGGAATTGGCAGGTAGATACCTTGAGATAAGAATTCCTTTTTAAAATTAATTAGATTGCTTCAAGCCTTAGTTGTGGAATCTTTGTTGCATCATGCAGGGTCTTTTGATGTGGCACTTGGGCTCAGCGGTTGTGGCGTGCAGGCTCCAGATGGCATGGAGTTCTGTAGTTGCGGCATGCAGGCTTCGTTGCTCTGCACCTTGTGGGATATTAGTTCCTTAACCAGGGATGGAATCCTTATCCCCTGCATTGCAAGATAGATTCTTTTACCACTAGGCCACCAAGGAAGTCCCAAGAATTCCTTTTAAATATCTTTGAGGGCTTCCCCTGGTGGTCCAGTGGGTATAGACACCGCCTTGCAGTGCAAGGGGTGCCGGTTTGATCCCTGGCCTGGGAAGATCCCATGTGCCGCGGAGCAGCTGGACCGATGTGTCCAATTGCTGAGCCGGAGCTCTGGTGCACGTGTGCCCAGAGCCGGTGCTCTGCGACGACAGTGGCCACCGCGATGGGAGGCCCACAGGAGCCAAAGAACAAAGACGGATGAAAATGGAGAAATGAAAGACCAGTGGAAGTGGCCCGCCCATCCCCCTCCCTCCCCACCCCCCCCTCCAAAAGATAAAAAAAAAAAAAAAAATCTTTGAAAATGTGTCAAAGTAGGTTTCAAATCTGAGGGATATTGTTGTTTCTTAAAAGAATCATATATCCAAACTGTGGGAAATAATCTCTAACTAAAGAGGTTATGATCAATATAGCACCAGATTTTTAAAATAATTATAGTATCTGCTGATGTAAATGAAGGGCTATAATAATTATTTTGGTTAATTTTGGTTGGTGGTAGTGGTAAAGGATGTGCCTGCCAACGTAAGAAACATAAGAGCTGCTGGTTCAATCCCTGGCTCTGGAAGATCCCCTGGAGGAGGGTATGGCAACCCACCCCATTATTCTTGCCTGGAGAATCCCCATGGACAGAGAAGCCTTGCAGGCTACAGTCCATACTGTTGCAAAGAGTCAGACATGAATGAAGTGACTTAGCAGCAGCAGCATGTTTGGTGGTACAGAACCAAGGAGGATACAGAAATATACAGCTGCTATGGAAGCCCTGGAATGAAAGGAATTTTGGAAGATACAGTCAGTTTCTGTTTATTCATATATAAGTAATTCACATCCCATGATATATTTTAAATTTGATTACTGACTAGCTTTCCTTTGTTACCCAGCCTCACTTTTTCCCTCTATCAATTTTGTGGTCTTTTGAAATTTCTACTTAGATGAGTACCTAGATTCAACAAAATATAACCAGTACATACAGGTGAATGTGCTTCTGTTGCTCATGTGGAATAGTTTAGGCATTGTGGAACTTCCTCTCACAACATAGGTTATTTAAAAACTATATTTAAATCAGTTCTACAACATTCAACTGGATGAACTAACTGGTAATTCTCTTTTTTCCCCCGGCTGAACCTTAGGACATGCATGATCTTAGTTTCCCACCAGAGATGGAAACCATGACCCCTGCAGTGGAGATTCAGAGTCTTAACCACTGGGTCACCAGGGAAGTCCAAAAATTGGTAATTCTTTGTGAAGAATTTTGACTGCCATTCACTCTTACTGTAGGTTTTGGTCAGACAGAATTTAGACCCCATGAGACATTTTATACTTTCAATCTATTTCACCAGTTGCTTGATAACGTGTACTAAATGGGTCTTCAGAGTGAAAGACCATGGAATGCCCCATCCCTCCTCAAAGATAAAAAAAAAAATCTTTGAAAATGTGTCAAAGTAGGTTTCAAATCTGAGGGATATTGTTGTTTCTTAAAAGAATCATATATCCAAACTGTGGGAAATAATCTCTAACTAAAGAGGTTATGATCAATATAGCACCAGATTTTAAAATAATTATAGTATCTGCTGATGTAAATGAAGGGCTATAATAATTATTTTGGTTAATTTTGGTTGGTGGTAGTGGTAAAGGATGTGCCTGCCAACGTAAGAAACATAAGAGCTGCTGGTTCAATCCCTGGCTCTGGAAGATCCCCTGGAGGAGGGTATGGCAACCCACCCCATTATTCTTGCCTGGAGAATCCCCATGGACAGAGAAGCCTTGCAGGCTACAGTCCATACTGTTGCAAAGAGTCAGACATGAATGAAGTGACTTAGCAGCAGCAGCATGTTTGGTGGTACAGAACCAAGGAGGATACAGAAATATACAGCTGCTATGGAAGCCCTGGAATGAAAGGAATTTTGGAAGATACAGTCAGTTTCTGTTTATTCATATATAAGTAATTCACATCCCATGATATATTTTAAATTTGATTACTGACTAGCTTTCCTTTGTTACCCAGCCTCACTTTTTCCCTCTATCAATTTTGTGGTCTTTTGAAATTTCTACTTAGATGAGTACCTAGATTCAACAAAATATAACCAGTACATACAGGTGAATGTGCTTCTGTTGCTCATGTGGAATAGTTTAGGCATTGTGGAACTTCCTCTCACAACATAGGTTATTTAAAAACTATATTTAAATCAGTTCTACAACATTCAACTGGATGAACTAACTGGTAATTCTCTTTTTTCCCCGGCTGAACCTTAGGACATGCATGATCTTAGTTTCCCACCAGAGATGGAAACCATGACCCCTGCAGTGGAGATTCAGAGTCTTAACCACTGGGTCACCAGGGAAGTCCAAAAATTGGTAATTCTTTGTGAAGAATTTTGACTGCCATTCACTCTTACTGTAGGTTTTGGTCAGACAGAATTTAGACCCCATGAGACATTTTATACTTTCAATCTATTTCACCAGTTGCTTGATAACGTGTAGAAAATAGGTCTTCAGAGTGAATGTAGCCTTACTGATAGACTGAAAATTTCTCAAAGTGTATGCTGGTGGCTTCTCTGTTCTAGCCCCCATATGGAATACATTCAAAGTAAAGCAAAAGATAGCCCCATGAGGATTAGATGAGAAATAAGTGAGCCAACGGATGCTGACTGTAACCCCATCCCCAACACCTTTGTCAATTTTTCTCTAAAGTGAAGTATTAATAGAATGTCCTTAAATCATGGACTTTATCTGACTAAAAATTTGTTAAGAGCTAGATAACTGAGAATAGTGCTTTCTTGGACTGATTTTTTCTTGCATCTGACCATTATTTTTGTGTATTTGTCTTGTCTCCTGGCAAGCACTTTCAGGACTAGGATGTGGCTTCCTTATCATTTCTATTCCCAAGAGATTATATAGAGTAGTGCACACTTACTATGTACTTGATCAATATTGTTTGCATGAATGAATAACCCAACGAATCTGTGTTTTGCATGCACGTCAGTGTTTATTTCATTCATGAGGGATAGTTGTCTTTTTTTAAATGAAACCAGGAGACCACAGGCTTTCATGGCCAACTCTAATATTTGTCACTCTCAATATGAAGGGGTTTTTCAATATTTTACTTCTAATACCATTTCCTCTTATTGTTTTTTTTTTCCTCTTATTGTTTTTATTGTGGGAATTCTTTTCTATGTCTTTTATTTATGTTTGCATTTCATCATAATATAAAACATTTTAGGTCTCTAAAAGACTTCCTCCAATTTCTTATATTTTCCAAACTTGGTTACCAATATGCATACTTTGTTATCAGAACGTAGGTTATTTAAAACTATATTTAAATCAGTTCTACAACATTCAACTGGATGAACTAACTGGTAATTCTCTTTTTTCCCCCGGCTGAACCTTAGGACATGCATGATCTTAGTTTCCCACCAGAGATGGAAACCATGACCCCTGCAGTGGAGATTCAGAGTCTTAACCACTGGGTCACCAGGGAAGTCCAAAAATTGGTAATTCTTTGTGAAGAATTTTGACTGCCATTCACTCTTACTGTAGGTTTTGGTCAGACAGAATTTAGACCCCATGAGACATTTTATACTTTCAATCTATTTCACCAGTTGCTTGATAACGTGTAGAAAATAGGTCTTCAGAGTGAATGTAGCCTTACTGATAGACTGAAAATTTCTCAAAGTGTATGCTGGTGGCTTCTCTGTTCTAGCCCCCATATGGAATACATTCAAAGTAAAGCAAAAGATAGCCCCATGAGGATTAGATGAGAAATAAGTGAGCCAACGGATGCTGACTGTAACCCCATCCCCAACACCTTTGTCAATTTTTCTCTAAAGTGAAGTATTAATAGAATGTCCTTAAATCATGGACTTTATCTGACTAAAAATTTGTTAAGAGCTAGATAACTGAGAATAGTGCTTTCTTGGACTGATTTTTTCTTGCATCTGACCATTATTTTTGTGTATTTGTCTTGTCTCCTGGCAAGCACTTTCAGGACTAGGATGTGGCTTCCTTATCATTTCTATTCCCAAGAGATTATATAGAGTAGTGCACACTTACTATGTACTTGATCAATATTGTTTGCATGAATGAATAACCCAACGAATCTGTGTTTTGCATGCACGTCAGTGTTTATTTCATTCATGAGGGATAGTTGTCTTTTTTTAAATGAAACCAGGAGACCACAGGCTTTCATGGCCAACTCTAATATTTGTCACTCTCAATATGAAGGGGTTTTTCAATATTTTACTTCTAATACCATTTCCTCTTATTGTTTTTTTTTTCCTCTTATTGTTTTTATTGTGGGAATTCTTTTCTATGTCTTTTATTTATGTTTGCATTTCATCATAATATAAAACATTTTAGGTCTCTAAAAGACTTCCTCCAATTTCTTATATTTTCCAAACTTGGTTACCAATATGCATACTTTGTTATCAGAACGTAGCAATTCTACTTTAAAGTAGCATTAAGTATTTATATTTTCTTTTAAACTTTTTAGGGACTTCCCTGGTGGTCCACTGGTTAAGACTCTGTGTTCCCAGTGCAGGGGACCTGGGTTCAATCCCTGGTCAGGGAACTAGATCCCATATGCTACCACTAAGACCTAGTGCAGCCAAACAAATAAATACTTAAAAAAAAACAACAAAAAAAACCTATCAACCTCATCAGTTTGTAGATGAGGAATAAAACCCAGAGGAATGAAATGACTTTTCTGGAGTAGAATCCTAACTGGAATCTACCTCTCCTAATTCCTAGCCAGAACTTTTAAAATTTATTATGTGGACCTAGCATCAATTGCTCTCAATAAAATCTCCAGGAGTCTGGAATTTTAGCCATTACTTTTCTTACAGCATTCACCCTTAGATGATTTCTTTTTGTGTTTCACATTTATTTGTTAAAAGATAGAAGGAAATGTCTTTTCCTACCTACCTCACGACTTTTAGATTAAATAGGAAGTTATGATAGACATAGACATTCTTAGAAGGAAGCTGTATATTCAACATATTACTTGTGAAAAATATAAGGCTTTTCTGGGGATGTCTTCAACCAGAACTAGGAATGAAAGACTCTACAATACTTTAAAATACTACTTCACCACATATAATCTTTAGTAACGCTTTTTCCTCTAGGATTGTTTCTAAGATTGATCACATTATTCTGTATACCTGCAGTTCATTCCTTTTCACCCTTATGTAATATTCCATCATCTGACTATTTCTTTGTAGTTTAGGGGTACATGTATATGTGACAAAATTAATTTTTAAGAAGCAAGGAGATGATTTTTTAAAATAAGCATAGTAATGACCTCTTAAGGGGAGAAAGGGGTATGGAATTAGACAAGAAGCCTCAGGGCAGCTTTAATATTATGCATAGTATTTCATTTCAGGGGTTCTTTAAGTGTATCTCAAAGCTGCCAGCATCACCTGAGATCTTGTTAGAAATTCCTACTTTCAGATCCTATCCAGTCCTATTGAATGAGAGACTCTCAGGTGTGTCCAGCAATCATGTTGTATGAAGGTCTTTAGGTGACTCTGATGTATGCTGATGTTTGAGAACCACTGGTATCAGGTTACGCTTCATAACTCACATACAAGCTTCGCTCTCTCATTCTCTGTCTCTTTCTCACATTACATAATACAAAGTAAAATGGAAACATCTGAGCAGTGACTAACCAGAAATAAAGTATGATGGACATAGGCGAGATATTTGAGAGCAATTCTTTTTGCAGGCGATGTAGTCCAGAAGGCAAATGGTAGGAAGAAAGGAAAGAAGAGTGGAGGATGGGGGTAATTCAGGAGAAAGGTGCAGGTGAGATAAGAGAGGGTCCTTTTTGCAGTACGTTATGAAAAAAGTGCGATTGAAAATATAGAATACACTTTGAAGTATACATATGGATCTGTGTGTGCACACATGCATGTGTGTGTGTGTGTGTGTGTGTGTATGTGTGTGTGTGCTTAGAATGATACCTTGCTTGGAAAGGTTAGTATGCCCCTGTGGTAGAGATAATTACTCCCCCTCTCAACTCACCCGTGCTTCTGAATAATTTAGACTCAGCAAGGAATAACTTTCTCTCACGGCAGGATGCAACTGCTGTTATTCAAATAGATCTTGCTGCCTTGGCCAGGTATTTGAAAATGAAACGAATCTGTATCATTACTACTTTGACTCCCTTTTTCTTTGGAGCTGCAGTTGCCTTTGCGAGCTATCTCTTTTCCCTGCTGCTAGCATCACGTATCATCATATTGAAAGTGAACACACAGAAAGGAGAAAAAAGCATAGTCTTTATTTATTTTGAAAGAAACCCACTATTAACTGAACACTTATTCTTAAATGGCATACAGGTGTTCTAACTGCAGAAGGGAAGTCCACTCTGAAAGGCACCACACAGTCTCACAGTTAAAGATGTCACTGAAGGACACAGAGGACTTGAACCTTTCAAATGCCTGGGGACACTTAGGTAAGAATCTCTTCAAAGAAATGAACCGCACAACATACACACCCTAAGGAAAACACCTCTAGCAGACAGAAAACAGCCCCAAATTAGTTTTCTACATCTCTGGGGCTTGGCATTGGCAACACGTTTTGGACCAGAGAGATACCAGAACAACAGTTTATCCTCGTTACCAGACTTGTATTAAGGAAATACCCAATTCCATAAGAAAGACTTGTTATCACCTTATTATCGTAAAAATTTCCTAACCAATCTCCTATCCACTGACATTGTCCATAAACCAATCTATCCATCACACCACTGCTAGACTGACCTTTATGAAGAACAGCTTTGTGTCCTGGGTCGACATGTTACATCTCTGCCACTGTTCTAGCCAATTAGAAACCCAAAGGTGACTGTAAAATGGAAGTGTTAGTTGCTAAATCGTGTCCACCTCTTTGCAACCCATGGACGGTAGCCGGCCCGGCTCCTCTGTCTGTGGGATTCTCCAGGCAAGAATACTGAAGTGGGAGTGCTATTTCCTTCGCCAAGGTGACTGTAAGCCCTACTATTAATAATTGTGTAAGATCTTCTTTATACATTTTTGTGCAATAACTCCTGGTGTCTTTTGACTTTCTTATTAATATTTTAGCCCTTCATCTTGGTCTCTTCATATATTTTTACCTTATTATATCATGTTTATTGTTGTTAGTTGCATCAAATGCTTTTAGAATGTGGAAAGGTACAAACAGATGCATAAGTACATGTAGTGGTGATTTAGTTGCTAAGTCATGTCTGACTCTTGCAACCCCATGGACTATAGCATGTCAGGTCCCTCTGTCCATGGGATTTTCCAGGCAAGAATACTGGAGTTGGTTGTCATTTCCTTCTCTAACGGATTCCCAACCCAGGGATTGAACCCACATCTCCTGCATTTCAGGTGGATTCTTTACTGCTGAGCCACCAGGGATTCCTGCATAAGTAAATATGGCAAGTCATTTTCCTTCTTAAAGGCTTTCAAATCTTCTCTCCTGTGCACTAAAAGAACTCTGAACTTCTCCATCTAACTGACATCCACCTTGGTGTGGCCTTCACCATGTTTTCAGTTTTACTGTTCACTTTCCAAGGATGTCCACTCGATGGCCCATCAGACTGGATCACTTGCCTCTCCCCAAACTTGCTGTGTGTTTTCCTGATGCCACACCTTTGTGCCTACTGTTACCTCTACCAGGATTATTTCCTCCCTATTTCTGCCTGTTGAGATCCTCACTATTAAATTCCACAGGCTCCACTGCTACTTCTTCCTGAATCCTTCCCTGATCTAGCCACCATTTATAGTCTGCCCCCTGGCTAGACCATTTTCTTTATTGCCCTCATCATATTTGACCTTGTATTGCAGTTTTTTTTATACACTTTATTTATATTATCCATTGTGTGTCCTGAAAAACTAGAAGCTTCTTTAGGGCAAGGAGCCGTGGTCCATTCATCATTGTATCCTCTTTACAGCATGTAGTCTGTTGTATACAGTAGTTGCTCAACAAATGTTTGTTGAACAAATTTGTAAGAATTAAAATAAGAAATGCAATTGTATTTATATTTACATAGGAAAGATCATGTTTTAGCATCTGAATAGATATACAGAAACATATGGGACCACCTAGTACAACTCGTTCCCAGTATTGGAAAATCCAACAAAAAAAGGCAGGTCTTGCTCCTTTATGAAGAATATCTTGCTTCTTTTCATTGAAAAAGAACATTGGCCCCAGAGCATTGAATAATTTGGGGAAAGGATCTAATGAACCTAGAAAATATAGTTAAACATATACAGAAGAAAATGTAAACACAATAACATCAGTAATGCTAACCTCCAGGAAGAAAATAAGAATACAATTTGTCTGTTCTCCTATGGTATAGTTATTGGAATGGTTAAATGTCCCATTGAGTTCCCCAAACTGTTTAAAAACTCACCAGACACCTGAAGTCAGTTTAAAGAATTTAGTAATGTGCCCTTAGAGACAGAGACAGGACATAGCTGCCAAAAATAGATCCGATGAGTGAGTGCAGCAGAATTCCTAGTATGACAAAATCAGGAAGCAGGAATTTATTGAGCCGAAAATCATAACAGGAAAGCAAAAGACAATGATAATGATAATACTTGATTCTTAAAGTGGATGCTGTTAAATAAGCATACAAATATTACAGAAGTTTAATATGATGCTCATTTTCCCCTACTGATATGATTTGTATATACAATGTGTAGAGAAAAGAATATTACCCATTATTCTGGTTCTACAACTATTAAGCCATTAACCACTGCGTTCATCCAATGACAGTGCACCTGAGGGGAATTCAGGGTGGAGAAAAACAGGAAGCAATCTGTGCTTTGGAAAGGTTACTGACCCCTAGATACTTAAGATGCATACTTAAGGAACAATTTCAATGATTCCCAGATTCCTGCATCTTCCCATATGTAGAAAAGCACGAAAATCATTAACTTGAGACTTCTGTTCTTTGTAATTAGCAGTAATCTTTTGATGTTCAACTACATGTCCCCATCCCACCTGCCCCCCGCCCCCGCCGCCGGAAAAGAATTCATATATATCCTGGCTTCTCCATCACCTCTTTGGAGCATTTCCTCTGAGCTGTCTGAGACGCTCTCTCCCAGGCTACAGTCCTCAGTAAGGTCCCCAAATAAAACTTAACTTGCAACTTTTACATTGTGCCTTCTTTGTTCAGTCAACACATGTTGACGTGTTCATTATCACTTCTAAGAACTACATTCTGAAAATACCTTCTGTTAACTACACTCAACATATATTTCATATTTACCTATTTGGTTAAAAGAAGCAAAAAAAAAAAAAAAAGCTGAGGATCAAAAGTCAAAAGGAACAAAGAAGACTTGAAAGTAATTATTTTGAGGATTTTTTTGTTTAGGCTTGAAAAAAATGGCATTCAGCGTGCTGTTACTGACATACAGTTCAATCTGTGACCCTTAAAACCAAACAGTATGAATAATCCAAAGCTTGCCTGAACCCAAGACTTTTATATTACAGTCATTCTTTTTTCTTCAGCATTGTGTAGCTGCCTTGCTGCACAACAATAGGAACATATATTTCCTGCCTTTCTTTTTCTTTTCATTTTTTTCTTTGTTTTGAAAGCAAGCTTTAGAGTTTAAGATTTCTCCATCATATAAAGTGGGACAGAAGTACTTATGACTGTTTTTATGTTTTTATTCATGACCTAGGTCACAAAAAATGTTAGCTTTGAAGTATGAAAAAAATGCTTCTTTATTTTTTTAACATTTGGAAGATACACCTGCATCTTTAACATTGTATAATGAAGGTGCTTAATTTCAGTTCTTTATGTGCTCTCCATTATTAATGTTCCAAGCAGTAAAATTTATGAAATGAAATGGTACTTTTATGGAAGTGATTGATCACTTTTGCTTTCCAAAAAATAATCTTGCGAAGCATTATGTTTTTGCTTTTCATCTTCATAAGTCATCCTCATGGAAGGTGCTAATCCAGAAGATGCAATTGTGACCTGTTGCCTGTAGGTATTCAGGTTATATTTTCATTGTTAGGGGATTATATTTCAATTCTTTACCTGTAGTTTTTCCTGCAATAACCACTTACAGAATCTCCCTGTCTTAGTGTTTTATTAAATTTCAGTTTCCCTTCACATTGCAACCAGATAAATTTTCAGATTCATTAAACAGATATCATTTTCCTCTTAAAAAGATCTTTACTGTCTACCGAATCACTTTGATTTGGCAAGGCCCTCCATGAATTATCTCCAACTCATCTTTCTAGCTTTTCCTGTCACAACTCCCTTGGGGGGACTTATGTTTCAAGACAACTTATACACTATACACCTGGGTCATCCAGTCCCTCTGTTGAGCCATAATCAGTGTCAAGGCTGTAAAGAACAAAGGATTTTACTTGGGGAGTCTTAAAAATTTCAATTCAGGACACACAGATCCAGGTAAAGCCAAAAGATATTCCAGGGAAGAAAGAGTTAGAAGCTTCTAAAAGCAAAACCTACAAGGTTGTTCAAGAATAATGATTGCCACTGATGCAAGAAAGGAACGATTTGTCCTTAAGGCATAGTCTGTCCCGAGTTATTTTAGGGTAAGGGTCTGATATGTATCTTGAGTTTCTGGAACACTGAGCAGATGTTCTGAATGCCTATGTTAAGACAAAAAGAATGGTCAAAGTTCAGATTCCGTCAGGGCAGAGACATGCATGTCATACTTTCTCAATGGCTTCCTGGCTTCATTTTAGAGAGCTCTCTTAGCAGTACTGACTCCATTTGGTTTTCCTTACACACCTCATTTCTAGCTATATTCTGAGGCCCAGTTTAAATGCTCCATGTTCCACAGTCTTATGTCTTTCATTTATTATAGCTTTTATATCTTACTTCCCCTCACAATTATTTTCCCTTGCAATAGTTTCTTAGTTGCAGGAACTACCCTATAATCCCAAAGCACTATGGCAAACTTCCCTGTACATGCTGATTGCTATGAATGATAAGAATGATCTCTCACATCTATCCCTGGACCTCTGAACTTTCCTGTCTTAATAACATTTAGATATGCACTTTTCTAGTTAAGGGAATTAATGTCATAGCAATCTTTCTCTCCATCAACTAGAGGAATCAAGTAACTTAGAGATAATAGTGCTGTCCACCATGAGAGATGTACTGTTTAGTATGTATGGAAACAATGTCAGGTTCATTCATGAAAAACAAGAGTTCTGAACAAGAAGTGAAGTCTCTGAATCAGTAGTTAAAGTTGACAGAGCACAGCAAGATGTAGTTCCCTCAGACATTTGAAGAAAGAACCAAACCATCAATTTAGCCTATAGAATGTGGGACTCGGCATGAAACCAAGCCTTACAGACATCAATAAAACCACAGAGGCAGACCTGAGACATGAGATTCTCTTTAGCTTCAACCATAATTTGCATAAATCCCAGAACTCAAGACTCAGATACCAACAATACTCAAAATAATCCTTACAATTGTCTAAGGCTTTAGTGATCTCCTACTGATAAAAGGTGTTATTTATCCTTTCTTGACCCATCATTTAAAAGCAAATGTCCTGGTCACTAAAATAAAGGCTTAAGCGCTCTCTTCCCTGTTTATTCGGTTAGTTAAATTGGCAGGCCACCACCAGAGGGAAATTGATGTCTATTAGTATCACAGGTGTAGGTTTCGAAGTCTCTCAGGAAGTTGTCCAGGATGTCACTGTTTTGAAGACTGACTTCCCCTTGGAAATAAAAAAAGTAAATACATCCTGCACTATTGTCACACTGAGCTATGGACCAGCAAGGGCTTAAAAGCCTCTTGAGAAATAAACACAAGTGACAAAAGGCTAATTCTTTTGGCATTCTTTACAGGAAAACCATGTTCCTCTCTGAGGAGAAAACTCTATGAAGTTGGTCATTTGTGGGTTCCTTAGAAGTCCCCCTCTGGGTAGGGGGAGGGGGAGGACAGCCAATTATCAGATTGCGTGGGTGGTCTGACAGCAATATCTGTCACCTATTGACCTCAGGAGTAGCACAGCTGATCAGGCTGACGTTGACATGTTTTTCTCTGCTCTATGCATATCCCTCCTGAAGCTGTGCCAAATTTTCTGATAGTCTGAAAACAACTTATTGTCTCTGATAGCTGAGATTGAAGAGCTGCAAACTAGGTATAAAGGAATTCAATCACATTAAGTCCCTAGGCAATGTAGGGGCAAAAGAACTAGAGGATTATTCCAGAAGACTGAATAATAAGTATCTTGTCAAATGAACCAGCCACTGGTTCATTCAGTGAAGGTCTAGATTCTGGCACAGTCTTAATGAGTTTGTGTACTATTTAGCTGTCCCATGAGGAGTTTGCCACTCACTATAAACAAAACAAGTAAACAAATCAATACTGGGCCCACCAAGTTGCTTTTCCCACAGTGTGTTTTTCACACACAGATCCGTCAAAATTGGCAAAACATGGATGAAACAAATTCAAAGGCTTTTGAATATAGGACTTCTCAAAACCTTTATGCTGTGCCCATATGCTTTGTGAGTCTTTAAGAAGCTAGAATGTGCAGCGTTTCCCTACCGCGTCTGACTATGACAACCAATTCACAGGCTCACCCAGTGGGATCAGGGCTTGGTTCTTTGATGAATGTGGATGGAAGATGGAATACTTGTTAACAACAAACTCAGTCAGCAGGCAGCATCACTACTGAAGAGAACAGTTCACACAGTGAACTAGTTTTTGTTTTCTTTCACGGATTAAACTCTCTCTACTTAACTGTCTGTTTTCGGCTTAAATAACAAGACAACAAGCATCATCCTGCGTACTTTTTGTTTTAGGTCACTCTAAGAAGTTCGTTGACTTGTATCTAGAGAAAAGAGTACAAAACAATACTGCCCTTACAGAACATCCTTTTCTCAAGTTTCCTTTTTGAGTCTTCACACCGCTAGAATAAAGGAGAACTAAAATGATATTTCTGTAAGGAAAGCTGGGCCTTTACTAGTTTGGCAGGTATCATGTTAGAGAGCCTTTCACTCTGGATGGAGCAGTAATATCAGGTCTCATGCAAATGGCTCCTTCTTTCTTGGTTTGTTTATCTATGTGATAAATGTTTATTGAGGGCTCACTGCATCCCTAGCACTCTTTTATGTGTTTGGAATAGAGTTGTTAACAAAAATCACTGAACTTATGGAGCTTAGATTTTATGGAGGAAAGAGATAGATATTCATAAATTACCAAATAAATGATATGCTTACCGATTAGACAATCAATATAAAGGAACTAAAATAAGGTGATAAGCCGGAGAATGACTCAGAGGAGTCAGGATTTCTTTATATTAAAAAGTGCAACTTATAATTTAATTTGCTCATCCCAAATATGTTTATAATGAAATTTGCAGTATGTACATATTAAGTTTCATCAGTTGTGTCCGATTCTTTGTGACCTCATGGACTGTAGCCCACCAGGCTCCTCTGTCCATAGGGTTCTCCAGGCAAGGACACTGGAGTGGGTTGCCATTCCATTATCCAGGGGATCTTCCTGACCCAGGCATCAAATCGAGTCTCCTGTGGCTCCTGCATACAGGCAGATTCTTTACCACTGAGCCACTGAGGAAGTCCCATATTGTATACAGAAGAGGTAGTAACTGAACTAATGAGAAGCTAGCTATGTGAAGATCTAGAAGGGCAAACTTTCAGGTATGAAGCACAGGACACAAGAACCCTGTGCTGGGGTCTTTGTAAGAAGAGAGAAAAGCAAAGTGTGGCTGGAACATAGCAAGCAAGGGAACAAACAGTTGTGTGATTTGATGAATCAGTGGTTCTCAAGTGTGATCAAGTACTTTGGTACCACTGGCTGGCAAGCTGTACTGTTGAGTTCACTGAGTAAGAGACAGTGCCCTCAAGTGTCCAATTTATGCAGGTCCTGATGGTTCTCTGATTATGAAAAATCAGGGAGATAAGATTTAGTGCATGTGGTTCTCAAAATATGTTCCCTGGCCAAGTGACATCAGTAGCACTTAGAAATTTGTTAGAAATGTATATTCTTTTTTTAATATACATATTTTCCAAATTCTGAATGATTGCCAATCTAACGGTTGAGAATAACTTCGTTGTTACTTTTATTTTTTTGGCTGAACCACCCAACATGTGGAATCTTTGTTCCCTGACCAGGGATGAAAACCACACCCCCTGTATTAGAAGCGCAGAGTCTTAAACCACTGGACCACCAAGGAAGTCCCAGAAACGTATATTCTCAACCCCAATGTAGACCTACCAAACTAGAAACCCTGGGGCTGAGTCCCAGAGCCTGTGTTGTAACAAGCTGTCCAGGTGATTCTGATGCCAGAGAGGGTTAGAGAGCCACAGTGTCAGGAAACAGCTGGGAGTGTGGGTGTGGATTCAAAGAGTGTCACTCTCAACCAGGAAGAAGTATCTTCTTTCATTTCAAAGCCTTACTCCTCCATGTGTGCCCTTAAACTCATCTTCTACTAGAAAGAACCTAGTTTAATTAATTCAGTAATTCTTCCTGACTGTACTAGAACTGAAACAGGCAATGCTCTCAGGGTTGTACATGACCGATTTCAGCGAATCTTCATAATAACTCTGTAGACTAGGTACTATTATCATTCCCATTTTATAGGTCAGGAATGGGGGTGGGGGAGGTGGTGCACAGAGAAGAAATTTCCCCCAGGTCACACAGGTAATAAGAGGAAATGTATGAATCTGGACAGTCTGGTTTTATAGCCATATGAATAAATACTTTTCTATTCAGTCTCTCAATATACCTGAGAACAGTTGGGGTGATTTGATCTAAGATAACATTGTTCAAACAGTTGCCTTCACCTTTGACTTTGACTTTAAGTCACTGAATTATGTCCATAGGGGTTATCTGGTGACTATTCTTGTCCAAAGCTCATGAGAGGTGAAACAGCTTGCCTAAGATTAGATAGCCAGTTAGTGCCAGAAAGGAGACTTCAAACCAGAGCCCTAACTTTCAACTCAGTGTTAAGACACATGCAATGAAAACACAACTGCTGATAAGACATCCTGAAAACAACAAAGGCAGGCCATATACCCAGTGGCTCCTGGATGTACCAGCCTTCCTTTATCTTGCGATTGAGAGCACAATAAGTTTTTTTCCTAATTCTGATGCCCTTGAAGGGCCATAGAACAGAGTCCCCGAGGGAGGTATGCCCTGTCTACCAATACTGCCCTCTGAGCACAGGGTACAAGAAGGGAACATTAAGTTCTATTCCTAATAGCTTTCATTGTCAAATACATGAAAATAATAACACCTCAAAAAAAGTAACTCCCCCCAAACCCTGCCCTGTCCCTGAGTGTAAATGTATCCCTAAGAAAATTATCCATCACCTCAGCCCTCTACGCTAAAGGCCTTGTCACAAAACTTCAAGCATATTACACCTCAACTCTCCATTTTGACATGTAAATCTGAAAGTAACCTACTTTTCTGTCTTTACCTTCTGCTCTGCATTTACAAAAGTGTGATGTATAATTTAAGTTTTTAATCTCAAATGTGTTTGCTCTATAGGAAAGTTCTGTAATGATAAAATGTACTATCTCTGCTTAGTTTTCTTTATAAATATACTAACTTCTCTTGTCATCTTCCCTGTATTATAGTGAGCAAATACAATAAATTATTAATTCTGATGTAAAACCCAGTTCTGATTGGCATGATTTTTATTTTCATTAGATTTATTCAAGCTATTGGAGGGGGGCTTCTTAGAGAATTAATAATTAATTACATATCATGTTTTGTAAATGAGATGTAATTTTAAAATACATTTCCTATTTATCATCAGGCCTTCCAAAACAATTTCTCTTTGAACAAAAGGAAGTGTCTTCAAAATATCTTTGGATGTTTTTAACATAAAGTTCATTTTGTTCCTGCCTATCCCACAAACATAATGTTTATGAGAGGGAAAAATGGTCCCTTAAGTTCTCTGAAGGGGAGCTCTTACTTACAAATCTTTTCTCAAGTATTTTTGAGATTAGGATGTGTATTGAGAAGCTGTGCCCACACTCTTAGTAAGGATCCGAGGAGAAAGTATTTTGCTCAAATATCAGCTTCTTCTTCTTCTTTTTTTTTTTTTTGTCTTGCTTTCCTTTCAGTTAAAATATGACTTTCTCCAGAGCCCTAACTTTCAACTCAGTGTTAAGACACATGCAAAAAAGAAACATCCTAAAAAAGAGCAACCAATGTACCAGCCTTCCTTTATCTTGCGATTGAGAGCACAATAAGTTTTTTCCTAATTCTGATGCCCTTGAAGGGCCATAGAACAGAGTCCCCGAGGGAGGTATGCCCTGTCTACCAATACTGCCCTCTGAGCACAGGGTACAAGAAGGGAACATTAAGTTCTATTCCTAATAGCTTTCATTGTCAAATACATGAAAATAATAACACCTCAAAAAAAGTAACTCCCCCCAAACCCTGCCCTGTCCCTGAGTGTAAATGTATCCCTAAGAAAATTATCCATCACCTCAGCCCTCTACGCTAAAGGCCTTGTCACAAAACTTCAAGCATATTACACCTCAACTCTCCATTTTGACATGTAAATCTGAAAGTAACCTACTTTTCTGTCTTTACCTTCTGCTCTGCATTTACAAAAGTGTGATGTATAATTTAAGTTTTTAATCTCAAATGTGTTTGCTCTATAGGAAAGTTCTGTAATGATAAAATGTACTATCTCTGCTTAGTTTTCTTTATAAATATACTAACTTCTCTTGTCATCTTCCCTGTATTATAGTGAGCAAATACAATAAATTATTAATTCTGATGTAAAACCCAGTTCTGATTGGCATGATTTTTATTTTCATTAGATTTATTCAAGCTATTGGAGGGGGGCTTCTTAGAGAATTAATAATTAATTACATATCATGTTTTGTAAATGAGATGTAATTTTAAAATACATTTCCTATTTATCATCAGGCCTTCCAAAACAATTTCTCTTTGAACAAAAGGAAGTGTCTTCAAAATATCTTTGGATGTTTTTAACATAAAGTTCATTTTGTTCCTGCCTATCCCACAAACATAATGTTTATGAGAGGGAAAAATGGTCCCTTAAGTTCTCTGAAGGGGAGCTCTTACTTACAAATCTTTTCTCAAGTATTTTTGAGATTAGGATGTGTATTGAGAAGCTGTGCCCACACTCTTAGTAAGGATCCGAGGAGAAAGTATTTTGCTCAAATATCAGCTTCTTCTTCTTCTTTTTTTTTTTTTTGTCTTGCTTTCCTTTCAGTTAAAATATGACTTTCTCAGAGAATACCTGAATAATAAATGTGAGTCATTTTGCTTGAACAGGAATACTGGGTTTTCTTTAAATATTTAGAAAAATTTTTAATTTTGTTTTATTTATTTATTTGGCTATTCTAGGTTTGCATTGCTGCTACAGGCTCTTCTCTAGCTGAGTAGGGGATACTCTCTAGTTAAGGTGAGTAGGCTTCTTGTTGTGGTAACTTCTCTTGTTGTGGAACTCGGGCTCTAGGGCACAAGAGCTTCAACAGTTGAGGGTCCAAGGCTCTAGAGCTCAGGCTCCATAGTTATGGCTCATGGGCTTGGTTGCTCTGCAGCATGTGGGATCTTCCCGGGTCAGGGATTGAACCCATGTCTCCTGCATTGGCAGGCGAACTCTCCACCACTGAGCTACCAGGGAAACCCACTGGGTTTTCGACTGCAATAAAAGAAAACATTTCTAAACTGTTACAGTTCCTGAAAACTGGGTCATGGGCCAGTGCACTACAATATAGAAATTCTGTGTTGTACGATTAATTTTAATTAAGAGCTAGTTCGATTTTCAGGTGAACTGGTATCCTATTTCCCCAACACGGCGCATTAGCAGTGTCACTGCAACTTGAGAAGTTACTAGGAAATGTTTTTAGCCTTGTAGCTGATTATCAACAGATCATATCAGGTTTAAAGAAAAGGCTCACTTCTCTTCCAAGTGACAGAAGTTCTCATACGAGGATTACATGTCTTTCCAGAAGCCTGAGAAAGCATTCCACTTTTTATTCTATTTGTTTTCTTTTTTTCTCACCTGCACATGTTCAGTTTGTTTCATTAAACGATGTGCAGATACACAAATAGCTCTATTGAGACAGGCACACCTGTTTATCTCTAACATTTTAGACAGTGTGCCAGGCACTAGGGTGACCAGCTGTCCTAGTTTGCCTGGGATTGAAGGCTTTTCCTGGGATTGAAGGCTTTTCCTTGAATACTGGACTCCACTGCCCAGACCAAGAAAGTCTTTGATCAGCCTGGGTAGTTGGTGAACTGAATTCAGGAAAGTCATCCCTATATAACAATGCAAAACTTTCTGCTCCACAACAATTAATTTTGGACTTAACGGGAGGGTGGGGATTTGAGAAGATAATGTAATATTTCTCAAAGATAATAAAGGAGTGAAAAATCATCATTTCAGTCAAAAGGTATGAAAACATGTCAGGTGTCAATGTCAGAGGTAACAGGAAAAGTATGAAGAGACTATTAATAATCATAATTGTAGATTCTATGACTTCATTTGGGTCCCAGGATCTATTCCAAGTGTTAAACAGTGGGGTTTGTATCTCAAGCTGAACAATAATGAAAAGAATTATGAAAAATATTGGCACTATTTATTTTTATCTGCAAGAAATCCAAAATAGGCTGTGAATTATTGTGTAACAGTTACTGAACTGTGCCATTAGATGTGAGACAGATGGGCAGGTTACAGTTACATGTACTTTCAGTTTCAGCCTATGGAATTATAGTTCTAAGAGAAGAAGTGTCCATTTTATGTGAAGTCTGGGGTTCAGACCAAGAGTCTTTGGATTTTAGTTCTTTGATCCAACACAAAGTTACGTGCTTTCGGCCAAGTTCCTTAAACTTAGTGCCACAGTTTTCTGATTCTTTGACTTGAGAGAGCAAAATTAGCTCTAAACTTCTAGGCCGAACAATTCTGGACAGTCCATAAAAGCAGTGGTTATTTGAAGTAAAGATGGGAGAGAAGTCAACTTTGTGTGCATGCTAAGTTGCTTCAGTTGTGTCTGACTCTTTGTGATCCTGTGGATTGTAGCCCTGCCAGGCTCCATGGAATTCTCCAGGCAAGAATACTAGAGTATATATCTATATCTATATTGATATAGATACTCAATTCCATCTAACTGTCACCTAATTTACACAATGATTAACATCTTTGCAATCTTGTTTCATTTATTCCACCCATTTTTTTGGCCTGGAATATATTAAAACAAATTGATTATACTTCATCCATAAATAATTCAGTCTGCATCATTAACAGTTGGATAGATATGAAAATGATTTTTAAAAGAAACAATAAATGCAGTACTATGTTAAAGTCATCCCTATATAACAATGCAAAACTTTCTGCTCCACAACAATTAATTTTGGACTTAACGGAGGGTGGGATTTGAGAAGATAATGTAATATTTCTCAAAGATAATAAAGGAGTGAAAATCATCATTTCAGTCAAAAGGTATGAAAACATGTCAGGTGTCAATGTCAGAGGTAACAGGAAAAGTATGAAGAGACTATTAATAATCATAATTGTAGATTCTATGACTTCATTTGGGTCCCAGGATCTATTCCAAGTGTTAAACAGTGGGGTTTGTATCTCAAGCTGAACAATAATGAAAAGAATTATGAAAAATATTGGCACTATTTATTTTTATCTGCAAGAAATCCAAAATAGGCTGTGAATTATTGTGTAACAGTTACTGAACTGTGCCATTAGATGTGAGACAGATGGGCAGGTTACAGTTACATGTACTTTCAGTTTCAGCCTATGGAATTATAGTTCTAAGAGAAGAAGTGTCCATTTTATGTGAAGTCTGGGGTTCAGACCAAGAGTCTTTGGATTTTAGTTCTTTGATCCAACACAAAGTTACGTGCTTTCGGCCAAGTTCCTTAAACTTAGTGCCACAGTTTTCTGATTCTTTGACTTGAGAGAGCAAAATTAGCTCTAAACTTCTAGGCCGAACAATTCTGGACAGTCCATAAAAGCAGTGGTTATTTGAAGTAAAGATGGGAGAGAAGTCAACTTTGTGTGCATGCTAAGTTGCTTCAGTTGTGTCTGACTCTTTGTGATCCTGTGGATTGTAGCCCTGCCAGGCTCCATGGAATTCTCCAGGCAAGAATACTAGAGTATATATCTATATCTATATTGATATAGATACTCAATTCCATCTAACTGTCACCTAATTTACACAATGATTAACATCTTTGCAATCTTGTTTCATTTATTCCACCCATTTTTTTGGCCTGGAATATATTAAAACAAATTGATTATACTTCATCCATAAATAATTCAGTCTGCATCATTAACAGTTGGATAGATATGAAAATGATTTTTAAAAGAAACAATAAATAGTTTTCAGTACTATGTTAAAGTCATCAAATCTTTTCTTTCAATCTTACAACTTTAATAATACCATTTTGCTCTCTTCTACCCTATAGAAATACACACTCCTAGTGGATGATAGGAAATATATGTGAAACATGAAGGATATTTTACTGTCTCAGCTATAGTCTTTCAAGTACAGCAGGAACCTTGCTTTGATAGGAAAAACTGCATCATGATTTCAAAATGATAGATTACTATAATAATCAAATGGAAAATATGTATTTATTTCATTTAAATGTCTTCTTAGCTCTATGATATTTTGGGATATGCTAAATTAAATGTAGAATGGGCCTATCCAGGTTCATAATACATAGCTCATCTGTCTATTTTAATAAGGCCATTTTTCTAGGGATGTTAGCACCTGATGGCTTTAATGATTAGGTGACACTATTTCACAAGTAACTGAGATATCATTCCCCACAAACTCATCATAAGGCACACCAGAGGTGTAAAGTAGATGATTAAACACCTATTTATCTTATGCACTTTAGTAAGCACTATCCATATAAATGGTAGCCATTGGTTTATAAATGAAAAACTATGTTTTGTTGTACTTTTTATAACTCCTTAGTTTATTTTATATCAATTATATCTCAAATAAACTATTTTAAAATTTACAGTGAGATACGACTACATCTCTTATCAAAGAGGGAAGCCATCCAGAATTAAGAGTGGGCTCTTGTCAATACTCAGAAATGAATTGTCCCTGGAGACACGTACTGACAAAGCAAAAGACTTTGTTGGGAAGGGGCACCTAGGCTGAGAACTTCACGGTAAAGGAACCCAGGAGACCTGCTCTGCCATGTGACTCATAGTCTTGGGCTTTATGGTAATGGGGTTAATTTCTGGGTTGTCTCTGGCCAGTATGTTTGTGCCTCTCTTTGGTGTGACTTAGGGTCTTTCCTGTTGGCATGTGCATCTCTCAGCCATGCTGGATTCTAGCATGAGGGTTTCTGAGAAGCTGGCAGGACATATTAATGGCTGATGTCTCCTCCTCCTTTTGGTTTCTTCTGAATTCTTCTGGCTGACGGTAGGCTGTCCGTTCCATGTTCCTTATTGGTTGTGAGGAAGCCCATGCAAGTGGTTAATATCATGTCAGAGGTGGTTTTGGTCAATGATTTTCTAACACAGCTATCACAGTGGTTAACATAAAAGAAAGATAAAAAGAAAAAAGAAAGAAAGAATCAGACCAGTACTAGAGAGGATGCAATGCAGCTGGCAGTCTTCTATACTGCTGGTTGGAGCACACATTGGTACAGCCACTTTGGAAAGCTGCTGGGCAGTTTCTTATGACATTGATCATGCATTTACCACATGTCACAGTAATTGTATTTACCTAAAGGGTGTAATTCCATCCCAGATGGCGCAGTGGTAAAGAATCCACCTGCCAATGTAGGCGATGAAGGAGACACAGCCTCCATCCCTAGGTTGGGAAGATCCCCTGGAGGAGGGCATGGCACCCACTCCCATATTCTGCCTGATATTCCATGGACAGAAAGTTTTTGCCATTTTTCTAGGGATGTTAGCACCTGATGGCTTTAATGATTAGGTGACACTATTTCACAAGTATTTCATTCCCCACAAACTCATCATAGGGCCCCTTTAGTAAAAAGCATTTATCCATATAAATGGTAGCCATTGGTTTATAAATGAAAACTATGTTTTGTTGTACTTTTATAACTCCTTAGTTTATTTTATATCAATTATATCTCAAATAAACTATTTTAAAATTTACAGTGAGATACGACTACATCTCTTATCAAAGAGGGAAGCCATCCAGAATTAAGAGTGGGCTCTTGTCAATACTCAGAAATGAATTGTCCCTGGAGACACGTACTGACAAAGCAAAAGACTTTGTTGGGAAGGGGCACCTAGGCTGAGAACTTCACGGTAAAGGAACCCAGGAGACCTGCTCTGCCATGTGACTCATAGTCTTGGGCTTTATGGTAATGGGGTTAATTTCTGGGTTGTCTCTGGCCAGTATGTTTGTGCCTCTCTTTGGTGTGACTTAGGGTCTTTCCTGTTGGCATGTGCATCTCTCAGCCATGCTGGATTCTAGCATGAGGGTTTCTGAGAAGCTGGCAGGACATATTAATGGCTGATGTCTCCTCCTCCTTTTGGTTTCTTCTGAATTCTTCTGGCTGACGGTAGGCTGTCCGTTCCATGTTCCTTATTGGTTGTGAGGAAGCCCATGCAAGTGGTTAATATCATGTCAGAGGTGGTTTTGGTCAATGATTTTCTAACACAGCTATCACAGTGGTTAACATAAAAGAAAGATAAAAAGAAAAAAGAAAGAAAGAATCAGACCAGTACTAGAGAGGATGCAATGCAGCTGGCAGTCTTCTATACTGCTGGTTGGAGCACACATTGGTACAGCCACTTTGGAAAGCTGCTGGGCAGTTTCTTATGACATTGATCATGCATTTACCACATGTCACAGTAATTGTATTTACCTAAAGGGTGTAATTCCATCCCAGATGGCGCAGTGGTAAAGAATCCACCTGCCAATGTAGGCGATGAAGGAGACACAGCCTCCATCCCTAGGTTGGGAAGATCCCCTGGAGGAGGGCATGGCACCCACTCCCATATTCTTGCCTGAGATATTCCATGGACAGAGGAGTCTGGCGGGCTATGGCCCATGGGATTGTAAAGAGTCAGACATGACTGAGTACACACACATACACACTCACACATAGGATTAGTGAACTTGTATTAATCCCTAAACACATACACACATGTTTTAACAGATTCATATATAACCATCAAGACCCAGAAATGACTCAATGTTCTTCAATTAGTGACTGGATAAACTGGAATATTACTCAGCAAAAATAAAGGAAAAAATACTGATATATCAAATAACATGGATAAATCACACACACATTATGCAAAATGAAAGCTGCCAGACTGAGAAGATTTTATATTATATGATTGCATATGTGACGTTTTGGAAAAGGCAATGTTAAAGAAATAGAATACGGATCAGTGGTTGGAGGGAGAAAATGACTCCAAAGTTCAGCATAGTGTCATTTGGGGGAGTGCTGGAACTGTTCTGTATCTTGATTATGGTGATGGTTACATATCTGTATGCATTTTCAAAACTCACAGACGTATAGTCCAAATTACACTGTATGTTTGATTTATACTATATGTATATTCTATGTGTGATTGAAATGTAATTAAAACATATTTATCTGGGAATAGTGGTATACATTTGTATAGCACAGGGAACTCAGGTCTGTGGTCTGTAACAACCTGGAGGGGTAAGATGGAGGGAGTGGAAGGGAGGCTCAGGAGGGTGGGGATGCATGCATGTGTGCGTGCTAAGTTGCTTCAATCGTGCCTGACTTTTCGTGACCCTGTGGACTGTAGCCTGCCAGGCTCCTCTGTCCATTCTCCAGGCAAGAAAAATGGAGTGGGTTGCCATGCTCTCCTCCAGGGGATCTCCCTGACCCGGGAATAGAACCCATGTCTTCTGTGACTCCTGCATTGCAGGCAGATTCTTCACCACTTAGCTACTGGGGAAGCCACAAGGCCTATATTTACACTTATAGCAGATACATGTTATATACAGCAGAAACTAACACAGCACTGTAAAGCAATTATCCTCCAATTTAAAATAAATAAACACAATATATATATTTATCTGGGAATAAATATTGTATGGTCCTGTCAGATAATCGACCTAGTGTATCATATGGAAACATGATTAAATCACATTAAAAGACATATGCTATCAAATAGAAAAGTGACTAGATCACATTATCTAATGTATACAATCACCTTCTAGTCATTATGAACAAAATACAATCAAAGGAAATAGAAATGAGGCTGCAAGACAGGCGAAGGTACAATTGTAGCAAGCAGATATAAAATATTAAAAGCCTAAAATATGAGCAACAAGTCTTTTGTAGAAAGATACAGGGGTAAAAAAGCTAAGCAACAGCTTTTTTGCCTTTTTATACTGTTTATGGGGTTCTCACACTATTCATGGGATGTGATGGTTGGATGCTTCACTGATTCAATGGACATGAATTTGGGCAAACTCCAGGAGATAGTGAAGGACAGAGAAGCTTGGCATGCTACAGTCCATGGGGTCACAAAGAGTTGGATATGACTTAGCAAATAAACAAAAATAGCTTTTTAAAAAAATTACTACATATAGAAGAGAATAAAATGATGTGTATACTTGATAAAATACTTTACTCAGTTCAGAGTTTGCACCATCACTCACACACACAAAATATTGAAGAAAGGCATAGATGAAAATTAATGAGTTTTTTAAAGCATCAATTAATGAATATGAGATATAATAACATACTGTTCTTATATGGAACATACATCACACAAATGTGATAGGATTTTCTCCTATGTACCTATAAGACGAACCATATTTTCTTTCCTTGTTTTCTTTTTTTTACACTACAATTCTGAATTTTATTATGGATAGCTTGCTCAGTTTATCAGTGGGACAATGGTGATCCAGAAACATTGGCAGTTATACTCTGCACATGCATAGTGCTTTCACACAAAATGAAAAAATCCTTCCTGTACAAGACCTTTCATCCTGCCAATCAGCCATGCAAGATGGGGTGTGTTTTACTGTACTTTTAAAGTCACAGTTTAATAGACACTGCGTTGAGCAACATATAGTTTGTAAATCTTATAGCAGATACATGTTATATACAGCAGAAACTAACACAGCACTGTAAAGCAATTATCCTCCAATTTAAAATAAATAAACACAATATATATATTTATCTGGGAATAAATATTGTATGGTCCTGTCAGATAATCGACCTAGTGTATCATATGGAAACATGATTAAATCACATTAAAAGACATATGCTATCAAATAGAAAAGTGACTAGATCACATTATCTAATGTATACAATCACCTTCTAGTCATTATGAACAAAATACAATCAAAGGAAATAGAAATGAGGCTGCAAGACAGGCGAAGGTACAATTGTAGCAAGCAGATATAAAATATTAAAAGCCTAAAATATGAGCAACAAGTCTTTTGTAGAAAGATACAGGGGTAAAAAAGCTAAGCAACAGCTTTTTTGCCTTTTTATACTGTTTATGGGGTTCTCACACTATTCATGGGATGTGATGGTTGGATGCTTCACTGATTCAATGGACATGAATTTGGGCAAACTCCAGGAGATAGTGAAGGACAGAGAAGCTTGGCATGCTACAGTCCATGGGGTCACAAAGAGTTGGATATGACTTAGCAAATAAACAAAAATAGCTTTTTAAAAAAATTACTACATATAGAAGAGAATAAAATGATGTGTATACTTGATAAAATACTTTACTCAGTTCAGAGTTTGCACCATCACTCACACACACAAAATATTGAAGAAAGGCATAGATGAAAATTAATGAGTTTTTTAAAGCATCAATTAATGAATATGAGATATAATAACATACTGTTCTTATATGGAACATACATCACACAAATGTGATAGGATTTTCTCCTATGTACCTATAAGACGAACCATATTTTCTTTCCTTGTTTTCTTTTTTTTACACTACAATTCTGAATTTTATTATGGATAGCTTGCTCAGTTTATCAGTGGGACAATGGTGATCCAGAAACATTGGCAGTTATACTCTGCACATGCATAGTGCTTTCACACAAAATGAAAAAAAAATCCTTCCTGTACAAGACCTTTCATCCTGCCAATCAGCCATGCAAGATGGGGTGTGTTTTACTGTACTTTTAAAGTCACAGTTTAATAGGACACTGCGTTGAGCAACATATAGTTTGTAAATCTTAAAGCAACAGTATTAAAGAGGCACATTATGAGAATCATTAGGGACATGTATGTATCTTACAACAAATATTGGACATTTCTGTTGTATAAATCTAAGCCAGATATGTATGAGAAATAATATAGAGGGGTTAAGATTCTTAATCATTCATGCATTATACCTGTATATTGAAAGTCTATATTGTTTATGCTCATTTCCCTACAGTTGGGGTGAGCTGCACAGATAGATGGATACATCCCCGGGAGTACTGTAAATCCGTGAAGGCAACATCAGCTCTAACTGACTGGAGTGAAATGTACCTGACTGGCTGTCAGTTCTCTTTGTAAGTTAGGGTTCAGTGAACTCCCATTTTGGAATCTTCTAGGATGAACCGAATTCAAATAAAATCTTCCCTGTAGGCAGTTAAAGCTGAACTATAAGTCTGTCTTTCAGTGATCTTTGTTCTGATATTTTTTCTTCACATTCATGACTACTGCCTCTGTGAATATTTTAACTTTGCAGATATTCTGCCCAATAAACTGTTCAAGTTTGTGTCTTGATTCCATGCCATTAACTTGTATCAAAGCTTGCATGTATTTCTATATTCCTACAGAATTAACTTTTGGTTTTTATTTTCCCTTCATTGTGTGAATTTGACTAAAGCAGAGCTATTCTTCAAAGTGAAAATGTTTTATTTGGAAAATTCCTTTGAAATGATTCTTTATTATAGATTCTAGAATTGCCTGACTACAGTCATTTCTAGAATATAATTCCCAAGAAATTTCTTCCAATAAAGTGAATTATGGATTACTAGCACATATTTTTTTTTTCCTTGAATGGCAAATAAGGAAAAAAATAAAGGCGATTTTAACTTCAATTCTGAAGAAAAATTGTTTGGTTTGATGCCCTGAAATTCAATCTACAATCATGGGTGGTTTGAGTAAAAAAAAAAAAAAAAAAATCAGGACTGTTGTTTCTTCTCACCTCATTTTTCTGATCCTATGTGTTTTTTTTTTTTTAAATATGAGAATATATGTTCTGAGTAATGCTTACCATAAACATTTAAAACACAAATGGCATATCCAAGGTAAAAATTAAGAAAAGCAAGTCAATAGCATTTTGTCAGAGAGCTGGATTTTATGGTCTCATGAGAGTAATTAGAAAAGTCAATCATGAAGCTATCTAAGCTACACAAAACAGGGCTGAGAAAACGTTTTCCAGTAGATCTTTTAATCTACAAACTTTAAGTTACATTTCTTTTGTGCTTATGGATATTAGGTATATTTGAGAGATAGGCTAGATATTCGAGAGTCATTACTAATATGGAAAGCCAAGGCCATGATAGGCCATAGGCTTATCCTGTGACTAGTTCTACAAGCTATCGTTTGGTTTGGTTTAGTTGCTAAGTCATGTCTGACTCTTGTGACCCCATGGACTATAGCCCATCAGGCTCCTCTATCCATGGGGTTCTCCCAGCAAGAATATTGGAGTGGGTTGCCATCCCCTTCTCCAGGGGATCTTCCTGACCCAGGGATCAAACCTGGGTCTCCTGCATTACAGACGGTCTCCTGTGTTGCAAGCAGATTCTTCACTGACTGAGCCACCAGGGAAACCCTTAAAGCCTATACCAGTCATTGATTCCAATTAACCTCCATTTTCTAACTGATCTGGATTACTGTGATATTGAATGGTTTGCCTTGGAAATACTCACTATTTGTTTTCTTCCAAACTTGTAAAATAGTTCCACATACATTAATAATGTAACATTTATGCCTGGATTCTCTGAGTGTTTTGTTGGCTTTACTCATGGCATTTTTTTTTAAAGGAGGCTGAAGGAAACAGTGGTGGGACTTGGAAATATTTGCTACCTCGGGACAGTCTCTGACCAGAGTTAGAACTGAAAGTTGGTATGCCTCCCAACACCTACTAGGTGATCTGCCAAATCTGATCCTGAAATCCTTTCACAATTCAACTATAAGTTTTCTGGTGTACAGTTTGCTTGCTACCTCATTGAATCTTGCCTTTCTTTATGGAAACTTTGGGAAGATCTATATTTCTTACCCTAGATGTAGGTATAAGCTGCATAGGCTTAGAAATTGATAACAGTAGAGACTGTGAGCGATAGCCATTTTCCCCAGTGGCAATCTTTCTTGGAATGTAGAAGAGGAAAACTCTTTGATTCATTCATCAAGTAAGTGTTCAAAGCATGATCGCTACATGCTATGCATAGGGTTTACAACTCTAAAATGCATCTTATAAAGTTTTTTCATATTTAGAGATATTATAAGAAAACATTTTTTTTAATTATAATGTTAAAACTATTATAAAGTCAGGAACCGACACCCAAGCAAAATTGTTTGTCAAACTTTGTAAATAAAGGCAATTCTATTTTATAGTATAGAATTTAAAAGAATTAAGATAGAAATCATATATAAATAACACGGATGCTTGTAGGGTTGCATTTAGGCTTTCTTATATTTGGGGGATAGATAAACAGTTTCATAGGGTTTCTATTTTGTAAAAATAGCTGAAAGAACAATTTCAAAATTGTCCTGTTTTACTTGACTAAAAAGACATGTTATAATGGTTTGTATGTAGAGGACATAAACCAAGTAACTAACATACGATTAGCAAGACAAAGTCATCTGCTTCATGTTCCTATTGATCAACAATGTTCATTAATTCTACACTGTATGCTAAACTTTAGGACTCTCCTGGTGACTCAGTGGTAAATAATCTACCTGCTAGTGCAGGAGACGCAGGTTCAATCCTTGGGTTGGGAAGATCCCCTGGAGAAAGGAATGGCAACCTGCTCCAAGATTCTTGCTTGGGAAATCCCATGGACAGCAGACCCTGGCAGTCTACTGTCCATGGGGGTCACAAAAGAGTCAGACACAACTTAGCAACTAAAACAAAAGCAAAAATGCTAAGCTTTACTGGACATTCCTTTTGAAAAAATCTTCAGTCAAAAAATGGAAAAGTGTTTAAATTCAGCTATGGATGCCAGATCATTGTGGGTTTGGGGAGGGGGGGAAACACTGTACTATCCATAAGTTCACTAAGTGAAATTTGTGCTACCTTTGGTTAGACAATAGGTGGAGAAGAAAATAAATGAGAACTTGGATTTGGGACACTCTAGCCATTCCTTTGACCTGATTAATCTCTAATGCAGCGCTCATTTAAATAATTTACTCACACTAATTTTAAATCTCTAAATTGCTCGTACTTTGTATATAGAAACTGATTATGATTGTCATATCCATAAAGTGATACAGAACTAAGAAACTTCAACTCATATCTCAAAATTAGTAGGCATGTATTAATTTGAAATACTGCTTATCTTAAAGAAGCTCCAGTGGTTTGAATGTATGTGAATTTATAATATTGTATGATTAATTAAAGGAGGCACTGGTGACTAGTGCAGGGATTGAAATAACTGAAAAGTGTGAAAAATAAAATCCATTCGGCTTTATTATAGAAGTTTTGGGGTGCCATTGGAGGTAGAGATTATTGATCTGACCATTCTAGAGTATATAAAATATTTTTGTGCCAAGATGATTGAGTCAGCAGTGTTTCAGTTGTTTCTTAAACACACAAATAAAAAAAAAAGCAACAAATGTACATTTAGATACTGTGTGCATGCTCAGTTGTGTCAGGCAAAAATACTGGAGTGGGTTGCTGTGCCCTCCTCCAGAGGATCTTCCCAACCCAGGGATCAAACCCACATCTCCTGGGTCTCCTCCATTGTAGGCAAAGCCCTAGGTTTACACACAATCTAAAATCATGTGTTGAATTACAATTATTAAGAAGATCAGATACCTGGTATTACTATCCTAAAATTGTATTTTATATGTTACTCTGTGAGATCTGAGCTTTGTGAAGTATTTCTTAAATGAAGTACTGATTTTAGTCTGTTCAGGCTGCTATAACAAAAGACCAGACTAGATAACTGGATGGCCTATAAACAACAGAAATTTATTTCTCACAGTTATGGAGGTTGGAAGGGTGCCAGCATGGACCGGTAAGGGCCCTCTTCTACAGATTTCTTGTATCTTCCCTTGGTAGAAGGGGCTCTCTGGGGCCTCTTTTATAAGAACACATCTCATTCATGAGGGCTCTGTCCTTGGGACTTAAGCACTTTTCAAAGGCCTCACCTACTAATACTGTGGGAGTTAGGATTTCAACATATCAATTTGGGGGGGAACATGAACATTCTGACTACAGCAATTGTGCTTCAGTCCTCCTAAGAATTGGTAGCTTCTGAAAGTAGGAAAACAGATGCACCACGGTGACAATGATGACACTCATGCCTTAGTTTATTGTTTAGACAAGGTACTGCTGAATCTGGACTTTTAGTTAATATGAGGTCGTAACACTCCCAACTGGGTGGAGTAATTCATATGTAGTGGTGAAACAGGCCTCGTAAACACTGCATTTTCACTTTTTGAAGGGAGGTATTTAGATACTAAAGCAAACTTGGAAAAAAATACTGTCTTAGTCAATGTCACCACAGAATGATTATAGTGCTAGTACACAAACAGACAAGGTGGAATATAAAATGAAGACCTTTAAGTAGCCAGTCTGGGCAGAAAAAAAAGGTCATTGGCAGAGGTGGGATGGGGTGGTACTTTTCTTTCACAGTGAAAAAGTATTCAGATTGAATGCTTATACTGTTCAACTCTTAAATTCTCTATTCCGTTCAACATATTGACTCTTTTAAATCTGTGTCTCTTACTGAAGATAACAAAAGTTTATAGTGGCAGGGAACTTGATCATAATGGACCAATATCGAGTGTCCCCTAACCTCAAATTCGTATGTTGAGGCCCTAAACTCCACTGTGTAGTATTTGGAAAGATCGAGTTTTGGGGAAATAATATCAGATGAGGTCATGAGGGTGGGACCCTCATGATGGGATCAGCACCCTTATAAGAAGAGATACCAGAGAGCTTGTTCTCTGTCTTCCTGTGCACAATGATGAGGTGGTGTGACCTCACAGAGAGATGCTGGTCATCTACAAGCCAAGACAAGAGGGCTCAGAATGAAACTTACCTTGCCAGCACATTTCTCATGGAACTTCTATCTTCCGGAGATGAGAAATAAATTTCTGTTGCTTAAGCCCCCCCCCAGTCTATGGTATTTTGTTATAGTGGCCTAAGGTGACTAAGTTAATATAGTTCTAAATATCTGCTTTTGAATGATGTTCTAAAGATTGTTGCTGCTTTTGGTAGGTTCTTCCTTTTGTAATTATATTGCCTTATACTTAGAGAATAACTATCCTTGTATGGATTCCAAACAATGAAAACTACCTTATCATAAATTTTGCTCCATAAGAAATAGCTTTATAGTTTGGTGCCAGTGCATCTGAGATATTTGCATTCTAACAGGAGGTACTTCCTCTCAGCCTGTATTTTCCTTCCAGGTGAAGTGGCAATGAAGTAGTTCATTAATGGTCATGACATAATCATAGACGTATAGAAGGGATCATCAAAGTAAGATTGTCCAGCCCTTTCATTTTACTTCTCCAAAGAAGTAAGGCTGAGGGGCTTTCCTCCTGGTCCAGTGGTTAAGAATCTGCCTTGCAATGCAGGGGACGCAGGTTCAATTCCTGGTTCAGGGAGATCCCACATACCGAGAAATGAAGTCCTTGGGCAATAATAAAGATCCAACACAGCCAAATATAATTATATATAAATAAATAAAAATTTTCAAAAAGTAAGGCTGAATGAAACAATAACTATAGCTTTATTACCAAATGACATTTTAAAAAATAGTAATAAAAAATCACGGAAATACAGGAAAACAAAAAGTGTATGGAGAATACTAGAAAGATTTAGGTTTTATATTTATCTTCTTAAAGAGAAATATACCTCATTTAATATTTAATAGATACATTTAATATTTAATAAATAAATATGTTTAATATTTATTGAAAATTTATTTAATGTTTAGTAAATAACTAAATATTTTAAAATAAGTTTATTTAAAGGAATTATTTTGATAATGAATTATAGGAAATAGAAAGCAAAATCTTTTACAGTCTAGGACATGACTTTACAGTAAATCTACACTTGTCTTATAGCTGTTCATGAAGTGTTCTGAGTCTCTCTTTAATTCAAGGATGTCTTTGGGATCTAGTTTCTGCAACAAACTCCAATTACCATCAGAATGTAATTGGGTACTCTATGTTTTATGCTGCCCTATGTTTTCCCTGTCAAGGAACTGACATTCTTCAAATCTTATTTAATTTTCCAGCTATCTGAGTAGAATGTGTTGAGTCAGCATTAAGGATTATTATCATTATTATTATTATTGCCACCATCATCATCATCACTAATTGTGTTAAGAGGAAACTTTGGGAGGCATAAGTGACCTACTGGCAAAGATTACTCACTTCGGAGCATGCAGTGGATCAGTTTTGCTCTCAGCAGTAGGCAGCATTATAATCAATAGAAATTGTCCATATGGGGTTTAAAAGACACTGTGATAATTAAGTTCACCAGAAAGACACAGAAAGTTTTAGAGCTTATTGTAAACCAAGACTTTGTGAACCTTTCGCAGATTTCATTGACTGTAGTGTCTAAATCGGAAGATGTAGCAGTTTTTTTCCCATGCTCAGCAAAAACTGTTAACTGGTTTTTGTGTGTGGGATATAAATAAACATTCCCTGAGTGTTTCTCATATTCTACTGAGTCAATATTAAACTGCATTTTTCTATTTTTGCTAATAGTCATCATCAAAAAGTTTGTTTATCTTTGTAAAGATTTTCCCATATGTCTGTGGTTCAGTTAAACCTTCTCTGCCCTCTAGGAAATTATAGCTTAAAATAGTATCAATACCTCACCACTTTATGTCTAACTATAGCTTTATTACCAAATGACATTTTAAAAATAGTAATAAAAAATCACGGAAATACAGGAAAACAAAAAGTGTATGGAGAATACTAGAAAGATTTAGGTTTTATATTTATCTTCTTAAAGAGAAATATACCTCATTTAATATTTAATAGATACATTTAATATTTAATAAATAAATATGTTTAATATTTATTGAAAATTTATTTAATGTTTAGTAAATAACTAAATATTTTAAAATAAGTTTATTTAAAGGAATTATTTTGATAATGAATTATAGGAAATAGAAAGCAAAATCTTTTACAGTCTAGGACATGACTTTACAGTAAATCTACACTTGTCTTATAGCTGTTCATGAAGTGTTCTGAGTCTCTCTTTAATTCAAGGATGTCTTTGGGATCTAGTTTCTGCAACAAACTCCAATTACCATCAGAATGTAATTGGGTACTCTATGTTTTATGCTGCCCTATGTTTTCCCTGTCAAGGAACTGACATTCTTCAAATCTTATTTAATTTTCCAGCTATCTGAGTAGAATGTGTTGAGTCAGCATTAAGGATTATTATCATTATTATTATTATTGCCACCATCATCATCATCACTAATTGTGTTAAGAGGAAACTTTGGGAGGCATAAGTGACCTACTGGCAAAGATTACTCACTTCGGAGCATGCAGTGGATCAGTTTTGCTCTCAGCAGTAGGCAGCATTATAATCAATAGAAATTGTCCATATGGGGTTTAAAAGACACTGTGATAATTAAGTTCACCAGAAAGACACAGAAAGTTTTAGAGCTTATTGTAAACCAAGACTTTGTGAACCTTTCGCAGATTTCATTGACTGTAGTGTCTAAATCGGAAGATGTAGCAGTTTTTTTCCCATGCTCAGCAAAAACTGTTAACTGGTTTTTGTGTGTGGGATATAAATAAACATTCCCTGAGTGTTTCTCATATTCTACTGAGTCAATATTAAACTGCATTTTTCTATTTTTGCTAATAGTCATCATCAAAAAGTTTGTTTATCTTTGTAAAGATTTTCCCATATGTCTGTGGTTCAGTTAAACCTTCTCTGCCCTCTAGGAAATTATAGCTTAAAATAGTATCAATACCTCACCACTTTATGTCTCAACAAACCTCTTCGATAGACATTCCCTGAAGGCCTTAACTTGACCTTTCCATAAATAAGAATGGAAAATGGATATTGGGGCCTGCAAAATACAAAAATGTACTATATTTTAAAATCTCATGAAGTTCCTTATTTGTTGCTGTCATTTGAGAACAGGGCAACACATAAATTTAGCATATCTAGTAAGTTTTCACACAGAGAAGGTAGAAAGTACTTGTTTAAGCATCAAAGGAATAACGCAGAATAAATACCTAAATCAGTGTTTCTCAAATGTTACTGATGATTTCAATCTTCCTACTAAATATTCTGGTGATTCTGATGTATACAGTTCACTTACTATTTATTGTGCTTTGAATTATACCACTGTAATCTCACTATTCTTGGTCTGACAGCAAGTGCCTTTCCGTAATTAGAATTCAGAGACTTACCAAGTGGATTAGATGTTCAAGTTTCAAATCTTTAAATACATTATTTCCCACAGTTCTAAGGAAGCTTTTGAGTTTGATGGATTTCAGTCTTCTTAATAGCATAATTTACTTTGTAACATACAAGTATAATCCATTTTATACAAACTCTGAGGGAGCGTGTGAGTCTGTCTCTTCTCTGTGGCTCAGTGGTAAAGAATCTGCTGGCAATGCAGACGGCGTGGGTTTGATCCCTGGGTGGGGGAAAATCCTGTAGAAGGAAGTGGCAACCCACTCCAGTATTCTTGTCTGGGAAATCTCATGGACAGAGGAGCCTGGCGGGTTACAGTCCATGGGGTCATAAGAGTCAGATAGGACTTAGCGACTAAACCACCTTCTCTCTCCAAATGACCCTGACATCAGTATGTTCAAGTGGCTTATACCATTTCTGAGTTATTATGGTTCTTCTCACTTCATATTTTCTGATCAGCTATGACTTCAATGTATTTGTCTTAAAGAGGCTTTTGTTCAGTTATGTACAAAAAGGAACTTTTCTACGGTCTTTTAAAAAGTCTATTGGCTTAGTTAAACCTTCTCTGCCCTCTAGGAAATTATAGCTTAAAATAGTATCAATACCTCACCACTTTATGTCTCAACAAACCTCTTCGATAGACATTCCCTGAAGGCCTTAACTTGACCTTTCCATAAATAAGAATGGAAAATGGATATTGGGGCCTGCAAAATACAAAAATGTACTATATTTTAAAATCTCATGAAGTTCCTTATTTGTTGCTGTCATTTGAGAACAGGGCAACACATAAATTTAGCATATCTAGTAAGTTTTCACACAGAGAAGGTAGAAAGTACTTGTTTAAGCATCAAAGGAATAACGCAGAATAAATACCTAAATCAGTGTTTCTCAAATGTTACTGATGATTTCAATCTTCCTACTAAATATTCTGGTGATTCTGATGTATACAGTTCACTTACTATTTATTGTGCTTTGAATTATACCACTGTAATCTCACTATTCTTGGTCTGACAGCAAGTGCCTTTCCGTAATTAGAATTCAGAGACTTACCAAGTGGATTAGATGTTCAAGTTTCAAATCTTTAAATACATTATTTCCCACAGTTCTAAGGAAGCTTTTGAGTTTGATGGATTTCAGTCTTCTTAATAGCATAATTTACTTTGTAACATACAAGTATAATCCATTTTATACAAACTCTGAGGGAGCGTGTGAGTCTGTCTCTTCTCTGTGGCTCAGTGGTAAAGAATCTGCTGGCAATGCAGACGGCGTGGGTTTGATCCCTGGGTGGGGAAGATCCCCTGTAGAAGGAAGTGGCAACCCACTCCAGTATTCTTGTCTGGGAAATCTCATGGACAGAGGAGCCTGGCGGGTTACAGTCCATGGGGTCATAAGAGTCAGATAGGACTTAGCGACTAAACCACCTTCTCTCTCCAAATGACCCTGACATCAGTATGTTCAAGTGGCTTATACCATTTCTGAGTTATTATGGTTCTTCTCACTTCATATTTTCTGATCAGCTATGACTTCAATGTATTTGTCTTAAAGAGGCTTTTGTTCAGTTATGTACAAAAAGGAACTTTTCTACCACGCAGAGAAAGATACTATATGCAAATTATGTACTATTTGTAGCATGATAATCAAAGATATTCAAAGGAGTGGGATATTGGATAATATACTTAGTTGCCAGTTATAGATTACAGGAGGTTATTATGTGAAAATATTATATACTTAGAGTTGAAGTAAAATGTCAGAAAAATTTTTAAAAGAAATCTCAACTTATTCACTGTATAAAAAAAGGAAAAGATCATAGCCCACTTGCATGAAATGATTGCATAAGGGGAGTGTTATTTTTAAAACCAAAAAGACAGATTTTTTCAAAAACTGCTCTTATTTACTGTACTTTAAAAAGCTCCTCTGTGAAGGCCTTTCTAGTATCTTAAAAAACTGCTCCAATCAAAAGTATTCTCTACTGGCTGATGAAATAATTATACTAAGTTATCAAGAGACTGTTCTTGATACCCAGGAAAAAATTCCTTTCTTTAGCAACTGTGGATTGACATGCTTCATTGTTCATTATTCATCATTCTTTTGCTTTCTCTGCTTTACAGTCTGGATCAGAAAAATCTCCTTGGAGACTTTATTGCACATGCTTGGACATCTTGATGATGGCTGAGTTTTTTTTTTTTTTTTGTATTGTTTCTTTTTTTGTTTTGTTTTGTTTTTCTTAGTTGTCAGGGTCATTTGTTTAGAACTTAATCAGTTTATGATTGTTCTAGATAGTCTTCAGAGGTTGAGTTACTTCTCCAATTTCTGTTGTTAGTTTTCATTTTGTGTTTGTTTGCTTTTGTCTGTGGCTGGAGAGGTCTTTCTGAGACAAATATACAACTCACCAACCAAAAAAACAATCAATCAGACCTGCTGGTTTTCCTCAAGAGGTTCAATGTTTAGTTTATTCATTAAGAAAGTTTTGCCTTCTGTTTCTCCCTCTCCTCCTCCATCACTTCTTCTTCCTTATGTTCATAAGAAAGACTCAAGCAGCTTTGTGCTTTAATAGGCAGGGCTGAAGGCAGAGTTCTACCTCTAGGAATGTTTATTCTGGAAAAAACACAGGAGATATTTGTTTGGTCTGACTCATCTAGACTAAGTCATAAGCCTTCTTGGGCAAAAAAAAAAAAAAAGAGAGAGAGAAGATGCCTTAAATATTGATGCCTGTCCAGACTCAGCTTTTTGTTTAAAAGTCAAAAAATCATGACCACTCTAACCTCTTAATTTGTCAGTAAAATTCATCAGTCCACTAATATTTTGTTAGTCATCTTTCCTTCTAGGGATGTGAATGAAGTTCATAAACACAATGGTTTTTTTGTTATTTGCCGATCAAATGGTTATTCTTGACAAGTAGCCATTTTTAAGCTTTCCGTAGTAACCTGAAAGAACAATGCTAAGGAAAACCCAAATTGTGCATTTATTCATACCAGAGCTGTGCATGTCTCTAGTTTGGGGGATGTTGGGGGTATGGAGGAAAGAGAAGGCGAGTAATATCCTGACTCTGCTTTGTCTGCTTGGTCCTTTCTTTGCTCTTAAATCTCTGTGCAGATCTGCCAGAAATTATCACCCAGGGGATTCTAGTTCTCTGTTCCTGCCTCAGGCCAGCAGCCCAGGGCTACCACCATAGCCCCTCCTCCCAAGTTGGCCACTGTTCTGCTTGAAACAGAGAAAGTGAAAAACTAGTTGAGGGCTTTCAGGCTATTTTCTTTTTTTTTTTTTTTTTAACTTCTCAGACTAAACCTAGTGGAAGTCTTTTTATTCACTTATTTGTTTAGCCTTCACTCACTGTTTGTATAAACAGAGTATGCTGTGGTGTGCTATGCTTAGTCGCTCAGTCATGTCCAATGTTTTGTGACCCTATGGACTGTAGCCCACCAGGCTCCTCTGTCCATGGAATTCTCCAGGCAAGAATCCTGGAGTGGGTTGCCATGCCCTCCTCCAGGGGATCTTCCCAACCCAGGGATTGAACCCAGGTCTCTCACACTGCAGGTTGATTCTTTACCAGCCAAGCCAGCAGGGAAGCCCAAGAATCCTGGAGTGGGTAGCCTATCCTTTCTCCAGGGGATCTTCCCAACCCAGGAATTGAACCCAGGTCTCCTGATAGAGAATACTTGCTACATATTCAGCAAAATGCCACGTGTAAAGAGACAGTAATGGGGGAAGGGAAGTAGGGTTGATAAGAGAAAGGGTAAGGGATGTGAAATCTTAAAGAAGGAAACAGAAACCTTCCCTACCTTAAAATGTAGCTAAGGGAAAATTACATATCCTAGTCAAATAAATGAAAGCAATTAAAAAGCAACAAGCAAAAAAAAAAAAAATAGTATATTAAGTACTGACAGGGATGGGAGAACTGCAAATATTTAACTCAGTTCACCATTTGAGTAGACATTGTGTGTGAGAACCTGTATCAAAAATGTGATGGAAAATAAGAGATAACCATCGAGAGGTGGACACAGCTGCACATAACTTTATAATAAAGTACACTGTGCTGAGTGTTTTATGATCAGCAAAGTACCATAGAGGAAATTGTGAAGGGAAACATTTTGGGTTGAGGGAGTAAGAGTTCTGTACTCAATTCCAATGTGTGTGTGTGTGTGTGTGTGTGTGTGTGTGTGTGTGCGCTGAGGGGGAAACCCCATGCTAACACACAATTTTCTGACATGAGGCAGGTGCCCTACCATTCAGCTCAATTCTAACACTGTCTACCCAGTGATGACACCAGATTCCACAGGTTAAGGGTTTAGTCCTACAAGACTATGAAGAATGTGTCCTGCCCTCCTCCTCCTCCTGGCACCAGATGCCAGTCACAAGCTCAGGTAATCACCTGCACTTCTGAAGGTTGAGAATAGATTGCCAGCAACTCCCTCTTCAGGTTCAAATATTTGCTAGGGCATCTCAAAGAACTCAAACACACACACATACTAGATCACCAGTGTATTATTTTGTGTTTTTAAAAATTAACGTTTTTATTGTGGTAAAAGTCACATAATATAAAACATACTATTTTAACCATACTTAACTGTGGTGTTGGTGAAGGCTCTTGGACTGTAAGGAGATCAAACCAGTCAATCCTAAAGGAAATCAGCCCTGAATATTCATTGGAAGGACTGATGCTGAAGCTCCAATACTTGGCCACCTCATGAGAAGAAATGACTCATTGGAAAAGACTCTGATGCTGGGAAAAATAGAAGGCAGAAGGAGAAGGGGATGACAGAGGACAAGATGGTGGGATGGCATCACTGAGTCCATGAACATGAGTTTGAGCAAACTCCAAGAGATGGTGAAGGACAGAGAAGCCCGGGGTGCAGCATTCCATGGGGTCAGAGTTGGACACGACTGAGCAACCAAACTGAACTGAGCTGTAGAGTCCAGTATCATGAAGGACATTCACATGGTTGCTCAACTCTCCCCATCTTCCATCTCCGGAGTTTTTCACTTTCCTAAACTGAAGCTCTGTCTCTATTAAACACCAACTCTTTATCCTCCTTCCCCACCACCCCAATTGCTGACCCTAGGCATCTCCCAGTGTCATTTCTGACTCTATTAAATGGACTAGTCTAGGTACCTTGTATGAGTTTACTGGTATATTATAAAAGGGTGGAATTAGGAACAGCCAGATGGAAGAGACGATAGGGCTAGGTGTGGGAAAAGGGCACAGAACTTCCATGATCTGAGAGTATCACTCCCCAGCATCTCCACAGGTTCAACAGCCCAGAAGCTCTCTGAACGCCCTTCTTCTGGGTGTACATAGACACTTCATTACATAGTCACACTTGATTAACTTATAACCACTGGTGGCCTTTCTAGCCCCTCTTCCTTCCCAGGAATTCAGAGGGTGGCACTAAAAGTTCCAACTGTCGATTCCTGGTTGATTCTCCTGGTAACCAGGCCCCATCATCAGGTGTTTTCCAAAAGTCACCTTATTAACATAAACTCAATTGCAGTGGAAAGGGGACTTGATATATCATCTTTGTGACTCTGGCAGGATTTCCAGAACTGAAGGCAAGAAACCAAATATTATGAACAAAAGATGTTCCCATTGCACTTATCACTCAGGAAATTCCATGGGGTTGGGGAGCGATGAGTCAGGAACCTCGGACAAAGACCAAATATATAGAGAAATATATTTTGATCATCTGAATGATTTATACATATGTACATATTTCTGTACATATTTCTTATAAATCACAATATTGCAGGGGGGTTAGGAAAGTTTTGTATAAGAGGTATGATTTGAGAAACCCTTCAACTAATTTGGCCACCTCATGAGAAGAAATGACATAAAAGAAGGGGCAGAAGGAGAAGGGGATGACAGAGGACAAGATGGTGGGATGGCATCACTGAGTCCATGAACATGAGTTTGAGCAAACTCCAAGAGATGGTGAAGGACAGAGAAGCCCGGGTGCAGCATTCCATGGGGTCAGAGTTGGACACGACTGAGCAACCAAACTGAACTGAGCTGTAGAGTCCAGTATCATGAAGGACATTCACATGGTTGCTCAACTCTCCCCATCTTCCATCTCCGGAGTTTTTCACTTTCCTAAACTGAAGCTCTGTCTCTATTAAACACCAACTCTTTATCCTCCTTCCCCACCACCCCAATTGCTGACCCTAGGCATCTCCCAGTGTCATTTCTGACTCTATTAAATGGACTAGTCTAGGTACCTTGTATGAGTTTACTGGTATATTATAAAAGGGTGGAATTAGGAACAGCCAGATGGAAGAGACGCATAGGGCTAGGTGTGGGAAAAGGGCACAGAACTTCCATGATCTGAGAGTATCACTCCCCAGCATCTCCACAGGTTCAACAGCCCAGAAGCTCTCTGAACGCCCTTCTTCTGGGTGTACATAGACACTTCATTACATAGTCACACTTGATTAACTTATAACCACTGGTGGCCTTTCTAGCCCCTCTTCCTTCCCAGGAATTCAGAGGGTGGCACTAAAAGTTCCAACTGTCGATTCCTGGTTGATTCTCCTGGTAACCAGGCCCCATCATCAGGTGTTTTCCAAAAGTCACCTTATTAACATAAACTCAATTGCAGTGGAAAGGGGACTTGATATATCATCTTTGTGACTCTGGCAGGATTTCCAGAACTGAAGGCAAGAAACCAAATATTATGAACAAAAGATGTTCCCATTGCACTTATCACTCAGGAAATTCCATGGGGTTGGGGAGCGATGAGTCAGGAACCTCGGACAAAGACCAAATATATAGAGAAATATATTTTGATCATCTGAATGATTTATACATATGTACATATTTCTGTACATATTTCTTATAAATCACAATATTGCAGGGGGGTTAGGAAAGTTTTGTATAAGAGGTATGATTTGAGTTTGGCTGGGAAGGATGTATCTAATATTTACAGGTAGAAATGGTGGGAGGGTGGGGGAGTGCAGGGTGTAGGGAAAGTGTAGGGTATATTAAGATTTCTCTGCTGTATTTCAGACATGATGCATAAGGTAGACTGCAGGAGGAGGTCAGACAGGAAGATATGCTAGATTGAAGGTCCTTGATAGCAAAACTGAGCAACTGGAACTTAATTTTGTAGACAGTGGCAATACTGATGATATTTGCAGAGAAAGTAAATTGAAAAAATCTATCCTTTAGGAAGTGGTTTAGCATATGGTTAAGAGCTTGTGCTCTGAAGTCAGGGAAAACTGGAGGCAATCAATGAATATTTATTCAGCTCCTATGTATCAGGGACTATTCTAAAAGTTGAGGCCAGAGTAGTGATGTATATTGGTAAGACCTCTGCTCTCATGGTACTTACTTTTCAGCATGGACAGGAGAGAAAAATGACAACAATACACAAAAAGACCTTTTCACAAAATTTTAGATAAAGGTGATGAACAGAATAAAATAGGGCAATATGATGATGATTGACAGAAGCAGGTACATTACTTTAAATCTGATGGTTAAAGAAGGCCTTCCTGATGATGTAAAATTTAAGACATGAATTAAATGACGGGATGATCCATGTGACTATCTGAGGCAAAGTCTTTCAATCAAAGCAAAGAGCAGATTTAAAGGGCCTTGTGGGAATGAGCATGATGTGTTCCAGAAACAGACACAAGGCCTGTGTAGCTGGACTGAAGTACACCTGCATGAATATAGGTTCACTGGATTTATTTGGTCCAAGAAACAATATATGAACAAAAGACTGTTCCCAAGGCAAGAAACCAAATATTATGAACAAAAGATGTTCCCATTGCACTTATCACTCAGGAAATTCCATGGGGTTGGGGAGCGATGAGTCAGGAACCTCGGACAAAGACCAAATATATAGAGAAATATATTTTGATCATCTGAATGATTTATACATATGTACATATTTCTGTACATATTTCTTATAAATCACAATATTGCAGGGGGGTTAGGAAAGTTTTGTATAAGAGGTATGATTTGAGTTTGGCTGGGAAGGATGTATCTAATATTTACAGGTAGAAATGGTGGGAGGGTGGGGGAGTGCAGGGTGTAGGGAAAGTGTAGGGTATATTAAGATTTCTCTGCTGTATTTCAGACATGATGCATAAGGTAGACTGCAGGAGGAGGTCAGACAGGAAGATATGCTAGATTGAAGGTCCTTGATAGCAAAACTGAGCAACTGGAACTTAATTTTGTAGACAGTGGCAATACTGATGATATTTGCAGAGAAAGTAAATTGAAAAAATCTATCCTTTAGGAAGTGGTTTAGCATATGGTTAAGAGCTTGTGCTCTGAAGTCAGGGAAAACTGGAGGCAATCAATGAATATTTATTCAGCTCCTATGTATCAGGGACTATTCTAAAAGTTGAGGCCAGAGTAGTGATGTATATTGGTAAGACCTCTGCTCTCATGGTACTTACTTTTCAGCATGGACAGGAGAGAAAAATGACAACAATACACAAAAAGACCTTTTCACAAAATTTTAGATAAAGGTGATGAACAGAATAAAATAGGGCAATATGATGATGATTGACAGAAGCAGGTACATTACTTTAAATCTGATGGTTAAAGAAGGCCTTCCTGATGATGTAAAATTTAAGACATGAATTAAATGACGGGATGATCCATGTGACTATCTGAGGCAAAGTCTTTCAATCAAAGCAAAGAGCAGATTTAAAGGGCCTTGTGGGAATGAGCATGATGTGTTCCAGAAACAGACACAAGGCCTGTGTAGCTGGACTGAAGTACACCTGCATGAATATAGGTTCTAGAAGAAAGCAAGGGTCTGATTACATTTATCTTTGAAGACCACCATGAGGATTTTTAAATTTTACTTGTAATGGGAAGCCATTAGAGGAAACCTCAAGCACGGTTTGATATCTATGATTCTGAGCTTAAAAAAGTGGCTCTGACAAATGTCGAGAATTTGTATTGGGTCTAGATTGAATTGGAGGACTCAGCACATGTTTTAAAGGCAGAACCGGCAAAATTTGTTCAAGGGCTATTGTTTTCTAGTTATTTGACTTTGAAGAAATTACTTAACCTCACCTCAGTGTCCACATCTGTAAGTAAAAGAAAAAAGATATAATAGTAATGACCTTAGAGATTAAATTAAAACTCCACATGACACAGCTACCCATCATATGTACTCATCCAGGGATAGCAGCTGTTATTATTACTACTCTGATGGGTGATAATAACTTTGGATTGGACTTGCGAGTAACTAGAGGCATGATGATTTGTTAGGAGGCTACTGTGATTATCCAGGTGAGTCAAAGTAAGAGGCTGAAATAGGGCAATAAAAAGGAAAAGTGGGAAGGTATCATGCTAATAAATTTAATTCTTGTGCACCAACCATTACAGTAGGAATACTTAATGACTTATATTCTAGTGACTAATCAAGTTTAACTCTAGCACGTGCAGAGCCAAAACTCACTTCTGTGATAAGATTGGAAATAAAATTACTAATGGTTTATTTTCTCTCCCTAATTCCTGGTTAACTAATGACTTTTCTGTATTATCATTTCCCATCACATGAAACCATGATTCACTTAAAGTATGTTGTTGAGATGTGGTCGAAAATACACCAACAGAGACTTCAAATGAAACGGTGTATGTATTGCACTCTCTTTCAACTTTGTACCATAACTAAAGTCTTCTCAGGCTATGTCTAAATGTCAGGTGATTCTCTTGCATTCTTGAATAAAAATAAAAGTCAACCTTCCATTTGTTGTTTGATGTTTGGTGTGAACCTGGATACCCTATCAATGAGAATGAATTATTGATTGTATTGGTGATTTTTTCCCAACATTATATGAGTTACCAGATTAGTCATTATCCCGGAATATGAAAAGACAGTTTTTAGTTTACTCACTTCTGTTTTCTGGTGTTGATCACTCATGACAGACCTAGAGAGACTGAACTTCAAAGGACTGGTCTAATATTTATGAACTTTAATGCATAATTATCTAGGTGACAAGACATTAGCCATAAAGGTTAAGAGTTATGAATATTAAAACTTTAAAGAGTTCTTTGGCAGGTTGTATCTTTGAAAAGGAAATTAAACTTGAATTGGAGGACTCAGCACATGTTTTAAAGGCAGAACCGCAAAATTTGTTCAAGGGCTATTGTTTTCTAGTTATTTGACTTTGAAGAAATTACTTAACCTCACCTCAGTGTCCACATCTGTAAGTAAAAGAAAAAAGATATAATAGTAATGACCTTAGAGATTAAATTAAAACTCCACATGACACAGCTACCCATCATATGTACTCATCCAGGGATAGCAGCTGTTATTATTACTACTCTGATGGGTGATAATAACTTTGGATTGGACTTGCGAGTAACTAGAGGCATGATGATTTGTTAGGAGGCTACTGTGATTATCCAGGTGAGTCAAAGTAAGAGGCTGAAATAGGGCAATAAAAAGGAAAAGTGGGAAGGTATCATGCTAATAAATTTAATTCTTGTGCACCAACCATTACAGTAGGAATACTTAATGACTTATATTCTAGTGACTAATCAAGTTTAACTCTAGCACGTGCAGAGAGCCAAAACTCACTTCTGTGATAAGATTGGAAATAAAATTACTAATGGTTTATTTTCTCTCCCTAATTCCTGGTTAACTAATGACTTTTCTGTATTATCATTTCCCATCACATGAAACCATGATTCACTTAAAGTATGTTGTTGAGATGTGGTCGAAAATACACCAACAGAGACTTCAAATGAAACGGTGTATGTATTGCACTCTCTTTCAACTTTGTACCATAACTAAAGTCTTCTCAGGCTATGTCTAAATGTCAGGTGATTCTCTTGCATTCTTGAATAAAAATAAAAGTCAACCTTCCATTTGTTGTTTGATGTTTGGTGTGAACCTGGATACCCTATCAATGAGAATGAATTATTGATTGTATTGGTGATTTTTTCCCAACATTATATGAGTTACCAGATTAGTCATTATCCCGGAATATGAAAAGACAGTTTTTAGTTTACTCACTTCTGTTTTCTGGTGTTGATCACTCATGACAGACCTAGAGAGACTGAACTTCAAAGGACTGGTCTAATATTTATGAACTTTAATGCATAATTATCTAGGTGACAAGACATTAGCCATAAAGGTTAAGAGTTATGAATATTAAAACTTTAAAGAGTTCTTTGGCAGGTTGTGAATTTTTATCAATTATTTCCTTACAGATGAGTGAAAAGAAGCCAGAATTTAAAATACACAAATCAGCAGGCAAAGGCACACAGGACTCAGAAAACTCCTGGCTAATTCAGCACTGTAATTGTTGTTTTTATTTAATTTTAAGATTCATGTTTTTGGGCAAACAATTAAAAAGTTGAATGAGAGGGAGAAAGGAGTGGATTTGCTGTCTAGATACTTTATAAAACATCCAAAAGACATTCATTACGAAGGTAATAAGATGGGCATATGAGTTCTGATTCAAATGCTATTAGAAAATGAAATGTTTTCATAAAAATTGTGTAGCTGTAATTAAGGGAAACGTTGCCTACAAGCAAGGTTTTAAACAAATAGCAACATATGTATTTTCAATATGTGTTTGTCACCTAAATGTGTATATTTACAATAGTGAGTACTTTTCATCAGGCACTAATATATTAATAGTCTCAGAAGTCACACTGGAACTTAGAAGCCCACCGTATCAGTCACTTGCAGGCTGTGTGTTCAGTTGCTTCAGTCATGTCCGAATCTTTGTGACTCCATGGACTGTAGCCTGCCAGGCTCTTCTGTCTATGGGATTCCCTAGGCAAGACTACTGGAGGGGGTTGCCGGTTTCTTCTCCAGGGGATCCTTCTGACCCAGGGATGGAACTGGCAGCTCCTGTGCCTCCTGCATCAGTAGGCGTATTCTTTTGCCACTGAGTCACCTGGGAAGCCATATCAGTCACTACTTCCTGCTTGGATTAAAGCCTTTTTTGGGTATTGTGATCCCTATCAATGAGAATGAATTATTGATTGTATTGGTGATTTTTTCCCAACATTATATGAGTTACCAGATTAGTCATTATCCCGGAATATGAAAAGACAGTTTTTAGTTTACTCACTTCTGTTTTCTGGTGTTGATCACTCATGACAGACCTAGAGAGACTGAACTTCAAAGGACTGGTCTAATATTTATGAACTTTAATGCATAATTATCTAGGTGACAAGACATTAGCCATAAAGGTTAAGAGTTATGAATATTAAAACTTTAAAGAGTTCTTTGGCAGGTTGTGAATTTTTATCAATTATTTCCTTACAGATGAGTGAAAAGAAGCCAGAATTTAAAATACACAAATCAGCAGGCAAAGGCACACAGGACTCAGAAAACTCCTGGCTAATTCAGCACTGTAATTGTTGTTTTTATTTAATTTTAAGATTCATGTTTTTGGGCAAACAATTAAAAAGTTGAATGAGAGGGAGAAAGGAGTGGATTTGCTGTCTAGATACTTTATAAAACATCCAAAAGACATTCATTACGAAGGTAATAAGATGGGCATATGAGTTCTGATTCAAATGCTATTAGAAAATGAAATGTTTTCATAAAAATTGTGTAGCTGTAATTAAGGGAAAGGGTTGCCTACAAGCAAGGTTTTAAACAAATAGCAACATATGTATTTTCAATATGTGTTTGTCACCTAAATGTGTATATTTACAATAGTGAGTACTTTTCATCAGGCACTAATATATTAATAGTCTCAGAAGTCACACTGGAACTTAGAAGCCCACCGTATCAGTCACTTGCAGGCTGTGTGTTCAGTTGCTTCAGTCATGTCCGAATCTTTGTGACTCCATGGACTGTAGCCTGCCAGGCTCTTCTGTCTATGGGATTCCCTAGGCAAGACTACTGGAGGGGGTTGCCGGTTTCTTCTCCAGGGGATCCTTCTGACCCAGGGATGGAACTGGCAGCTCCTGTGCCTCCTGCATCAGTAGGCGTATTCTTTTGCCACTGAGTCACCTGGGAAGCCATATCAGTCACTACTTCCTGCTTGATTAAACTTGGGTATTGTAGCCTTTTAACGTTCCTGCTATTAGTATTTAGGTTTTATTTCTCTCTGGTTTTCCACTTCTCAGTTTGGGAACAGAGGCTGTGAGGCTCTGCTATAACCATGTACACTTTTCAAATGGACAATTCACAGGAAGCAAATGAATATCTTAACTCTGTAGGCCCCTTTTTATACAGGAAGATAGGGGATTGAACATGAAAGACAATTTGGGACTTCTTTTGTTCTTTTATGTTTGCTTCTATCTACTCCTGTGTTCTAATTTGTGGAACTCAAGGCTGCCTCAAGGGCAGCAAATATTCAGTAAAGATAAGCTGCCAATTCTTCACCTTCTGGGAAAGTTGTCAGGTAAGTGAACTGTCAATAGCAATTATTTTTTACTGATCTTTAACAGATAATTATCTCCAAACATTCCTTCTTTAACATTTTCCAAAGTATATTCCTGTCACATTTAAATCTACCCTCAAATCTATCCAATTAAGGTGAACCGAGAAAAGAATTCCCATATCCTGCTTCTAGAATTACTGTAAATGTTCTTAGATAGAATCATAGTGTAACATATATGCTGTCTGAGCTATGAAGATTTTACTAAATATGTTTTAATAATATCACTGGTCAGGCATTTATGTTAAAAACCCACACATTATTCATTTTCACAAGCACCCTTTTGACAGGAGAATTATTAATCTTATTTTTACAGATGAGGAAAACTCAGAATGTTTAAGCTCTTTGCCTAAATCATAGATCTTGTACGTGGTCAATCATGGATTTGTATCCAGGTCTGCCTAATTCTAAAGCCTTTTTCTCACTAATAGTCTGAAGATCTTCCAGTGGCTTACACTTATGGGATAACATTATCTTATTTATTTCTCTCCTTCCTGATTCCAACATGTAAAAACAAGGACCTAATCTTTGTTGTTCTGTGATCCCTGATGCAAAGAGATGACTCATTGGAAAAGAGCTTGATGTGGGAAAAATAGAAGGTAGAAGAAGGGGCTGACAGAGGATGAGATGGTGGGATGGCATCACTGAGTCAATGGACATGAGTTTGAGCAGGCTCTGGGAGATGGTGAAGGACAGGGAAGCCTGGCGTGCTGCAGTCCATGGGGTCGCAAAGAGTGAATCATGTCACTCACTCTTTGTGACCCCATGACTCAGTGACTGAACTGAACTGAACTATAATCCCAGGGCTCAGACATGACTGAGTGACTGAACTGAACTGAACTGTGATCCCAGGGTTCAGAAAAGTTTCTGGTGTATTGTGGCCACTCAGTAAATATTACTGAATGAAAATAATCATGAAGGATTTTTTGGTTAATTTCAAATTAGAGAGTTATATAAGAAGTACTGTGCTGTGCTATGCTAAGTTGCTAAATCGCTTCAATTGTGTCTGACTCTTAGCGACTCTATGAACTGTAGTCTGCTAGGCTCCTCAATGCATGAGATTCTCCAGGCAAGAATACTAGAGTGGGTTGCCATTTCCTCCTCTAGGAGATCTTCCTGACCCAGGGATCAAACTTGAATCTCCTGCATTACAAGCAGATTCTTTACCACTGCACCACTTGGGAAGCCTTTTTAGATTTGAATGCCTTTTATTTCTTTTCTTGCCTATCACTCTGGCTAGGACTACCAGTAGTATATTCAACAGAAGTGGCAGGAGTGAGCATGTTTGCCATGTTTCAGATCTTAGAGGAAAAGCTTTCAGTTTCTCACTACAGATCTTCCTGACCCAGGGACTGAACCCTTTTCTCCTACATCTCCTGCATTGGAAGGCAGGTTCTTTAACACTAGCACCACCTGGGAAGCCCCCAAAAGAAGTATTGGAAGTGACACTTGAGTGCTACAGTTCATCAGTGGGAGAGATTACCATAGGCTGAAGACTATGACAACAGTATGAACTACAGACATCCAAAAAGACAGCGTGCATATACCTCAGGGGTGAATTCAAAATAATATATTGGGAGGGATCAAAAACATGTTAGAACTTTTAATCATTTTTTTGTTTTAGGTCATCTTTTTTCAATTTTGGTTTTCATATTTTATAATGTACACATTATTGCTATAATATCTGTGACATAATATATATACTACAGTAATTAACATACAATAATATGGACAGTAATGTAATATACAAAGTAACATAACGTATATGTGGGGGTGGGTAGATGCTTAAAAATTTTTACTACCAGTTGTGCTTAGAGACCTATGGTTCAGAGGCAGAAATAAATATATGGAGATACCTATATAATCCAGTGTTCTACCTGCTAGTAGATGTCTAGACAAAGTACTTCAGAAAGAAAGATAAGGGACTGGCTAATACTTCCTGATTTTGTCAAGATAGTGGTAGTGGTGATAGTGATGCATAGGCATGTGGGGGAATGAGGTCAGGAAGTTGCCCAGAGAAGATGACAGGTTGCCATTCCCTTCTCCAGGGGATCTTTCCAACATAGGGATCAAACCCAGGTCTCCTGCATTACAGGCAGATTCTTTACCATCTGAGCCACCAGGGAACCCTTGGATTACATGTACCTAATACACAGAGTCATACTGAAGCTGAGTGCTCATTATTAAGCTAGGTGGGGTATATGGTAAAGACAACAAAGAGAGGTCATTTAGTGAACTAGACTGTAGGTAATAACATTCTAAACCAGGGTGGCGACTACAGAAAGTGAAGAAGACATCTTCAAGCTGTATCCCAGCTGAAGGATTAAAAGGCCAATGGAGAAGACAGAGTTAAAGTAACTTGTAGATTTCAAGCCTGGATTAGGTTACTATAACATTGACATATAAGGTCATCCTGAGGAGAGGAGGGTTTGCTTTTGTTTTTTTTTAATTGGAGTAGAGTTGCTTTACAATGCTGTGTTAGTTTTTACTGTACAACAATGAAGTGAATAAGCTATATGTATACATGTATCCCCTCCTTCTTGGACCTCCCTTCCACCACCCCCCTCTCATCCCGCCCCTCTAGGTCATCACAGATCATCAAGGATCCTTGTGCTGTACAGCAGGTTCCCACAGCTCTCGGTTTTACACAATGTAGTATATGTGTTTCAGGGCTACTCTCTCAATCTGTCCACCCTCCCCTTCCCCTGATGTGTCCATTCTCTAATTAGGAGGGGAGTTTTCTGAGGTAAGATGACTTTGGATAAATGACAAGTTGGAGAAGGAACATCCACATGTCAATGGTCAATAGGGAACTGGAGATATGAAATGGAAACTCTGGAAGAAATCAGGGTAGGAGTTGAAATTTGAGAACTATTCTCAATATTGGTTCATCAAACATTCATGGGCACCTACTCTATGCTAGGCACCATGCTAGACAATGGGGCTAAAGTAGAAAAAAGACATATGTCACACTAGCCCACAATATGCTTATCTATAGTCAACAGGGACTGGCTAATACTTCCTGATTTTGTCAAGATAGTGGTAGTGGTGATAGTGATGCATAGGCATGTGGGGGAATGAGGTCAGGAAGTTGCCCAGAGAAGATGACAGGTTGCCATTCCCTTCTCCAGGGGATCTTTCCAACATAGGGATCAAACCCAGGTCTCCTGCATTACAGGCAGATTCTTTACCATCTGAGCCACCAGGGAACCCTTGGATTACATGTACCTAATACACAGAGTCATACTGAAGCTGAGTGCTCATTATTAAGCTAGGTGGGGTATATGGTAAAGACAACAAAGAGAGGTCATTTAGTGAACTAGACTGTAGGTAATAACATTCTAAACCAGGGTGGCGACTACAGAAAGTGAAGAAGACATCTTCAAGCTGTATCCCAGCTGAAGGATTAAAAGGCCAATGGAGAAGACAGAGTTAAAGTAACTTGTAGATTTCAAGCCTGGATTAGGTTACTATAACATTGACATATAAGGTCATCCTGAGGAGAGGAGGGTTTGCTTTTGTTTTTTTTTAATTGGAGTAGAGTTGCTTTACAATGCTGTGTTAGTTTTTACTGTACAACAATGAAGTGAATAAGCTATATGTATACATGTATCCCCTCCTTCTTGGACCTCCCTTCCACCACCCCCCTCTCATCCCGCCCCTCTAGGTCATCACAGATCATCAAGGATCCTTGTGCTGTACAGCAGGTTCCCACAGCTCTCGGTTTTACACAATGTAGTATATGTGTTTCAGGGCTACTCTCTCAATCTGTCCACCCTCCCCTTCCCCTGATGTGTCCATTCTCTAATTAGGAGGGGAGTTTTCTGAGGTAAGATGACTTTGGATAAATGACAAGTTGGAGAAGGAACATCCACATGTCAATGGTCAATAGGGAACTGGAGATATGAAATGGAAACTCTGGAAGAAATCAGGGTAGGAGTTGAAATTTGAGAACTATTCTCAATATTGGTTCATCAAACATTCATGGGCACCTACTCTATGCTAGGCACCATGCTAGACAATGGGGCTAAAGTAGAAAAAAGACATATGTCACACTAGCCCACAATATGCTTATCTATAGTCAACAGGGACAGAGAGACAATCAACAAGGAAAATGTTCGCATACAATTACAAACCATGATAAGTATATGGGAGCAAAATTTGTCACCCAAAATGTCTCTTTGGGACAAAATAATTGAGCTGAAAACAATCAAGACCCAAAGGACTCAGAAAAGAACCTTTGACCTTCTTCCTAACTGCCTTTAGGACATAGGTAGAGGATGTGTTCCAGGCAGGAAGCTACCACCATAACTACAGGATGAACTAGGTTTGTAAACAGGGAGGAACCTAACAAAATCTGTTGGATAAAATTCCTCTCTGTGTCCCACCTTCTCTGCTTGGCTCAGTAAATATTTGTTGACCAAACATTTGCTTTTCTATCTCCATGCCATTTGCCTTCCCCCCACCTATGAATTCCCAATCCACTACCTCCAATCTCCTCTTCTGTCTTTAGCTGAAGATTGCCTTTAAGGTGAGGGATCCAGTCATTTTGGGCAATTATTCAGTTTTCTGAGGTCTTTCTCATGTATACATGCTATAAAACTTTTGTGTGATTTTCTCCTACTAATCAGTCTCATGTCCATTTAACTCTTAAACCAGCCAGAAGAATATAGGAGGGTAGAGGAAAATTTCTTCTTTCCCAACAAGTGTTATGAAGGGTGACCTGCTTGAGATCAGGGGATCAAAGGAAACCTCTGAGGAAGTGATAGTTAACCTGAGAGCTGATCAAAGGGATAGGACCAGCTAGGCAACATGGAAAAAAGAACAATCTAGGGAGAGGGAACAAGCAGAATGTGGGGTAGATCTCGGTGTACTGTGAAAATAGAAAGAAACCAATGTGGGACTTCCCTGGTGGTCCAGTGGTTAAGACTCCATGCTCCCAATACAGTGAGCATGGGTTCCATTCCTGGTCTGGAGAACCAAGATCCTGCATGCCTTGTGGAATGGTCAAGAGAAGAAAAAATCCAACATGACTTGGAATTACTGAGCAAGGGACACAGTGGCACAGTATGAAGCTGGAGAGGAAGGCAAAAGCCAGATCATGGGGACCTTGAAAACCACATAAAGAGTGACAAGTATAATGGGAACCCCAAAATTTATCTATAGTAAACGGGACAGAGAGACAATCAACAAGGAAAATGTTCGCATACAATTACAAACCATGATAAGTATATGGGAGCAAAATTTGTCACCCAAAATGTCTCTTTGGGACAAAATAATTGAGCTGAAAACAATCAAGACCCAAAGGACTCAGAAAAGAACCTTTGACCTTCTTCCTAACTGCCTTTAGGACATAGGTAGAGGATGTGTTCCAGGCAGGAAGCTACCACCATAACTACAGGATGAACTAGGTTTGTAAACAGGGAGGAACCTAACAAAATCTGTTGGATAAAATTCCTCTCTGTGTCCCACCTTCTCTGCTTGGCTCAGTAAATATTTGTTGACCAAACATTTGCTTTTCTATCTCCATGCCATTTGCCTTCCCCCCACCTATGAATTCCCAATCCACTACCTCCAATCTCCTCTTCTGTCTTTAGCTGAAGATTGCCTTTAAGGTGAGGGATCCAGTCATTTTGGGCAATTATTCAGTTTTCTGAGGTCTTTCTCATGTATACATGCTATAAAACTTTTGTGTGATTTTCTCCTACTAATCAGTCTCATGTCCATTTAACTCTTAAACCAGCCAGAAGAATATAGGAGGGTAGAGGAAAATTTCTTCTTTCCCAACAAGTGTTATGAAGGGTGACCTGCTTGAGATCAGGGGATCAAAGGAAACCTCTGAGGAAGTGATAGTTAACCTGAGAGCTGATCAAAGGGATAGGACCAGCTAGGCAACATGGAAAAAAGAACAATCTAGGGAGAGGGAACAAGCAGAATGTGGGGTAGATCTCGGTGTACTGTGAAAATAGAAAGAAACCAATGTGGGACTTCCCTGGTGGTCCAGTGGTTAAGACTCCATGCTCCCAATACAGTGAGCATGGGTTCCATTCCTGGTCTGGAGAACCAAGATCCTGCATGCCTTGTGGAATGGTCAAGAGAAGAAAAAATCCAACATGACTTGGAATTACTGAGCAAGGGACACAGTGGCACAGTATGAAGCTGGAGAGGAAGGCAAAAGCCAGATCATGGGGACCTTGAAAACCACATAAAGAACCTGACATTTTATTCTTGGAGTAGGAAGGTATTGGAAGGTTTTAACTGTGAACAATAAAATAATGTAATTTACCTTTTAAATTCCTTTGAACTATAAAATACAGATGGAGAAGGAAATGGCAACCTGCTCCAATAATCTTGCCTGGAAAATTCCACAGACAGAGGAGCCTGTCCATGGACAGAGGGCTACTGTCCATGGTGTCACAGAGAGTCAGATATGACTGACTGACTAAACAACAAATAAAATACAGATAGTTAAAACATCAAAAACTGAAGAAGAGAGAGTAAACATAGAAATAAGAGGCTGAGGGCTAAGTTGCAGGGAATGCTTCTCATTAGGATATGATGAGAGAGAGAGGAGCCAGCCAAGAGGAAAAGGAGTGTTCAGAGAAGCAGCAAGGTGTCATGAAAATCCGTGAAAGAGAATATTTCACCAGAGTCTGGTCAACATTGTTAAATGCTGAAGACTGTGAGTAGGAATGAAGTCTGAGGAAAATGTGTATAGATTTCATAGAAGGAAACCATTTTGAAAGTATAACTACCATAGAGAACAATGAAGCTATAGGCAGTTGAGTAGAAACCACACTTCTGAGAATGTATTTTCAGTCAGTGAAAGGGTAAAATAAGATGACAAGTTTTAAAATGGGCAGAAGAGCAGACTAGACAGTTTTCCAAATAATACATACAAATGGCTAACAGACATATAAAAAGATGCTCAACACTGCTACTTATTAGAGAAATGCAAATCAAAACAATGAATGGCTATCGTCCAAAGGAACACAAATAACAAATGTTGGAGAGGATATGGAGAGAAGGGAACTCTTGAGCGCTGTTGGTGGAAACGTAAATGGATATAGTCACTATGGAGAACAAAACCTAAAATTAGAGCTACCATATCACCCGGTGATTCCACTCATGGACATATATCCAGAAAAACTGAAAACACTAATTCAAAAGATATACATACCCCAATGTTCACAGCAGCTCTATTTACAATAGCAAAGATAGAGCAACCCAAGGGACACAGTGGCACAGTATGAAGCTGAGAGGAAGGCAAAAGCCAGATCATGGGGACCTTGAAAACCACATAAAGAACCTGACATTTTATTCTTGGAGTAGGAAGGTATTGGAAGGTTTTAACTGTGAACAATAAAATAATGTAATTTACCTTTTAAATTCCTTTGAACTATAAAATACAGATGGAGAAGGAAATGGCAACCTGCTCCAATAATCTTGCCTGGAAAATTCCACAGACAGAGGAGCCTGTCCATGGACAGAGGGCTACTGTCCATGGTGTCACAGAGAGTCAGATATGACTGACTGACTAAACAACAAATAAAATACAGATAGTTAAAACATCAAAAACTGAAGAAGAGAGAGTAAACATAGAAATAAGAGGCTGAGGGCTAAGTTGCAGGGAATGCTTCTCATTAGGATATGATGAGAGAGAGAGGAGCCAGCCAAGAGGAAAAGGAGTGTTCAGAGAAGCAGCAAGGTGTCATGAAAATCCGTGAAAGAGAATATTTCACCAGAGTCTGGTCAACATTGTTAAATGCTGAAGACTGTGAGTAGGAATGAAGTCTGAGGAAAATGTGTATAGATTTCATAGAAGGAAACCATTTTGAAAGTATAACTACCATAGAGAACAATGAAGCTATAGGCAGTTGAGTAGAAACCACACTTCTGAGAATGTATTTTCAGTCAGTGAAAGGGTAAAATAAGATGACAAGTTTTAAAATGGGCAGAAGAGCAGACTAGACAGTTTTCCAAATAATACATACAAATGGCTAACAGACATATAAAAAGATGCTCAACACTGCTACTTATTAGAGAAATGCAAATCAAAACAATGAATGGCTATCGTCCAAAGGAACACAAATAACAAATGTTGGAGAGGATATGGAGAGAAGGGAACTCTTGAGCGCTGTTGGTGGAAACGTAAATGGATATAGTCACTATGGAGAACAAAACCTAAAATTAGAGCTACCATATCACCCGGTGATTCCACTCATGGACATATATCCAGAAAAACTGAAAACACTAATTCAAAAAGATATACATACCCCAATGTTCACAGCAGCTCTATTTACAATAGCAAAGATAGGGGAGCAACCCAAGTGTCCATCAACAGATGACTGGATAAAGAAGATGTGGTACACACACAACTGAATATTATGAAGCCATCAAAAAGAATGAAATTTTGCCATTTGCAAGATTGTGGATGGCCCTAGAGAGTATTACGCTTAGTGAAATAAGTCAGACAGAGGAAGACAAATACTGTATGCTATTGCTCATATGTGGAATCTACAAAATAAAATGAATGTATATAGCAAAACAGAAACCAGTTCTCAGATATTGAAAACAAACTGGTGGCAATCAGTGGGGAGAGGGAAGGCAGAAGGCAATTTAGAGGTAGGGGATTAAGAGACACAAACTACTGTGTATGCAATAGATAAGCAAAAAAGATGTACAGTTTCAGGAATTATAGCCATTATTTTGTAATAACTTTAAATGGAGTATAATCTATAAAAATACTGAAACACTATGCTATACCCCTGAAATTAATATGATATTGTAAATCAACTACAATTAAAAAAATAAACCTTAGAATGAAGGGTAGAAGAATTAGCAAGTTCAAGCAAAGGTATTTTCAGACAAGTGGAAACAGGTGAGAAGTTGGACTGGGGTATTGCCTAAGAGAAGTGGAGGGATGCTGGGCGAGGTAGGAAGCAACTGAAAATGTTTGAAAAAGGCTTGAATATTAGTGGATCATTTAGAGGCCAAGAGCCTGGAGCATATTGAAAGAGCTGTGGCCAAGATCACAGGTGCTAGTGTTAAGTTTTAAAGGAAGACTTTCTTTCCTCTGAAATTGGAGAGAAGGGTGAGAAAGTAGATACAGTGACAGAGAAACTTTGAATTGAAGAGGCAGAAAGTTTGGGGAGTTCACGGCAGTTGACACTGAATTTTTAGTCAATCAAAATTAAAAACATACACTAAAGTATTATATAGTCTCAATAAAATAAAGCCTCTTTCAAGGAAGGAAATTTGGGTTATCTTATTTGTTTTATTTTGTTTCTGATATTACCCACAGTGTCTAATGGTATCTTGTACATGGTAGGTGCTCAATTAACAGAGGTTGGTCATTCAATATCTCTATTCTCAAGAAATTTACAGGTGGGAACAACGAAATTATATATGCAATATATGGTAATTCCCAAAAACGTGCGGCTGCTAATAAATATTGCGGGATTTAAAAGGAAGGAAGTGTGCTTGTAGACTGAGCTGATGTGGAAATGCTTCATAAAGAAGCTGAGTTATTATCTGGGTCTTAATGACTGCCTAGGATTTAAATGCAGATTTTGCAAAAAACTAGCTGGGAGCATTTTCTGTGTCAGGTCTTAGATCGTGCCCTTACAGCGAATTGGAAAGATCTGACCACTTTATGAAATACGGTAGAAAATCAGCAAGCTATTCAAGATGTACCTGAGATTTATACACAGAAGGATCCAAGGGACAAAAGTATTTGAACCTGTGTCAGGAGGCTGGGAGTTTAGGAGTCTTCTGTTTTAGGCAGCATCCTGCCAAATTAAATGTGAAATTGGGCATTTTAGTCTAATTTAGAATGAAAGACAGGGGATTTCATTCTGTAGTCATTTCCAGATTCATCCTTCCCAGGTCAAGATATAATTATGTTATTCTTCTGCTCAAAAATTCTCAACGGTTCCCTAATGCCTACACAATTAATGTATAGATTCAGTGGCCTAGCACCGAAAAGAATTCACAGGTAAGGTTCCAAGTATCTCCAGGCTTGTTTCCAGTTATACCATATACACACCACTTAATGTTGCCAATTCAGCTAGGAACTGTTGCTGATCATGCTATGTGCCTCCTACCTGCATTCCTCTCCCCATGATATTAATACCATCTCTATCCTGATGTGTGTCAAAATTTCACCTCCATTTTAAAGACCTATTTCCCATGCCAGCACCTCCTCCATAAAATCTGTCCTACTCCTTCTCACTAGAGGGATTTTCTCTCTTCTGTAAACTCCCATAGCATTGGGGAACTCATAGAAACTTACAACGATTCTTATATAGTAGTTATTTGTAAAGTGACCTAATTCCCAGTCTGATCTTCTAACCCCCACTAAATTTCAAATTAGTTGGTGACAGGATCTGGACACTGCTCATTTTTTTTTATCTCCTTGGGAAGCTAGCATAAACAGTTCTTGACTCAGACTGATGAAGAATTAGAACGAGGTGAGGGGCGGGTGTAGATGGAGAGGCAGTTGTTGCTCCTAATAGAAGCTATCTCAACCTTTGTCTTGGCGATCTCTCTTAAATTTAGAATCATCGAGTCTTTAGTGTTAATTTTTGATGTGCTAATTTTTGACACATGCTAGTCATTTTCATTATCACTATTTATATCCAGTATGGCTATTTCCTATTGTAGCACTAATAGATCTTATGCTCCTTTTTGAGTTATAAGTATACTGAGTGAATAGTGTACTAAGTAATAGTTGTCATATGATATATGGAGGCAGCATAATAGAGTGGAAAGAGGGAATGCTCTGAATTTCACTAGACCTCACTTTGGATCCTTGCCGCCCTACTTAATAGCTATACGTAATTCTGTTGCCTGTCTAACATTTATTTCCTCTTCTGGTAATTCCAGACTGATTTTCTTTTTAGAGAATTACTTCTTTTCTGTGACTATTCCATGGGGCTTGAGGTAGGGCTAACAATCCTCCTCATCCTTCCCTGCACTTCCAAAGGAAGGCATTGGACATAGGTCTCGCCAATCACCATATTCCTTATCTCTGGCTTAAAGCCACACCGATGGGACTCAACTGGGAAAAACGAAACCATCTGTCTGTTGAGAGAATGGGATGTAAGACTAAAATTGCTGGCTGTCAGTCACCTCTCTACAACCAGGAACAAGCCAATGCAGAGAATAGCAGAGCTGAGTGACTGAGATAAGCGAATGAGACATAATGACATCATTCAGCCTCTGGACCTGGCCATGCATGTGTGCATGCTAAGTTGCTTCAGCCATGCCTGATTCCTTGTGACTCTATGGTTTGCAGCCCGCCAGGCTCTTCTGTCCAGTGCCATTCCCTCCTCCAAGAGATCTTTCTGACCCAAGGATCCAAACCTTATCTCTTACATCTCCTGCATTGGCAGGCAGGTTCTTTACCACTAGTGCCGCCTGGCAAGCCTGGATCTGGCTATGTGAAAAGGCAATTCGCCCCATTCCTTCTTCATCCTCTATTCCCTCAGACTTTGAGTTACATGAGCCAATGAACAACTTGTTTATTCCTTAAGTCAATTTGAGTTTGTTTGTAATCAAATAATAGTAAATAGATATATCACATGACCTTGGGCAAGTCATTCCCAATATCTCTGAAGCTCAGGTCATCTATAAAGGGGGAGGAATCCTTTGTTACCTATCACACAGGGAATATTAGGAGGCTCAGCTGTATGTGAAATATAAGGGAGAGCATGTTGGAAGCTCTAAATATCTGTAAAAAAGAGGACAGGTATTAGTGTCTTTCATCCAATTAAAAAAAATACTGTTTATTATGTTTTCTTTAAAAAACAAAGAAACATTATTCATTCGACCAATATAGAGAATGGAAATACAAAAGCCTATGCCCATCCTGTTACAGTTAAATATTTCACCACAGGATTTCTCTTTGATGACGAAAATCACAGAATTTTTTCTTTTTTAGCAAAGAACATGAAAACCTATTTATTATTCCACCTAGAATATGCAAGAGCTAGCATTTAACTTTAAGGCTGGTTCTTAAAAGCCTGCATAAAAGTTTTGAAATAAAGATTTGTTGCTGTCTCATATCCTCCACATTTTCAACTTTTCACTTTGAGTACAGGTTGTAAATATGTTGTTAGAGCAAAACATTTAAGAAATGGCAAAATTCAACCCTGGAACATCACATTAGTCATTCAAAGAAGATATATTTGAAAATTGGTTCAAATACTGTTTCTACCACCTCTTTCCTCCTACTCCTTTCCTTATATATCACATTATCTTTGATGAAACAGACACTTAAATAATAATCTGTGTGATCTAAAAAAGCTAATGCAATCACTGAAAAAGCCTAATTTATAACCTGGCACCTTCAGGACCTAGAATCAGCTGCATTATTTGAATGTTTCAATGATAGGGAAAAATTTGTCTGTGAGAGTAGGTATGTTTGTGCAGGATGGTTGCAGAACCTGTGTGTGAACCACCCACCCAGTCTGGGTCTTAGAAATCCATCTTGAAGTTTTCAAACCCAAGGATCGCATGTTTAATTTTCATTGGTTTTGTAGTAAAGGACTGGCGTGAGGAGGTAAGTGGTGCTTGCAAAATTCTATTTTAAGGCCAAGAGATAAGCTAGCACAGCAGAATAATATTTAGAAAGTAAGCATGGGGAGTTGAAACAGTTGTCTCCTTTATGTCAGAAAGATGGTCTTGCTCTTAATTTTTTCCATTTACTTTCACTGGCTAGAAATGCTAAGAAACGCAGCATCTTCAGAGGCAAAACTGGTCTGTGTGCCACAATATTCTATGCAAATGAATCCTGTAATGGAAAAAACCATCACTTGTGTGTCTATGAATACAGTTTCTTATATTTGGTATATACACTGATGTGGAGAAGGAAATGGCAACCCACTCCAGTATTCTTGCCTGGAGAGTTTAATGGACAGAGAAGCCTGGTGAGCTACAGTCCATAGGGTCACAGATATATATATATATATATATATATATATATATATATATATATATATATATATATATATACATATGGGGCTTCCCTGATAGCTCAGTGGTTAGGAATTTGCCTGCAATGCTGGACACCTGGGTTCCATCCCTAGGTTGGCAAGATCCCCCTGGAGAAGGGCATGACAAATCACTCTGGTGTTCTTGCCTGGAGAACCCCCATGGACAGAGGAGCCTGATGGGCTGCAGTCCATGGGATCACAGAGTTGAACATGACTGCAGTGACTAGGCAGCAGCATCCTGATATACCTTCCTTTTTTTTTACCCCTTGATATCCGTGGAATATATTCCAGCAACTAAAAAAAAAAACCAAAAAACCAAAAACCCTTAAGGTGCTTTTCTCTTAATTACATCTGTGAAGAAAGCAAATATATTAATTTCAGTATTCATCAGGATTTTCGCTTTTACTATATATAACTTGAAAGAATCCAGAAACATTTTGTTCTTTCCAAATGAACCCACCAATGGGTGAGAACGGTTCTGACACATCCCTCAACACCAGAAGTATATCGAATAACTTAAAAAGAATAGTATCTGTGGGTCCCTGTTCAGACAAGGGGCTGAAACATCTTTCTGCATGGAACCACTGAGGTGTAGCTTTTTAAGGTAGTGTCCATAAACAGAGAAAGCTTCTAATCCTGCAAGCAGTTTTTCTGACTGCTTCATATCCAGCATCCCCAGACATCCCTTTTACAAAGGAGGCATACTGACTTTAATGATGATGAAGCGGAGAATGAGAAAGCTTAAATGATGAACTTATTACCTCAGAAGTGAGAGGTACAGGATTGAAGAGTCACTCTGAAAAAATCTAACAAGTTGGTTTGATATCTCAGTGTTCTAAACCACAGAACTGTTTGACCTCTCAAGCAAAAAGTGACTTCACATTTCAACAGAGTGCCCTTTCTGCAAGATACCAACTTGCACTCTTAGAAGTAGTCATGCAATATCCGCCCACCTCCCTATCGCCAATTCCCACTCTCACTCATATTTCTCTACCTTCCATCACAATCAGTAATAATGATTTTTCAGGGCGACCATCAAAGGACAAAGACTGCCAACGTTTTCAAAATATGAAAACTAATTCTAAGAGAAGGAAGAGAAAATTTGTTCAAGGTCAGAAAACCGATCAGAAACAGTACCTGTACCAGCACAAATCTGTTCGGTCCAGTGCTACCTCTAAAGAGAATAAAAATTCACAACACAGTGGGTAGTTTCTTATTCACGACAGGCTAGCCATTTATACCTATACAGACATATATCTATTATGAGATCAATTGAATAAATGAGGAATCAAACGCACCTGACAAATCTGAGCATTATAAGCACAATATTTATCTCACAGGTATCAAACTGCTTTGTCTCTAACAGAACTTTGGAGTTTTCCCCTCCGAACGTGTTCCTTCCCTATTGCTCCCTATCTCGGGAAGCAGTTACCACTCCTAGGGCACAGAGAACAGAAGGAGAAGATTGGGTCTCAGAACCTGGCATCTTGGAGCAGGGTCCACATAGAACTGGCGCTGAGATCCTGGGGGCGGGGCCGCTGCAGTCGCGGGGAAGATTTGAACCGGAAGCAAACCAGAAGGCAAGCCTTCTCTTCCGGCAGCGTGCACCTCCCTGCAGCGCCCCCTAGCCTCAGCGTTTAGCGGGGCTCCGGCAGCCGAGGAACCCGCGCGACCCGGCCACGCAGCAGCCCAGCGACACTTGACGCCGTTTACAGTCCCAGTTGCGGCGGTATTGCGAGGCATTGTCACGAAGGAGAACAAAGAAGGTGAGTGTGAGAGGCTCTAACTTAATGCTAGCGGCTTAATTGGCCCAGAGGAGCGTAGGGAACGGACCTGTTTCTTTCCTCTCCCGCACCCCTCCCCCACTTCCGTTATCCCGCCCTTAGCATGTTTGTATTCGTCTTCCGGACGAATGGCGGGTGGCACAATTCTGTGGGACACTTTCTATGGGAAGTGTTTAGTCACTCAGTCTGTCTGAGTCTTTGTGACCCCATGGACTGTATAGCCTGCCAGGCTCCTCCGTCCAAGGAATTTCCCAGGCAAGACTACTGGAGTGGGTTGCCGTTTCCTTCTCCAGGGGATCTTCCCGACCCAGGAATGGAACTCGCCTCGTTTGCATTGGCAGGTGGATTCTGTACCACTAACGCCACCAGTGTTTACTCTTTTTTAAAAAATGGAAGTATAGTTGGTTTACAATATTGTGTTAGTTTCAGGTTACTGCAAAGTGAGTCATGTGTATGTGTGTGTGTGTGTATATATATATATATATATATATGTATTATTATATGTATGTGCTTTTTAAGATCTTAAATCCCCTTTCCTAATCTTCAGAGGATATCCTCCTGGTCTAATGGATTTCTGGCTTCCTTCGAGCTGTTGAAACTACTCTAATAGTCTTTCACAAGTCAATGCTTGCTAAATCCAGTGCTCATTTTAATTTTCTTTGGTATGCAATATTGTTGACAGTCTCCTCCTTAAAACTCTTTTGAACAGGTTATCCCTTTTTGTTTCTTTCTGTTTAGTGCCACCTTTTTGCCTGCTTTCTCTGCCCCTCTACTCCCCTTCCCCCACAAGGCCTGATGCTGTTTGAAGTTCTGGCTGAGATTCCTTTCTGTTTTCACCCGTTTTTTTGGGGGGGGGGGATGATCTCATCCAGTCCTACGCTTTTAGCTGCAACCTATATATCAATGAGTCTGGATCTATATTGGTCACCCAGTCTTTTTTCATCAAGTCTAATTGCGTCTGTCTCTTTCCTGAACGGCTCTGCTTGAATGACCCATTGGCATCTCAAACCTAAAATTTCCTGCACAAAACTCAGTATCTTTTCTCCATAAAACCTCTTTTTCCTTCTGCATACTCTTACTTTGTCTAATAATATCAATGCCTATTAAGTCACCCAAGCTAGAAAATGTGCACTCATTTTTGACTAATTTATCTTTCCCTCAGCTCCTGAATCCAATCAGTCATCAAGTCTTACTGATTCTCCTGTTGCTTAAATACCAGTTGGTTCTGTTTCAGCTTTTTCATTCTTTCAGGCACTGCTTAGTTCAAGGTGTCACCCTCTTTCTCCGCTTTAAAAAATTATTTTATTTAAGTATAGTCTCAAGTCCCATGATCAGAAAATCTTGGCAGGCTATATAGTTCATGGGATCTCAAAGAGTTGGACACTATTGAGCAACTGACCACATGTGCTCACACACACACACACACACAGACACAGACACACACACACACACACACACACAGCACTGTCACTACTCGGTTGCTTAGTCAGGTCTGATTCTTTTCAACACCACAGACTGTAGCCCGCCAGGCCCTTCTATCCATGGAATTTTCCAGGTAAGGATACCGGAGTGGGTTGCTATTTCCTTCTCCAGGGGATGTTTTCAACCTGGGGATCCAACCCATGCCTCTTATGTTTCCTGCATTGGCAGGTGGATTCTTTACCACTGCACCACCTGGGAAGCCCATATCATGTACATCTTCTTTATTGTAAGAATAAATACCTTCTTTCTCCATTCATCTGGTAATTGACATTTAGGTTATTTTTGTGTCACGTCTGTGTAATTGCGTAGTATTCTGTGAGTCCTAGCTCAGCTAACCTAATTGTGTGGAGCCTTCCTTGGCTCACCCAGAAACAGCTTTTTTTTCAGCATGCTTCTTCACTTTGCATTTACTTCTATTAGCATTCATCCATTTGGACTGCACTTACTCTTACCTGTCTGCCTCTCAGGCCAGACCTATGGGCTCTTCAAAGGGCAAGGGTCTTGTTTTAGTCATCTTTGTATTTACAGTATCCAGCATAGTTCCAGGAACATTCTAGAAACTTAAAAAACGTTTGTAAAATGAATGAATAAATATTTTTAGTTTTTTCAAATATAAATGAATTAGTATACATGAATGAATCAATAAACTGATTCTTGTGTACAAGGGAAAACCCTCCAGGAGGAAGTTGTAACCTCACCCTACTCAAATTTTCTACTCAAGAAAGCATATTGGAAGGCGGGTGAATGAGGATAATTATGAAGTGGCTCGACAAAGAAATCACAGACTCTCCTTTTAAAAAACTATTATTGGAACATGCTACTTGCAGCACACCTCAAAAGTCATCTGAGGTATAATGATGTATCATAATCCCACAGTTGAGAATGGCTCTAAAAAGCCAGCGGAGTGGTCTTCCTGTTTCTCTGAAAATATAGACCTAGTGCTTTTTAGGTTTGGAATTAAGCATTACATGTTCCTTTTAAAACATTTTTGGGGGTCATGCTTTAGTGTTTTGCACATACACACACCCTGGAGCCTTTGATGATGGGTTCATTTTTACACATCTAGTATATATATCATTGCCCTTTCTCATAAACGCAGCCCTCCAGGTCAGCACTCAAGTGTACTGCAAGGATGTTTGTATTCGTCTGTTTCTGGTGATGCTTGTTCTATGTGTAAGCAGCGTTTTTGCCCTTCTAGAGTTGTCACTGCGGGTCCTTCAGAAGATCATGTAATTTTTCAAAGAAATAATGAAAATAGAAAATTGTTTTGTTGCTGTTGTTAAGAGAATTTAGGGGAAGAGTTTATAGGATTTTATCTGTGCTTAAAGGCTCCAATGACTCTTCTAACTCTAAATTCTGCAATTTCATGATGAAACTCTTGCTCTGGGATAAAGGGAAAACAGATCATTTCTTCTTCTACTTTATTTATTCTTCAAAATTTATTTTTTGAAGTGTAGTTGATTTACAATTTTGTGTTAATTTCTGTTGTACAGCAAAGGGATTCAGTTATACATATGTATTTTTTCATATTCCTTTTTCATTATGGTTTGTTATGGGATATTGAGTATTGTTTCCTATGCTATATAGTAGTATCTTGTTTTATTTCTTCTTAAAGGAGAAACTGAGTCAACTCGACATGGCATAGAGAGTACAGTCTTTGATTACCTTCAGCTGTTCCTATAGAACGTGAGACTCTGGCAGTACAATCCCGCCTGTTGCTGCATACACAAATAATGTCAGTGTAAACATTTTGCATTCTCACTAAAGTATATTGAGGCAGCAGATTCTGAACCTCGAATCCTTTTGGTTTGTGGGAAGTGAGACTCCTTTCTTGAAGAGAAGTCTCTTTTTCCTATGTTGGTTTATGTGTGTGAGAGAGAATTTGATACAGGCAAACCATCTCTGGGTTTTTCTGATGTTATTCAGAAGGCTCTTGGAAAACTCACCTTGTTTCTTAAAGAAGAAAGTCAGAAATTCAGGGATCTTTATTGAAATAAAACAGCCTGGAAGGATAAAACTCAGTCTTTTGCAGAATGGGGAGTGGCAGCACAAGAAGTTAAAGGAAATGTCCACCCTCCTCCGCCCCCCAAGAATGCTGGAAGATGTCACTGAGTTGAATTAAGTCTTTGTATAATCAGTCACCTCATTGTGCCCCATATCTGGAGCTCTTAGGTTAAGTGCAGTTTCTCTCCTATTAATAGGAACCATGCACAAACAGGTGAGTTTAGGAAGCCCTTAACTCTGACAAATCTGAAAAACATCAGACAGATCAAACAGTGGTCAATGTAAGTACCACTTAAGAAACCTTGCGCTGGAGCTCCCACACAAACTCAGCCCACAGGGAAAGGTCAGCAAGGGTGGGAAAACTACAGGTCGCACCTGCCATCTGATTATCAGGACTTCAGCAAAGGAGGCTTAGAATCTTCCCTTTGGCAGTCTGATAAGGGCATGGCATTTGTGTTACATGATTTTATTTGAGAGTGTGTGGTAGCTTAATAGACTCATTGCACTGAGAAAATGAAGGCAAATAACTTGAATTTCGCTATCCTAAAAAATATTTGACTTTCCCCAGCTTATTTTGGAAACGGCGTGGGCTCTATGTTATGGGCCTCAGCTGTCACCGCAGGAAAGAAAGCTCCCTGTGATGAAGTCAGTACATTGGCATCAGTGAACTGTGCATGTGTCTATCAAGGTTGGTATCCATCTCTGATGGCTTTTGGAAGCCAGAGAGCTCTTTTCAAGTCTATAAACATTTTGTGAACATTCTGCCTTTGACACTGCTTGACCTTCTTAGCCCCTTCTTGGTGGCCATATAGATCATTGAGCCTGGTGACAATCTCATTTTGAGGCCAGAGGTAAAGAATTGTTACCAACCATTGTATCTTTTGACCTTCCCAGACCTACATAATGAAATGACTAGATTTCTCGGTCCAGAAGAACTAAGAAAATTGGAATGGTGTTTTTTCTCTAGTTGTGTCCTGTATGGGGCATATTGCTTATTTAACACATTAACATTAGATATTTCCCCTGGGAAGAAAAGCAAAGGGAAAGTTGGAATTTGGTACCTTCCAGCTCTGTAGTGCCTAACTAGGTTAGTATGAAGAGGCTATAAAACGAAGGCACTGTCTTCCTGTGTCATGGTTCATGGGTTACCTGTTGGTGAATCAGACTCCCCTTTCCTTAGAAGTATTTCTTTGGTGTGTCATGGTTCACGAAACATGAAGAAGTAGGGATTAGTTCATTATAAATATATATTTTTTCCTATTTTAATTTTATTATTTTTCCTTTTCTCTCTTTCTGGTATCTTCTTCTGCACTGTCCCCCCTGCCCCCTCAGCTTTTGGCTTTCTTCATGTCCCTTCCACCTGTGTTCACATGGCTATGGCTGGCTTATAAATTTAAATGACTGATGCTGGGTGGATAAGCAGGTAGATTCTCTGTTCTGTGGCCTCCACTCCAAGCAATAATAGTTGCAGTGCTTACCTTTAAATTTTTTGCAACCTATCTGAACTTCTCTGGCCTGCCCCAAACTCTCAGCCTAGGAATCCTGGAAGACCTTGCTATTCTGTAAAATTTATGATTCTTTTCATTGTTAGTTAAATGGGAACTATGTGTGTTTTCTGGTACATAACAATTTTAAATTCCACTGTCATCTGAAACAAGGTGGTGTGATTTTGAAAGAAACAGCATATTGCAGAGGTAGGGACATTGACCCGGATGTGTGCATACCAAGTCACTTCAGTCGTGTCCAACTCTGTGCAACACTATGGACTGCTTCTCTGTCCATGGGATTCTCCAGGCAAGAGTACTGGAGTGAGTTGCCATGCCCTCCTCCAGGGGAATCTTCCTGACCCAGGGATCAAACCCATGTCTCTTACATCTCCTGCATTGGCAGGTGAGTTCTTTACCACTAGTGCCACCTGGGAAGTCCATTGACCTGGGAACCAGTGCCAACTCAGCTATGAACTACGCATGTGAGTTTGTCACTTATTCTTGGTCAATCTCAGTTTTGTTATGTGAAAAGAAATATCCACATCAGTCTGTATGGTTTTTAGATTGACATCCAATAGGTAATTTACAATGTAAGCCATTTATCTTTACACAGATTGCATCTGAACTGTGAAATTAGATGCACGTCAGATAGAATAGTCTATGTGCTGGGTAGCAGCAATTAGATATTCAGGCAGGAAATAGGTTGTGTATGTTGTGTGTGTGTGTGCATGCAAAAGTGCATGCACAAGTGTATTATAAGGCCTTTAAAAATAATATTGTTTTTTCATATTACATGAATAACACATGCTCTGTTTTGATTATTTCTTGCTGCTTCACAACGACCAAAACTTAGTGCCTTAAACAGCAGCATTTTATTTTGTATTATTTTTTGTGAATAATTTGGCCTCAAATGGAAGGTCGTTTTGTTTTATATACTGGGATTCCCAGTCACCTTGGGCTTGACTGGGTTAGAGAATCCAGAATAACTCCAGCTCTTCTGGACTTACTGCCCCCTGTCAGCTTTTGGCTTTCTTCATGTCCTTCCACGACATGGCTATGGCTGGCTTATAAATTTAAATGACTGATGCTGGGTGGATAAGCAGGTAGATTCTCTGTTCTGTGGCCTCCACTCCAAGCAATAATAGTTGCAGTGCTTACCTTTAAATTTTTTGCAACCTATCTGAACTTCTCTGGCCTGCCCCAAACTCTCAGCCTAGGAATCCTGGAAGACCTTGCTATTCTGTAAAATTTATGATTCTTTTCATTGTTAGTTAAATGGGAACTATGTGTGTTTTCTGGTACATAACAATTTTAAATTCCACTGTCATCTGAAACAAGGTGGTGTGATTTTGAAAGAAACAGCATATTGCAGAGGTAGGGACATTGACCCGGATGTGTGCATACCAAGTCACTTCAGTCGTGTCCAACTCTGTGCAACACTATGGACTGCTTCTCTGTCCATGGGATTCTCCAGGCAAGAGTACTGGAGTGAGTTGCCATGCCCTCCTCCAGGGGATCTTCCAGACCCAGGGTTCAAACCCATGTCTCTTACATCTCCTGCATTGGCAGGTGGGTTCTTTAACCACTAGTGCCACCTGGGAAGTCCATTGACCTGGGAACCAGTGCCAACTCAGCTATGAACTACGCATGTGAGTTTGTCACTTATTCTTGGTCAATCTCAGTTTTGTTATGTGAAAAGAAATATCCACATCAGTCTGTATGGTTTTTAGATTGACATCCAATAGGTAATTTACAATGTAAGCCATTTATCTTTACACAGATTGCATCTGAACTGTGAAATTAGATGCACGTCAGATAGAATAGTCTATGTGCTGGGTAGCAGCAATTAGATATTCAGGCAGGAAATAGGTTGTGTATGTTGTGTGTGTGTGTGCATGCAAAAGTGCATGCACAAGTGTATTATAAGGCCTTTAAAAATAATATTGTTTTTTCATATTACATGAATAACACATGCTCTGTTTTGATTATTTCTTGCTGCTTCACAACGACCAAAACTTAGTGCCTTAAACAGCAGCATTTTATTTTGTATTATTTTTTTGTGAATAATTTGGCCTCAAATGGAAGGTCGTTTTGTTTTATATACTGGGATTCCCAGTCACCTTGGGCTTGACTGGGTTAGAGAATCCAGAATAACTCCACTTCCATGCCTTGGAGGGCATGGCTGGAAGGCTGGATACCTAAGACACTGGCAAGGCTGAGCCTCTTTTCTCCATATTATCTTGGGCTTGATCTCTGTTCAGTTTCTCCATGAGTTTCTTACATGGTGGCTCAGGACTCCCAAAAGCACTGAATGGAAGCTATTAGGCCTTTTAAATCTTAGGCTTTATAACTTACACACTGCCTCTACTGCTTTACTCTTTGGTGAGAAACAGTTACCCAGCCAGCTAAGATTCATAGGCATAGTTCTCTGGGGATCATCTTAGGAGATAAGCCATTTTATGTTCTTTGTTTTTTTAAAAAGGTTTAGAAAATGCAGAAAATTGTGAATAAGAAAATAAGGTAAAAATTATCCAGGAATATTTTAAGATTTATAAATGAAAAACTAATTAGAAAATAATAGGCATCTTATACCACTTTGGGTTAAAAATGGGTGCATGTTTATGTAAGCAAAAAAATCTTCAAGAAGAAAACCAAGAGATTTAAAATAGTTATTTTTGTTCTGTGGAGTTATATATGATCATTGGTTTCATATTTTTTATTTATCTCTATTTTCTAACATTTCAATAATGCATGTGCATTACTTATATAAAAACATTGAATCAATTTAAGTCCCACCACCCAGTGATAACCACTATTACTAGTTGGTGGGTTTCTTCCTACTCATTAAGTGTTCTTTGAAAACATGATTTTGCTTGTTATGTTTTATTACATAGAGATACTATGATTTAATCATTCCCCCTCTAATGCACATTTAGGTTGTTTACTTATTTATGTATGTGTGTATTTTTTTTTTTTTTTTGGCCATTTCCATCTTTATTCTTTGGCCTGTGTGGGCCTCCCATAGCAGTGGCCTCTCTCGCTGCAGAGCACTGGCTCTGGGCGCATGTGCTCCAGCTCAGTAGTTGGACACATTGGTCCAACCGCTCTGCAGCACATGGGATCATCCCAGGCCAAGGATCGAACTGGTGCCCCTTGCCCCTTGCACTGCAAGGCAGTGTCCTTACTCACTGAACCACCAGGGAAGCCCTGTGTGTATTGTTATTTTAAACAATATGATGAGCATTTTGATACATATCTGACTGTATCCTTTATAATTTTCTTACATTAAAGTAATAGAAGTGAAGTTTTAGGGTGAAGAGACACGAATTTTCAAGTTTTTCAATACATGTTGCCAAACTACTTTCCAGAAAATTATAAAAACTTGTTCTATTCTTTTTTCTGTCTGGTAGAAACCCTAATCTGAATCAAGGCCAGTAGTTGTTGTTCAGTCACTAGGTCAAGTCCAATTCTTTGAGACTCCATGGACTGGAATATGCCAGGCTCCTGTGTCCTCCGTTGTCTGCTGGAGTTTGCTCAAATTCATGTGCACTGAGTCAGTGATGCCAATAGTTGCAGGTTAATTGGAAAAATTAAGGTAGGGTAAATATATATATATGTGTGTGTGTGTGTATTTATTAATATATGTATACATACACATTGTAGCATTTTTATTTTGTCTTAAAATTTGTAGATACCTGTGTGTTCATATGTTAGCCTTCTGCTTTATGGACAAGGATTATTCTTTGAGTATGTTTCCACTTACTCAGTTTCACTTCTGTTTAGTAGTATGCTGATGAATGTTTAACAACCACCTCTCTGGAAAAAGAATAGCCCTGACTGTGGTGTTGATGTTTTCTGTGGTGTAAATACTCCTGTCATGTTAATTTTTAAGCTGCTACCGTGGCACTGAAAGTAGAATTGAAAAGAACTGTGTAGTGGTATGAAAGAAAGTGAAGTTGCTCAGTCATCTCTGATTCTTTGCAGCCAATGAAGGAGACATGGAATTCTCCAGACAAGAATCCTGGAGTGGGTAGCCTTTCCCTTCTCCAGGGGATTTTTCCAAACACAGGGATCAAACCCAGGCTTCCCGTCTGAGCCAGCAGGGAAGGCCAAGTATACTAGAGTGGGTAGTGTATCCCTGCTTCAGGGGATCTTCCTGACCCAGGAATTGAACTGGGGTCTACTTGCATTGCAGGTGGATTCTTTACCAGTCAAGCTACAAGGGAATCCCTAAACTACAAGGGAATGTAGTGGTATAGCGTTACACTCTTATTTCCACTATACAGAAAAAGTAAGCATGAGTACCCTCAAGAATATAGATAACTGTAAAATGTCAAATATTTAGGAAATGACTGAGCTTCAGTGTTTAGTGTTTGTTTTAAAATGTAGTTTATTTAATTCTAAGATTGCATCACTTAATTATTAATGACGGCAGCATTTAACAATAGGCTCACCAAATTCCTGAAAACTTGATAGTTGGCACTCGTGAGCCAGTCCCAGTTGGCTCCAGCACACTACTGGTTTTGTCTTTCTGTGAAACCACAGCATAATGCATCCTCTATGATTTCCAGTTTTGGTTTCTTTGAAGTAAAAGAGCAATTTAAAAAAACATTGTTATGAAATTTGAGTCCTTTTGACCATTTCTGACTCCTATTCTCAACCAGTCTTTTATGGTTGTTTCACTCACATCAAATTTGATACCTGTTTAATTTTAGTTAAAAGAAAACTTAAAAAAACAAAAATTTTAAAAAGTAATTTATCTTTATTGAATTACAATTTAGTTTTCATGGAAATAAATCTCTTTTTTTTCTCTTTGCACTTATATACTACCATCACCATTTTATATAATATGCAAAGTAGAGCTGGCATCAACAAGCTTGTGAATAATTAATAATATAGGCTCTTGGTGAGTGTATAACTCAATTGGTAGGAGCAGAATTGCCCAGGTATTCACAACCAGGAGACTCTCTTGGTTATCTGTATTCAGCATGCCATGGGAATGCTCTGTTTCTTTCATCTGAAGGATAGTTCTTTAGTAAAATATCTGATAATGAGATGGATAATGCAGATTTCTAGCCTATTCCCTTCATGGCAGATTTATTTTTACTGATTTGTCCATGCTATTTCCCCCATGATCAAAAGGAATGATTTCTGAGGGGTTAATGGGATTTCCCAGGTGGCACAGTGGTAAAGAATCTGCCTGCCAGTGCAGGAGATGCAGGATCGATCCCTAGGCGGGGAAGATCCTCTGTAAGAGGAAATGGCAACCCACTCTAGTATTCTTGCCTGAAAAATTCTGTGGATGGAGGAGCCTGGAAGGCTACAGTTCATGGGGTTCCAAAGAGTCAGACACAGCTGAGTACCCCGTCCACCCTCAAGCAGAGTCAGGGAAGGTATGTCGCAGCCAGCTGGCCCAGGAAACAACCGCATCTCTGACCCTGTGCTCTCAGGGTTGTTTCCATTGGATTCTAGCCAACTGAGCTAATGAAGCTCTTAAGATTATATTTCTCTTGATATTTGTTTCTCCTCTACTTCCTCTTCCACTGAAGTGGTTATTAAGTCAAACAATGTGAAAGGCAGGATGGTCCTCATAGAGCAATTCTAGTTCCCACATTTTATAGAATTTCTCTTAAGCAATTCCACTTTGGGGCATATATGGGGGAAGGGTTGGGGTGAATTGCGAGTTTGGGATTAGCAGATGCATAATATTTTATATAGAATGGATAAACGACAACATCCTGTTGTATAGCACAGGAAAATATATTCAATATCAGTAATAAACCATACTGGAAAAGAAAAAAAAACAATAGAATTTCTCTCGAAGTCTATTCCAGGTCCATTCCTCTGTTGCTATGTTGGTATGTGTATCTCAGGAGCTTACAGCTGTAATGCCAACAAAGAATTTCCTGTGGAAGGCTGGCGTTTTGTGTTATGTATTTGGATGGCCCTCTCAAATGTGTGCATGGCTAACTGAGGGTACTAATAGTTAAGGAACTGGAGAAGAATCTCCAGTGATACTTATTAAGAACCTTGTTATCCTGTTAGAAAGGTAAACAAGACTCCACTAAGTGAAAATGTCAAGAGATATTTGTGAAACTTTCAGATTTCCTCTAAGCCTCAAGGTAGCCAAATGACCAAAGGCAGTCAGAAAGGTTAGTGACTTGTTCCTTTGTTTTAAGTAATTGTTGCCAGAAATGCCATTTCCTTCCTGGCTGGAGGCTTCTTCATAAAAGAGGTTTTAGAATTGTTAAGACTTGACGCATGCTCTTTGTGTCTGTGTTATATGCTTCTGTGATCATTACTTTTTTTTTTTTTTTCTTTGCTAATTCTATCAGGCCCGAGAACTAATTTCCGTCCAGTCAGAAAAAGCTTTATAGGTCATAGACATTTCGAAGTGTTGACTTTAATAATAAATTTCAACTGTTTCATCCGTCAGTGCTATTAAAATTCATCTTCTTTCCAGGATCAGTATTTTAGAATTAGCTCAATAAGTTTGAACATTTTATCCTTTGACTTTTCCATACACAATTGCTAATTCCAGTCTTATCTTTATTCATGTCATTCTCCCTACCAGCTAATTTTTTCCTTATCAATCATTCTTTTTAATTTTTGACAGTCAGGATTCTTACAGTGTGAACCTGAAGGAAAGGTAAAGTTTTAGCAAAGCTTAAAGGATTAGTCTAACCACTCTGTAAGTCACAAGGGGACATAAAGAGCGATCTGGGACCCTTGCAGTGATTATAAGGGTAAATGCTCCCTGGTTGTAGTCAGGGAGGCTTGCCAAGGGCAACATTCCTCAAGACTAAGAAACTGGGAAAGAGACCACTGTTTGAGATTGCCTAATTGTGATTCTCTTGAGACAAATTACATTATCTTATTCAGTACTGTGACTTTGAGGGTGTCAGACTTACCAAGTCCCATAGTTTTCAAGAAGCAGAACCAGGACTCAAACTTGATTCTTTCAGGTGTTAAATTCATCTTGTTTTCTAATTTACAGATTTCCAAGTTTTCCTTGTAGTGACTCAGGCATTTCCATTGGAGGTCTAGGCAAGATTGGTACCTGGGAGTCATAGGTCCGTTCATCTGCCCCATCTACTGAGTAAGCCATGATAATCCAGAAACTGGTCTGATGCTCTCAACTAGGTCTACTGAGGCAGAAGGCAGATGGATGGCCCCCTCTCCCCCACACCTGCAAAGGATAAAGCAATTGGAGATTCATTCCCTATTGACCAAAACTCCAAGTCTAGAGTAGCAGGACAATTAAGGGAGGAGGCCGAGCCCTGCTCAGAACACATTTTTCTCAAAGTTAGGAGACCTCCCCAACCACACATGCACAGAAGAGGCTCATTGGAGGTCAAAGGGGAGTTATGTCAAGGGATGTTCTCTACCTATTTGCTTTTTTGGTAAAATTCATCTGTAAGAGATTGCTGTGCACACATGGAAGGATTCTGAGATATGCCAAATATGGACTGTGAACCGGGCAAATTAAAATGACTGGCCAAAGGAAACCTGGAAGAAATGCCCCATATAAGTAATTCAAACTACCATGAGGATGCAATTCAGGGATGCTCCTTCTGAGTCTGCCCATGTATCTATCTACATGAAATGTACTGTTTTTCCTCCCAATAAATATTTATTCATGTCATTCTCCCTACCAGCTAATTTTTTCCTTATCAATCATTCTTTTTAATTTTTGACAGTCAGGATTCTTACAGTGTGAACCTGAAGGAAAGGTAAAGTTTTAGCAAAGCTTAAAGGATTAGTCTAACCACTCTGTAAGTCACAAGGGGACATAAAGAGCGATCTGGGACCCTTGCAGTGATTATAAGGGTAAATGCTCCCTGGTTGTAGTCAGGGAGGCTTGCCAAGGGCAACATTCCTCAAGACTAAGAAACTGGGAAAGAGACCACTGTTTGAGATTGCCTAATTGTGATTCTCTTGAGACAAATTACATTATCTTATTCAGTACTGTGACTTTGAGGGTGTCAGACTTACCAAGTCCCATAGTTTTCAAGAAGCAGAACCAGGACTCAAACTTGATTCTTTCAGGTGTTAAATTCATCTTGTTTTCTAATTTACAGATTTCCAAGTTTTCCTTGTAGTGACTCAGGCATTTCCATTGGAGGTCTAGGCAAGATTGGTACCTGGGAGTCATAGGTCCGTTCATCTGCCCCATCTACTGAGTAAGCCATGATAATCCAGAAACTGGTCTGATGCTCTCAACTAGGTCTACTGAGGCAGAAGGCAGATGGATGGCCCCCTCTCCCCCACACCTGCAAAGGATAAAGCAATTGGAGATTCATTCCCTATTGACCAAAACTCCAAGTCTAGAGTAGCAGGACAATTAAGGGAGGAGGCCGAGCCCTGCTCAGAACACATTTTTCTCAAAGTTAGGAGACCTCCCCAACCACACATGCACAGAAGAGGCTCATTGGAGGTCAAAGGGGAGTTATGTCAAGGGATGTTCTCTACCTATTTGCTTTTTTGGTAAAATTCATCTGTAAGAGATTGCTGTGCACACATGGAAGGATTCTGAGATATGCCAAATATGGACTGTGAACCGGGCAAATTAAAATGACTGGCCAAAGGAAACCTGGAAGAAATGCCCCATATAAGTAATTCAAACTACCATGAGGATGCAATTCAGGGATGCTCCTTCTGAGTCTGCCCATGTATCTATCTACATGAAATGTACTGTTTTTCCTCCCAATAAATATTTTACTTGCTCCACTATTTTCCATCTTTGTGGAAACTCTTTTCTGCATAGTCGTAGGGCCAGGGCTCTTGTTACTGACTACTGGTTTAGTGGCTAGGACCTGGTGCTTTTGTCGCTGCAACCTAGCCCAATCTCTCGGTGGAAACCCAAGCCCCGCTTTACACTTTTGTAGTCTGAGGCCGCCTGAGATCATTGTGTATGCTACTTCAACTTGGACTGTAATTAACAGCTAGGTTTCATTCTGCTCTTGGAGAATATCACAGGACATGAATACCAACACAAGACAGAGTCACTTGGAGATTGTAATGGATTGAGAACACAACAAGGCCACTGGGTAGCCCAGACAACCCCAAACGCCTTCTCTCTCAGCTACAGTGAATGATACTTATTTACTAATTCCAGTTAACTCTTTTTAAAAAGTATTTATTTATTTGGCTGTGGCAGGTCTTGGTCGGAGCTAGCGAATCTTCCATCTTTGTTGCAGCATGCAGGATCTTTTAGTTGCAGCATGTGAGCTCTTAGTTGTGGCATGTGAGATCTAGTTCCTGGCCAAGGATGCAACCCGGGCCCCCTGCATTGGGAGCATGAAGTCTTAGCCACTGGACTGCCAGGGAAGCCCCACCACTTCCAGTTCACTCTTAAACATCATGGACTTGAACTGCTCTATCCATTTATATGCAGACTCTTTTACAACATATACATACTCTACTGCTATGTGATGTGCGTGAGTTGGCACTGAGGGTCCGGAATCGTGAACATGGAGGGCCAGCTGTATATGTGGATTTTTGACCAGATACAGGAGTGATATCCCTAACTCCTGTGTGGTTCAAGGGTCACACATATAGCCTTACTTTTGTCCAGCCTCCCTTATAGATAAGATTTCTTAAGCCATCCAATCATAGAATTGCCTTGCTTTGTGATTGCTTCTAACCTAGAGGCAACTTCTGCTTCCGAAGACCCTCCCTTACATGGCACATCCTAATCCCCAGTCCTATAACACATTCTAACACCTTCTTTCTAAGATCTTCCCTTTGTCCTTTGTTCTCTCGCACTATGACAAGTAATGTGCCCAACGTGTTCCACTTACAAGTATGTTCTTGGTGGTCTCTGACTAATAGAATTGACCCTCGGCTCTCAGGATAGAAAAGGACTGTCCTGGTTGGAGTATCCAGTTACTCTGATAGAGGTGGCCAGAACCCTCTCTCATCTAATCGGTGCTATGAGATAGAATCCAATTTCTTAATGGACTTTCAGTCCTGGTTTACACTCTGGGAATCATCAGCTATAACTCCACAATTGAGTCTCTTTATTAGGAAGGGGCTTCCAGTAGGACGGGGTGGTCAATGCACATAATGGTAGATGAGTTATCAGAAAACTTGGCTTCCGGTTTTGTTTCCATTGGAAAATAGCATGGTAAGCATGGTCAAGTTGTTGAACTTCTTTGGGTCTCAAGGTTTTAGCTTTAAAAGGAAAGAGTTGAACAGTAGAAATCTAAGAGGGTGTTTCTAGCTCTAACATTCAGTTATTCTCTAATTTGAAATCCACTATGGGGATGTCATCTCCTCTCTCTAGTAGGTAATACCAGACCAGTCTGAGGAGTTTTGTCATGTAAGTCACCCGAAATGCTCCACTCTGTAAAGATATCCGAAGTACATAAAGGTATAGTTTGTAATTTTCTTCACAAATATTTGCAGACAGATGGCTAGCATAATTGTTTCTGGTGTAAAAGCAGACATTGTTAAAATATAATAAGAACCAGATAAATCTGTGGGGACTCTCTTAACTCTGTCTCCAGAGAATCAGTGCTAATAAGTCAAATTAGTCGTTTTTATTTAGGAGATATAAAAAGGCATATGGTTTCAAGCTGTACCAGCTGTCATAAAATTTTGGAGAAAAGTGTTACAAAAGCTTCTAGGGGGAATGTTTCACAGAAGTACTTTAACCTTTATAGCTTACAAAATCAGTGGCTTCCTTTCTTTGTACTCTGATTTTGGGTCTAAATTTTCTTTAACAACAAAAGTTTAGCAGGAAAGAAAGCACACGGGTAGGAGAAAAATAACGAGACTACTGTCTAGTAAAGTACCTGTTATATGTTGCTTTTTCCCCCTTTTATGGAACTAGGCTTTCTGTGTGAGTCTAAAATGTGTTGTGATGAAAGATATTCAAGGATTTGTTTTCAGGTAAAATAAGTGTGATTTCTAGAAAGCTATGCTCCACTGTTTAACCTTCATGCATAGTATGAATTACAGTGGTAACTACAATGTGTACATGCTTTATATGCATGCTTCAGAAATCCTTTTTCACGTGCAGGGTCCTTCTGTATTTTCTTTGCCTCTCCTCCCTCATCATTATTGAATTGTGTCTGTGCATGATTGTAGAGTCAAAAGATCTTCCATCCTTTGTAATTTATTCTTCTAACAGTTTATCTATTCTTTCCCATTGTCTCACTTCTTGTTTTTCCTCCCTGTTTATTCACCTTGAAGATTCAGGGTGTTTTCTTTCCCCTTTTCTTCTACATTTTTATTAAAATAGACTAGGCTTATAAAAGTAAGGATAGCCTTTGCAACAGAAATCTAGAATCAGAGATTTACAAGTTTATATACAAGAGCCTATTGTGGCAGTTGTGATTGGCCTCATGCCAGGAGAAAAATGTATAATAAATCACAAGAGATGAGGTTAATGAGAAAGTTCCTGGAAATAATCAGAAACGATAGTGGAGCTCTTAAAAACTAGAAATTGAGTCGTTATATATGAATGATGTTTAGGGATAAATAATATTTGGAAGGTATTAGTTAGAAAATCTATTGAGTTTGATTGCCTAAATTCCAAATTTAGTGTTAGGGTTGTCATAGCAACCTGAATACATTTATTCTTTGAAATGATTGGTTATGCAATTGTAGAAGGCTTTTCATCAATTTTTACCATATATTACATATGGGCCTGTATGTCCTCAGTTTCTTTGAAATAATTTCATTTCTCGTCTTTTTTCATTATACTAAGAGTAAATTGCATTTTCTCACATTGTACATAATGTATTTTCTATGAATCTATCATGTAATGCATTTGCTAGTTGACCTTTGTCATTAGGATTAGAGCATTGGTCCCCAAATTTTCAAGGATGAAGATTTCTTATACATATCAAAATAGTTCATGAGACTATCCCCTCTTCACCTTTGCCTCCATGAAAATAGCTATCATTTTCTGTTTTTTTTAATAATGTCATATAGCTTCTATTAATTTAGGATTGTTTTAATAAATTTGAATTATATTAATAACCATGAAAGCTTCTGCATGTATTCAAAATATTATTCAGTTAGCATATTATTATACACATGGATTGACGAGCTCTTTTAACAGAACTGATTAACATCTGTGTACTCAGATTGAGAATCACTGGTTTAGAGCTTGATACCTCTCAAATGTCCTCTCCTTGCTTTTGTTGATTTAATTCCTAAAGTGGCTCTCGGTACTGACACTACTAACTGAGCCTGTAATTTTTGGTGGGCTGTTCCTAAAATGGCAGTAGTATGGAAGAGTATTTTTGACCACCTTCCTTCTGTTTTTGCCTTGAAGTTTTTCATGGGAGGTGGGCACAGGAAGGCTGGACAAGGTGGTAGCCAATTAATGGGAAATAGCAAGGGTTGGCTGCTGTGTGTTTTTAGCTGCAGCAGGGTAATTCCTGCGCAAGAGAGAATGAGTTAAAAAGAACAGGATTAGAGAGCCAAGGAAAATTCTGTGGTGGATCAGTCGAAGTTTAAAGGTTGAGAAAAGAGCAAACACCATGTCCAAAGGTAGACTCAGTGTTAGGATTGCTGAACCAAATGTTCAAGAGTTGAATTTGGAAAAGACCAGGGTACAAACAAGAGTGAGTATAATACTATTTTTTATTCATCTGCTTTAGAAATTGAGTCTATTGAGTTTGGATTTTGGGGCCTAAATTCCAAATTTAGTGTTAGGGTTGTCATAGCAACCTGAATACATTTATTCTTTGAAATGATTGGTTATGCAATTGTAGAAGGCTTTTCATCAATTTTTACCATATATTACATATGGGCCTGTATGTCCTCAGTTTCTTTGAAATAATTTCATTTCTCGTCTTTTTTCATTATACTAAGAGTAAATTGCATTTTCTCACATTGTACATAATGTATTTTCTATGAATCTATCATGTAATGCATTTGCTAGTTGACCTTTGTCATTAGGATTAGAGCATTGGTCCCCAAATTTTCAAGGATGAAGATTTCTTATACATATCAAAATAGTTCATGAGACTATCCCCTCTTCACCTTTGCCTCCATGAAAATAGCTATCATTTTCTGTTTTTTTTAATAATGTCATATAGCTTCTATTAATTTAGGATTGTTTTAATAAATTTGAATTATATTAATAACCATGAAAGCTTCTGCATGTATTCAAAATATTATTCAGTTAGCATATTATTATACACATGGATTGACGAGCTCTTTTAACAGAACTGATTAACATCTGTGTACTCAGATTGAGAATCACTGGTTTAGAGCTTGATACCTCTCAAATGTCCTCTCCTTGCTTTTGTTGATTTAATTCCTAAAGTGGCTCTCGGTACTGACACTACTAACTGAGCCTGTAATTTTTGGTGGGCTGTTCCTAAAATGGCAGTAGTATGGAAGAGTATTTTTGACCACCTTCCTTCTGTTTTTGCCTTGAAGTTTTTCATGGGAGGTGGGCACAGGAAGGCTGGACAAGGTGGTAGCCAATTAATGGGAAATAGCAAGGGTTGGCTGCTGTGTGTTTTTAGCTGCAGCAGGGTAATTCCTGCGCAAGAGAGAATGAGTTAAAAAGAACAGGATTAGAGAGCCAAGGAAAATTCTGTGGGGGATAAGTCAAAGTTTAAAGGTTGAGAAAAGAGCAAACACCATGTCCAAAGGTAGACTCAGTGTTAGGATTGCTGAACCAAATGTTCAAGAGTTGAATTTGGAAAAGACCAGGGTACAAACAAGAGTGAGTATAATACTATTTTTTATTCATCTGCTTTTGAAATTGATCCAGATTTGGCAGTTTGTTTTTAGTAAATGGTGAAGGGTTGGTTGGCTTGTTGTGTAATGTTTTCCATTTAATCTTCCAAAATACACTTCTCAGCTCTGATTAGAAACTGGAAGGTTAGTTTGTTCTCCTTTTTGTAATTGAAAGCTCTAAGGTTGGTTTGGTTCTATCATAGGAAGCAGAGTAATAGGTGGTAGGATTGGAAAATCCATGTCCTGATCCATAATTCTCAGACCTACATTTTATACAGTTTTGATACTATGAGTACAAATTAAACCATTTACCTTTTCTTAAACCCTCTCTTGTGGGTTTTCCTTCACACAGAAAATAATCTGTTTTCTCTCCACAGGCTGTTTAGACAACTGCACCTAGCTGTCATGTAACTGTGATGTTGGGCATGAGAGATCCTATGTAAGTGTTTGATCTGCGAGCCTTCTTTCTTGCTGTGTAAACTGAGGAAGGCTTGGAGGAGTTCCATAGGGCTGCAGCAGGAGTTAGGAGCATTCCTCTACCAAAGCTGTGATACACTGTAGTAGTGGACAAATATCAAGCCCTCTGAATGTCAAGGGGCACACCTAGCAAAGTGTGTGTAAAAGAGGATGTTAGAGCAAGAAGGCCAACGTGAAGTTAAATATGAATAGATTTCTTTGCTGCATCACTTTTTATAGTATTTCATATGATCATCTTAAGTGTGGCTTTCCTACATGGGGATGAGTTATGTCTTCTCTTCCAAACTTACTTGATCATTGACTCTGTGACTGTAAGTGTGTGTGGTGAGGGTAATTTCTTGCCGGACATTAGTGTTCCACGGAACATGGCTTAGAGAGCGTGGCCTTAATAGACATAAAATTTAAAGTATAAGTTCTGCTCACTGTGCATTCATGTTATTTTTGAATGTGGAGAAGTGGATCTGCTTTAGAATGAGCAGAGCAAAACTAATGTAATATAATTTGTTAAGGTCTGTGAGGTGATACGGCACATCAGTATGACATACTCATACTGTTGGATGTGTAGCGTTTCGGCCAGTTTCAGGTAATAGGGTGCTAGGATGGTGCCCACAGTGAGAAGGGAGAGCCTTCTACTTGAGCCACCCTGGTCATCATGGCATGTTCTCTATCAGTGTAAATGGAAGCCCAAATCGATTTTAAACAAAACCTAACTCATAGCAATGAGATTCCCTACAGTTCACTTCTGAAATTCAAATGAATTCCTTTCCTTGAAGTATCACAAAACATTATTTTTACATCGCCAAATGTTTTTTTGTACTCAGATCTCTCTCAGCAATTGCATCTTTCTAACACAAAGAAAAATCATCTGTTTACATTAAAAGGCACGGCTTACAAGTCCTGTTTACATCATTCAAACCAGTAGGTCTGGAGATCCTTTTCCTTAGGAGAATTTACAAATGTCATAGTCTTCTTCTCTCTAGTTACCTTTCAAGGGCAAAATTCCTCTTAATTAAGCGTTACAACTTGTGAGGTGGTATGTTTCAGTTGTCAGAATTAATGTCAGTGTGCCTTCGTGTGCAGAGACATCTATTCAGAACACAGGTTGCCCTCTCATCCAGTTAACTTATACTTGCTGGACATGGTTGCTCCTTTTCCTCTCTGAGAATGTCATTGTTGGCTGCAAGTGAGCCGGTCTCTGCATTGTTTCCTTGGTCTCACAGGATGAAACAAGAGATAGATACAAAGAGCTCAATGTTAATGAACTTCCCTGAACAGGTTCTGTATCTGGGGTTCTTTGGCCAGCCCTCCCAAGAACGCAGAGAATCTGCTGCAAACCCAGTTGAGTTTGAGATATGTTGATAAGAACCTTCTCTACTCTCTTCAGTGCTTGGCATTTGCCAGTATTTCCTTTGCTGGGAGTTTATACTTTATAACTTGAAGATTTCGATCTCTCCAAAGATCTTTACTAAAATGCAAATACCCCTAAGAGAAGGAGAGGTTATGATAAGGTTTCTTATGATCTAATAACTGATTTGAGATTGACATTCTTGTCAAGTAAGGTGTCCAGAGCAGGGATGCATCCAAGGATTGTATTTAACCTGAAACTTAAAGAGGAGGGCTCTTTAAGAAAAAAAGATAAAGATGTAGCAAAAAAAAAAAAAGGTTGTGGGAAGGAATCCAGGCAAGTTTAGAAGCCCTAAAGCTTCATTCCAAGCATGACTCCTTAGCTTCATGGTAATCCACCTTTAGTCTAGAGTAATGATCAAACTCTACAGTATGTTAGAATCACGAGGGATGATTCCTTACAAATGTAGATTCTCAAGGCCTACCCTTTGAGATTGTTTCAGTAGATCTTAGTTAGAGTCCTGGAACCTCAGAGCCCAGAAGAGTCTGAGATATATCTAACACTTGGAGAAACATTGTCCAGAAAAGGAGGACACAGAATCAGCCCATGAGGGAAGGAGTAGGACCTTGTTATTCAGGAATAAGCAAGTAGGAAGAGGCCAAAGATATTTCTTAAACAAGGTGGTAGTATTTATCCCTATATGGCTCCAGAGCTACATCCATAATCACAGGTCTTGTTTTCCGGTGCACTCAATATACAAATTCTCTTAGATGTCCCCCAAATGAATGTAAACCACAGAATGTCTCAATTTAGTGAATTTACTTATTGTATCTGTTTCTTTTACATATCTAGGGCAAAGCAACCAGCAATTCAAGCTTGTCTCATAAAGAATCATTTTTATTGTTTTTTATCAGGTTTTAATTGAAGTATAGTTGGTTTACAATACATTAATTTCTGCTGTACAGCAAAGTGATTCTGTTACACCTATATACATTCTTAAATTCCTTTTTGTTCTTTTCTGTTATGGTTCAATCATAGGATATTGAATGTAGTTCTCTGTGCTATACAGTATGACCTTGTTATTTATTCATTCTGTATATAAAAGGTTATATCTGCTAACCCCAAATTCCATCCCTCCCTTAACCCTCTCCCCCTTGGCAAGCACCAGTCTGTTCTCTATATCCACAAAGAAATCCTTTTGATTATTGAAACAAGGAGCCATATGCTGTCTTATGGTATCTCCCTTTCTCAGAAATTTTCAGGATTAGGTGAGATTTCTGACATGACTCTGCAAGGGGAACCCTATGCCCGTGTATAAATGGGAGACGATGAATGATTAGATAGTACAATGGACAGAAGGGGCGTGTACTTCACTTGTGGTTCAAGAGGTACTCTCCCATTCTTGGAAAACTGGATCAAGAAGCTGTTAGGAAACTTTAACATTTGAGGATAGCAGGAATTTCCTAGTTAAGTGCCCCTGGATTATAGCTAGTAAAAGTTGATGACTGTGTGGATACAGATACGTTGAAATGATAAAATATAAATTGTACAGTGTGGATGGTGGGTATTTGGACAGTTAACAAAAAATGAGAGCATGCCTTCCAGACACCAAATATTGGGTTGGTCAATAAGTTTGTTTGGGTTTTTCGTAACATTGTAAGGGAAAACCTGAATGAACTTATGGCCAACTCAATACTTCATGAACAATATCTTACTATGTGCTGTAGGTATGAATAGTCTCATATTATAGCTGCAGAACAGTGGCCTTAGAGAATCCTGCCTATATTCATGCAGTGAATAAATAGTAAAACTATGATGTTGAACTTAAGTTTGTCTGACTCCCAAAGTTCACTGTAGGTGAAAGTACTTATTCTTGCTGGGCTCTCTTATACCCCTGGGGACTGAACTTCTCCTAGTGGGAGCATGATTGTGCTCAAGGATATATATATTTAGCTGCTATCACAGTAAAAGCCATATATGATAAGAAATGGTGCAGTTACTAAAGGCTATTATCGTATGCTACTCTTATATACAAATCCGAGTTGCCTGCTGTGTGCCAAAGAATCATTATTTACAGTTCTCCATAGAAACAGAGCCCACAGAATGTATACATATATGTAGGGGCTTATTATAAGGAATTGGCTGTTATGATTATGGAGACTGGCAAGTCTAAATTCTGTACTATGGGCCCGCAGGCTGGATAAGCAGGAGAGCTTATGATGCACATGAAGTCCAAGAGCAGTTTTCTGGAGAATTCTCTCTTGCCCAGGGAGGCTGGTCTTTTTGTTCTATTCAGCTCTTCAGTTGATTGAATGAGGCCCAGTCAGATTATGAAACAAGGAGCCATATGCTGTCTTATGGTATCTCCCTTTCTCAGAAATTTTCAGGATTAGGTGAGATTTCTGACATGACTCTGCAAGGGGAACCCTATGCCCGTGTATAAATGGGAGACGATGAATGATTAGATAGTACAATGGACAGAAGGGGCGTGTACTTCACTTGTGGTTCAAGAGGTACTCTCCCATTCTTGGAAAACTGGATCAAGAAGCTGTTAGGAAACTTTAACATTTGAGGATAGCAGGAATTTCCTAGTTAAGTGCCCCTGGATTATAGCTAGTAAAAGTTGATGACTGTGTGGATACAGATACGTTGAAATGATAAAATATAAATTGTACAGTGTGGATGGTGGGTATTTGGACAGTTAACAAAAAATGAGAGCATGCCTTCCAGACACCAAATATTGGGTTGGTCAATAAGTTTGTTTGGGTTTTTCGTAACATTGTAAGGGAAAACCTGAATGAACTTATGGCCAACTCAATACTTCATGAACAATATCTTACTATGTGCTGTAGGTATGAATAGTCTCATATTATAGCTGCAGAACAGTGGCCTTAGAGAATCCTGCCTATATTCATGCAGTGAATAAATAGTAAAACTATGATGTTGAACTTAAGTTTGTCTGACTCCCAAAGTTCACTGTAGGTGAAAGTACTTATTCTTGCTGGGCTCTCTTATACCCCTGGGGACTGAACTTCTCCTAGTGGGAGCATGATTGTGCTCAAGGATATATATATTTAGCTGCTATCACAGTAAAAGCCATATATGATAAGAAATGGTGCAGTTACTAAAGGCTATTATCGTATGCTACTCTTATATACAAATCCGAGTTGCCTGCTGTGTGCCAAAGAATCATTATTTACAGTTCTCCATAGAAACAGAGCCCACAGAATGTATACATATATGTAGGGGCTTATTATAAGGAATTGGCTGTTATGATTATGGAGACTGGCAAGTCTAAATTCTGTACTATGGGCCCGCAGGCTGGATAAGCAGGAGAGCTTATGATGCACATGAAGTCCAAGAGCAGTTTTCTGGAGAATTCTCTCTTGCCCAGGGAGGCTGGTCTTTTTGTTCTATTCAGCTCTTCAGTTGATTGAATGAGGCCCAGTCAGATTATGAAGGGCAAACAGCTTTAGTAAACATTCACTGATTTAAATGTTAATCTCATCCAAAACACCCCTTCAACTTGACTCATAAAATTAACCATAATAGCCATCTAAATCATGGTTTTCCTATTTCCATTTTGGAGGACCAGCTCTGGTGAAGGCATCTACTGGAGTCAGGTGCCTGGCATATGGAAACTTTTTATAGTTGGCAGAGACCATCTGCTCCTGTTTTTGGATATTCAGAAACCACCTAGGTTTCTAAAACCACCATGTAGATTTCCTAAAGTCTTGAGTGATTTCTGTCCCTGAGATCACTACCATAAGTACTGACATACTTTCCATCAAGCACAGGGCTGAGATTTTCATACCAGTTTTTCCTAATTCTTGTGTCTCCATTAAGGCTTCTCCTGTGGCTCAGTGGTAAAGAATCTGCCTGCCAATGCAGAAGATGGGGGTTCTGTTCCTAGAACAGGAAGATCCCCTGGAGAAGGGCATGGTAACCCACTCCAGTATTCTTGCCTAGAAAATTCCATGGACAGAGGAGCCTGGCGGGCTACAATCCATGGGGTCGCAGAGTTAGACATGACTTTTAGCAGCTAAACAAGAAATGTGTCCCTTAACCAAAGTATGATTTATATCCTCCCTATCAATAGAATATCTCTACTTTCACATTTGTTGTGGATTTCATTACACTATAAACTCTAATAGAGATAGTTCTAATGACTTTTTATTCCCCCAACAAAACCAAACAGTGACTAAATTTTAAACCACTTGATAGCAAGGTTGTGTCATTTATCTCTGTGTCCCTCATTGCATCTAGCCATGGCCTTACTCACAGTAGGTGCTCAAAGGATTTTGGTTAGAATGGCTTGAAATGTGTTTGCAGGACTCCAAAATAATGCTGACCAGTGCCTGCTTGAAGCAAATTCGAAGATACACTTCTAAACTAAACTTCCCTAAACTACACTTCTCATAAACTATAGCCTGACAACCAAAGTGCTGGCATTTTCAATCTTGTTCCTGTAGCTCCCTCTAGTGGGAAGGTAGCAAAATCTCTTGGCAATAGAATTATTTGCACCCTTCCTGCAGGAAACAACAAACAGGAACCATCACGAAACTAAACACAAACCCTTTGTAGGAATTATATATATTAAAAAAAGGTTTTTTGCTTTGTTTTTAGATTTATGGCTGGGTTTCAAGTTTCTAACAGATCTATTCAGCCTGTGTTCGAAGCAGCTTGGATTATTTGAACAGAGTGGAGGGTGAGATTTAATCAGAGAATATTGATATAAACTAGGCATTCCTTGTAGGCATGCAGCCAGGCAGTACTAAGATTTGGCTACTTCTTGGCACTTAAGTGGAGTGAGCAACAAACGTCTTTCCTCATCTCCCTGAGCTCCATCCTGCATTGCAGCTCAACAGGAGAGAGCATTGAAGTTATTGCCACCTGCTTCTGGCCCCAAGCATCACCTGCTTTTCCGCCTTTCCCCCCTTAGACTTTGTCAGTGCCTTCTGTTTTGGTCCTGACAGGTAGGTCAGTTTGTTTCAGTCTGCCTGACTGATTTATGCTGCTTAAGAATCCCTTCAGCTTATGCTTCTGGTAGTCTGTACTTCAGATGAAAGACAGTGTTTTTGATTTTCACATTTCTCTGTAGTAATCACAGCCTCTTCTTTTTAATCCCAATGTTTTGAGGGGCTGTCTGGGTATTATGTATGCATGTTTAATGACTCATACTCCTAGGACTTTGAATTTTTCTTAACTGTATCTGTTCCTTTATAGAATTTTAGAGATATTAAAAATAATGTAATAAACCTTTGCAGTACGTGCTTTCAGGAGGTTGATTGCAACAGTTTTTTTTTTTTTCTTTTTTTAAACCAACTGATGCACAGAACTGCACATTCCCCAAACCTTCTATGTATAGGCTAAAGATCTTCAAATGGAAAAAATCTTTCTTGGCTGTGAGGAGAATAATTAGCTATGTGCCCACTGATCCATACCAGTGCATGTGACGCCCCTCAGCTTTTTCTGAGGTTATGCATAACTCTTGTCTCTCTAGCTTCATAAACTGGAATAGGCTTTCTGGAGACGAAAACCTGAGAGTGAATGTTATAACATGAATCAGCCCTGGCGACAAATTTGATGTAGTATTTGCTGGAATTGACAGCAAAAGGCAGCATTAATCCATGTGCTCGTGCAGCAGTGGTTTCATTTCATCCCCTTTGCGACTGTGTGACTTGGCATATATTTGTGTTTTTATTTTATTTCAGTGTGAGCAGACAACGTGGCACCTTTTGAGAAATGACATAGGCTTGAAGCAGTACAGTTTATACCTTCTTCGTTTGAGAAGTAGATGTAGGTTAGGACTATAGTCTCACTGCCTAGAAACAGTAAGCATAAAATCATATGGTAGAGATAAAAGCTATCATGTATGGTTGGCTCACTTAACTGGAACTTCAGCACCCCCACTTCTGGTTGTATCCTGCTTTGTCTGGGTCTCTTCTGTGCCCTTGGACAAACTAGCATTTAATTTTCTGCTTCCCTTAGATGAATTATGTGGGATTTGATTGTACGTTGCTAAATTTACCTAGGAGTTAAGTATGTATTCTCCTCTTCATTTAATCTAGTGATTTAACATTTGATTACTGTGAGATAATTAGAGATGGAAGGTCTGTGATTGGTGGAGAACACAATCAACAGTTTAGAAATTTTGTTACAGATCATCACACCCACATATTTATTGAGGAAGGATAATACAAATTGAAAGTGGTAGTTTTCCCAGACAGAAATCTGTGATGGGCTAAATCTCTTCATCCTGAAGCTTTTTTGAGAATGATGGAGGAGTAAGGGATATTTATTCTTTCCTCCTCTATGTGCATGTCATTTGTTCCAGATGCCCATATATGATAAATACTTGACTTTTTTTTTTTATTGTGTATACTTTTTAGTGTTGATAACTGATTTAACAGAGAATATGTGGTGCTTAGTCGCTCAGTCGTGTCTGACTCTGTGTGACACCATGGGCTGTAGCCCTCCGGGCTCTTCCGTCCGTGGAATTCTCCAGGCAGGAATACTGGAGTGGGTTGTCGTGCCCTCCTCCAGGGGATCTTCCCAACTCAGGGATCGAACCTGGGTCTCCAGCATTGTGGACAGATTCTTTACCATCTGAGCCACCAGGAAAGCCTTATCAGAGAATACATGGTTGCAAAGAGTCAGACAAGACTTAGTGACTGAACAACAACGTGTAAGCATGTGTGCTATTGTTAGTTTGTATTAATAACTAAACTATGACCACACAATCGAGCATTTCACCAAGTTGCCTTTGAGGGGCTACTTAGGTCCTCTTTTATCTGGGAAGGACTTTCTGGCCCAACAGTTCATTAGTGCTTGTCAGAGAAGACAAGTCTGTTGGCCAGGATACTTACTCCATCTTTGGATAAGTGGTGGATTAGAGTCTTTGTCTAATTGACAGCTGTCTATAGAACATAGCCTGTAGGTGACAGAGTAAATTTCAGACTGAAAAATACTACCTGAAAACTAATAGCTAATATGGAATTCCAGTGTAGGGGAGGAAAAGTAATTTCTCTAGGTTCCTGGCTAAACCTCCTCCCCTCTGCCCAGTAAAGGACAGATTAACAAGAAAAAAGCCAATAGAATTTTAATTATTTATCTACCTCTTGTACACATAGAGATACCCAGAAAAACTGAGTTAACTCTCTGAAATGGGCAAATACCATCTTTGGCTAAAGACAAAAGAAGATGTTGGGAGTGGGGTGTCAGTTATGGGAGGTGACCAGGAAGAGCACAGTAAACAAGGGTAAGGTTGTTCTGCAGATTTAAGTCAGTGCCTTCTGCACTGATAAGAGTTTCTAGAGATTTGGTCATCATCTCCTGATACAGGGGATTCTCTTGTAGCTCAGCTGGTAAAGAATCCGCCTGCAATGCAGCAGACCCTGGTTCAATTCCTGGGTTGGGAAGTTCCCCTGGAGAAGGGATAAGCTACCACTCTAGTATTCCTGGGTTTCCCTTGTGACTCAGATGGTAAAGAATCTGCCTGCAATGCAGGAGATCTGGGCTCGATCCTGGGGTTGGGAAGATCTCCTGGAGAAGGGAAAGGCTGCCCATTCCAATATTCCTGTCTGGAGAATTCCACGGTTCATCCATGGGTCACAAAGAGTTGGACTCGACTGAATGACTTCACTTTCACTTCTCCTGCTACAGAGAGGGAGACACACTAACAAATGGAGAGTTCTTTTATAAATATGAATTTCCCCCACAAAAAGGGCAACTTCTACATTTTTCAAAATTCTCCTATGTTTGCACTTTTTAAAAAAATAATCAGCCTAGAATAATTCTTATGTCAAAGAGCCATATATATCAGGGTGAGAAATTCTGCTCCGTTCAAGTCCTGTCTTTGAAACTTCCCTAGGAAGTTTTACAGTCCAGAAGCCAAATTGATAGGTTGCTCCATCTCACTGAACCAGTTTCTTAGTCCTTGAGAGTAGGTCAATTCAGTTAAACCATTGTGTCTCATTTTAGGAGGCATGTGATGCAGCTGAGCCTATATTGTGTAAGAAATCAGGTATTTAATAAGAGGAATTTCTATGGAAACAAAGGTTAATGATTGGCACAAATTATAAGCCCAGTGTTTGAGTCCTGAGAGCTGCCAACTGAGAAGATTTCTAGATGTCAGGTTCGAAGCATCTTTGGATGGAGTAAGTGAAAGCAGTGGCAATTTGATGGATTTTCCTGTAGTCTAAATGTCTCTTGACGGTGGCATTGGATAAAGTTTCTGAGTAACTCATACAGCAACAGGCATGAAGAAAATTATCTGAACCTAAGTTATTATGATGATTTCACTGAAGTGTATATCAAGTCATCTAGCTTCAGTTTACAGGAAAAAAAGGCAGCTTTAATTTTCAATGATTGCAAGTCAGAAAGATGGGAGAAAGTTGGAAATGTTAGCATGGAGATACGTAGTCAGATATTTGGGCTTCCCTGGTGTGTCAGATGGTAAAGCATCCGTATGCAACGTGGGGAACCTGGGTTTGATCCCTGGGTTGGGAAGATGCCTTGGAGAAGGGCATGGCAACCCACTCTAGTATTCATGCCTGGAGAATTCCATGGACAGAGGAGCGTGGCAGGCTTCAGTCCATAGGGTCACAGAGTCAGCCATGACTAAAGCGACTGAGCACACACATCGTCAGATATTTGAGGAAACTAGAATTCATAATCCAGTCCAGTTTAGAAGTACATAACAAACTCTCAAATACAATGAACTGTGCTACAATCTAATATCCAAAAAGGTATGCTATTGAAACATAAGTTTTCTTCTCTAAAATGACCCTAATTTCTACCAAAGATAGCTAAATCAAGACTAATTTATTTGGAAACTAAGGTAAGATTTAATAAACTTAGCCTGGTTATTTACATAAGTGCAGCAAGAATAATGATTGATCATATAAGCTCTTTTAAATATCCCATGTTGAAACTTTTCATAAGGAGTCTCAGACAACTTAAGGCTGTTAAGGCTAAGAAGCAAAGCCAAATACTTGTCATCAGACTTTGCATACAGTACCTATAGATTTGGGTGAATTCCACTCTTTTTGAGGTTCCCAAATATCCTGAGATTTCTACAACTGCCAAGAAATGACCTTTGTTACTCACTCTTTAAGACTGATGAGAACACTGTGAGGAGAGTACCAGACTGTTTTCCCAAGGGCCTTTAGTGACTCCATATAGACAGCATGAGTTTCTTAATGCACTCTGGTCATATCTGAGTCTGTGCATACCTGTCTCAAATATGACATTCCAGTCAAAACTTTGGTAATATACCCAAATATTTCCAATTGTGTCTTGTTCCAAGGACAGCAGATTCTTATTCAGTTCAGTTCCGTCGCTCAGTCATGTCTGACTCTTTGTGACCCCATGGACTGCAGCACACCAGGCTTCCTTGTCTGTCTTATTGAACGTATGCAAATGAATATATTGCCTTGAGAAGAATACTTAAAGGTTTCTGAAAGCTGGAGGACTCAGGTAGGAAAAAAAAAATAAAGGTTTTGTTTTTGTTCACAAAGATATATCTTAGCAAATTCTTGATAGCTTAAAAGAGAAAAAAGTTTCTTAAGATCTGGAGAAGCAAAACATTAGAGAACCACCAGTAAAACAAAAGGCCACAAAAGTTATTAATCATCCTCATTAATTCATTCAGTCTCACCATGCCGGGTTCCATGGACAGAGGAGCGTGGCAGGCTTCAGTCCATAGGGTCACAGAGTCAGCCATGACTAAAGCGACTGAGCACACACATCGTCAGATATTTGAGGAAACTAGAATTCATAATCCAGTCCAGTTTAGAAGTACATAACAAACTCTCAAATACAATGAACTGTGCTACAATCTAATATCCAAAAAGGTATGCTATTGAAACATAAGTTTTCTTCTCTAAAATGACCCTAATTTCTACCAAAGATAGCTAAATCAAGACTAATTTATTTGGAAACTAAGGTAAGATTTAATAAACTTAGCCTGGTTATTTACATAAGTGCAGCAAGAATAATGATTGATCATATAAGCTCTTTTAAATATCCCATGTTGAAACTTTTCATAAGGAGTCTCAGACAACTTAAGGCTGTTAAGGCTAAGAAGCAAAGCCAAATACTTGTCATCAGACTTTGCATACAGTACCTATAGATTTGGGTGAATTCCACTCTTTTTGAGGTTCCCAAATATCCTGAGATTTCTACAACTGCCAAGAAATGACCTTTGTTACTCACTCTTTAAGACTGATGAGAACACTGTGAGGAGAGTACCAGACTGTTTTCCCAAGGGCCTTTAGTGACTCCATATAGACAGCATGAGTTTCTTAATGCACTCTGGTCATATCTGAGTCTGTGCATACCTGTCTCAAATATGACATTCCAGTCAAAACTTTGGTAATATACCCAAATATTTCCAATTGTGTCTTGTTCCAAGGACAGCAGATTCTTATTCAGTTCAGTTCCGTCGCTCAGTCATGTCTGACTCTTTGTGACCCCATGGACTGCAGCACACCAGGCTTCCTTGTCTGTCTTATTGAACGTATGCAAATGAATATATTGCCTTGAGAAGAATACTTAAAGGTTTCTGAAAGCTGGAGGACTCAGGTAGGAAAAAAAAAATAAAGGTTTTGTTTTTGTTCACAAAGATATATCTTAGCAAATTCTTGATAGCTTAAAAGAGAAAAAAGTTTCTTAAGATCTGGAGAAGCAAAACATTAGAGAACCACCAGTAAAACAAAAGGCCACAAAAGTTATTAATCATCCTCATTAATTCATTCAGTCTCATGTAATGAATTCTTATTGATCTTGAACTTGTGCTAGTAGTTTTATAAATTCACTTTTTCCTTGGAGTTCTGAAAACTCTTAACCCAGTTCAGTTTTATGATCTTAAGGTTGTCAGAAACCTGTATTTGTTGAAAGTTCTTCCTATGAGTCTTCTTGATGATAAGGCGTCTTTTGTAGGAATACTTTTGTAAAAGCATCTGAGTAAAGCAGTAACTGTGAAAATGACAAAAATACTTTAAAATGACCATGGTTAAAGGTCTGATGAAAGTTCATTGAAACAGTTGACAAGGAGATTTGGTAATTTCGATACCATACAACATTTTTAAGATAATAACTAGAGTTATAACTGATTAACATTATATCAGGACATATCAGACCTCTAGGTACTACATACAATTTCTGGAATGCTTACAGACAAGTACAGCATAAAGAAGGCTTAGTATCACTTCTTATTTGACAATATTTCCCATGTAATTTAGCATATCAAGCCCAATTAATATAAAGTCTTTCCATTTATACCATGGGAAAACAGATTTTTAAAAATGTTCTAGGGGCCCTCTGGAAAATTCAGAGTTTGCTTGAGGTCAGTAAAGACTTCATTTAGAAATTGATTTGTCAAAGTTTATAGAAAATAGCAAAGAGTTTTGGATTCATGCCTAAATAGGATCACAGATCATTATGGAACAATTCTCAATTATCCAGTTAAGCAAAGTGATGAGAATTTCCAAAGAAATATGAAAGGGTACAGAACTGTAAGCAAAATTTACTCTTTTTATAATTAATTAAACTCAGTTTTCCTAAGTACCCAAAACTTAATAGAAACAACACAAAAAATTATTTTGATAAAACAAAAAATAAGAATCTTTGCTTTCTAGGGAGATATTGCTTTAAAAGATAAAGAAACTATCACAGTCTGTTAAAAAAGCAGACCAAAAGTCTTAGAAAACTTTGACTTTTTAACAGAGAAAGCCAAATTCTAATTTTGTATGGGCTTACTTTTGAGTCATTCATTCTACTCTTAGCCAATGCTGACATACTAAAACAAACAAACAAAAAAATCCTTTCCAAAGATTCCTTTTCCATAAACCTTCAACTCTTTTTCTTTCAACAAAGATGCTTCTTCGTTCTTCAGACGTTCCTTTATTGAAAACATACATAGTATCAATACGTTCCTTGCATACAGAGATAGTTCCCTTATTAATTCTAGTAGTTTTATTGACATTCATGAGAATTCTTTACCCTTAGAAACTTTAATTTCTAGTGAAAACTAAAAGTAAACAATTATGGGTTGTCTGTTACACCAGTGTTCTTTAAACTGGCAAATTTATGAATTCATACATTTATGAGTGTTCCCTTTTAATAGTGCAATCTTTCAGTGTTGCACAGGAAATACTTACTATTAATAATATACCTGAATGTCTTTAGTTCTTCTGTAATAGAAAGTCATAATAGAAACGTAAATCTGTGTTTAGTAATAAATGTTTCAGTATTTTGTGTTATCTCATTTTATTTGGAAATGATCTAGATATTCAGTAAATTTCCATCATTTAAATTAAGTTATTAGCAAAGTTTCAAGTTACTAAAAAGATTTTGGGTGCTTTTTTTTTTTTTCTTTTTAAAAAAATTTTGACTTTTTTTTTTTTATTGGTCCTTTATTTATTGATTTTTATCCATCTTTATTCTTTGACCTGTGTGGGTCTTCCACTGCAGTGGCCTCTCTCGTTGCAGAGCACCAGCTCTGGGCGCATGCGCTCCAGAGTGCTGGCTCACAACTGGACACACAGGTCCAGGTCCGCAGCACGTGGGATCAATCCATGGGATCCTGGCGAGGCCAGGGATTGAACTGGTGTCCCTTGCACTGCAAGGTGGACTCTTCACCCACTGGACCGTCAGGGAAGCGCAGGGTTCTGTTTTTAACTACAAATACCGTGAAACATAATTATTGTTGCTTAAAAATCTTATCCTATTTAAATTATCTAAATCATTTACTCTCAACGATTATGTTTGGACTACTCACTTTGCTTTAAAGAACCAAACTTTTTGACTTTTTAACAGAGAAAGCCAAATTCTAATTTTGTATGGGCTTACTTTTGAGTCATTCATTCTACTCTTAGCCAATGCTGACATACTAAAACAAACAAACAAAAAAATCCTTTCCAAAGATTCCTTTTCCATAAACCTTCAACTCTTTTTCTTTCAACAAAGATGCTTCTTCGTTCTTCAGACGTTCCTTTATTGAAAACATACATAGTATCAATACGTTCCTTGCATACAGAGATAGTTCCCTTATTAATTCTAGTAGTTTTATTGACATTCATGAGAATTCTTTACCCTTAGAAACTTTAATTTCTAGTGAAAACTAAAAGTAAACAATTATGGGTTGTCTGTTACACCAGTGTTCTTTAAACTGGCAAATTTATGAATTCATACATTTATGAGTGTTCCCTTTTAATAGTGCAATCTTTCAGTGTTGCACAGGAAATACTTACTATTAATAATATACCTGAATGTCTTTAGTTCTTCTGTAATAGAAAGTCATAATAGAAACGTAAATCTGTGTTTAGTAATAAATGTTTCAGTATTTTGTGTTATCTCATTTTATTTGGAAATGATCTAGATATTCAGTAAATTTCCATCATTTAAATTAAGTTATTAGCAAAGTTTCAAGTTACTAAAAAGATTTTGGGTGCTTTTTTTTTTTTTCTTTTTAAAAAAATTTTGACTTTTTTTTTTTTATTGGTCCTTTATTTATTGATTTTTATCCATCTTTATTCTTTGACCTGTGTGGGTCTTCCACTGCAGTGGCCTCTCTCGTTGCAGAGCACCAGCTCTGGGCGCATGCGCTCCAGAGTGCTGGCTCACAACTGGACACACAGGTCCAGGTCCGCAGCACGTGGGATCAATCCATGGGATCCTGGCGAGGCCAGGGATTGAACTGGTGTCCCTTGCACTGCAAGGTGGACTCTTCACCCACTGGACCGTCAGGGAAGCGCAGGGTTCTGTTTTTAACTACAAATACCGTGAAACATAATTATTGTTGCTTAAAAAATCTTATCCTATTTAAATTATCTAAATCATTTACTCTCAACGATTATGTTTGGACTACTCACAAAAATTTCATGAGACATTAGACAAAGTCACCCATCACCCTAAGCTATTTTCTTGCTGACAAATTTGGTGAGATAAAAAAGATGAACTTATTTGACTAATAAATCCATGCAGAATAAAAGTTGTATGTCTGCATTATATTTAGTCTTGATAACTTTAAAGACATGCCTATTTGGGTTAAACCAACAAACTCAAAACTAGCTTTTATCTACCAAAGTTATTGTAGATCATGTGAACTTGAAAAATATTGGAATTACTTTCTATACTTCTGAGAGTTTTAGAATATCCAGTCAAAGCGCTTGCCTTCAGTCCAACTAAACAGAACTCTTTATAAGTATAGATTAATTTTACCAGTGCCATTTAGGGGTAGAAAATTATTACACATCTGTAACATGCATATATAGAGACACATAAACACACACACAGACCTTATAGTTCCTAATATTTGTGGAGAAGACATTTTATTTGTCCAATTTTCCAAACGCCTTTTTTTTTTTCTTTTTTTTTTGGATAAGAAATATCTCCCTCAAGTTTGGATTTCAGAGTAAGGCTCCTAGGTCCTAGAGAACAAGGTGGTGGGGAGTGGAAAATCTAAATAACAAAGGCACCGAGAAAAGTATCCAACTTTCTTCCAAGGTGGAGTTTTGAGGGCATACTTGCCTATATCAGAGGTCTAAGGTAACTATTCGCTTTTTTCTTTTTCTGAAGTCCGAGACAATTCTGTTTCTGATGTCTCAATGCCTGCAGATGAATAAGGAAGATTTGGTGATTGGTAATGATTGGTGGGGTTTGAATTGCTCCTACGGCCATATTTCTGGTTTTGTAGAGATTTGCAAGACAAAGATAGTTACTGTTTTCTTTTTCCCAAAGAACTGGACTGCAGCTTGAATATCAAGGGACTGATCCACCTACCTACCTAAATTATCTCCAATTTGCTCCTTTCCTGCAGTGTACGTAGTTTTATTTCATTTGGGAAAACTGTGAAAGTGAAGTCTCTCAGTCTTATCTAAGTCTTTGCGACCCATGGACGAGCCGTGGAATTCTTCAGGCAGAAATACTGGAGTGGGTAGCCTTTTCCTTCTCCAGGGGATTTCCTGACCCAGGAGTTGAACCCAGGTCTCTCACATGGCGGGCAGATTCTTCACCCTCTGAACCACCAGGGAAGCCCAAGGAACCTGGAGTGGGTAGCCTATCCTTTCTGCAGAGGGTCTTCCTGACCCAGGGATTGAACCCAGGTCTCCTGAATTGCAGGCAGATTCTTTAGGCCAAACAAAACAAAACAAAAAAATCAGAATCTTTTCAAGGTCTCATACTCTGAATATCAGTTATGTTCATCAATTCATACACACAGGTGACCTCTCATCTTATTTTCTGCCTTTTTGTCTATCCATTAATCTCAGGAGATAATCTGTTTATAAAAGCCTTTGAAAATCCTCCCTGGTCTTAGGAAATTTTTAAACTATAGCACTTAGTTTGTCCTTTGACCTAGAGAGAATTGCCTGTCACCTCCAATGTCCTTATTTTAAAAGGTAAATTTTTAATACTTTCTTCCGAGTGCAAAGGTAATTTAGGCAAAGGATTACTAGAATGAGTACTCAAAGGAGGATAGAAGGGAGTAGTAGGAACCGCATCAGTCTTTTAGTTCTTTTGTTTGGGCACCTGTTATATTGGTCTTTTTTTTTTTTTTTTTTTAAATTTTGGCCGCCTTTATTGGTTTTTTATTTATTTATTTTCATCCATCTTTATTCTTTGGCCTGTGTGGACCTCCCATTGTAGTGGCCTCTCTTATCAGAGGACCGGCTCTGGGCGCATGTGCTCCAGAGCACAGGCTCGTTATTCGACACCGGTCCAGCTGCTCCGTGGCATGTGGGATCTTCCAGGCCAAGGACTGAACATCTTCCCAGGCCAGGGACTGTACTGGCACCTCTTGCACTGCAAGACGGACTCTTTACCCACTGGACCAGGGAAGTCCTATATTGGTCTTTTATAACGAATCTTTCATTGAAGCTATTTTGGAGTTTTGAAGCCTTTTAGAGGCTTCTGCATACCCCTTTTTGTTTGAATTGGAAGCCCTTGATTTTAAGTGCACTTCTAAAAGGATTTTATCTAATTGGAACTTCCTGTTAATGGCCATTGTAATTCTAGATTGTAATTCCCCTGAAGGCTGGCAGCAGTTTCATAGGTTCCTAGCCACACATAGAGTTTAACTAGTATTTTCTGTCCAGCCATATCCTGCTGCAGATGGGAGTGCAGCCCCCATTTCTTTTTGGCTGTATTTTAGCACTTCAACCTGGTAGTTACTGAACCAAGTTGTGAGGACACAAAACAAGTTTGGTAAGCGCTAGTGGTAAAGAACCTGCCTGCCAATGCAGTTTAGATGGAACAGACGCGGGTTTGATCACTGGGTCGGGAAGATCCGCTGGAGGAGGGCATGGCAACCCACTCCAGTATTCTTGTCTGGAGAGTCCTGTGGACAGAGGAGCCTGGTGGGCTGCAGTCCCTGCAGTTACAAAGAGTCAGACATGACTGAAGTGCCTTAGCACACAGGATTCCTTCTAGGACTGTAGTTCTTAGATAAAAAAGTAAGCAGGACCAAGGATATTTTACTTTTATCTAGTTTAAGTTTTTCTGTTTCATATTCAGTTCTCCATTTCATTTATTTTATGTTTTCCAATTTCTCCACCTCTTTTATTTTTTTTTTCTCCACCTCTTTTTTAAAATGTTCTTTCGCAGGCTTTATCAAGCATAGTAGAAAAGCTCTTATATATGTATATATAAATAATATGTGTAATATATGTATATATATATTCAAGAAAATATGAATTTGCCTAACTAAAAATTTTATGACATTTTGATTCCACTTCATTGACTTAGTATGCTGGATTTCTAATTAAAAAAAAAAGATATGTAATAAACAATAGAGGTTTACTGTATAGCACAGGGAACTATAGTTAATGCCTTATAATAACCACCTTACCTGCCTCTGGATAAACATGTATGTGGGTCAAGAAGCAACAGTTAGAACAGGACATGGAACAATGGACTGGCTCCAAATTGAGAAAGGAGTACATCAAGGCCGTATATTATCATCCTGCTTATTTAACTCATATGCAGAGTATATCATGCAGAATTCTGGGCTGGATGAAGCACAAGCTGGAGTCAAGATTGTGGGGAGAAATATCAATAACCTCAGACTCTTTTTCCAGTGAGTTGTCTCTTTGCGTCAGGTGGCCAAAGTAATGGAGCTTCAGCTTCAGCATCAGTCCTTCCAGTGAATTTCCTTTAGGATTGAGGGACTCTCAAGAGCCTTCTTCAACAACGCACTTCAAAGGCATCAGTTCTTCAGCACTCAGTCCTCTTTATGGTCCAACTCTCACATCCATACAATGATGATCTCTGGCAGGATAGGAATCATAGCAAACAAAAGGTCACATAAATTTTTACCAAAATCTCTTTACCCAAATAACAAGTTCCACAATTATTTTCTCCTGATAATGTAAATTTAGGAACAGAAAAGGATTCTAACACTCTTACTTCCATTAGACCCTTCAGGCAGAGATCCAGAGAATTGAAAGGTAATAAATCCTACCTTCTGCCAGGATATCTCAGCTGCAGCGGCTTTGAAAAGGGTAGCATCCAATCAGCGTAGTATCCTGCCAACTATGTCAAGAACTTGCCCTTCTTTTCTTCTTGGTTCTTTAGCTGATTTAATAACTAAATTGATGTAAGATAGATTAAGAGGAGAAAAACAAATAAAAGTTTAATAACATGGGAGAGAGCCAGGAGAACTGAGTAATTCTCCAGAGTGGCAGAAGCCCTCACCTTAAATGCTTTCTTTGGTTAAGGACAAAAGGAGCTGTTGGGGGCAGGGATTCAGTTATGGAAAGTGACCAGGAAAAGCACAGTAAATGATAAGATTGTAATGCAGATTTAATAAGTGACTTCTGCATTGATAAGGATTTATAGAAATAAGGTCATACCCTTCTTCCTTCCTGGTATGGTGAGGGAGACAACCTTAAGAATAGAGATCTCCTTTATGCATGTAATTGTCTCTTACAAAAGGGTGACTTATAATCAGTTTTCAGAGCTTTTCCTGTATTTGCAGTTTCTTCAGATAATCAGCCTAGAATATCCTATGTCAAAGAGACATATTGGCGTGACAAATTCTGCTCCCTTATATTATCTTTAATTGAGGTGTTAAAGAGACACTATGTAAAATTTTAACTTGTCATCCTCCTCCCTGATTTTTGTCTTCTTAGCATGTATCACTATGTAGAATATAAACTATGTTGTTGTTGTTGTTGTTGTTTGTGTTTGTCTCGTGTATCCCCAGCTCGAATGTAAGTTCCTTTAGGATTGAGGGACTCTCAAGAGCCTTCTTCAACAACGCACTTCAAAGGCATCAGTTCTTCAGCACTCAGTCCTCTTTATGGTCCAACTCTCACATCCATACAATGATGATCTCTGGCAGGATAGGAATCATAGCAAACAAAAGGTCACATAAATTTTTACCAAAATCTCTTTACCCAAATAACAAGTTCCACAATTATTTTCTCCTGATAATGTAAATTTAGGAACAGAAAAGGATTCTAACACTCTTACTTCCATTAGACCCTTCAGGCAGAGATCCAGAGAATTGAAAGGTAATAAATCCTACCTTCTGCCAGGATATCTCAGCTGCAGCGGCTTTGAAAAGGGTAGCATCCAATCAGCGTAGTATCCTGCCAACTATGTCAAGAACTTGCCCTTCTTTTCTTCTTGGTTCTTTAGCTGATTTAATAACTAAATTGATGTAAGATAGATTAAGAGGAGAAAAACAAATAAAAGTTTAATAACATGGGAGAGAGCCAGGAGAACTGAGTAATTCTCCAGAGTGGCAGAAGCCCTCACCTTAAATGCTTTCTTTGGTTAAGGACAAAAGGAGCTGTTGGGGAGGGGATTCAGTTATGGAAAGTGACCAGGAAAAGCACAGTAAATGATAAGATTGTAATGCAGATTTAATAAGTGACTTCTGCATTGATAAGGATTTATAGAAATAAGGTCATACCCTTCTTCCTTCCTGGTATGGTGAGGGAGACAACCTTAAGAATAGAGATCTCCTTTATGCATGTAATTGTCTCTTACAAAAGGGTGACTTATAATCAGTTTTCAGAGCTTTTCCTGTATTTGCAGTTTCTTCAGATAATCAGCCTAGAATATCCTATGTCAAAGAGACATATTGGCGTGACAAATTCTGCTCCCTTATATTATCTTTAATTGAGGTGTTAAAGAGACACTATGTAAAATTTTAACTTGTCATCCTCCTCCCTGATTTTTGTCTTCTTAGCATGTATCACTATGTAGAATATAAACTATGTTGTTGTTGTTGTTGTTGTTTGTGTTTGTCTCGTGTATCCCCAGCTCGAATGTAAGTTCCTTGAGGACTTTTTTTTTTTTTAACTTTATTTTACTTTTAACTTTTACAGAGTTTTGTTGTTTACAGATATGTATGTTCCAAGATTAGTCATATGTATATCCCCCTCTTCCCACCCCTCCCAACCATCACACAGCACCCCTGAAGGATCCCCTTTTCCCTTGAGGACTTTTGTTCATCATTTTCAATGTCATAATCCTGATGCCTTGAATAGTACCTGACACATTTAACAATGAAACAGTTGAATGAATGAAAGAGAGGACAAAAAGGAAGGAAGAAAGCACTAGTGGAACCATTTACCTCAGATTGAGACTTCAGCCCATGTGCCAGACTCAGTCCCAGCCAAAACCCATGGTCTTCCAACTGAGATCACAGACCCCATTTCAGAACCTAATGAAGCTCTGGTTTTTGATGTCTCATCCCAGAAAGAATTCAGTGAGATACAAAGTTATATGTAAGAAGTGGATTTATTTAGAGAGAAATAGATTTCTCAGATAAGAGTGTGGGTCATCACAGAAGGCAAGAGCAGCCTTAGGAGAAATATACTCCACAGACAGGAATGTGGGCTGTTGCAGAGGGTGAGTGTGGCTTCGAAAAGTGGTGTGATTAGCTTTTATGGGCTGAGTAATTTCATAGGCTAATGACTAGAAGAGTTATTACAATTATTTTGGGGAAGGGGCAGAAATTTCCAGGAATTGGGCCATCACCCACTTTTTGATCATTGGAACTGTTTTGGCACCTCTGGGTGTGTCATTTAGCTTGTTGATGTGTTATATGAACATATACTGAAGATCATGGTCTATTCAAAGTTGACTTTCTCCCATCTTGGACCTCTTTGGTTCTAATCAGTTTATGTTCTGTCCTTGGACTATGTCATTCTTTCAGAGGTTGTACCCTGCCCCCTTCCCTCCTATTTCACTAGGAAGGCGTTGATTCCAGTGCCCAGAAATTCTTTTTACTTTCACATTTTGGGCCAAAATGTTTTCAACCTTTAGTTTTCATTGTGGTAGCAGTGATTTAGGGAATACTATACTTCCTCATGAATGGGAAGGATTGCAGTCAGATAGAGATATCTACTCTAAAATGGGAAGGTGAAACCGAACACGATTCTGTGGGGCCCTCCAGGGCACAAATCCTTTCCCTGTCTCCCCTTTCCTGTTGTAGGAAATAAGTTCGTTCAACCTCCTAGACCTTCCTGAATACCAAAGGGCAGGTTCAAACAGCTCTTAATCAGGGAAGGGAGAGGATGCAGAGACAAGGGAGGAATAATCAGGAAACTATAGTGCAGCTTTGAGGCTGAATTCTGGTTCCTTCACAAGGAATATACATGATAATATCTTCGAGGTCTTCTGTAGGAACTAAGGACGCCCCAACCCCAGAGGGAAGATGGTAATTTTAGGCTGAGCAGTAGTTTTCGGGGGCGCCGCCCTTTTCCTTATCACTAGCCAATCACAAGAAAGTCACCCAGCTTGGTCTCTCACCTCCAATTTTGAGTATAAAAACTTCTGTCCCCCCCTAAAACATTGGGGAGTTTGGGTGTTTTGAGCATTAGTCATGCATTCTCCTTGTTTTAGTGCAAATCTAGGTTTGTTCATAAGGTCTGCCTTTGCATATCATCAGGATATGAATGATGCCAATGAGATAGCAGTTGACCCTGGGATGAGCCTTTCTTTGCTCATCAGGAATGCAATGATGCCAATGGGAAGGGGTGATTTTAAAAGTGGTGTGATTAGCTTTTATGGGCTGAGTAATTTCATAGGCTAATGACTAGAAGAGTTATTACAATTATTTTGGGGAAGGGGCAGAAATTTCCAGGAATTGGGCCATCACCCACTTTTTGATCATTGGAACTGTTTTGGCACCTCTGGGTGTGTCATTTAGCTTGTTGATGTGTTATATGAACATATACTGAAGATCATGGTCTATTCAAAGTTGACTTTCTCCCATCTTGGACCTCTTTGGTTCTAATCAGTTTATGTTCTGTCCTTGGACTATGTCATTCTTTCAGAGGTTGTACCCTGCCCCCTTCCCTCCTATTTCACTAGGAAGGCGTTGATTCCAGTGCCCAGAAATTCTTTTTACTTTCACATTTTGGGCCAAAATGTTTTCAACCTTTAGTTTTCATTGTGGTAGCAGTGATTTAGGGAATACTATACTTCCTCATGAATGGGAAGGATTGCAGTCAGATAGAGATATCTACTCTAAAATGGGAAGGTGAAACCGAACACGATTCTGTGGGGCCCTCCAGGGCACAAATCCTTTCCCTGTCTCCCCTTTCCTGTTGTAGGAAATAAGTTCGTTCAACCTCCTAGACCTTCCTGAATACCAAAGGGCAGGTTCAAACAGCTCTTAATCAGGGAAGGGAGAGGATGCAGAGACAAGGGAGGAATAATCAGGAAACTATAGTGCAGCTTTGAGGCTGAATTCTGGTTCCTTCACAAGGAATATACATGATAATATCTTCGAGGTCTTCTGTAGGAACTAAGGACGCCCCAACCCCAGAGGGAAGATGGTAATTTTAGGCTGAGCAGTAGTTTTCGGGGGCGCCGCCCTTTTACCTTATCACTAGCCAATCACAAGAAAGTCACCCAGCTTGGTCTCTCACCTCCAATTTTGAGTATAAAAACTTCTGTCCCCCCCTAAAACATTGGGGAGTTTGGGTGTTTTGAGCATTAGTCATGCATTCTCCTTGTTTTAGTGCAAATCTAGGTTTGTTCATAAGGTCTGCCTTTGCATATCATCAGGATATGAATGATGCCAATGAGATAGCAGTTGACCCTGGAATGAGCCTTTCTTTGCTCCAAACTCTGATGTTTTGGTTTGTTTGGCTTCACTGTGCATTGAGCACATGAACTTGCGTTCACTAACAGCAGTACTTTGGGGAAGGAAATGGCAGCACACTCTAGTATTCTTGCCTGGAAAATCCCATGGACAGAGGAGCCTGGCAGGCTACAGTCCATGGGATCACAAGAGAGTCAGGCACAAGTTGGCAATTAAACAGCAACAGCAGTACTTGTCCCAGTCGGCTTCCAGTGGACCCATATCTTCTCTATGTCTTTATGAGAGAGGTTTATTCACCATCATATTCCCAGAACCTAACCCATTTGATATTTATAAATTGTTGAAAGAATGAGAAATATAAAAAACTTGTAAGAGAAGAGTGGACAAGAGAAGACTATTACTAGAAAGTAATGAGACTGGATTTATTGTTTTTTATTACTGGTGAACTGTCTCTGAAAGCAGTTTAATGAAGGTTTAAAAAGTATTTGAACTTTTTAAATGCAGTAGCATTTTATATGTTTATCTTGGCCCAATGTAATTATTTTTAAAATACTCATTTGAAGGTAGAAGTTATGGCACATTTGTTACCAAAAAAGTATCATTATGTAATTGTATTCAAACCTAAAAATGGTTTCTAAAAAGGAAAAACAGTACTCTAGTGACAGTTGCAGTCTACCATTAAATGAGAATATGCAGAACTTATACCTGAGATGCAAAAGCTTTTTTTCAATGGATGTGGGATCAAGCTCAGCTCTGTATGCCTTTAAGTTTGGCCAGGCTAAGGCTTTGAGGCTTTTTGACAGTCAGAAGTAAGAACATGGTAAGGGATCAAAGGATAAAAATTTTAGTGCAAATCAAGGTTTGTTCATAAGGTCTGCTTTTGTATAACATCAGGATATGGATGAAAAGGCTGGTGCTGACGAGGTGGCAGTTCAGCTTAACCTTTTTGTTGGAAGGCAGCAGAAGGGACAAGAAATTGTTTGCTACATGGCAATTTGCATTAGTGAAAAAAGCAGACACCTCTGTGATCGGTTTCATAAGAAACCATTAGGTGGCCCTCAGTACGCCCTTTCCACGAAAAACATTCCTTAAAAATACTTATGAAAATCTGCCCAAGGCAGAATATCTGAATAAATTCTTGTAATGAAAGTGTTATTTCCAATTCTAATTTTTGTCATAAAAATAAAGTGGAAAATTTAAAGAGTAAGCTAAGAACTATAATTGTGTTAATAAATGCAATTTTCTATATTACCCTGACTAATCAATTTATATATTCTTTAAGGATCTTTATAACATGCAGGTGTAAAGGAGGAAAATGAATGCTCTTCCCTTTACACTTCTACTTTTCAGCTGGCCTGCCTGTAACAAAAGAAAGATTAACAAGAGAAAAACAAGCAGAAGTTTATTTATAGATATATCTCATATGTACATGGGAGAAACCTAGAAAAACTGAGTAACTTAAAGAAGTGGCTTAGAATTTGAACTTAAATACCATGTTGAGTGAAAACAAAGGAAAGAGGGTATGAGGAGGTAAGTTATGGGAAGGTGGGCAAGAAATAAGGTAAACAAGAGTAAGGTTTATTATGCAGATTTAAGTCTGAATTCTTCATTGATCAGAATTTCTGGAGATTTGTGGTAATCCTGCTCTTCCCCTAGTACACAGTGAGAGATACCCTTACAAAGGGAGATTTCTCTGTGTAAATGTTAATTTTCCTTATTAAAAGAGTAATTTATTCTGTTTTCAAAGCTTCTCCTGCTTCTACTGTTTATCAAAGTAATCACCTAAAAATAATCCTTACCAAAAAGGTGTATTTAGGGTAGCATAATCTGGTCTCTTATCAAAGTCCACAATTTTAGTTAACAAAGTATATAATTTGTGATTATTTTTTAAAAAAGTGGGAAGAGCTCCATGGTTAGGAAGTGTTTAATTAGGAAAGTAAGATTTACCTTAATTTTCACTTACAGCACTTTCTCTAGCAATAAAATTCATTATAAGCCTAGGAGTTCCTGTATTATGTTTTGAGATGAAAAATAGGAAAAGGGCCGGTACCTTGTTTACTTCTCTATTTCTAGCATCTAGCATGATGGCTGGCATATAGTAGGCACTTAATCAATATTTGATTAATAGATTGATTAGAGCCCTGTTAGTTTTAAATGCTGTAAGTTAATACTGTGGGAAGTGTTGATGGATCATTGGAAATCGATATACCGTAATTTGAGAACTGCTGCCATAGTGACAAGGAAGAAGTATTCTAATTAAAGACTGTGCTGTCAGAAACTTTATTGTTACTGGTTGAAATAAAACAGGAGGTAAAGTTAAAATGCTTTAGAATCTCAGGAAAGATACCCATTGAGCTCCTTCTCCTTGCCTTTCAAATATGGTGTGATACTATTCTTGAAACAAATACTGTTGATAGTTTACCTTATATATGCTCCCTACTTGCGTTCCTTTTTCTTTTTTAAAAAATTTTTATTTATTTATTTTTGGCTATGCCAGGTCTTCGTTGCTGCACTTGGGTTTTCTCTAATTACAATGAGTGCGGCTAGTCTGTAGCTGCAATGCTCATTAGTTGTGGCACATGGATTTAGTTGCCCTGAGGCACATGGAATCTTCCCAGACCAGGGATCAAGCTCATATCCCCTGCATTGGTAGGCACATTCCTAACCACTGAGTCATCAGGGAAGTCCGGCCTTTTTCTAATGAAGCCCATATTTTGTGCATATTCTATCAATCCTCTGATAAGGAGGATAAGGCCCTATTTTAGGCCACAGGAGGTGGTGATCTCTGTTGGCTTTGTCTTATGGTAGCTTGAAGCAGGGTTTCTGGTCAGAGACTGAGGTTGGGCCTTGGTAGGGAGAGTACTGAATCCTAGACAGTAGACTAGTGGCCAGTGACAAGACCCTGACCCTGTGGCTTTGCAGAAAGGAATTTCCACAGAATGGAAAGTAGTGAAACAAGTGAAGTGTTTATTAAGACAAAAGAGTACTTGTGGATAAATAGATGGGTGAGTTCAAAGAGAGAATTGTACCCTTTTGGTAGTTTGAACCACTTATATGGGGCGTTTCTTCTGGGTTTGCTTTGGTCAGTCACTTCGCTTTGCCTGGTTCTGAGTCTTTGCTTGCAAGCCCAGTCACTCAGTCATGTCCAACTCTTTGCAGCCCCAAGAACTGTAACCCGCCAGGCTCCTTCGTCATTGGAATTTTCCAGGCAAGAACACTACAGTGGGTTGCCATATCCTCCTCCAAGGGATCTTCGCAACCCAGGGATTGAACCCACTTCTCTTTTGTCTCCTTCATTGGTGGGCAGATTCTTTACCACTGCACCACCTGGGTAGCCCAGTTCTATGTCCACATTTGGTTTATCTTATGATCTTCTCATGTGTATGGACATCTTAGCCAAGATGAATTCCAGTGAAGAGCTTTGTGGATAGATTGACATCTCTTTTTGACCTCCAAGGAGCTTTAGCCTGGGAGGTCTCACTGAATTTGAGAATGAGAAATATGTGATCTCAGTCTTTTACCTGGGCAGGGCTCAACCTACCAATTATCCTGCAGTTTCTATCCAAAGAGGACAAACTCCATCAGCTCAGCTTGGTACCATCCATCTCCTGCCTCAGTGGGTCCAAATTGATCTAAGATAGTTTTGATAGGCCTGTTTTCCTTGCCAAAGACTGATTGGTAGAAGCACAAGTTTATGAAATAATTCTTTTTTGAAAGCCTTCTGGAAAATGTTTCTGTATTATCCCTCATAGAATTAATGTCTCATGCTACACATCTGAGGGTGAAATACACAGAGGAGGGCCAAGAACAAGGAGCCACAGAGAAGTAAAGACAGAGCCTTGCCATACGAACGCCCCACAGAGAGATTTGTCTGGTGCCCTATTTTAGGCCACAGGAGGTGGTGATCTCTGTTGGCTTTGTCTTATGGTAGCTTGAAGCAGGGTTTCTGGTCAGAGACTGAGGTTGGGCCTTGGTAGGAGAGTACTGAATCCTAGACAGTAGACTAGTGGCCAGTGACAAGACCCTGACCCTGTGGCTTTGCAGAAAGGAATTTCCACAGAATGGAAAGTAGTGAAACAAGTGAAGTGTTTATTAAGACAAAAGAGTACTTGTGGATAAATAGATGGGTGAGTTCAAAGAGAGAATTGTACCCTTTTGGTAGTTTGAACCACTTATATGGGGCGTTTCTTCTGGGTTTGCTTTGGTCAGTCACTTCGCTTTGCCTGGTTCTGAGTCTTTGCTTGCAAGCCCAGTCACTCAGTCATGTCCAACTCTTTGCAGCCCCAAGAACTGTAACCCGCCAGGCTCCTTCGTCATTGGAATTTTCCAGGCAAGAACACTACAGTGGGTTGCCATATCCTCCTCCAAGGGATCTTCGCAACCCAGGGATTGAACCCACTTCTCTTTTGTCTCCTTCATTGGTGGGCAGATTCTTTACCACTGCACCACCTGGGTAGCCCAGTTCTATGTCCACATTTGGTTTATCTTATGATCTTCTCATGTGTATGGACATCTTAGCCAAGATGAATTCCAGTGAAGAGCTTTGTGGATAGATTGACATCTCTTTTTGACCTCCAAGGAGCTTTAGCCTGGGAGGTCTCACTGAATTTGAGAATGAGAAATATGTGATCTCAGTCTTTTACCTGGGCAGGGCTCAACCTACCAATTATCCTGCAGTTTCTATCCAAAGAGGACAAACTCCATCAGCTCAGCTTGGTACCATCCATCTCCTGCCTCAGTGGGTCCAAATTGATCTAAGATAGTTTTGATAGGCCTGTTTTCCTTGCCAAAGACTGATTGGTAGAAGCACAAGTTTATGAAATAATTCTTTTTTGAAAGCCTTCTGGAAAATGTTTCTGTATTATCCCTCATAGAATTAATGTCTCATGCTACACATCTGAGGGTGAAATACACAGAGGAGGGCCAAGAACAAGGAGCCACAGAGAAGTAAAGACAGAGCCTTGCCATACGATAATTGTGTCTGCCCTACCTAGGGGCGTTTTAGAATGTGAGATTTAAAACAACTTATTTTTAAGTCAGTCTGACACAGCGTTTTCTGTTTCTTGCAAACAAGGCAACCTGTTATATCTCCCACATCTCTTGACTGGCATTGGGGTATCTCTCCTTCTCTGACAGATGGCACCGTTATTGAATGCAAGTTCATGTACCTGATGCACAGTGAAGTCAGTTCAGTTCAATCGGTCAATCATGTCTGACTCCTTGTGACCCCATGGACTGCAGCACGCCAGGCTTTGTTTTCTGTTACTGTCTCCTGGAGCTTGCTCAAACTCATGTCCATTAAATTGGTGATCCTATCTAACTATCTCATCCTCTTCTCATCTCCTTCTCTGCACTGATTTGAACATTCTTTGGCAATTGCCCTTCTTTGGGATTGGAATGAAAGCTGACCTTTTCCAGTCCTGTGACCACTGCTGAGTTTTCCAAATTTACTGGTATATTGAGTTCAACACTTTAACAGCATCATCTTTCAGAAAGTAGCTCAGCTGGAATTCTATCACCTCCACTAGCTTTGCTTGTAGTGATGCTTCCTAAGACCCACTTGACTTCACATTCCAGGATGTCTGACTCTAGGTGAGTGATCACACCTTTGTGGTTATCCAGGTTATTAAGATCCTTTTTGTATAGTTCTTCTGTGTGGTCTTGCCACTCTTAAACTTCTGTTTCTGTTAGGTCCGTACTATTTAACTTGAGAAATATGTGATCTCAGTCTTTTACCTGGGCAGGGCTCAACCTACCAATTATCCTGCAGTTTCTATCCAAAGAGGACAAACTCCATCAGCTCAGCTTGGTACCATCCATCTCCTGCCTCAGTGGGTCCAAATTGATCTAAGATAGTTTTGATAGGCCTGTTTTCCTTGCCAAAGACTGATTGGTAGAAGCACAAGTTTATGAAATAATTCTTTTTTGAAAGCCTTCTGGAAAATGTTTCTGTATTATCCCTCATAGAATTAATGTCTCATGCTACACATCTGAGGGTGAAATACACAGAGGAGGGCCAAGAACAAGGAGCCACAGAGAAGTAAAGACAGAGCCTTGCCATACGATAATTGTGTCTGCCCTACCTAGGGGCGTTTTAGAATGTGAGATTTAAAACAACTTATTTTTAAGTCAGTCTGACACAGCGTTTTCTGTTTCTTGCAAACAAGGCAACCTGTTATATCTCCCACATCTCTTGACTGGCATTGGGGTATCTCTCCTTCTCTGACAGATGGCACCGTTATTGAATGCAAGTTCATGTACCTGATGCACAGTGAAGTCAGTTCAGTTCAATCGGTCAATCATGTCTGACTCCTTGTGACCCCATGGACTGCAGCACGCCAGGCTTTGTTTTCTGTTACTGTCTCCTGGAGCTTGCTCAAACTCATGTCCATTAAATTGGTGATCCTATCTAACTATCTCATCCTCTTCTCATCTCCTTCTCTGCACTGATTTGAACATTCTTTGGCAATTGCCCTTCTTTGGGATTGGAATGAAAGCTGACCTTTTCCAGTCCTGTGACCACTGCTGAGTTTTCCAAATTTACTGGTATATTGAGTTCAACACTTTAACAGCATCATCTTTCAGAAAGTAGCTCAGCTGGAATTCTATCACCTCCACTAGCTTTGCTTGTAGTGATGCTTCCTAAGACCCACTTGACTTCACATTCCAGGATGTCTGACTCTAGGTGAGTGATCACACCTTTGTGGTTATCCAGGTTATTAAGATCCTTTTTGTATAGTTCTTCTGTGTGGTCTTGCCACTCTTAAACTTCTGTTTCTGTTAGGTCCATACTATTTATTGTGCCTATCTTTGCGTGAAATGTTCCCTTGGCGCCTCTGATACTCCTAAAGAGATATCTAGTCTTTCCCATTCTATTGTTTTCCTCTATTTCTTTGCATTGTTCACTTAGGAAGGCTTTCTTATCTCTTCTTGCTCTTTTCTGGAACTCTGCGTTCAGATAGATATGTTTTTTTTACTCCTTTATGTTTTACTTCTCTTTTCTCTCCTATTTTTAAGGCCTCCTCAGACAATCATTTTGCCTGCTTATATTACTTTTTCGTGGTTTTGATGTTTTTTTTTTCTTTTTCCCAATCATACCTCTTTTATTTATATTTTTGCTTTCATCCATCTTTTTGTTCTTTGACATGTTTGGGCCTCCCATTGGAGTCACCTCTCTGGTTGCTGAGCACTGGCTCTGGGCACATGCACTCCAGAGTGCTGGCTCATAATTGGACGCACCAGTCCAGCTGCTCCACGGCATGTGGGATCTTCCCAGACCAGTGATCGAACCGGTGCCCCTTGCACTGCAAGGCGGACTCTTTACCACTGGGCTACCTGGGAAGGTCGGTTTTGACGGTTTTGTTTATTGTCTCCCATACAGTGTTATGAACCTGTGTCCATAGTTCTTCAGACACTGTATCGGGTCTAATCCCTTGAATCTATTCATCACTTCCACTGTATAATTGTAAGGGATATTACTTAGATCATACCTGAGTGGCTAGTGGTTTTCCCTACCTTCTTGAATTTGAGTCTGAATTTTGCAATAAGGAGTTTATGATCTGAGCCCACATTTGGCTCCTGGTCTTGTTTTTGCTGACTCTATAGAGCTTCTCCGTCCTCAGCTAATCTGGTCTTGGTATGACCATTCTGGCGAATTTTCAACACTTTAACAGCATCATCTTTCAGAAAGTAGCTCAGCTGGAATTCTATCACCTCCACTAGCTTTGCTTGTAGTGATGCTTCCTAAGACCCACTTGACTTCACATTCCAGGATGTCTGACTCTAGGTGAGTGATCACACCTTTGTGGTTATCCAGGTTATTAAGATCCTTTTTGTATAGTTCTTCTGTGTGGTCTTGCCACTCTTAAACTTCTGTTTCTGTTAGGTCCATACTATTTATTGTGCCTATCTTTGCGTGAAATGTTCCCTTGGCGCCTCTGATACTCCTAAAGAGATATCTAGTCTTTCCCATTCTATTGTTTTCCTCTATTTCTTTGCATTGTTCACTTAGGAAGGCTTTCTTATCTCTTCTTGCTCTTTTCTGGAACTCTGCGTTCAGATAGATATGTTTTTTTTACTCCTTTATGTTTTACTTCTCTTTTCTCTCCTATTTTTAAGGCCTCCTCAGACAATCATTTTGCCTGCTTATATTACTTTTTCGTGGTTTTGATGTTTTTTTTTTCTTTTTCCCAATCATACCTCTTTTATTTATATTTTTGCTTTCATCCATCTTTTTGTTCTTTGACATGTTTGGGCCTCCCATTGGAGTCACCTCTCTGGTTGCTGAGCACTGGCTCTGGGCACATGCACTCCAGAGTGCTGGCTCATAATTGGACGCACCAGTCCAGCTGCTCCACGGCATGTGGGATCTTCCCAGACCAGTGATCGAACCGGTGCCCCTTGCACTGCAAGGCGGACTCTTTACCACTGGGCTACCTGGGAAGGTCGGTTTTGACGGTTTTGTTTATTGTCTCCCATACAGTGTTATGAACCTGTGTCCATAGTTCTTCAGACACTGTATCGGGTCTAATCCCTTGAATCTATTCATCACTTCCACTGTATAATTGTAAGGGATATTACTTAGATCATACCTGAGTGGCTAGTGGTTTTCCCTACCTTCTTGAATTTGAGTCTGAATTTTGCAATAAGGAGTTTATGATCTGAGCCCACATTTGGCTCCTGGTCTTGTTTTTGCTGACTCTATAGAGCTTCTCCGTCCTCAGCTAATCTGGTCTTGGTATTGACCATCTGGCGATATCCATGTATAGAGTCATCTCTTGTGTTGTTGGAAGAAGATGTTTGCTAGGACCAGCTTGTTCTCTAGGCACAACTCTGTTAGCCTTTGTCTTGCTTCATTTTGTACTCCAAGGCCAAACTTGCGTATTACTCCAGGTATCTCTTGACTTCCTACAGTGAGATCAGATAAACTGAAATGCTGGAGTTTGGAACAAAGAAAGCTTTATTGCAGGGCCAGGCAGGGAGAGTGGGTGCCTGGTGCTCAAAAACTCCACAAACTCCCTGATGGTTTTGGGGAAGAAGTTTTTTATAGGTAACATTTGAAGAAGAGGCTACAGGATATATGACTTTCTTGTGATTGGTTGCTGGTGAGGTAACAGGGTGGTGCTCCAGGGGTCTTGTGCTCAGCATGAAGTTACCACCTCCACCTGATCCCTACAGAAGAGCTGAAACACATTATTATGTATATTCCTTGAAGAGGAACCCGGATCTAGCTTTAATTTCCATGGTATTGTTTCTCAACTGCTCCTCCTTTCTTTCTCCAGCCCTTCCCTTCCTTGATTAGAAAGAATCTGCCCTTTGGTATTCAAGAAGGTCTAGGAGACTGAAAACTTTTTCCTAAAAGTAAGAACTAGGGGATCTGGGAAGGATTTGTACCTTGGGTGGCCCCATGGTGTCCTGTTTGGTTTCAGCATTCTGCAGTGAAGAAGAGGCTATAAAAGATGACTGGATGGTTACTCCTCTATGTCTAAGCATGTTTTTTGTAACTTAAGGTTGCAAGTGTAGGGACAGAAAAAAATTTATATTCTTCCTTTCTTGGCTCTTTGAAACACCTAATAATCAAGTTGATATAAAGGAGATTAACAGGAGAAAACAAAGACAGTTTTGTGCATGCAGGAGCCCAGTAAAAAATATGAAGACTCAAAAGGCAGCTCGGGAATTTGAGCTTATATAACATCCTGAACTGAGGACAGGAGTTTGGGTTTGGGGATATCAAGGAAGATGTTTGGAAAGCAAAGTTTAGTCTGTTGTACAGTTAAGTTTCTTAGGTAAAAAATGTAGCTCTGGTGCAGGCTGTCTTCCTGGTTCAAGCCCCCTTTCCATGAAAATTTAAGCAATTGAGGGGAAGATAAAGAGCTTTTCCTGAGTCTGCTGGGTTTTAGTCAAAATAATCCTCATGTACCTTAGACAGTATATCACAGGACTCCTTTAACTGTCCCCTACAGATTAAATGTATGAATCACTAGAGTAAGTTTTTTAAGATGTTTTTCCAGGAACATGGAGCTTTTCCTGCTCAGTTCAAACAGCTTGAGACTACCAACTATTCAGCTGAGCCTGTGTAAGTATCTGATGGGTGACATTTCAACATAAGAGGGCAAAAACTCTACCTTCAGGTGATGCTCAGGCTCCCATTTTCTGAACGTGTGCTCCATGAAGAAGCATGTAATTCACATATGCCTGTGTAGAATACTAGTTTTGTATTGGATAATGGCACCATCTCAGATATGAAGACAAGTTTATACTGGAGACGAGGGTTTTGAAACTCCTAAGAGTTGGACCTTAAAGAAGGCTGAACACCAAAGAATTGATGGTTTTGAATTGTGGTGCTAGAGAAGTCTTTTGAAAAGCAGGTGACAGATGATGAAATGGGTGACATCATCAACTCAGTGCAGATGAATCTGAGCAAACTCTGAGACAGTGAAGGACAGGGAACCCAACCACACTGTGGTCCATGGCATTGCAGAGAATCGGACCTGGCTTAGCAATTGAACAACAACAACATGAGCATGGAGGATAGAAGTTTGCAAGAACAATTAAGGCAAACTTGTTTGATGAATACAGGTTACAGGATATTATTTATTAAGCAAGTATGACATTAAGTGATCTAATTGAGCCCCTGTATTTCAAGTTTGGTCAAATATGCAGTGTCACATGGTACACGACATGAAGGTTTTCTCATAGGAAACTTCTGGATGTTTCATTCAGAAAATGACTACATGTAGCAGATACTTTAGAATGTCAGAGCATTGTGGTGTTCTGACTTACATTGAAAAATGAATCAGAGGAATATATCCTTCTTATATAACATCCTGAACTGAGGACAGGAGTTTGGGTTTGGGGATATCAAGGAAGATGTTTGGAAAGCAAAGTTTAGTCTGTTGTACAGTTAAGTTTCTTAGGTAAAAAATGTAGCTCTGGTGCAGGCTGTCTTCCTGGTTCAAGCCCCCTTTCCATGAAAATTTAAGCAATTGAGGGGAAGATAAAGAGCTTTTCCTGAGTCTGCTGGGTTTTAGTCAAAATAATCCTCATGTACCTTAGACAGTATATCACAGGACTCCTTTAACTGTCCCCTACAGATTAAATGTATGAATCACTAGAGTAAGTTTTTTAAGATGTTTTTCCAGGAACATGGAGCTTTTCCTGCTCAGTTCAAACAGCTTGAGACTACCAACTATTCAGCTGAGCCTGTGTAAGTATCTGATGGGTGACATTTCAACATAAGAGGGCAAAAACTCTACCTTCAGGTGATGCTCAGGCTCCCATTTTCTGAACGTGTGCTCCATGAAGAAGCATGTAATTCACATATGCCTGTGTAGAATACTAGTTTTGTATTGGATAATGGCACCATCTCAGATATGAAGACAAGTTTATACTGGAGACGAGGGTTTTGAAACTCCTAAGAGTTGGACCTTAAAGAAGGCTGAACACCAAAGAATTGATGGTTTTGAATTGTGGTGCTAGAGAAGTCTTTTGAAAAGCAGGTGACAGATGATGAAATGGGTGACATCATCAACTCAGTGCAGATGAATCTGAGCAAACTCTGAGACAGTGAAGGACAGGGAACCCAACCACACTGTGGTCCATGGCATTGCAGAGAATCGGACCTGGCTTAGCAATTGAACAACAACAACATGAGCATGGAGGATAGAAGTTTGCAAGAACAATTAAGGCAAACTTGTTTGATGAATACAGGTTACAGGATATTATTTATTAAGCAAGTATGACATTAAGTGATCTAATTGAGCCCCTGTATTTCAAGTTTGGTCAAATATGCAGTGTCACATGGTACACGACATGAAGGTTTTCTCATAGGAAACTTCTGGATGTTTCATTCAGAAAATGACTACATGTAGCAGATACTTTAGAATGTCAGAGCATTGTGGTGTTCTGACTTACTACAATGGGAGATGGAAAAACATGAATCAGAGGAATATATCCTTTTTCTTGACCTCCATTAAAAGTACACATACTTGAGATCATGTCATGATTTCTTCTTCTCCTACTTTTTTCACTTCTATTTTCCAAACATTTTCATTTGGGAAACTAGCCCTCCCTACATACAAAAGTCCCCTTACCCAGATGCTCATCCCTGTGTACTACCATGATTACCTAATTCACCGTGCTTCCCTTTTTTCTACTCTGAGCACGACTACCTCTATTCTCTTGTTCAGAACGTGGGAAAGGGAGATGTGTGCTCAACCACTGAAAGTTTTCTTGGATGTACTAGTAGGTGAAGGAGGAAGAACTGTTGTTAATTCAATAACCACTATACACTAGGTAAGCACTGTGCCCAGCGCTTTATATGGGAAGTGCCATTAGAAGGTAGCACCATTAGAGGCAACTATCATGTTTATACAGTTTGTTGTGAAAAAGTGGCCACAGCAGGCATTTAAAAGTGACTTCTGGTGATTATTATGATGAAATATTTTCGTTGTTGTTTGTGTTCGTACTGCTAAGTTGTACATAGGATTCATTTTCCTTGAGTACAATCCAAATATGTTCAGAGTGATACTCTTAATATGACATTCTTTTTAGCCCCCTTTGAACTCACTCTGGAATTTTTTATTCCTGTTTTTAAAAAATGAGGAAGAGAAAAAGAAATGCTTAGCATAGTTATTTTTCTTGTTACTTTCTCTGATCATTCAGTTTCTGTTTGCATCCTGAATATACCAGGTGCTGAAATGAACATGTATTTTCTAGGGAAGTTATATTTTGAAGTAATTAAAACATCCAATCTTGCAGTTTTAAAAGTTGTTTGCAATACTATAAGGGCTGCTTTCCAGACATAGAAAGTAATTGAAGAATATTTATTTTAAAAAGGAAAAGCTCCAAAGCAGGAATAGTTAGACATAATTTGATCTTAATTTTGAGCCCCTGTATTTCAAGTTTGGGCAAATATGCAGTGTCACATGGTACACGACATGAAGGTTTTCTCATAGGAAACTTCTGGATGTTTCATTCAGAAAATGACTACATGTAGCAGATACTTTAGAATGTCAGAGCATTGTGGTGTTCTGACTTACTACAATGGGAGATGGAAAAACATGAATCAGAGGAATATATCCTTTTTCTTGACCTCCATTAAAAGTACACATACTTGAGATCATGTCATGATTTCTTCTTCTCCTACTTTTTTCACTTCTATTTTCCAAACATTTTCATTTGGGAAACTAGCCCTCCCTACATACAAAAGTCCCCTTACCCAGATGCTCATCCCTGTGTACTACCATGATTACCTAATTCACCGTGCTTCCCCTTTTCTCTACTCTGAGCACGACTACCTCTATTCTCTTGTTCAGAACGTGGGAAAGGGAGATGTGTGCTCAACCACTGAAAGTTTTCTTGGATGTACTAGTAGGTGAAGGAGGAAGAACTGTTGTTAATTCAATAACCACTATACACTAGGTAAGCACTGTGCCCAGCGCTTTATATGGGAAGTGCCATTAGAAGGTAGCACCATTAGAGGCAACTATCATGTTTATACAGTTTGTTGTGAAAAAGTGGCCACAGCAGGCATTTAAAAGTGACTTCTGGTGATTATTATGATGAAATATTTTCGTTGTTGTTTGTGTTCGTACTGCTAAGTTGTACATAGGATTCATTTTCCTTGAGTACAATCCAAATATGTTCAGAGTGATACTCTTAATATGACATTCTTTTTAGCCCCCTTTGAACTCACTCTGGAATTTTTTATTCCTGTTTTTAAAAAATGAGGAAGAGAAAAAGAAATGCTTAGCATAGTTATTTTTCTTGTTACTTTCTCTGATCATTCAGTTTCTGTTTGCATCCTGAATATACCAGGTGCTGAAATGAACATGTATTTTCTAGGGAAGTTATATTTTGAAGTAATTAAAACATCCAATCTTGCAGTTTTAAAAAGTTGTTTGCAATACTATAAGGGCTGCTTTCCAGACATAGAAAGTAATTGAAGAATATTTATTTTAGAAAACAAGGAAAAAGCTCCAAAGCAGGAAGTAGTTAGGGATTCTCATGCTGATTTGTAAGACAAAAAAAAAAAAGGGAGTGGTGGGGAATAGAGATAAGGCCACTTGTAAGTAAAACAATATCTGTCTCAAGGCTATCCTTAAATAACTACACAATTCATTTATAGGATTTTTTTTTCTATCTATTTTCCTTTCTACTATATTATGGTGCCTGTCTCTACGACATAGATATAAACCTGGAATTGCATTATTGAAGTTGCTATCTCAATTACCTTCTTAAGATAATTGCCTTTGTACTAGAGAGTTTTAGAAATCAATAGAGTGTTCTTTGCAATATCTTGGTAACAGTTAATGATTACAACTCATTTTAACAAATAGTTGTTCTGCTTAGTAAAAAGAACCATACTTTGAATGTCACCAACCAGTAAGAAAAGCAACTGAGTAAAGTATATTTATTGAAGGATGTAATTTAAAACCACTACCCATTTCTGGTAGAGTTGAGAACATACTCCACAAACATCAGAGACTCCAACTGAAGGTAACAATGAATGAAGTTTCATTACTGATTTTAGTATCAGAGGCTCTGTAAAGATTCCACCATCTCTTTGGTTTGTGTCAAGGCTTGATTGACTTTAGCTTGTCCACCATTGTATTCTTGGAGTATCAAGAATCCTATCAATTATTACTTGATAGAATTGCAAGTAATGTAATTTACCAATTCTAATGATAAAACTGTTTCAACTTTTCAGATTCTGATCAATACCTGTTAATGATTATCTTCTAAAGAATGATCAAAAAAAATCTGTCTATAATTGGTCTCAAGTTTTTCATCCTTAGAATAGGGATAGACACTGAAGGTTTTAGTTGGATTGACATGTGGAATAACTAATACAAATGAATTACTAAGAAGTTTGCAAATAAGAAAGTTCTGTAATGGATATTAATAATGATTTTAGATAGACACTTTTAATTGTAACTTTGGGTGCATACTTCAGGGGTTGACTCCCCCTTTACGTTAGAATTTGCTCACATCTTTTCAAAACAGCTCCTTGTTCATTGTCATCTTTAATTCTATTTGACAGAAAGAGTCAAAACCTTTCCTTCAACAAAATGTTCAATAACCTTCACCAAATAACCATTAATTAAGCAATTAAAATAAATTTGAAGAAAAAGGAACTTGGAAAGGAGATTAGAATTAACTCAAAAGATAGTTTAAAAATAGTTTTCTAGCACTTCAGTCATTATTGACCAGAAACTTCCTAGGGGATATTAACAATGCATTTGATAGTTGCCAAGGAAACCTTAACCTTTCCTGAGAATGTCTGCCCTTCTGCATTGTACCTGATTGTCAGAATAACTTCAGCAGCTGATTATAACTGAGCCATTTTCAACATCAAGCTTTTTCTTGTCAATCCGTTTTCAAAGAATAAGCTCAAGTATTCAGGATATCTTGTTCTGTATCTATATTTCTGTTACTGAGGATTTGTACTTCAAATACACAGATCCTTTATTAATAATTTCCCCAATCAGTCTTTGCCATCCTGTGAGACAAATCAGTCCTAATTTAGAGACAAGGAACCTGAAGTACTTAATGCTTTTATTGTGTGAGAATGATTCTATCATAAATGCTTACTGGCTTCCTTTGTTCAGAATGTGTCTGAGTCCATTCAGACTGTGATAACAAATGCCATAGGCTGGGTGATTGATAAATAACCAACACTTATTTCTCACAGTTTTGCGAGGCTGGAAGTCTTAGATCAGGGTGACAGCATGGTCAGGTGAAGACTTCTGTGTCCCTCACAAGGCAGAAGGGGCAAGGGAGCTCTCTCAGGCCTCTTTTTATAAGGCTGTGCATCTCATTCAGGAGGGCTCCACTCTCATGACCTATCACCTCCCAAAGGCTCCCTATCTGCTAACACCATCACAGTGGGCATCAGGATTTCAACATAACAAAATTTGGAGAGGTACACACATTCAGATAACAGAGTGCAACAACTAATCAAATATGGATATTAATAATGATTTTAGATAGACACTTTTAATTGTAACTTTGGGTGCATACTTCAGGGGTTGACTCCCCCTTTACGTTAGAATTTGCTCACATCTTTTCAAAACAGCTCCTTGTTCATTGTCATCTTTAATTCTATTTGACAGAAAGAGTCAAAACCTTTCCTTCAACAAAATGTTCAATAACCTTCACCAAATAACCATTAATTAAGCAATTAAAATAAATTTGAAGAAAAAGGAACTTGGAAAGGAGATTAGAATTAACTCAAAAGATAGTTTAAAAATAGTTTTCTAGCACTTCAGTCATTATTGACCAGAAACTTCCTAGGGGATATTAACAATGCATTTGATAGTTGCCAAGGAAACCTTAACCTTTCCTGAGAATGTCTGCCCTTCTGCATTGTACCTGATTGTCAGAATAACTTCAGCAGCTGATTATAACTGAGCCATTTTCAACATCAAGCTTTTTCTTGTCAATCCGTTTTCAAAGAATAAGCTCAAGTATTCAGGATATCTTGTTCTGTATCTATATTTCTGTTACTGAGGATTTGTACTTCAAATACACAGATCCTTTATTAATAATTTCCCCAATCAGTCTTTGCCATCCTGTGAGACAAATCAGTCCTAATTTAGAGACAAGGAACCTGAAGTACTTAATGCTTTTATTGTGTGAGAATGATTCTATCATAAATGCTTACTGGCTTCCTTTGTTCAGAATGTGTCTGAGTCCATTCAGACTGTGATAACAAATGCCATAGGCTGGGTGATTGATAAATAACCAACACTTATTTCTCACAGTTTTGCGAGGCTGGAAGTCTTAGATCAGGGTGACAGCATGGTCAGGTGAAGACTTCTGTGTCCCTCACAAGGCAGAAGGGGCAAGGGAGCTCTCTCAGGCCTCTTTTTATAAGGCTGTGCATCTCATTCAGGAGGGCTCCACTCTCATGACCTATCACCTCCCAAAGGCTCCCTATCTGCTAACACCATCACAGTGGGCATCAGGATTTCAACATAACAAAATTTGGAGAGGTACACACATTCAGATAACAGAGTGCAACAACTAATCAAATATGTGAAAGTGAAAATCACTCACTCCTGTCTGACTCTTTGCTACCCCGTGGACTGTAGCCTGCCAGGCTCCTCTGTCCATGGGATTTTCCAGGCAAGAATACTGGAGTGGTTAGTCATTTCCTTTTCCAGGAGATCTTCCTGACCCAGGGATTGAGCCCTGCTGTCCTGCATTGCAGGGAGATTGCCATCTGAGCCACCAGGGAAGCAATGAAATATCTAGCAGTGTTTAAAAATAGTCTTTATTTTTCTACAGACTACTTCCCTGGTAGTAGTCTGCTTTACCTGCCTCTTGTGAAACCTGTGTGCAGGACAAGAAGCAACAGTTAGAACCAGACATGGAACAGTGGACTGGTTCCAAATTGGGAAAGGAGTGTGTCAAGGCTGTATATTGTTACCCTGCTTATTTAACTTATATGCAGAGTACATCATGTGAAATGCTGGACTAAATGAAGCACAAGCTAGAATCAAGATTTCTGGGAGAAATATTAATAACCTCAAGGATGCAGGTGATACCACTCTTATGGAAGAAAGTGAAGAGGAACTAAAGAGCCTCTTGGTGAAGGTGAAAGAGAAGAGTGAAAAAGCTGACCTAAAACAACTCAAAAAATTAAGATCATAGCATCTGATCCCATCACTTCATGACAAATGGGCCACCAGTGGAAACAGTAACAGACTTTATTTTCTTGGTCTCCAGAGTTACTGTGGATAGTGACTGCAGCCTTGAAATTAAAAGTCACTTGGTCCTTGTTAGAAAAGCTATGACAAACCTAGACAGCATATTAAAAAGCAGAGATGTCACTTTGCTGACAAAGGTCCATATAGTCAAAGCTATGGTTTTCCCAGTAGTCATGTATGGATGTGAGAGATGGACCATGAAGAAGGAAGAGCACCAAAGAATTGATACCTTTGAACTGTGATGTTGGAGAAGACTCTTGAGAGTCTCTTGGACTGCACAGGGATCAAACCAGTCTATCCTAAAGGAAATCAACCCTGAATATTCATCAGAAGGACTGACACTGAAGTTGAAGCTCCAATACTTTGGCCACCTGATGTAAAGAGATGACTCATTGGAGAAGACCCTGATGTTGGGAAAAATAGAATGCAAAAGGAGAAGGGGATGACAGAGGACAAGATGGTTGGATGGTATCACTGAGTCAGTGGACATGAGTTTGAACAAACTCTGGGAGATGGTGAAGGACAGGGAAGCCTGGTGTGCTGCAGTCCACGGAGTCATGAAGTGCTGGTCACGACTGAGCAAGTGAACTGAACTGAACTACCTTGGTGGTCAGTCGGTAAAGAATCTGCTTGTAATGCAGGAGATCCGGGCTAGATCCCAGAGTCGGGAATATTCCCTGGAGGAGGACATGGCAACCTATTCCAGTATTCTTGCTTGGAGAATCCCATGGACAGAGGAGCCTGGCCATCTACAGTTCATAGGGTCGCACAGAGTCAAATATATAACAGCACTACTGAAAAGTTTGGTCAAGGCAAATTGGGAAAGGAAGGTGTGTCAAGGCTGTATATTGTTACCCTGCTTATTTAACTTATATGCAGAGTACATCATGTGAAATGCTGGACTAAATGAAGCACAAGCTAGAATCAAGATTTCTGGGAGAAATATTAATAACCTCAAGGATGCAGGTGATACCACTCTTATGGAAGAAAGTGAAGAGGAACTAAAGAGCCTCTTGGTGAAGGTGAAAGAGAAGAGTGAAAAAGCTGACCTAAAACAACTCAAAAAATTAAGATCATAGCATCTGATCCCATCACTTCATGACAAATGGGCCACCAGTGGAAACAGTAACAGACTTTATTTTCTTGGTCTCCAGAGTTACTGTGGATAGTGACTGCAGCCTTGAAATTAAAAGTCACTTGGTCCTTGTTAGAAAAGCTATGACAAACCTAGACAGCATATTAAAAAGCAGAGATGTCACTTTGCTGACAAAGGTCCATATAGTCAAAGCTATGGTTTTCCCAGTAGTCATGTATGGATGTGAGAGATGGACCATGAAGAAGGAAGAGCACCAAAGAATTGATACCTTTGAACTGTGATGTTGGAGAAGACTCTTGAGAGTCTCTTGGACTGCACAGGGATCAAACCAGTCTATCCTAAAGGAAATCAACCCTGAATATTCATCAGAAGGACTGACACTGAAGTTGAAGCTCCAATACTTTGGCCACCTGATGTAAAGAGATGACTCATTGGAGAAGACCCTGATGTTGGGAAAAATAGAATGCAAAAGGAGAAGGGGATGACAGAGGACAAGATGGTTGGATGGTATCACTGAGTCAGTGGACATGAGTTTGAACAAACTCTGGGAGATGGTGAAGGACAGGGAAGCCTGGTGTGCTGCAGTCCACGGAGTCATGAAGTGCTGGTCACGACTGAGCAAGTGAACTGAACTGAACTACCTTGGTGGTCAGTCGGTAAAGAATCTGCTTGTAATGCAGGAGATCCGGGCTAGATCCCAGAGTCGGGAATATTCCCTGGAGGAGGACATGGCAACCTATTCCAGTATTCTTGCTTGGAGAATCCCATGGACAGAGGAGCCTGGCCATCTACAGTTCATAGGGTCGCACAGAGTCAAATATATAACAGCACTACTGAAAAAAAGTTTGTTTTCATGTGTGTCAGAACTGCAAACCTCTGAGATAGTGGGAAAGCACCAACCAGGAAGTCAGGGGACCTGATTATACTACTCACTAGATATGTGATCTTGGTCTAGCTAATTCATCTATATTTGTTCCTCTATTAAGTGGCAGGGATAATGTGCATCTCATAGGGATGTTGGAAGACCTAAGTGACCTTGTGTATGCAGAGCACCTGACATGGTTAACATACTCAGCATCTAAAATCTAGTATCTATTGTTACTGCTTAAGCAGTATATATTAATATCATATGAGCACATGAGGATTATGATCTACATAAATATATTATGGTATTAGGAGAGCAACATACCTGATATTGGTACTATACTGGAAATTCTAAGTTACATGGTCATCATAGGCATAATACTATACTGTAAATGCAGGGTAGGAAGAAAACTACTATTTATTAGTGTACCAGATTCTATGCTAAGTATTTTGCATTCTCTTATCCCTTTAAGTCCTTACAACCTAATGAGATAGGTGTTGTTATTATCCACACATATGTAACATTACTAGGCTTTAAAATAAAAAGGGAAAGGTATATAAATGCAGTCTTTGGAGGAAACTAGCAGAATTAACTTTTTGTTATAATAGAGCAAGTTATATCCTTGCAAATTTTGCTAATCATCTGTGCAGGTCTGTGCATCAGGAGGTTGATACTAATGGAAAAGAAAAAGGTAGTGAGGAGTGATGCAGTAAGTGGATTCTTTGTATGAGTGATGCAGTAAGTGGATTCTTTGTATGTTTGAGATTTGAAATGAAATGAAAGCTGCAAAATTCTAGACTGAAAATTGAGTGTTTCTTTTTAATGTTGTTCAGATAAATAATTATTTGTGTATGTGAAAATTGAAGCAAAATAAAAACGTAGCAAAACAAAAAACACCCACACCAAACATATGTCCCTAGGTTGTCCAGGTTCCTGGTTTTTACTTTCTGTCTTTATTCATGGTTCAGGCTTCGATAAAGGAAGACACCTGTGTACATTCATAGGCATGCATGTAAGTGTAAAAATGCCTTTAGGGTATGACAAACATTATGTAAAAAACTAAGAAAATGTGTACTTTCCTCATCTTCTTTCTTGGCATAACTTGCATAGATTTAGTATTGTTTTCCTGGAGTCTATGAATGAGTCTAAGATAAATTTATTATTGTGCTAAAATATACATAGTATAAAATTAATACTTTTAATAATTTAAACTGTATAATTCAGTGATGTTAGGTACATTCACAGTATTGTTCAACCATTACTACTATCAATTACTTCCATTTAAACAATTACTTCCTATACCTGTTTCCTTTCTGTCCCTGATAACCAATATTCTGTTTTCTATTCCAATTAATTTTATATTTTAAGTACCTCATATAAGTGGAATCTTACAACATTTGTTCTTTTGTATCTGATTTGTTTCACATTGCATGATATTTTCAAGATTCAAGCGTTTATTAGAATTTTATTACTTTTTATGGTTGAATAATACTCCATTTTATGTATGTATGACATTTTGTTTAACCATTCAGCCATCAATGAATGTCTTTTCACTTTTGGCTATTTGTGAATAATGCTGTTATGAATGTTGTTTTATAAATATCTATTTGAGTTTTTGATTTTGATTGTTTTAGATATATACCCAGAAGTAAAATTGTTAGATCATATGGTAATTTTATGTTTGTGTTTTTGAGGACCTGCTATATTGTCTTCATGGCACCTCATTTTACATTCCTACTAGCAATGAATGAGGGTTCCAATTTCTCCACATTCTCACTATCACTTGTCCTTTTTTTTTTTTTTTTTAATAATAGTGATGCTAACATGGAAACCTATACTGTTACGTGTGGAAAAGATAGCTAGTGTCATTGTGCTAAGGGAATAGGAGTGCTTACAATGGCTTGGGGCTATGGTCTGGAGGGGTGGGATGGGGGGAACTGGGGGGGTGGGGACCATGGATATGCATATGACTGATCTGGGAACATACATGTCTGTGAACAACAAAACTCTGTAAAACCTTTAAAATAAAGAATAAAATAAATAAATAAATAAATAAAATGGTAAGAATATTGAAACATCTAGATTCTCAACCAAAGGAAAAAGACAATTTGATTGGATGCCCACTGAATTAAATTCAAAGCTTAGCAAACTATTTTGAACAATATATATATATGACAAATATATGACATGGAAATTCATACAGAAAAAATATGTCTGCTGAAAATAAATACAGTTCTGCTCCAAAAAAAAAATAGTGATGCTAATAGGCATGTAGTGCTATCTCATTATGGTTTTGGTTTGCATTTCCTTAATGATTAGATATTGAACATCTCAACTTTCAGTGCTTATTGGTCATTTGTGTGTCTTCATTGGAGAGCTGTCTCATTCAAGTCCTTTGCCCATTTTTGAATTGATTTTTTTTTCTGTTGTTGTTGAGTTGTAGGAGATCCTTAGGAATTCTGGATATTAACTCCTTATAAAATATATGATTTGCAAGTGTTTTTTCCCATTCTGTAGGTTGCCTTTTTGCTTTCTTCTTTGTATCCATTTATATATATATAAGTTTCAAATTTTGGTGAATACTACTGGTCTATTTTCTCTTTTATTGCCTGTATTTATGGTGTCATATTCAAGAAATCATTGCTAAATCCCATGTCGTGAAGCTTTAACTGTGTTTTCTCCTAAGAGTTTTATACTATTAATGCTTGCATTTAGGTATATGTGTTACACTGAATGATTTTTGAGGGTTGAAATGTCCTTGCATTCCAGGAATAAATTCTACTTGTTCATGGTGTACAATCTTTTAATACACTGCTGGATTTAATTTGCTAGTATTTAGTTGAGGACTTGTGTGTTGATATTCATGCAGGATATTGGTCTGTGATTTTCTTTTCTTGTAGTTACCAGTATCTATGTCTGGCTTTGGTGTCAGGATGATGCTGGACTCATGGATTTTTTTTAATAATAGTGATGCTAACATGGAAACCTATACTGTTACGTGTGGAAAAGATAGCTAGTGTCATTGTGCTAAGGGAATAGGAGTGCTTACAATGGCTTGGGGCTATGGTCTGGGGGGGTGGGAGGGGAGAACTGGGGGGGGTGGGGACCATGGATATGCATATGACTGATCTGGGAACATACATGTCTGTGAACAACAAAACTCTGTAAAACCTTTAAAATAAAGAATAAAATAAATAAATAAATAAATAAAATGGTAAGAATATTGAAACATCTAGATTCTCAACCAAAGGAAAAAGACAATTTGATTGGATGCCCACTGAATTAAATTCAAAGCTTAGCAAACTATTTTGAACAATATATATATATGACAAATATATGACATGGAAATTCATACAGAAAAAATATGTCTGCTGAAAATAAATACAGTTCTGCTCCAAAAAAAAAATAGTGATGCTAATAGGCATGTAGTGCTATCTCATTATGGTTTTGGTTTGCATTTCCTTAATGATTAGATATTGAACATCTCAACTTTCAGTGCTTATTGGTCATTTGTGTGTCTTCATTGGAGAGCTGTCTCATTCAAGTCCTTTGCCCATTTTTGAATTGATTTTTTTTTCTGTTGTTGTTGAGTTGTAGGAGATCCTTAGGAATTCTGGATATTAACTCCTTATAAAATATATGATTTGCAAGTGTTTTTTCCCATTCTGTAGGTTGCCTTTTTGCTTTCTTCTTTGTATCCATTTATATATATATAAGTTTCAAATTTTGGTGAATACTACTGGTCTATTTTCTCTTTTATTGCCTGTATTTATGGTGTCATATTCAAGAAATCATTGCTAAATCCCATGTCGTGAAGCTTTAACTGTGTTTTCTCCTAAGAGTTTTATACTATTAATGCTTGCATTTAGGTATATGTGTTACACTGAATGATTTTTGAGGGTTGAAATGTCCTTGCATTCCAGGAATAAATTCTACTTGTTCATGGTGTACAATCTTTTTAATACACTGCTGGATTTAGTTTGCTAGTATTTAGTTGAGGACTTGTGTGTTGATATTCATGCAGGATATTGGTCTGTGATTTTCTTTTCTTGTAGTTACCAGTATCTATGTCTGGCTTTGGTGTCAGGATGATGCTGGACTCATGGAGTGAGTCAGGAAATGTTCCTTCCTCGTCAGTATTTTGAACAGGTTTGTTTTTTCTTTTTCTTTTTGCTGCACCTCACGACACATGGGACTTTTCCTAACAAGGATTGAATCTGTATCCTCTGCAGCGTAAGCATAGAGTGGTAGCCACTGGACTGCCAGGGGAGTCCCCTCTTCAGTACTTAGGAAGGGTTTGAGGAAGATTGATGTCCATTCTATTTGAAGAATTTGGTAGAATCCACCAATTAAGTCATCTGTTCAGGGCTTTTCTTTGTTGGGAAGTTTCGATTACTGGTTCAGTCTTCTTACTATTTATAGGTCCATTCAGACATTCTATTTTTTTATGATTCGGTCTTCGTAGATTGTATATTTTTAGGAATTTCTATATTTTACCTAGGTTATCCAATTTGCAAGCATGCAGTTGTCCACAGTAATCTTTTGTAATCTTTTCTGGTGCATACTAAGTTGCTTCAGTCATGTCTGACTCTTGGCGACCCTATGAACTATGGCCCACGAGGCTCCTCTGTCCATGGAATTCTCAAGGCAAGAATATTGGAGTTGCAGTTTTCTTTTCCAGGGAATCTTCCCAACCCAGAGATTGAATTTGTGTCTCTTATGTCTTCTGCATTGACAGACGGTTCTTTACCACTGAGCCACCTGGGAAGCCTGCTATTTGTGTAAAATAGATAGTATGCCTTTTGCTTTCTTCTTTGTATCCATTTATATATATATAAGTTTCAAATTTTGGTGAATACTACTGGTCTATTTTCTCTTTTATTGCCTGTATTTATGGTGTCATATTCAAGAAATCATTGCTAAATCCCATGTCGTGAAGCTTTAACTGTGTTTTCTCCTAAGAGTTTTATACTATTAATGCTTGCATTTAGGTATATGTGTTACACTGAATGATTTTTGAGGGTTGAAATGTCCTTGCATTCCAGGAATAAATTCTACTTGTTCATGGTGTACAATCTTTTAATACACTGCTGGATTTAGTTTGCTAGTATTTAGTTGAGGACTTGTGTGTTGATATTCATGCAGGATATTGGTCTGTGATTTTCTTTTCTTGTAGTTACCAGTATCTATGTCTGGCTTTGGTGTCAGGATGATGCTGGACTCATGGAGTGAGTCAGGAAATGTTCCTTCCTCGTCAGTATTTTGAACAGGTTTGTTTTTTCTTTTTCTTTTTGCTGCACCTCACGACACATGGGACTTTTCCTAACAAGGATTGAATCTGTATCCTCTGCAGCGTAAGCATAGAGTGGTAGCCACTGGACTGCCAGGGGAGTCCCCTCTTCAGTACTTAGGAAGGGTTTGAGGAAGATTGATGTCCATTCTATTTGAAGAATTTGGTAGAATCCACCAATTAAGTCATCTGTTCAGGGCTTTTCTTTGTTGGGAAGTTTCGATTACTGGTTCAGTCTTCTTACTATTTATAGGTCCATTCAGACATTCTATTTTTTTATGATTCGGTCTTCGTAGATTGTATATTTTTAGGAATTTCTATATTTTACCTAGGTTATCCAATTTGCAAGCATGCAGTTGTCCACAGTAATCTTTTGTAATCTTTTCTGGTGCATACTAAGTTGCTTCAGTCATGTCTGACTCTTGGCGACCCTATGAACTATGGCCCACGAGGCTCCTCTGTCCATGGAATTCTCAAGGCAAGAATATTGGAGTTGCAGTTTTCTTTTCCAGGGAATCTTCCCAACCCAGAGATTGAATTTGTGTCTCTTATGTCTTCTGCATTGACAGACGGTTCTTTACCACTGAGCCACCTGGGAAGCCTGCTATTTGTGTAAAATAGATAGTATGCCTCTACTTTCACTTTTTAAAAATTTATTTTGTTGAAGTATAGTTGATTAACAATGTTGTGTTAATTCTCCTGGACATCAGACTGACTAAGTTGTATAATGTATAGATTCTTTTTCATGTCTTTTCCAGTATGGCTTATCACAGGATATTGAATTCAGTTCTCTTTTCTGTACAGTAGGACCTTGTTGTTTACTCACTTTCATTTTTTGATTTTGGTCATTTGAATCTTTATTTTTCTTCAAACTAGATCAATATCTGTATACTTTATAGATCTTTTCAAACAATGCTTGATTTCTTTGCTTTTCTCTATTGTTTTCCTATTCTCTGTTTTATTTATCTCCACTCTAATCTTCATCATTTTCTTCTTTCTTCTAGCTTTGGGTTTAGTTTGGTCTTTGTATATTTCCTTATGATATAAAATTAGGTTGTTGATTTGATATCTTCTTATTAAATATAGACACAGCTATAAATTTCCATCTTAGTGTTTTCGCTGTATCCGATATGTTTTGGTATATTATTTTTTCACTTTCATTTTTCTGAAGGTATTTTATAATATCCCTTGTGATTTCTTTGATCTGCTGGTAAAGAGTGTGTTGTTTTTGCTTATTAGTGTGTTTTCCAATTTTCCTTTCATTGATTGCTTGTTTCATTCCAGTGCGGTAGGAAAAGATATTTTGTATATTTTCAATTTTTGAAAATCTATTTAAACTTATTCTGTGGTCTAATGTATGGCTTAGCCTAGGAAACATTCCATGTACCCATGATAAAAATGTTTACTCTGATGTTGGGAAGAGTTTTATGTATATGTTAGACCCAGTTGGCTTATTTAATGTTGTTTAAGTCCTGTGTTTCCTTGTTGATCTTCTGTTTTTCTCTCTAATTATTGAAAGTGGAGTATTAAAGTCTCTAATAATTACTGTATAAATGTCTGTTTGTCCCATTATCTGTCAGTGTTTGCCTCATATATTTTGGGGGGGTCTGATGTTTGATGTGTAAAATGGTTATAATTGCCGTATCCTTATGGTGAATTAACCCACTTACCAACATACAGTGTACTTATTTGTCTCTTGTAACAGATTTACCTCTATTTCATTTGCTATTAGTATGGTTAACTCAGCCCTCCTTGGTTACTATTGGCATTGAGTATCTTTATACATTCTTCACTTTAAAGCTATTTCAGTCCTTGGATCTAAAGTTAGTCTCTTGTAGCGAGAATTAGTTAAATCATGTTTTTTTTTAGACCATTTTGCCAGTCTATGCCTTTTGGATGAGCAATTTAATCCATTCAAAGTATTAATAATTACTGATAGATAAAGACTTCTATTTAACATTTTGTTATGTGTTTTCTGTACACCATAGCTTTTGTAAGGCACTGTACACAGTAGTCCCTGATTTCCCCCTTCCCATAAAGTTATGTTAGTCATTTTTTCGGTTGTTGGGTTTTTTTTTTTGTTTGTTTCCATAAAGAGGTAAAGGATTGGAGTTTCCTAGTGTGACATTTTGCTGATGTCACTCCAGATTGAGATATTTAAAACTGCAAAAACATGACTAATACATAAGGTGATAAACATATCCCAAAAGATAGAACAACCAAAAGTATAAAGAATCAAGAAAGACAGGGAAGGGTTTCCTAACTTATATTGATCAGTCTTTAGGGACTTCATCAATAGAATTTAAAGCTTCTATGAACCACCTTAAAATTGCAAGCTCAATTTTGTGTTTATTTCTGATTGGTTTGGGCAGTAGGAAAATTTTCATAGCTTTTATTTCAAAGGGAATATATTTAATTTTTTCCCAGTTATAGAAGTGATATAAGGTGCTAAGGTACTCATTGTTCAGTCATGTCTGACTCTTTGTGACCCCATGGACTATAGCCTACCAGGCTTTACTGGCCACAAAATTCTCCAGGCAAAAATACTGGAATGGGTTGCCATTTCCTTCTCCACAGAATCTACCCAACCCAGGGGTTGAACCCGGGTCTGCTACACTGCAGATACATTTTTTGCCACTGTGTCACTATAAAAGTAGTATATACTTCTCAAATAATCTATGCCCCCAAGGCACCAGAGAAGTTCTATTAGACTATAAAGGATCAGATTATTATGTTGCATATATTAATAGTTAGTGAACTTGGTGATCAAACCTACTCCAGAGCATACAGTGTACTTATTTGTCTCTTGTAACAGATTTACCTCTATTTCATTTGCTATTAGTATGGTTAACTCAGCCCTCCTTGGTTACTATTGGCATTGAGTATCTTTATACATTCTTCACTTTAAAGCTATTTCAGTCCTTGGATCTAAAGTTAGTCTCTTGTAGCGAGAATTAGTTAAATCATGTTTTTTTTTAGACCATTTTGCCAGTCTATGCCTTTTGGATGAGCAATTTAATCCATTCAAAGTATTAATAATTACTGATAGATAAAGACTTCTATTTAACATTTTGTTATGTGTTTTCTGTACACCATAGCTTTTGTAAGGCACTGTACACAGTAGTCCCTGATTTCCCCCTTCCCATAAAGTTATGTTAGTCATTTTTTCGGTTGTTGGGTTTTTTTTTTTGTTTGTTTCCATAAAGAGGTAAAGGATTGGAGTTTCCTAGTGTGACATTTTGCTGATGTCACTCCAGATTGAGATATTTAAAACTGCAAAAACATGACTAATACATAAGGTGATAAACATATCCCAAAAGATAGAACAACCAAAAGTATAAAGAATCAAGAAAGACAGGGAAGGGTTTCCTAACTTATATTGATCAGTCTTTAGGGACTTCATCAATAGAATTTAAAGCTTCTATGAACCACCTTAAAATTGCAAGCTCAATTTTGTGTTTATTTCTGATTGGTTTGGGCAGTAGGAAAATTTTCATAGCTTTTATTTCAAAGGGAATATATTTAATTTTTTCCCAGTTATAGAAGTGATATAAGGTGCTAAGGTACTCATTGTTCAGTCATGTCTGACTCTTTGTGACCCCATGGACTATAGCCTACCAGGCTTTACTGGCCACAAAATTCTCCAGGCAAAAATACTGGAATGGGTTGCCATTTCCTTCTCCACAGAATCTACCCAACCCAGGGGTTGAACCCGGGTCTGCTACACTGCAGATACATTTTTTGCCACTGTGTCACTATAAAAGTAGTATATACTTCTCAAATAATCTATGCCCCCAAGGCACCAGAGAAGTTCTATTAGACTATAAAGGATCAGATTATTATGTTGCATATATTAATAGTTAGTGAACTTGGTGATCAAACCTACTCCAGAGCATACATAAAAAGGGTAATCTTCCAAGTTCATTTTAACAGATTAATGGAACCTTGAAATCAAGGTTGAAAAAAGCTTCAAAAAAAAGTGGGGAGGGAAACTATCGACTAATGTGTACAGATAGGTGCAAACCGCATAGAAACTTATGTGTTTCTCCTGTTAAGCCAGATTTCCACCCTCTCAGAGACTAATCAGTTTTACTATTTTCATCATTATTTTTTACTGTATCTCCATCCTTATCTTTATTCATCACTATCTCCCTCCATTTCATCTACTAACCATTAGAGATTCCTACATCTCTCAAGGCTAGGTTTATCTCGTTTATGCTAATTTTCAAAGGCCATGCTTTTATTCACCCTCTTTATGATAAATGTATAGCCTGCTTGGTTTATTTTTCCAATCATGTATTGCTTTATATATGATGCTATTAAATATAGTTTTCTTAGTTACTTTAAAAACTGAATGTGTTTATCAGTTTCTACTCTGTAGTAGAGAAGGCCATGCTGAGATAATTCTCTGCAGAGTAGTTCTTAGGCTCATTCCATTAACTCCATGAATTTGTTTACAGAATTCTTTATCTGTAGTGTGTGTGTATGTGTGTGTTCATGCATACACATATATACACATGTTTTCTTGGATAATGTATGTAGCTTTCATTAGGTTTTCAATTTTCCAAGAATGAAGAGCTAGTTTAAATGAATTACCAGATTCTCCGAGGGGTTAAACCCTTCTCCTTGAATTACGAACCACCTATTAATTTAAATTAATTCATGAAAAACTAGTAATTTATGAAAGTTTTGGAGAAAATTTGCAGGACTGCTGCCATAGTCTCCACAAATTGTCTCTGGATGCCTTGACACAAATAGAATCTTGGATGGAATGTACATAAGATTGGCTCAGAATTTCTTAGGTTTTTCACTCTCTTAGTTAATGAATTTGCTTCCTTACTATGGAAGTAAGTTTTCTCTATAAAATAGATACTTTAAAAGAGGAATTTGGTTGAATAAAATGTAACCTGATAACCCAAAAGAAATGTAAAAATAACCTCAACCTTTCAGAATAACTACTTATGGATTCAAATGGCCTAAAAAATGGTATGATGACTCACTCTTTGTCTAAATATGATTTAATCTAGCAGATTTTATTGTCAAAAAAGAGGAAGAAATGATCATTATAGGAAGTTATGTTATTATTTTTTCACTCAGACTAGATAAAAATTAATTTTGGAGTAACGGGAAGCTTCTCTTTTTAAATGAAGATATTTTCTCTTTTTCCAGGGCTAAACCTTATATTAGTTATGGACACCTTAAAAGTAATCAGGGACCTAAACAAGGGCTCATTTTGGAGATGGAGTCATGGTTGAGTCTTTCAGTGTCACTATGAATTAGGTTGTGGCCCATCTCTAGGTAGATGGACCACATTGATAAAGAATCTTACCTGTCAAGCTCCTGAGGTACCTGGGTCTCCTTCTTGAGTTTCCTTATCTGAATGTGACAGAATCGTTAAATCTAGTGGGGCTTGTTAGACAGGGCTAGGCTGAACAGGTAGCTTAAATTGGCATCCTGTAAGTGCATGGTGTCATTTAAAAAATTAGGCTATTTTAGGAGATGATTAAGGGAAGGACATAGGTTGTATGAAATGTAATGATTTCATACAACATGAGGTTGTGTGAAATGTAACATATCACTTGATCAAATCAAATCAGCATCATTTGTGTGTACGTGAATGTGCACACACAGGTGTATGACAATGGGAATATTCAGCAGAAATGAGAATTTCTGTTTTAAAATAATTTCATACCACATACTTGCTGAAAGTCCTGATGAGTGTTAAAATGACTCAATATGGACAAAGAAAGCTCACACTATATCGAATTGGAAAGTTGGGTTCTGATATGATTGAATCACCCCAAGTAAACCAAACCTTAGTGATAATGGCATGAGTGAGTTAATACAGATGTGTAATGAATTATCTGTTCTTTAGCTTAATGCCTAACCTGTGGATTAGAGGTTCAGCTGCCTCAAAATATAAAAGACCACTTTATATGGATTAGAGAGGCAGAGGTTGGTGGAAGAATTTCTTTTTTATTTTCAACTCTTGAAAATGAACAGAAGTTCTCCTCTTTACAGAGCTAGTCCTTCAAATTCAACAGCAGAAACGAAGGTGCTATGGACAAAATCAAGTATCAGAGGTATAGATTTATCTATACTAGTTTTCCCTTAAACTTAAAAATAAGTTTTTTTATATATAGTAAGAGTGTTGAACTCTGATGCTTGTAACACAACTGCTTTTATGAACTAGAAAACATTTTTCTTTCAAAATTAATTTTAAACTCAAAAATAATAAGTCTGGGCTTCCCTGGTGATCCAGTGGGTAAAGAGTCCGCCTTGCACTGCAAGGGGCGCTGGTTCAATCCCTGGCACAGGAAGATCCCATATGCCATGGAGCGGCTGGACTAGTTTGTCCAATAATAAGCCAGCGCTCTGGAGCACATGCACCTAGAGCTGGTGCTCTGCTACAGGAGAGGCCACTGCAATGGGAGGCCCACACAGGCTAAAAAACAAAGATGGATGAAAATAAATAAATGAAAGACCAACAACAACAAAAAATAAGTCTGAGAGAAGAGTTAGTGCGCGGAGAACAAACAGAACAGAACTGCTTTTTAGACTTCAGATTGAAGAAAGGATGGACTAAGCCACTGTGAAACTAAAATAGGAGTTTACATTAAGAGTTGATCAGTTTAACTACCTAAATATTCCTTTAGAAATGAGATAATCTATTCCTTCTCATGTGTTTAAATAGAAGTTACATTTGTATTTGAATGTCTATAAATTTGCATTTTTTTCAATGAAATAGGCTATCATATTACTGAAACTGATATTCTAAATGCATTAATAAAATTCTTTGTATTCTATAAATCTTTATAGCGTGTAAGACATTTTCATATTTATTTGTACTAAAACTTCATATCAACTCTATGAGGTACCATTTCTGTTGAATTCAAGGTTCTGAGAGGGTTTATGACTTATCCAAGATAAAGAATAAGTTAAACATCAGAAGTAGGATTGAACCCAGGTAATCTGTCTGTAAATGCCTAACCTGTGGATTAGAGGTTCATTAATTCCACTTTATATGGATTAGAGAGGCAGAGGTTGGTGGAAGAATTTCTTTTTTATTTTCAACTCTTGAAAATGAACAGAAGTTCTCCTCTTTACAGAGCTAGTCCTTCAAATTCAACAGCAGAAACGAAGGTGCTATGGACAAAATCAAGTATCAGAGGTATAGATTTATCTATACTAGTTTTCCCTTAAACTTAAAAATAAGTTTTTTTATATATAGTAAGAGTGTTGAACTCTGATGCTTGTAACACAACTGCTTTTATGAACTAGAAAACATTTTTCTTTCAAAATTAATTTTAAACTCAAAAATAATAAGTCTGGGCTTCCCTGGTGATCCAGTGGGTAAAGAGTCCGCCTTGCACTGCAAGGGGCGCTGGTTCAATCCCTGGCACAGGAAGATCCCATATGCCATGGAGCGGCTGGACTAGTTTGTCCAATAATAAGCCAGCGCTCTGGAGCACATGCACCTAGAGCTGGTGCTCTGCTACAGGAGAGGCCACTGCAATGGGAGGCCCACACAGGCTAAAAAACAAAGATGGATGAAAATAAATAAATGAAAGACCAACAACAACAAAAAATAAGTCTGAGAGAAGAGTTAGTGCGCGGAGAACAAACAGAACAGAACTGCTTTTTAGACTTCAGATTGAAGAAAGGATGGACTAAGCCACTGTGAAACTAAAATAGGAGTTTACATTAAGAGTTGATCAGTTTAACTACCTAAATATTCCTTTAGAAATGAGATAATCTATTCCTTCTCATGTGTTTAAATAGAAGTTACATTTGTATTTGAATGTCTATAAATTTGCATTTTTTTCAATGAAATAGGCTATCATATTACTGAAACTGATATTCTAAATGCATTAATAAAATTCTTTGTATTCTATAAATCTTTATAGCGTGTAAGACATTTTCATATTTATTTGTACTAAAACTTCATATCAACTCTATGAGGTACCATTTCTGTTGAATTCAAGGTTCTGAGAGGGTTTATGACTTATCCAAGATAAAGAATAAGTTAAACATCAGAAGTAGGATTGAACCCAGGTAATCTGTCTGTAAATTGCATTTTTAAAATGCCATGTTGCTCACGAGCTTGAAATAAAAGTGAGAAAATATAATTATACAAATAATTATAAATATAATTATTATTTTATATGAATGTAAGAACAAAAAGAATATCTACTAATATAATATCTTTGGATTAGCTGAGAAGTAGAACTATTTCTTCATTGCTTAATCTAATCAACCTACTATTATCATAAGAAAAAAGTTTGAAAAATGAATTCTAGAGAATTTTCAGATTCTGTATATTACATAACAATTCAACTAAGATCATAAAATCTCCTTTTGGAAAAGTCTTCTGGTCTTCTTGTGTATAGTATGAATATAAGAATGAATCTGGAAACTTCTGAGTCGTAATTGTTTAGTTATACATCCGGGGGGGGTAAAGGCCATCTTTGAGATATATAGTCAATATACTATAAAATCAGAAATAGGTTAAAAGACTATGAGATACTAGTGTTTTTCCTGACTCCTAGTAGCTGTTGATACTGAACTATATTAAGAACATCCTTTTGGCAGTTGTCATGCTATAGTTTTGTCAAACTCCAAAGAAAATGCCCTAAGATAAAGAAGCAAATAATGTTTTATTAATGAACATAATTATGTCTTGGCAGTTATGCACATTTTACTTTTAAAGTAGGATATTCTGTGAAGACATTTAGAAGAATTTTGACGTATTTAGAAGTCAGAATTTGTTTCTGAAGGAAACTTTTGTGTAGTGATATTATTGATAGACCATATATTAAAAATATACTTAGTCAACTTTAAAGTAAATTCAGCTTTCTCTTTAATAATGTATGAAAGTACATTCTTGAGATATTTAAGCAACACAGTATAACTCTCCATGTTATCCTTTATCAACTTGTTATTGCAATCTGATTTGACACTATGTGATATTGTTATATATAAGATAATTTGGAAAGTTTCAGGGGCACACAACTGCCCTAAGTGCTTTTTATGCACTTTTTATATTGAACTTTCACAACTCTAAGTAGTTTTTATTATTATTCTCATTTTATGGATGAGGAAATTGAAGCATGTAGAAGTAAAGTAAGTTGCCCAAGGTCACAGACCTAGTGAATGGTTGAATGCGTCTTCAGGTTCAGTATGTACTGCTCTAAAGCATGTGTTATTAACCTTTGTTCAGTGTTTTAAAAATAGATACAGTTTGCTTTCCCATTTTCTCTTTTATTAGTCTTTATAGACAATGATTAGAGTGCCAGCTCTGGAATCTGTCTGCCATGGTTTAAATTCCAGCCCAGTATTTGGCTAATTAACTTTTCTGGACCCAGAGTCACTTCATTGGCAAAGTAGGGATAGTAGTATTAATAGTATTTACCTCGTAAGTTCCTGGTTAGGATAAATTTATATATTATATATAAGGAGCTTAGAACAGTGCCTGGCAGATAAAGCAAGTATCTAATCAAAAGTCAAAGTGTTGGTTGCTCAGTTGTGTCCTACTTTTTGTAATTCCATGAACTTCGCCCACCAGGCTTCTCTGTTTATGAGATTTCTCTTTGTGACCCCATGGACTGCAGCACACCAGACTTCCCTGTCCTTCACCATCTCCCAGAGCTTGCTCAAACTCATGTCTGTTGAGTTGGTGATGCCATCCAACCATCTTGTCCTCTGTTGTCCCCTACTCCTTCTGCCTTCTATTTTTCCCAACATCAGGGTCTTTTCCAGTGATTGTTGCTTCTCATCAGGTGGCCAGAGTATTGGAGCTTCAGTTTCAGCATCAGTCCTTCAAATGAATATTCAGTGTTGATTTCCTTTTGGATTGACTGGTTTGATCTCTTTGCAGTCCAAAGGACTCTCAAGAGTCTTCTCCAACACCACAGTTCAAAGGAATGAATTCTTTGACGCAAATTGCAAATAATGCACCTTACTGAATTTTAATTTCAAGTAGCATCCACTACCAAGCTATGGTAAGAAAGGGACATTTCTTTAAGAGAAAGATATTTTTCCAAGAAAAGTGGAGGAACCCCTAAAATTTCTTCCCCCACCACAGATGAAGTTGACATTTGTTCAGACCTCAATAATTTTGTACTATATTAAGTTCTTTTAATGCATATATTATTATTTTTGCAATATTTTTATTTTTATTTAATGTCAGTGGACTGAGTCTGATTCGGAAGATAATTGTAATTTTCCTGTTCAGTATGTTACAGCAATAAAGTTTTGTATTTACATATAAACAATACTGATATGATAAAAAGATAAGTGTATATATATATATATATATTTATTGTTACATCTTATGGGAGTACTCACTATTTTGGGGGTATATTTTAAGTTGAAAAGAGCACAATTTGCAATAAAAGTCAACTTTTATGAACTTTTAAGCACCTCATATTATATTGAACTATTTAATATTATTGAAACTGAAAAGATAAACTTTTATAAAACAAAAATAATAGTGGAGGGAACACCTCTCAGTCCGTTTGACTGAAAATAAAGACACTGAAGGATTTACTAATGGATTAAGATGTATACCCTTAAAGAGATCATATGTTATTTTCAACTGTATGCTGAACATTTATTTTTATTTTTTTATTATTTGTATTTATTTATTTGGCTGCATAGGGTTTTAGTTGTAGCCTGTGGGATCTTTCATGGCGGTGCACGGGCTCTTTGTTGGCCATGAGTGGGCTTCTCTGGTTTTAACGCCAACTCCACTAGAGCCATTCTGGCTTTTCCCTGTAACCATCGCAATGCAGTGGTCCTATATTTGACACATAAATCCTTCATGCCTGGACAGACATATGTTGCTACTCTGAAACAGATACTAGTGTGAAGGATAGATCTTTTGTTCCTGAAATGGGAAACTGGGTGGCACAACCCTGCATCTGTGACTTACACCGTCGTGTTACTGATGTAATGACTGACTATTTCTTTCTGTTTTTTTGGCTGTCTATATTTTACAAATGTTTTATCATAAACGTGTATGTTAACAATGTTAGAAATAAATCAATCCTTGTCTTTTCAAAGAGAAAATTGCTGTACTGCTTTAGAAAAGGAATGCTTGTGGTCTTGGGACTTGGATATTTCTTTAGAAGTAGAGTGGCCTAAGGAGGTTTGGTGCTATGTGAAACTGGTTTAAAATTCACTCAGCTTTATGACTTTAAGCCTTAGCCTTTAATGTCTTACTTAATATCTCAGAGTTTCAGATTCCTCATTTGTAGTGGGGGAAGGCTGACTGTGTGGTTGAGGGAGGGGTGCGGTTGAGGGGTGGATAGCTGATACTTATCTTGAAGAAATGTGAATGTGATAACTAGAAATAATATTGCTGAAGTGCCTGCCACATATAAGACTTCAGTAAATTATAGCCATTATTTGTTCATTTAATATTCACATTATGTATTTTGCTAAGGCCTTTGGATTTTGCTATTTGTTTAAAAATAATATCTGTATATTTGATATCTTCCCAGAGGTTATCCCTCCATTAAAGACTAGAACAGCTTAAAAAATAGAAATTTGTTTCAAAAATATTCAATTTTAGAATCTCTAGAAAGTCAAGGCATTCTCTAGGTATTTGCTTAACCCTTCATTTTCAACTAGATGTTCATTTATCAAACAAATGAACTGGGAGCAAGGGAAAAGGAAAAGATTGTGTTCTGTCATGTATAGAACAGTTTTCTAGATATAAAGGTATATAATTTTTCTTGGTTTTGTTCAGCACTGCACTTGATTTAAAATGTTCCTTTGGGCTTCCCTGGTGGTCCAGTGGGTAAGGACACCGCCTTGCAGTGCAAGGGGCGCCAGTTCGATCCCTGGCCTGGGAAGATCCCACGTGCCGCGGAGCGGCTGGACCGATGTGTCCAATCACCGAGCCGGAGCTCTGGGGTGCATGCGCCCAGAGGCGGTGCTCTGCGGCGACAGACGCCACCGCGGTGGGAGGCCCACATGGACCAAGGAACGATGACGGATGGAAATAGAGAAATAAAGGACCAATAGAGGTGGCCCACCTGCTCCCCTCCGTCCGCACCCCATCCCCCTCTAAATAAATAAATAAATAAATATTAAAAAAAAATAAAATAAAAATGTTCCTTTAATACCATGTTTTAGGCATTATAATATGATCAACCATCTGTACAAAATTTAAATCTTCATGACTACTTGTTGAATAGTTTGTAAGAAACCACAGTGTGGTCAGTGAAAAGAAAATGACTTGAATACAGGTTTGGTGTACTGGGCAATATTAATTGCAATTAAAACTTAGGAAATTTAATTCTGATTTTTATGTCATACACTCTTTCCTACTCTTGCTACCTCTATGAAAATTCCAGCCTACTTTTTAATTCTGTAAATTATTTTCCCTTCAGTGCATTCAACTTTCACTTTAAATCATTGACTTGAACTGATGAAAAATAAAATAAAATTTTGCATTGGTATCTCTTTATTTTTCTGTTTGTCTGAAATACTCCATAGTGCTCTTTAATCCAATTTAAGAATTAATAGTGGAAAAGATTGCTCCAGGTTTTTAAACCTAGTACTGTAGAGGGCTGACCTTCAGTGTTTGAGAGTTTTGTCCCTTTTTAGGAATTGCTGGGCTGTAAAAATTCCACTCAATTTTTCCTCTGTAGCCACAACTGATTATTTATGGAAAAAACAAAAGGCCACTTAATTTAGTGAAAAAACAGGACACTTTGTTAAAAAAAAAAAAAAAAAAAGAACAAAATAAAACAATACTAAATTAATCTCTCACACAGAAAATCCTTACTCATAGAGACATAAAACATTTGAATTTATTTTGCAGTTTTACAAATCATGGTATCATTGTTTATGTATGTATATAATTTAATTAATATCCATTTGTCGTGGTGAGTTTTATTTGTCAATTTGAATAGGCTACAGGGTGTCTAGATATTTGGTCAGACATTATTCTGGATGTATCTCTGAGAGTGTTTTGGGTCAAGATTAACATTAAATTGTTAAACTGAGTAAAGCAGATGGCTTTCTCTGAATATGAATGTGTTAGTCGCTCAGTTGTGTCTGACTCTTTGTGACCCCATGGACACCAGGCTCCTCTGTCCTTGGAATTCTCCAGGCAAGAATACTGGAGTGGGGTAACGTTCCTTCTTCAGGGATCTTCCTAACCCAGGGATCGAACCCAGGTCTTCTGCAATTCAGGCAGATTCTTTACTATGTGAGCTACCAGGGAAGCGCATATAGCTGCCACGGAAGCCTGTACGGGCCTTGTCTGGTAAGTTCGAAGGCCCATTTGAGGAAGATGAGTTCTTCCTGCCTGAGAAAGAAAATGACTGATGTTGTACTGGGCAATATTAATTGCAATTAAAACTTAGGAAATTTAATTCTGATTTTTATGTCATACACTCTTTCCTACTCTTGCTACCTCTATGAAAATTCCAGCCTACTTTTTAATTCTGTAAATTATTTTCCCTTCAGTGCATTCAACTTTCACTTTAAATCATTGACTTGAACTGATGAAAAATAAAATAAAATTTTGCATTGGTATCTCTTTATTTTTCTGTTTGTCTGAAATACTCCATAGTGCTCTTTAATCCAATTTAAGAATTAATAGTGGAAAAGATTGCTCCAGGTTTTTAAACCTAGTACTGTAGAGGGCTGACCTTCAGTGTTTGAGAGTTTTGTCCCTTTTTAGGAATTGCTGGGCTGTAAAAATTCCACTCAATTTTTCCTCTGTAGCCACAACTGATTATTTATGGAAAAAACAAAAGGCCACTTAATTTAGTGAAAAAACAGGACACTTTGTTAAAAAAAAAAAAAAAAAAGAACAAAATAAAACAATACTAAATTAATCTCTCACACAGAAAATCCTTACTCATAGAGACATAAAACATTTGAATTTATTTTGCAGTTTTACAAATCATGGTATCATTGTTTATGTATGTATATAATTTAATTAATATCCATTTGTCGTGGTGAGTTTTATTTGTCAATTTGAATAGGCTACAGGGTGTCTAGATATTTGGTCAGACATTATTCTGGATGTATCTCTGAGAGTGTTTTGGGTCAAGATTAACATTAAATTGTTAAACTGAGTAAAGCAGATGGCTTTCTCTGAATATGAATGTGTTAGTCGCTCAGTTGTGTCTGACTCTTTGTGACCCCATGGACACCAGGCTCCTCTGTCCTTGGAATTCTCCAGGCAAGAATACTGGAGTGGGGTAACGTTCCCTTCTTCAGGGGATCTTCCTAACCCAGGGATCGAACCCAGTTCTCTTGCATTGCAGGCAGATTCTTTTCCATCTGAGCCACCAGGGAAGCGCATATAGCTGCCACGGAAGCCTGTACGGGCCTTGTCTGGTAAGTTGAAGGCTTGAACAGAACAGGAAGGCTTGCCCTCATTTGAGGAAGATGAGTTCTTCCTGCCTGAGAGCCCCTTTGTGTTTGTATTTGTGTGTTGTTAGAATGTTTAACATGAGATCTGAAAAATTGTTAAGTGTACAATACTGAATTGTTAATAGAGGTAACAATGTTTTATATCAGTTATACCTGGATAAAGCTGTTTAAAAGAGGAATTTTTCCTGCTTGACAGCTTTCAGACTGAGACATCCACTGTTGTCCTGTCTTTGGACTTTCTAACTTGCTGTCTCAACTTATAGATCTTAATATTTGCCAGCCTCACCATAATTGTATGAGCCAATTCCTTATAATAAATCTCTTCCTACAGATACATATGCATCCTGTTGGTTCTGTATCTCTGGAGAACTCTCACTAATACACCATTATAATAACTAATTAGTCATATGCATGCGTGGTTAGTCTCCCAGTCATATTTGACTCTGCAACTCCATGGACTGTAGCCTGCCAGGCTCCTCTGTCCATGGCATTCTCCAGGCAAGAATACTGGAGTGGGTAGCCATTCCCTTCTCCAGGGGATCTTCCCAACTCAGGGATCAAACCTGTGTATCCTGCATTGTAAGCAGATTCTTTATTGTCTGAGCCACCAGGGAAGCCAAATTAGACATATATTGAGTATAATATGTCATGCACTGGTGCTGTGTATTAAAATATAACCCAAAACCTTAATCCTCACAGCAACCTTATGAGTGAGGCACAGTTTTTTTTTTTTTTTTTAATAATTAGTTTTAATCTACTTTTACAGAGTTTTGTTGTTTATAGATATGTATAATTCCAGATTAGTCATATGTCTATCCCTGGCTCCCTCCTTCCTCCACCCCTCTCCCTGTCCCCCTCATGTCACCCCTTCAGGCCATTGCGTAGCATCCCTGCAGCATTCCCACAGCGCAATGACAGTAGCTATCTTTTTCACATATGATAGTATAGGTTTCCATGTTACTCCCTCTAGGCCTCCTACCCACTGTTCATTCCCCACAATGTCCATATGTCTGTTCTCTTTGTCTGTTTTTCCATTGCTTCACTGCATGGTTATCATTACCATCTTACTAGATTCTGTATATATGTGTTAGTATACTGTACTTGTCTTTCTCTTTTTGACTTACTTCACTTTTTATGATAGGTTCTAGATCCAGCCACCTCATTAGGACTGATTCTTCTGCATTTCTTTTTACAGCTGAGAAGTAGTCCATTGTGTATATGTACCAGAGCTTTTTTATCCATTCATTCGTTGATGGACATCTAGGTTGCCTCCATGTTCTAGCTGTTGTATAGAGGAGGCACAGTTTTTTTTGTGTGCCTATTTTTAGGAAGAGAACTAAGGCTTGGTAAGTGTAAACAACACAGAGAATGCCACACTTCTAATAAATTCTGAGGTCAGTGTTATAAACCAGGCTGCTCCACTCTAGATATGAAACTTAATATGCTATATTGTACCTTCCCCATGAAAAATCATAGGTAAATTTCAGGAAAGTTGACTGAGTGTATTCATCCAATATCTTTTTGGATCCTCTCTTTAATGGTTAATTAGGTATTGAACAGGTGAGTTTGTGTAATAGCAAATGGCTAACTGGATTAGTTTACAGTTCACAACTGTGTATAGGGAACCTAAATCAGACACATTTCCTCATTGTGTATCATCTTTTGCCTAAATAATGGTGCTAAATGTCTTGAGCCCATTAACACTTGAAGGCTATAAGAGTGCTAAAATCCTCTCATTCTTTTCCCCAGTTTATCAACAGGAAATGAAATGAAATTTATTTTTTATTCAGCGAGAGTGTCAGTCATTTCTGAAGAAAAGAGAATGATAGTGGACTAAATTGTGGAGTCTTTTAAAGTTGAGTAAAATTATTTTAAAGGCTATGCTTAAATATTTTAATCATTAGCAGTATTCACGCTATAATCTATTAGATACTGGGGCAACCCTTTGTGGTTCCATGAACTTTTGGAAATTGTCTTATGGCTTGAATAAAACACCTAGTAAGGTCTGTGGAATTTTCATGTCACCCATTGCGTAGCATCCCTGCAGCATTCCCACAGCGCAATGACAGTAGCTATCTTTTTCACATATGATAGTATAGGTTTCCATGTTACTCCCTCTAGGCCTCCTACCCACTGTTCATTCCCCACAATGTCCATATGTCTGTTCTCTTTGTCTGTTTTTCCATTGCTTCACTGCATGGTTATCATTACCATCTTACTAGATTCTGTATATATGTGTTAGTATACTGTACTTGTCTTTCTCTTTTTGACTTACTTCACTTTTTATGATAGGTTCTAGATCCAGCCACCTCATTAGGACTGATTCTTCTGCATTTCTTTTTACAGCTGAGAAGTAGTCCATTGTGTATATGTACCAGAGCTTTTTTATCCATTCATTCGTTGATGGACATCTAGGTTGCCTCCATGTTCTAGCTGTTGTATAGAGGAGGCACAGTTTTTTTTGTGTGCCTATTTTTAGGAAGAGAACTAAGGCTTGGTAAGTGTAAACAACACAGAGAATGCCACACTTCTAATAAATTCTGAGGTCAGTGTTATAAACCAGGCTGCTCCACTCTAGATATGAAACTTAATATGCTATATTGTACCTTCCCCATGAAAAATCATAGGTAAATTTCAGGAAAGTTGACTGAGTGTATTCATCCAATATCTTTTTGGATCCTCTCTTTAATGGTTAATTAGGTATTGAACAGGTGAGTTTGTGTAATAGCAAATGGCTAACTGGATTAGTTTACAGTTCACAACTGTGTATAGGGAACCTAAATCAGACACATTTCCTCATTGTGTATCATCTTTTGCCTAAATAATGGTGCTAAATGTCTTGAGCCCATTAACACTTGAAGGCTATAAGAGTGCTAAAATCCTCTCATTCTTTTCCCCAGTTTATCAACAGGAAATGAAATGAAATTTATTTTTTATTCAGCGAGAGTGTCAGTCATTTCTGAAGAAAAGAGAATGATAGTGGACTAAATTGTGGAGTCTTTTAAAGTTGAGTAAAATTATTTTAAAGGCTATGCTTAAATATTTTAATCATTAGCAGTATTCACGCTATAATCTATTAGATACTGGGGCAACCCTTTGTGGTTCCATGAACTTTTGGAAATTGTCTTATGGCTTGAATAAAACACCTAGTAAGGTCTGTGGAATTATTTAAGACACTTAGAGAAATCTTACCTTATAAAAAAGAAAGAAAAAAATTGAATGCTTAATATTATTAATAGTAACATTTGTTTATGTATATTTTAAAATATTTCCTAAAATATGACAATCCATGTAAAACACTATCTCATCTATCACAGTTTGGGATATGGTATAACAAGAATATTGGAAAAGCAATCTAATTTACACTATAAGCATTTGAGACAGGGTGGTAATATAGTAAGTAATATCTTATTTATCTAGCATGAGGGGTTCCAATTAATCTTATCTGTTTTCATACTCAGAGTTTTATGGCTTTAAACTATTTTTTCATCTAAAAAATCTTTTTATAACATGGTGTGCACTGGTCAAGGCTGATGGAATGAGTTTATCAGCAGAGAGTAATCTCATAAGTTTGGCTTATAATTATTGACTTCATTCCTGGTTACCCCACTAACCTAGGTGTTGTTTTAGGGACGTTATATGGTTTATTCCTTTTAGTACACAGCACAATTCTTAATATATAATACTCAATAAATGTTTAATGAATAAAAAGTGCCTTTTTTATATTCTAATGCCTTTCATTGCTGTTATGTCTTATGGGGATCTGCTCTTTATCCTTCTAATCTGATTTATGTTCTTTCATTTATATCTCTGTGCCTATTAGGTACAAGATTCTATTTAAAAACTTTGAGAGATACAAAGATGAGCAACAGATGGAACTTTCCCTCAAGGAGCTTATAAAGCTCCCTTTTTAGTTGGAGCAGTTGGGAATATAAGACGTGTATAAAAATACCTATAATAAAAGCATGTGATAAGTGTCAGATACTACTGAAAAACTGGACAAATCAAATAGCCTTTTCCTAGTCCTCATTACCTTGACCTTTCTGCAACCTTCATGGGGCTTTAAAGGATGGAGAAATGGTTCTTTACAGAACATAAATGAAGCAACTGGCATTTTGGGGAATAGGGTAAGTTAGACCTGGATCCTGCTGGCAAAGATGTTTCTCATTGGTAAAGAAGATAACACTTTTACATAAATAACTAGAATAATAAGGAGAAATTGTATGTGCCATAAGATAAAAAGAGATAGACTTTGGGAACTCAGAGGAAAGAGAGCTCATTTGGGGTTTTATTCTTATGAAATAGGTGTGTGCTTTCTGACAACTGGCCTCTTAGAAGTCTTTATCTCTTTTATAAAGGTTTGTGGTTTTTTTTTCCCCCCGAAGGGTTGAAGTTACTAGAAGTCTGTTCTTTGGATAAGTGACTTGTAACTCTATAAGTCTTTTTGGGAAAGGGATGCATTTATGTACAGAGACAGAGAGATAGAAGAAAGAAGGAAATCTAAGAGCAGAAGGATATACGCTTGATAAGAAAGTGATTTCTTCATGACTGCAGCCCCAACTGGGGCGAGATGAGTCATTGAAGGCATAAACAATTACTTTTTTCTTGTGTTTGAAGAGCAAAAAGAATCAATATAGATGTAGCTGATACAAAAAAGCACTGTGATCAATTTTATATTTCATGTGGAAATTCTGTTTCATTGGTTTATAGTTATCATCCATGGTTCTATTCTCTGTATGAGATTCTATAGTTCAGGAAGCATACAATAAGACAAAAAGCAGTAAACTGTGAACATTTTAGACTAGCCAAGGTTAAAAGAGTATGAAGACCAGATCTTTTTGGTAAAATGACAGGCAACAAATTGACTGAAAGCAGGTTTGTTTGCTTCATTGTCAGAAATTATCCCCTGAATATAACACTATTCTGAGGGAGGGTGGCACTTTGAGGGGAAGAATTGGTCAGGCTGGCTATTATCTGTGCAGAAGGAATAAGCTTTGCAAAAACAACATCTGGCACGATTAAACTTGACTGCCAAGGTAGAGCCAACAGTGAAGGATAAGAATGTAATAAAATTTTATTCATGTAGGCAGGACCACTCTACCAGAAATAGCAAAGTGAACCAGAAGAAAGGTAATGTGAATATAATTCAGTCTAAAAAGTCACCGAGACTGGCACGCTACATTATTTTGGGAAATTTCAAAATCCAGTATGACATAGCCTTTTCCTCAACAAATTCACATTGCTAAAGGTTCAAGGTGTTATTGTAAGGAATGATAATGATGAATATTAATGCCGTGGGCTTATGAAAAAAAAATACATTTATAAAGGTAGACCAGAAATGGTCATAGACTGGGGATTGCACATTTCAATGCACTGCAGTATCCACTGTTTGTTCCTTGTATTGAGGATATAAATACTTAGCAGTTAGCATGGTGAGGTCTGTTCATTCAGAGAAGTACCAGCAATGATCTTGAAAGTCATGTCAGGCATAATTTATTCATTTTTGCTTTTAGACTACTGGTTGATCATTGAGTATTAAAATTATTTAAATTTACTGAGACTTTATAAAATAATAGCATTAATACAAAAATTGCCTTTTCTTTTGACATTTTGAAAACTTTAAAGGGTAGTGGTGAAATCTATCATCCTCAACCAAATACATGTAGATTATTACACACTTTGTTTTTTTTTTGATTCTGTGTGCTGAAGTTGTTTGAAAATTATGTTTATAGGCTTAAGAAACTTTAAAACTTTGCCATTTTCTAGTTTTATTATCCTTGGAAAACCAGTTAGTCTCTTTAGTTTTTAGTTTCCTCTTTTATGAAATAAGGGAATTGTTGGAACAGTAATCTGTGAGGCCCTTTGTAGTGCCAACATTCTGTAGTTCTTTGCTCAAAGATTACTTTTTTTCCCCATGAATAGCTCATCTGTGTGATACAAGAGACTTTTAAATTTGAAATTCTACATGAATTCAAAGGTATTTCCCAATAACTAAAGGACTTTATAACATTTATTACATCATGCTGAACTTCTTTGTCACCTTTCTAGAGTGTTCTGAGAGCCTTGAAGGGAAGGATGTTCCAGTAACAGCTAGTGTAATGTCTTTCACGTAGTGAACCTTCAAGAAATGCTAAGCGAATGAATGAATGAATGCATACATATATGGCTATATATGGCTATGAGTTAATTACTTAAATTTGTGTCTCTCTGTTCACCTGACAGAAGGACTTAATTCCTGTTCTCTCTTACAAGTCAGTTGTATCAAATGAAGTTGTTGATATGAAAATGTTTTTGAAACTTTAATTATGTTACTTGAAAGTAAAGTTTCATTGTTGTTATTTTCCATAGGGGATTTTAAAAGCTTGGGTTGCTCAAGCATTTTGAGTTTTGTTTCTCCTTAGTCCTTCTCATTTCCTCATATAATTAATTTGTGCTTTTTAAGTTTCCTTGTGCCAGATTCTTTTTTTAAAATATTCCGTACTTCAGTTTGAATGATATTTAGGACTGAACTCCAGATAGCTTTAGAAAAGCTGAAATCTCCACCATTTTGAATAGGAGAAGTCACATTATGAAAATTGAAGAGGAATCACTTTGCTTTTTCTTTCTAGGAGAATTTAATATGAGAACCGTTCATTTCATTCAACTTGTCAATATGCTTTCATAGAAACCATGCAGTAATTAGACTTCCTCAGAAGTAAAACTAATGGGATTTTGACTCTCTAGTTGTATGAACTGTCAAATATGAATGGCTCATGATGTAACTATAGTTAAATTATGCAAGTGTGCTGCTCATGGGTGATAGAAATTGAAGAATCAAAATAGCCACTGGAGATTCAGAAATCTCTTGTATTAATCTTCTGGTTAAAAACAGGCTGGCATATAAAACATAAACCTTAATAGGAATTTGAATATTTTATTGACTATGTATATCTCTATATGTGTGATTTTCATATTATATAAATACATCCAGTACAATATTAATGACATGTGAATATGTTTGGCAGTTAAGTGCTCATATCCTAGAGGTGATGATATTGGTAGAAGAGCAATAGATCTCTAGAGGGTTAAAGCATTCATATCTCTTATAAGTACCTCATTCATTTCTTGATTATTACAAAGAAACATTGTCAGGATTGTGTCATTGTTCCAAACTAACAGATAGTTCAGTTTTTAAAAATATGAAACATATCATGATCACAAACTGTCGAGTTGAATGACTGAATATGCCACCTTTCAGACTCTGTTTGGTGCATGAAGAGACAACTTTCTCTTTCAATACAAGGTACTGTATTTCAGTAATAAAGATTTCAGTAATTAATAAAGGGGACTTCTCTAGTGGTCCAGTGGTTAAGAATCTGCCTTGCAATGGTATGGGACATAGATTTGAACCCTTGTTGGGGTTCACAGTCAAAATAATAAATTTTAAAAAATATATAATTATTAACAATAGTATTGTTCTTACCTCTTTATGGTAGGATCTTCTAGATTGTCATTACTAGGGACTTCCCTGGTAGTCCAGTGGTTAAGACTCCATGCTTCCACCACAGGAAGCCTTGTCAGGGAATGGTCTCGAACATGCTGTGTGGCATGGCAAAAAAAAAGTCTTTATTAGGTGAGATCACATGTTACAAAGCATTGTTTTGAAATTCAGTTCATGGGTGTTATTAGTCTTTTTAGTATATTTTGATTAATCAGCAGTTAACCTTGAGAGAAGAATCTCTCTTCTATTTATCTTACATGGGTTTTTGCTTGTAATAGGTACTTAGCATATGCAGTCTGCATCCAGTGTAACATTACTTCTCCATTAATGATAACTCTCTTGAAAGTAAAATAAACTGTTCAAATGAGCATGAGAATAAATGGAAATTCACGGTTTTATATTAATGAAAGTTTCCGTAGTGAATGTGTGTTTGGCTAATACTGGTCTGAGAGTCAATTGTTTGTTCATCATTTCAGTTCCTAAGTTGCGTCTGACTCTTATACAGCCCCATGGACTATAGCCCACCAGGTTCCTCTGTCCATGGGATTCTCTAGGCAAGAATACTGCAGCAGGTTGCCATTTATTTCTCCAGTATTGCAGGTCATCTCTCTCTCTCTCTCTCTCTCTCTCTCTCTCTCATATATTTTATTAGTCAGGGTTCTCCAGAGAAACAGACCCAATTGGAGCCAATATATATGTATATATATATGTGTCTGTGTGTCTGTGCATATAAATTATAGGAATTGCTTCATGCCATTGAGGAGGACAAGAAGTTTCACTGTCTGCTTTCTTTAACCTGGAGATCCAGGAAAACTGGTGGTATAATTTAGCAGATGGTATAACTGAGTCCCAGTTTGAATGCTTGAGAACCAGGAGAGCAGATGGTATAAGGTCCAGTTTGAGTCCCAAGAACCAGGAATGCTGATGCCTGAGGGCAGGAGAAGATGGGTGTCCCGGCTCAAGCAAAGAACAAATTTGCACTTCCTCTTCCCTTGCAGGGGCTTCCCTGCCTGCCAGTGTAGGAGACAGGAGTGTGATCCCTGGAGGACAGTCCCCAGGAGAAGGAAATGGCAACCTACTCCAGTATTCTTGTCAGAAAAATCCTATGGACAGAGGAGCCTTGCGGGTTAACAACAACACACCTCCCTTTTAGTCTCTTCAGGCCCTCGAGGTTTGATGCCCACCCATATTGATGAAGGTGATTTTCTTTACTTGGTCTGCAGATTCAAATGCTCATCTTTTCCAGAAAACACTCATAGATTCACCCAGAAAGAATGGGCATCCCTTTGTCCAGTCAGTTTGACACAAAATAAACTATTATGTATACATGTATATATTTAAGCATTATATAAGGCTTTTATATATATTTTTTCAACTCTAATTATCCCTCTTTGGTCTCATTGTTCCCCAATGCAGACAGGTTTTATGTAAATGGCCACAGTTAAGCAACTCCTCTTAACAAAAGGAATTTGGACAGTTTAGTCTGTTTGCATATCTACCCCTGGACCCATCACTGTCATTAGAATCCCAGATGCTTCCCATCATGTCCACCATTTAGTACTATCAGCCTCTTTGATATTGTCTGTTCTAATAGGTTTGTAGTGGTTACCTATTTTTTAAGATAAGGAATGTATAGTGAATGTTATTTTTGTTTTCTGTTCCTATTGTCAAAAAATGACTTATTTGACCTGTTGGCACAATCTATTATATTGATAGATAGCCAAGTAATGTATCTTGCTTTCGTTGCTAAGATAAACTTTACTTGATCATGGTGAATGATTCCTTTATTATTGAATTTTCTCTTCCAGGACTTTATTCAGGGTTTTACATCTCTGTTCAGAAGTGAAATGAATATTTTGTGAGGTATAATCATCCGGATTTGTTAGGAAGGTTAGTCTAGCTTTCTGAAAGTTATCTTTAAAGGTTCTCAAAAAAAACCTTGTTTTTTTAATTTGGCTTTGTAGACTCTTTGAAGGAACCTGATTTACTCTTAAAATAGTCTGGAAAATATAGGCCTAGTCACTTTGCTAAAGACGAGTGGAAAGAATGTGACTGTAGGGACATAGCAGAAAAGAGGAGGAGTAGGAAGGAACTAATTAAAGATTCTAATTGCCTATCCTTAAAATTGAGTTTAGAATTAATATATACACACTACTATATATAAAATAGATAACGAAGAAGGACCTACTCTATAGCACAGGGAACTCAGTACTCTTCAATGGCCTATATGAGACAATAATCTGAAGAAGAATATATATGTATGTGTATACATGTATACTTGTATATATCTGAATCACTGTGCTGTACACTTGAAAGTGACATAATATTGTAAGTCAAATATACTTCAATAAAAAACACGATGGGCAGCTCTCAGTTTCTTGAAGTTTTTGTGAGTCTATGGGCTATTCTATAATCCTAATGATAGGTATTTAAAATAATTTTTGCCTATATATATATTTCAATATTATAGAAATTTCCACTGCTTATAATATACCTTTTGACAAACTTTTAAGGTTTTGATAATTAAGGGAGATGAAATCATAGAATTCCTGTGAATTACATATTGGTTTTGGTATAAGCTATTAGGAGGGCAGAGTCTCAGGCTTGGGAAGAATCAAAGTTGATTACTTATAAAGTCTCTGTGGAAAGACTCCTGAGGACTACAGATCAAAATCCAAGTCAGGGCTTTGGCTTTTCCAATTATGAAGAAATGAATGTGTCAGCCTGGTATGTGCCCTTGTACGCTGCATTTCCAGAGGCCACACAGCTCGTATTCTCTGGAGGACTCAGCAAGGCAAGGTGCTCAGGGATAGTGGAAACCTAGTGGCATGATTCTGAACTAATAGGCTCACAGCCTTGCTCCTTACCACTTTTATCTCTTGGAGTGACATTTCCTTCGGTCTCTTTGACCTGCTGTTCTTGCCTCCCAGGGAAGTGCAGAGGGAGGAGAGTAGCTGAAATTACAAAATTTTTGGTGGAGAAATATGTCCCAAAGTTGGTGTTTTAACTATAGTACTAAGATTACTCATATTTGCCGTTGTAAGATTCTGGGATACGGAAATTTTTTTTTTTTTTTTTTTTACTTTCTTTATATGAGAAAATTATAACAGGTTTTTTGTTTTTTTTTTTTGAGGCTAGTTGCTTTGCAGTGTTGTTTGTTAGAAACAATAGTGGTTATCTAGGGAGTAGGACCTTAATTTTTTAACTTGTACCATTTTGGATTGTTAGTTTTTTGTATAGCAAATATGTGTTACTTTAACAACAAAATTCAGTAGATTTTCAAACCCAGCCTGCATTATATTTCTGCTTAAACTCCAAGTGACTTAATAGAGTTTTCCCATTTTCCAGACCCACGGTCGGAACACATACTCTGATAGTGTACGGATCTGCCTCACCTTAAGATAGGGCTATTTCCTATCATCAGTTGAAAATACTGCAAGTGGAAAAAACATTTAATATACCTAGCTTACTGAAAATCATACCTTAGCCTAGCCCACCGTAAATGTGCTCAGAACACTTACATTAACCTATAGTAGGGGCAAAGCAGCTGTCACAAACCTTATTTTATATAAAATATGGAGTATCTCATGTAATTTATTGAATCCTGTGCTGAAAAAGAAAATGGTTTTCTAGGGACAGGACAGTTATAAGTGTATTGGTTGTTTTCCATTTTGGTTGCAGGGCTGACTGGGAGCTGTGAGTCACTGTTGCTCCTCAGCATCATGAGAGAGTATGGTACTGCATATCACTAGATTTGGAAAAGATCAAAATTCAAAGTATGGTTTCTACCAAATGCCTTCTGCTTTTGCACCATTGTAAAGTGGCAAATCCTAAGTCAAACCATTTTAAGTCATAGGCTGGCTATATACGTAGGGAACTCAGTTAAAATATTTGAAACTGGGTCTGATCTGTAAAGAGTCAAAAATTTAGATTGCCACTTCGAGTTTAGTTTTAGGTGTGCACATAATGATTTGATCTATGTATATGTATTGTAAAATAATTACCACAGTAAATTTAGTTAACATCTGTTACCAAATATAGTTGTAAAGTCTTTTTTTTTCTTGTGATCTAAGTGTATTTTTATGCTAATAACATACTGTTTGATAGTTTTGTAATATAGCTTGAAATCAGAAAGTGTGGTGCCTCTTATTTTGTTCTTCTCAAGATTGCTTTATCTATTTGAAGTATTTTCTGATTCCATACAAATTAAAAATTTTTGATTCTCTTTCTTCAATAAATGCCATTGTAATTTTGATAGAGGTTCCATTGAACTGTAGATTACATGGGGTAATATGATCACTTTAACAGTATTCTTGCTATCCATGAGCTTGGGATATCTGCCCATTCATTTGTGTCTTTGGTTTCATTAATTTCTTTTTTTTTTTTTTTTTTTGGTCGCTTTTTTTTTTATTTGTGGAATTTTTGTCATTTTATTTTTTTTTTTTTAAACCTTTATTTTACTTTTAACTTTTACAGAGTTTTGTTGTTCACAGACATGCATGTTCTCAGATTAGTCACATGTATATCCTCCCCTTCCCTCCCCTCCCGACCATCACACAGCACCCCTGAAGGATCCCCTTTTCTCACAGAGCAATGACTAGAGCTATTTTCTTCACTTATGATAGTACAGGCCTTCATGCTACTTCCTTTATGCCTCTCACCCACTGTTCCTTCCCCAAAATGTCCATATGTCCACTGTCCATGTCTGTCTTTCTGTCGCTTCACTGCATGTACCATCATCACCATCCTACTAGATTCCATATATATGTGTTAATATACTGTATTTGTCCTTCTCTTTCTGACTGACTTCACTTTTTAGGATACGTTCTAGATCCAGCCACCTCATGAGGGCTGATTCTTCTGCATTTCTCTTTACAGCTGTGTAGTATTCCATTGTATATATGTACCAGAGCTTTTGGATCCATTCGTTTGTCGATGGGCATCTAGGTTCCTTCCATGTTCTAGCTATTGTATAGAGAGCTGCAATGAACATTGGGGTACAGGTGTTTCTTTCAGTTTTGATTTCATCAGGGTATAAGCCTAAGAGTGGGATTGCTGGGTCATATGGTGCTTCTATTTTTAGTTTTTTAAGAAATCTCCAGACTGTCTTCCATAGAGGCTGTATCAAGTTACACTCCCACCAGCAATGCAGGAGTGTTCCCTTTTCTCCGCAGCCTCTCCAGCATTTATTGTCTGTCGATTTGTGGATGATGGCCATTTTGACGGGTGTGAGGTGATATCTCATTGTAGTTTTGATTTGCATTTCTCTAATTATTAGTGAAGTTGAGCATCGTTTCATGTGTTTTTGGGCCATCTGTATGTCATCGTTGGAGAGGTGTCTGTTTAGGTCCTTTTCCCATTTTTTGATTGGGTTGTTCGTTTTTCCAGTGCTGAGTTGTCTGAGTTGCTTGTAGATTTTGGGGATTCATTCTTTGTCTGTTGTTTCATTTGGTATGATTTTCTCCCACTCTGTGGGCTGTCTGTTCAGCTTTGTTGTAATTTCTTTAGCAGTACAAAAGCTTTTAAGTTTCATTAGGTCCCACATGTTCATTTGTCTTTTGAGTTCCACTATTCTAGTAGGTGGGTCAGAGAAGATCTTGCTTTGATTGATGTCCTTGAGGGTTTTGCCTATATTCTCCTCTAAGAGTTTGATGGTTTCTGGCCTTACATTTAAGTCTTTAATCCATTTTGAGTTGATCTTTGTGTATGGTGTCAGGGTATGTTCCAACTTCATTTTCTTGCATGTAGCTGTCCAGTTTTCCCAGCACCATTTGTTGAAGAGGCTGTCTTTGTCCCATTTTATATGTTCGCCTCCTTTGTCAAAAATAAGGTACCCATAGGTGCGTGGGTTGATCTCTGGGTTCTCGATCTTGTTCCATTGGTCGATATTTCTGTTTTTGTGCCAGTACCATACTGTCTTGAGGACTGTTGCTTTGTAGTAGAGTCTGAAGTTGGGGAGGCTGATCCCTCCAGCTCCATTCTTCTTCCTGAGGATTGCTTTGGCTATTCGAGGTCTTTTGTGTTTCCATATGAACTGTGTTATTCGTTGGTCTAGTTCTGTGAAGAATGTTATTGGAAGTTTGATAGGGATCGCATGGAATCTATAGATGACATTTGGTAGTATGGTCATTTTCACAATATTGATTCTCCCGACCCAGGAACACGGAATATTTCTCCATCTGTTTAACTCTTCTTTAATGTCTCTCATGAGTATCTTGTAATTTTCTGTGTACAGTTCTTTTGTTTCTTTGGGTAGGTTTATTCCTAGATATTTGATTCTTTTGGTTGCGATGGTGAAGGGGATTGCCTCTTTGATTTCATTTTCTGATTTTTCATTGTTTGTGTATAGGAATGCCAGTGATTTCTGTATATTGATTTTGTATCCTGCAACTTTGCTGAATTCGCTGATTAACTCTAGTAGTTTTGTAATAGTGTCTTTGGGATTTTCTATGCATAATATCATGTCATCTGCAAATAGAGAGAGTTTGACTTCTTCTTTTCCAATCTGGATTCCTTTGATTTCTTTCTCTTCTCTTATTGCTATTGCTAGAACTTCCAGGACTATGTTGAATAGTAGTGGTGAAAGTGGACACCCTTGTCTTGTTCCTGATCTTAGAGGGAATGCTTTGAGTTTTTCACCATTGAGGATAATGTTCACTGTGGGCTTCTCATATATGGCTTTCACTATGTTAAGATAAGTTCCTTCTATGCCCATTTTTTGAAGAGTTTTTATCATAAATGGATGCTGTACTTTGTCAAAGGCTTTTTCTGCATCTATTGAGATGATCATGTGATTTTTGTCTTTCAATTTGTTAATATGGTGTATCACATTGATTGATTTGCGGATGTTGAAGAATCCTTGCATGCCTGGGATGAACCCAACTTGATCGTGATGAATGAGCTTTTTGATGTGTTGCTGAATTCTGTTTGCTAGGATTTTGTTGAGGATCTTGGCATCTAGATTCATCAGTGAAATTGGCCTATAATTTTCTTTTTTTGTGATGTCTTTGCCTGGCTTTGGTATCAGGGTGATGGTGGCCTCGTAGAATGTGTTTGGAAGTGTTCCTTCCTGTGCAATTTTTTGGAAGAGTTTTAGAAGGACAGGCATTAGCTCTTCTTTAAATGTTTGGTAGAATTCACTTGTGAAACCATCTGGCCCTGGGCTTTTATTTTTGGGTAGATTTTTGATCACAAGGTCAATTTCTGAGCTTGTGATTGGCTTGTTCATAGTTTCTATTTCTTCCTGGTTGAGTCTTGGGAGATTAATCTTCTCTAAGAAACTGTCCATTTCTTCCAGGTTGTCCAGTTTGTTGCCATAGAGTTGTTCATAATAGTCTCTTAGAATCCTTTGGATTTCTGCATTATCCGTTGTAATCTCTCCTTTTTCATTTTTGATTTTGGTGATCTGGTTCTTCTCTCTCTTTTTCTTAATGAGTCTGGCCAGTGGTTTGTCGATTTTATTGACTTTTTCGAAGAACCAGCTTTTTGTTTTATTTATCTTTACCATTGTTTCTTTTGTTTCTTTTTCATTTATTTCTGCTCTGATCTTTATGATTTCCCTTTTTCTGCTGGCTTTGGGGTGTTTTTGTTCTTCTTTCTCCAGTTGTTTTAAGCGTAAGGTAAGGTCGTCTGTTTGAGATTTTCCTAGTTTCTTGAGGTGGGATTGTAATGCTATAAACTTCCCTCTTAGAACTGCTTTTGCAGTATCCCATAGGTTTTGCACTGTCGTGTGTTCATTGTCATTTTCTTCTAGGAATTTTTTTATTTCTCCTTTGATTTCCTCAATGATCAGTTGGTTTTTTAGGTATGTGTTTAATCTCCATGTGTTTGTGTTTTTAGCGGTTTTTTTCCTGTAGTTGATCTCTAGTCTCACTGCATTGTGGTCCGAGAAGATGGTTGATAGAATTTCAGTTTTCTTGAATTGACTGAGGTTAGATTTGTGGCCCAAGATGTGGTCTATCCTGGAGAATGTTCCGTGAGCACTTGAGAAGAAAGTGTATTCTTCTGCTTTTGGATGGAAAGTCCTAAAGATATCAATGAGGTCCATTTCTTCTAGTGTGGCATTTAAGGCTTGTGTTTCTTTATTAATTTTCTGTTTGGATGATCTGTCCATTGGTGTGAGAGGAGTGTTAAAGTCTCCTACTATGATTGTGTTGCTGTCAATGTCTTATTTTATGTCTGAAAGTGTTTGTCTTATGTATTGGGGTGCTCCTGCGTTGGGAGCATAGATATTTATGATTGTTATGTCTTCTTCTTGGATCAATCCCTTAATCATGATGTAGTGACCTGCCTTGTCTATTTTTTGGAAGAGTTTTAGAAGGACAGGCATTAGCTCTTCTTTAAATGTTTGGTAGAATTCACTTGTGAAACCATCTGGCCCTGGGCTTTTATTTTTGGGTAGATTTTTGATCACAAGGTCAATTTCTGAGCTTGTGATTGGCTTGTTCATAGTTTCTATTTCTTCCTGGTTGAGTCTTGGGAGATTAATCTTCTCTAAGAAACTGTCCATTTCTTCCAGGTTGTCCAGTTTGTTGCCATAGAGTTGTTCATAATAGTCTCTTAGAATCCTTTGGATTTCTGCATTATCCGTTGTAATCTCTCCTTTTTCATTTTTGATTTTGGTGATCTGGTTCTTCTCTCTCTTTTTCTTAATGAGTCTGGCCAGTGGTTTGTCGATTTTATTGACTTTTTCGAAGAACCAGCTTTTTGTTTTATTTATCTTTACCATTGTTTCTTTTGTTTCTTTTTCATTTATTTCTGCTCTGATCTTTATGATTTCCCTTCTTCTGCCGGCTTTGGGGTGTTTTTGTTCTTCTTTCTCCAGTTGTTTTAAGCGTAAGGTAAGGTCGTCTGTTTGAGATTTTCCTAGTTTCTTGAGGTGGGATTGTAATGCTATAAACTTCCCTCTTAGAACTGCTTTTGCAGTATCCCATAGGTTTTGCACTGTCGTGTGTTCATTGTCATTTTCTTCTAGGAATTTTTTTATTTCTCCTTTGATTTCCTCAATGATCAGTTGGTTTTTTAGGTATGTGTTTAATCTCCATGTGTTTGTGTTTTTAGCGGTTTTTTTCCTGTAGTTGATCTCTAGTCTCACTGCATTGTGGTCCGAGAAGATGGTTGATAGAATTTCAGTTTTCTTGAATTGACTGAGGTTAGATTTGTGGCCCAAGATGTGGTCTATCCTGGAGAATGTTCCGTGAGCACTTGAGAAGAAAGTGTATTCTTCTGCTTTTGGATGGAAAGTCCTAAAGATATCAATGAGGTCCATTTCTTCTAGTGTGGCATTTAAGGCTTGTGTTTCTTTATTAATTTTCTGTTTGGATGATCTGTCCATTGGTGTGAGAGGAGTGTTAAAGTCTCCTACTATGATTGTGTTGCTGTCAATGTCTTATTTTATGTCTGAAAGTGTTTGTCTTATGTATTGGGGTGCTCCTGCGTTGGGAGCATAGATATTTATGATTGTTATGTCTTCTTCTTGGATCAATCCCTTAATCATGATGTAGTGACCTGCCTTGTCTCTTAGAATCTTCTTTACTTTAAAATCTATTTTATCTGATATGAGGATTGCTACTCCAGCTTTCTTTTGATTTCCATTTGCATGGAATATCTTTTTCCAGCCTCTCACTTTCAGTCTATGAGTGTCTCTAGGTCTGAAATGAGTTTCCTGGAGGCAGCATATGTATGGGTCGTGTTTTTGGATCCATTCAGCCAGTCTGTGTCTTTTGGTTGGGGCGTTTAGTCCATTGACATTCAAAGTAATTATTGATACAAATGATCCTATTGTCATCTTCTTAGATGTTATGATGGGTTTGTTTCGTGGATCTTCTCCTTTTATACTTGTTGTCTATATAAGTCCCTTTAACACTTGTTGTAAGACTGGTTTGGTGTGACTAAATTCTTTTAATTTTTGCTTGTCTGTAAAGCTTTTGATTTCTCCATCAATTTTGAAGGAGATCCTTGCAGGGTAGAGGATTCTTGGTTGCAGATTATTCTCTTTCAGCCGTTTAAATGTGTCCTGCCATTCCCTTCTGGCCTGCAGAGTTTCTGTTGAAAGATCAGCTGTTAAACGGATGGGCTTTCCCTTGTATGTCACTAGTTGCTTTTCCCTTGCTGCTTTGAGAATTCTATCTTTGTGTTTAATTTGTGTTAACTTCATTAATATGTGTCTTGGTGTGTTTCTTCTCGAATTGATTCTGTTAGGTACTCTTTGTGCTTCTTGGACTTGATTGACTATTTCTTTTCCCATGTTGGGGAAATTTTCAACTATAATCTCTTCAAATATTTTTTCATAGCCTTTCTTTTTTTCTTCTTCTTCTGGAACCCCTATAATTCGAATATTGGTGCGTTTGATATTATCCCAGAGGTCTCTGAGGCTGTCCTCTGCTCTTTTCATTCTTTGAGCTAGAGTCTGTTTTTCAGCAGTTACTTCCACCATTTTATCTTCCAGCTCACTTATCCGGTCTTCTGTCTCAGATACTCTGCTCTTGATTCCTTCTACAGTGTTTTTCAGTTCAGCAATTGAGTTGTTTGTCTCTGTTAATTTTTGGTAAGTTCTTGTATTTCTTTATTCAGTGTGTTAGTTGTATCTTGCAATTTCTCTGAAATTCTGTTTTCAGTGTCTTTGATCATCTTTACTATCATTCTTCTGAAATCACTTTCAGAAAGTTTGTCCAAATTCTCTTCATTAATTTGATCTTGTGTGTTTGTGGATTGTTCCTTCGCTTGTGTGGTATTTCTCTGCCGTTTCATTGTTATTATTAATTTTTTAAAACTGATTCTGTTTGGGATTTCCTTTTCCCAGACTTTGAGTTACGTCTGTTGGTGTTTGTTGTTTGGATGGGGCTTCTATTCTGGGTGATGCTGGTGATTGGGTGATGTCAGGACTTGTATACAAGTGATTACCTTTGCTGGCGTTCTCACTTGTAAACTGCTCTTTAGTGTTACGCGTTCTCTAGTATTGTAGTTTTGGAGTCAGTGCACCCTCCTTAAAACCCCGGGGCCTGTTGCCTGACCAGGGAATGAAGATTTCACGGCTGGTTTGTTATGGCATTAAATGATATTAAAACATATATATGCAAATGAGAAACAGAAGGTATACCTTTGACAAATGGCAATTTAAAAATTATGCAAGTACTATCTAGCATATTGAATTATACACATAAACATATACAGCTGTAACATAACCCAAGCATTCCAATCAAAAATACAGTACAATACGTTAGCACGGCGAATAGAGAAATCCAAGAATGATATCCACAAGTTAATAAGCAAACTAAGTAGAGTATCAATTGGAGAATAATGCTAGAGCAGGATCCCCGTTGGGGATAAGGCAATGAGGACAGAACAGACTAAGAAATATAGTGGGGAAAGGGAAAAAGAGAAAGGGAGGATAGAAGAGAAATATAGAATAATATTGCAAAGTTAAATATAGGGAGATAAAGATTTGTATGTATTAGAATTTAGTGCTATAGGAAAGGAGCTTCAGAGAAAGCAAAGAATTATAGAGGAGGTAGTAGTACAAATGAAAAAAATTATTAAAAATTAAAAGATCTAAATTTTATAGAAAAAAATAGAAAAACAAAGCAAAAATAATAAAAACAAACAAAACCCCCACAGAACCTTAAAAGGCCAATGGGGAACCAGAAGTTTATACCAAAATAAAATGTGTGGTTTAAAATGAAAAAGAAAAAAAAAAAATTATGTAAACTTTAATATATTCAGTCTTACTGATAAGATTAGTAGCTTCAATAGAATTCAGTGAAGGAAATGAACACACCCACTCTCTCTCTCACATACATCCCCAAGAAAAGAAAAAAAAAAAAAAACGGTGGGTGCACTGAGTGGTTTTGGAAAAAAGAGAAAAAAAAAAATTGAAACAAAGTAATACAATACAAAAAATGAAATTTTAAAGTCCAGCAGTAACTCCAGCTTCAGACAAAACATAAAAATAGTGTATACAAGTGATTACCTTTGCTGGCGTTCTCACTTGTAAACTGCTCTTTAGTGTTACGCGTTCTCTAGTATTGTAGTTTTGGAGTCAGTGCACCCTCCTTAAAACCCCGGGGCCTGTTGCCTGACCAGGGAATGAAGATTTCACGGCTGGTTTGTTATGGCATTAAATGATATTAAAACATATATATGCAAATGAGAAACAGAAGGTATACCTTTGACAAATGGCAATTTAAAAATTATGCAAGTACTATCTAGCATATTGAATTATACACATAAACATATACAGCTGTAACATAACCCAAGCATTCCAATCAAAAATACAGTACAATACGTTAGCACGGCGAATAGAGAAATCCAAGAATGATATCCACAAGTTAATAAGCAAACTAAGTAGAGTATCAATTGGAGAATAATGCTAGAGCAGGATCCCCGTTGGGGATAAGGCAATGAGGACAGAACAGACTAAGAAATATAGTGGGGAAAGGGAAAAAGGAAAAGGGAGGATAGAAGAGAAATATAGAATAATATTGCAAAGTTAAATATAGGGAGATAAAGATTTGTATGTATTAGAATTTAGTGCTATAGGAAAGGAGCTTCAGAGAAAGCAAAGAATTATAGAGGAGGTAGTAGTACAAATAAAAAAATTATTAAAAATTAAAAGATCTAAATTTTATAGAAAAATATAGAAAAACAAAGCAAAAATAATAAAAACAAACAAAACCCCCACAGAACCTTAAAAGGCCAATGGGGAACCAGAAGTTTATACCAAAATAAAATGTGTGGTTTAAAATGAAAAAGAAAAAAAAAAAATTATGTAAACTTTAATATATTCAGTCTTACTGATAAGATTAGTAGCTTCAATAGAATTCAGTGAAGGAAATGAACACACCCACTCTCTCTCTCACATACATCCCCAAGAAAAGAAAAAAAAAAAAAAAACGGTGGGTGCACTGAGTGGTTTTGGAAAAAAGAGAAAAAAAAAAATTGAAACAAAGTAATACAATACAAAAAATGAAATTTTAAAGTCCAGCAGTAACTCCAGCTTCAGACAAAACATAAAAATAGTGTTTATGTTCTTCTGTCTCTTGCTGACTATTCAGGAATTATCAGTCTTTTTCTTGCCTCTGGCAGTGGTTGGATCTGAAGACCTCTTTGACTGCTTGTTTGTTTAGGCCTATTCCAGAATTAAAAGGCCCGCCCAGGCTGGCCCTGGGAGTTTCTTAATCCAAATCCCTTTTCTTGCTGGGTGGAGCTAAGTTCCTCCTGTAGCTTGACCAGCAGCCCTGCAGTTTGACCAGCAGCCAAACTACTGTAGGGAAAATGGCGTCTGTGTCACAGAGGATTTATTCCCACACGCTCTATGGGAAGCACTTCCACAGTGCCCCCGACCCTGCTGCAGGCCACCGTCGACCCCCGCCACCGCGGGAGACGTCAGGTTACTCAGAGGTGAGTCTGGCTCAGTCTCATGCGGGATCGCTATTCCTCTCTCCCGGATCACAGTGCGCAGAGACTTTCCAGTCCTCTTGGCGGCTCTGTGATCGGGTTAATGGTAACCTCCTCCAAAGGGAACTGAGTGCCGCCCTTCCGAGGCCTGCTCAAGGGCACTTCTAGCTCAAGGGGCACCTGCACCCTCCAAAGCAGGTCTGGCTCAGTCCCTTGTGGGTGTTAGTGCTCCTCTCCGGGTTTTGATCTGCAACAGGCTTTGCGGCTTTGGCCCGCCCAGCCTCTCCGGCGGGTATGAGGTTTGACTTTTAAAAATGCGATTGCACCCCTCCTAACGTCTTGATGCGGCTTCTACTTTGTTCTTCGTTGTGGGGTGTCCTCTCTGTGATCAGATCCAACCTCCTTTCGTCGATGGTTTCCCAGGAACTCGTCGTAATTCAGGCGATTTTGCAGGAGAGATGAGTGCACGTCCTTCTACGCCGCCATCTTAGCTCCACCCCTTCTCTTAATTCTTATGTTTAGCTTTCATTTCTTTAATATATTCAGTCTTACTGATAAGATTAGTAGCTTCAATAGAATTCAGTGAAGGAAATGAACACACCCACTCTCTCTCACATACATCCCCAAGAAGAAAAAAAAGGAAAACGGTGGGTGCACTGAGTGGTTTTGGAAAAAAGAGAAAAAAAAAAATTGAAACAAAGTAATACAATACAAAAAATGAAATTTTAAAGTCCAGCAGTAACTCCAGCTTCAGACAAAACATAAAAATAGTGTTTATGTTCTTCTGTCTCTTGCTGACTATTCAGGAATTATCAGTCTTTTTCTTGCCTCTGGCAGTGGTTGGATCTGAAGACCTCTTTGACTGCTTGTTTGTTTAGGCCTATTCCAGAATTAAAAGGCCCGCCCAGGCTGGCCCTGGGAGTTTCTTAATCCAAATCCCTTTTCTTGCTGGGTGGAGCTAAGTTCCCTCCCTGTAGCTTGACCAGCAGCCCTGCAGTTTGACCAGCAGCCAAACTACTGTAGGGAAAATGGCGTCTGTGTCACAGAGGATTTATTCCCACACGCTCTATGGGAAGCACTTCCACAGTGCCCCCGACCCTGCTGCAGGCCACCGTCGACCCCCGCCACCGCGGGAGACGTCAGGTTACTCAGAGGTGAGTCTGGCTCAGTCTCATGCGGGATCGCTATTCCTCTCTCCCGGATCACAGTGCGCAGAGACTTTCCAGTCCTCTTCGGCGACTCTGTGATCGGGTTAATGGTAACCTCCTCCAAAGGGAACTGAGTGCCGCCCTTCCGAGGCCTGCTCAAGGGCACTTCTAGCTCAAGGGGCACCTGGACCCTCCAAAGCAGGTCTGGCTCAGTCCCTTGTGGGTGTTAGTGCTCCTCTCCGGGTTTTGATCTGCAACAGGCTTTGCGGCTTTGGCCCGCCCAGCCTCTCCGGCGGGTATGAGGTTTGACTTTTAAAAGTGCGATTGCACCCCTCCTACCGTCTTGATGCGGCTTCTACTTTGTTCTTCGTTGTGGGGTGTCCTCTCTGTGATCAGATCCAACCTCCTTTCGTCGATGGTTTCCCAGGAACTCGTCGTAATTCAGGCGATTTTGCAGGAGAGATGAGTGCACGTCCTTCTACGCCGCCATCTTAGCTCCACCCCTTCTCATTAATTTCTTATGGTTTTTAGTTCTTTCATTTCTTTATATTTATATCTAGGTAATTTATTCTTTTTGATGCATGATGCAGTTGTAATTGGGATTTTTCCCCCTTAATTTCTAGTTCTAATAGTTTGTTATTAAAGTATAAGTCACAACAGATTTTTCATATTGATTTTATATTACTGAATTCATTTATTAGATCTAATAGTTTTTGGATGGAGTCTTTGTGGTTTCCTATATATTACATTATGTCATCTGCAAATAGAGAAAGTTTTACTTCTTCCTTTCCAATTTGGATGCCTTTTATTTATTTATTTTTCCCGATTTCTCTGCCTAGGATTTCCAGTTCTGTGTTGAAACAAAGTGATGAAACTGCCTATCCTTGTTTTTCATGATCTTATAGGAAAAGTTTTCAGCTTTTTTTGCCATTGCTTATGATGTTAACTTTGGGCTTGTCATACAAGGCTTTTATTATGTTGAGGTATGTTCCTTCTACACTCACTTTGTTGAGGATTTTTACCATAAATAGATGCTGAATTTTGTCAAAGATTTTTCTGAGTCTGTTTAGGTCATCATATAATTTTCACACTTAATTTTGTTAGTTTGGTCTATCACATTAATTCATTTGCAATTGTTGAGTTATCTTTATATCCCCGGAATAAATTCCACTTGATCAAGATGTATGACCCTTTTTTTAAAAAAAAAAAAAAAAAAGATTTATTTATTTATTTATTTTGGGGGGTGGGGTGAGGCGGGAGTGGGGTGGGGAGGGAGCGGGGCAGGCGGGCCACTTATATTGGTCTTTCATTTATCTATTTTCATCCATCTTTGTTCTTTGGCCCATGTGGGTCTCCCATCACAGTGGCCTCTGTTGTCACAGAGCACCGGCTCTGGGCGTATGCGCTCCAGAGTTCCGGCTCTGTAGTTGGATACATCAGTCCAGCCGCTCCGCGGCAGGTGGGATCTTCCCAGGCCAGGGATTGAACTGGCGCCCCTCGCATTGCAAGACGGTGTCCTTACCCACTGGACCACCAGGGAAGCCCTGTATGACCCTTTTAATGTATTGTTGAATTTAGTTTGCTAATCTTTTTGTTGAGGATTTTTACATCTGTGTTCATCAGGGATACTGGCCTTAATTTTCTTTTCTTGTAGTCTCCTTGTCTGGTTTTGTATCAGAGTAATGTGGGTCTCATAAAATAAATTAGGAAATGTTCCCTCCTCTTCAGTTTTTGGAAAAGTTTGAGAATGATTGGTATTAATTCTCTAAATGTTTGGTAGAATTCATCAGGAAAATTATCTGGTTCTAGATTTCTGTTTGCTTGGAGATTTTTGATTATTGATTCAAGCTCCTTATTAATAATCAATTTGTTCATGTTCCCTGTTTCTTCATGATTCAGTCTTGACAGGTTGTATGTTTCTAAAAAGGTTCCATTTTTTCTGGGTTATCCACTTTGTTGGCATGTGTTTGTCCATAGTAGACTCATATCCTTTGTGGTATCAGTTGTAATTTCTTTCATTTCATTTCTGATTTTATTTATTTGAGTCTTCTCCTTTTCTCTTGATGAGTCTGGCTAAAGGTTCATCTGTTTTGTTTATCTTTTCGAAGAACCACCTCTTAATTTCAGTGATCTGTTGTCTTTTTAGCCTCTATTTCATTTATTTCCTCTCTGATCTTTTTATTTCCTTCCTTCTACTAACTTTGGGCTTATTTTTGTTCTTACTTTTCTAGTTCCTTGAATTATAAAGTTAAGTTGTTTACTTGAGCTCTTTGTCTTTTCTTAATGTAGGCATTTATTGGTATGAAGTTGACATTTTGAATACTATTAATACATTACTCTGAAACTGTTCTTTTCCTTCCCTAGGAGTTGCCATTGTTTTCTGTTGAGGTCTGCAGTTGTCCGTTTGAGCAGGCAGCATTCTCACTCCTTGTTACTAAAGTGTGAGGGCATACCATACCGTTGCCAGTTTATTTTGCTCCTGAGTGCAACTCCAGTGTAATTCTGCATAAGTGTGCAGTTTTCTCTTCTCTCAGGCTGTGTTTGTGACTAACAAGCTGTAGTCAGTCTCATCTGTTTCCTTTGTTGAGAGCATGTGTTCAGCCATCTTACACTAGGATGAGGGAATCCCACTTTTACCAATGAAATGCATAAAAAGTGGTCAGAACAGTGTGATGGGCAAAAAAATTATTGTGGTAAATCTACATATATTAAACTGAATGCACCCGTTCGAGGGTATAGTTCAGTGTTTTGGAAAATAGCTCAGTATTATACCATTGTATGAGTAAATATATCCCAGTGCATTTACCAGTTTACCTGTTGATGGACATTTTTTTTCCTGTTTTCAATGACTGTGAATCAAATTGATACGAACATTCATGTGCACGTCTTCTTATGAATATGTTCATTTATCTTAGGTAAGTGTTCAGGCAAGTAAGGAGTAATTTCAGATTCACCTGGTAGAGGTATACTTATATTTAGAAGAAAATGTTAAAACCATTTCTCAATGTGGTTGTGTCATGTTACATTCTCATCATCAATGTTGTAGATTTATTTTAAATATATTCTAATAATCTGTTTTCTGATTGGTAAGTTTAATATTAATACATAGGGATTTCTTACAGTATTTTTACTATTATGTATTGTCTTTTCTATTTACCATTTATTAATTTTTTTCTTCTTTCTCTACTTTTCTTTGAATTGTTGAATTTCCTTTTTCTGTATATTCAACCATCTATTGATTTGGAGGTTAAACATTAAATTTATATTATTTTAATGATTACCCTTAAATTGTCATTCTGAATCATTAGTAAAAAATAAATGTTAATCAACATCTCTACTCTTGTCCATAAATAAAGTGGACTTTAAACTACTTTAACTTTGAATAACCCTGTGCCTTATTAAATGTTAATGCTGTCTCATATTTTAGTTTCACCATGGTTTTATATACTCAAATTTAGTCGTTATTATTTTTCTTATTTTATATATAGGCATAGTTCATCTTATTGCATTTCACAGATACTGTTTTTTTGTTTTGGTTTGTTTTCTTCAAATTCAAGACTCGTGGCAACCCTGCATAGAACAAGGCTGTCAGTGCCTTTTTCCCAACAGACAACATTTGCTCATTTTATCTGTGTTAACATTTGGTAATTCTCACAGTATGTTAACTGTTTTTCATTATTGATATATGTGTTATGATCATATGTGATCAGTGATCTTCCTTTAATGTTACTATTATAATTGTTTCTAGACTCTGCAAATATTGCCATGTAAGACGGTGAACTTAATAATTGTATGCATTCTAAACTAGCCATTCCCCTCTTCTCCTTTCTCTCCTGGGGCCTTTCTGTTCCTTGAGACACAACAATACTGAAATTAGGTCGGTGGAAGCCCTACAGTGGCCTGTCAGTGTTGAGGTGGAAGGAAGGGTCACATGTCTCTCTAATAAATGAAAAGCAATAAATGATTAAACTTAATGAGGAATGCATGTGAAAGCCGAGACAGGCTTAAAACTAGGCATCTTGTGTCAAATGGCTAGCCATGTTGTGATTGTAATGGAAAAGTCCTTGAAGGAAATTAAAAATGCTACTCCAGTGAATCAACAGATGTAAAAAAAGAGCAAAACAGCCTTATTGCAGATATGGAGAAAGTTTTAGTGGTTTGGATAGAATATCAAGCTATCTACAACATTTTATTAAACCAAAGCCTAATCCAGAGCAAGGCTCACTCTATTCTGTTCCATGAAATCTGAGAGAGGTGAGGAAGATACAGAAGAAAAGTTTGAAGCTAGCAGATGTTGGTTCATGGGGCTTAAGGAATTAAGCCATCTCCATAGCATGAAAGTTCCAGGTGAAGCAGCAAGGGCTGATGCAGAAGATGCAACAAATTTTCCAGAAGATCCTGTTAAGATAATAATGAAGGTGGCTACACTGTACAACAGACTTTCACTGTAGACAAAATAGCCTTATATTGGAAGAAGATGCAATCTAGGTCTTTCATAGGTAGAGAGGAGAAGTCAATGACTGACTTCAAAACTTCAAAGGGCAGGCTGACTCTCTTGGTGACTAAGTAAGAGCCACTATTCATTGACCATTCTGAAAATCCTAGTGCTCTTATGAATAATGCAAACTCTATTCTGTCTGTGCTCTATAAATGGAAGAGTAAAGCCTAGATGACACCTCATCTATTTACAGTATGGTTTACTGAATAGTCTAAGCTCAATGTTGAGATCTGCTTCTCAGAAAAAAAAATTCTTTCAAAATATTAGCACTTTTTTTTTTTTTTTAAAGATTTATTTATTTATTTATTTTGGGCAGGGGCCGGGTTGGGGAGGGAGGGGGGCGGGCGGGCCACTTCTATTGGTCTTTCATTTCTCTGTTTTCATCTGTCTTTGTTCTTTGGCTCCTGTGGGCCTCCCATCGGTGGTGTCTGTCGTTGCAGAGCACCAGCTCTGGGTGCATGCGCTCCAGAGCTCTGGCTCGGTGATTGGACACATTGGTCCAGCCGCTCCGTGGCACGTGGGATCTTCCCAGGCCAGGGATCGAACTGGCGCCCCTTGCATTGCAAGGCGGTGTCCTTACCCACTGGACCACCAGGGAAGCCCTGTATGACCCTTTTAATGGTTAGTAGTTGTGAGGCTTCAGTTGCTATGATTCTGAATCATTTGGACTTAAAGTTTAGCTTTCACATTAGGTGATCTTCAGTCCAGAGTTATTAGAAGAAAAATAATTGATAACTTGGAAGCTCTTTTCATATAATGAAAATCCTGTCATGAACAGAAGTAGTTTTAATTTTTCTCTCAGCGATTTTTTCAACTCTATTCAGGAAAATATCAAGAGAGTATTGTAATGTTTGGCATAATTTTTCAAACATAACCTTAGCACAGACAAAATTATTTTATAAGAAGTTTTAACATTTGATGAACTTGTATTAATTCTTCAGTCATATACTGTATTAAAGTAAGTGACCAGGTACATGATAGAAATTATGTTTAGTATTAATCATGATTTTAGTTCATTCTTCCCTTCCCTCATCCCTTTCTTTTTCCCTTGTACTTGTTAATTGCTACAGGAAGTTCTGGAAATTGGCTTAAGCACTAACCAAGGAACGCGTTAGTCATTTCACTGCATTTTGTATAGGTCACTGTGCTCATTTTGCTAAGCTAATCAAGAAACACATTGCACAAAGGAGCAAGGTTTCTGAGGACCATAAATCTGAGACATTTTCTCCCCCATTTTAGAAGAAATTAGAAGAAATCTAATCTCATTTATGGTGTACTTGATAGTAATCAACTTGCAGTTTCCATAAGGGACTCAAGGTCTTGTGTAATTACAAGATGGGTATCAGCATGTGGTTATTTATGTCACTCAGACAAAGCACATAAAAATATGTCAAATCATATTGAACTGAAAATTTGCAAGCGAGGAACATGTGTTTGGCATGAGTCATCTCTTTAAGGGAGATCTCTCAGTGTTCTTAATGTACCATTGTAGTCCTCTGTATCAGAAATTACTAATATATCTATATGCAATGGTATTTTCATCATCTTTAATAGAAATGTGTTTTCTTATGGCTATTACTCCTGATTAAAACTAATGTTTATTTTAGAATGGAATGGTTAATTAGACCTAGATTCATAATATAATTAGTGTGGGGTCTTAGGCTTTATGAAATGACTCATTTTAGCATAAAAAATTGAAAGATAAAGTCCTGTACTTTATTGGAGCATCTAATGCTAAAAGATGTTAATAGAAAATAAGAACTGTTAGCTAATTCAGTAATTTGGCACTCAGGAAACTTGATGCTGTGTAACACAGATTAAATTTTGAGAAGTGAAGTGGATTCCTAAGTTACATCTATGTGAGTAGCAAGGAAATAGTGATGGCTTTGTAAATTTACAAAGCAAAGTCAGTTTGCTTTAGATACTTACTGATAACTCAGATTCAGAGTTAGAATTTCCTTTATGGTCATCTAAAATTTTAATATGTATAGATTGAAAATAGGATGACTTGAGTGATATTCAGAATGGCAAGAAAAAAGAACTATTTGTGAATATTTGTATCATCTTCTATGAATTAGTTCAGATTTTTGTGACTTGTTACCTAATTCATGAGGTCTTAGGCAAAGGGACACTTTTTGAAAATTAGCCACCAAAAGAGAGATAAGGTAACGCCTGTATTACTAAGTAGACAAGCTAGATTTGTGTGGGTTTTTATTTGTTTGTTTAATTTTGTCTATTCAGAATACTAGGCTTAGTTCTTTGACGTTATCATATGTGTAAAAGAGGAAATGTTATAAGCAGAGTGCCTTACTTATATAATAATGAGAATGATGGATTCCTATACATATTAATCCATTGAGTACAGAAATATGATTTTGGAAGAACCAGAGCATGCTAACTCAACATTGAGATGTTGATACCAAAATTGCTTATGATGTTAGTCTGAAATTTAAATTGAGCTAAGCTTTTTGTCTCTTAATAAATCCGGGTGTCGTAGGGATAGTTGAAAAGTTACTACTAGGCATGAAAGCGAGGAAAGATATAGAGTAACCAATGTCCTTTCATCATTAACCTCTTAATCTTGAACAAGTAGATATGAAAATAGTTTTTATAATAATTTTCATAAACATTTATAGCATATGTGCATATATATTCTGAAAGTCCATCTTTTTTGCTCTTACCACTTATAAATTTCAATATATGGAGCAACCATAAACTTTTCTGGGCTTTAGTTACCTTACCTTATAAAATTTGCATAGTAATATGTTGAGTGTCTGAAGATAAAAAGATTTTAGGGTCCTTTTTAGTTGTATGATCTTTACTTTGATAAATGGTAAAGCAATAAGAGATCTCATTAAAATATCATTTCTCAGAGCAAGTGTTATCATGCAAAAATTTTAGGAAAGCCTTTAATTCAATTCTGTTGAGCAGTATATTCTGAACTATCCATGTTTAATAAGTAATTGACTGAAAGCCATGAATTAATGGCATCTTTAAATTGTTAAGTCAGCATTTTGCAGTGATGGCACAAATATATTAAAATACTAAGGATTTAAGTAATATTTTTATTGACTCATTATTTGTAGTATCCATATCACAGTCATAACACTGTGTCTCACTTTCCTTATGTTACAGTAAGTAGCTCCCTAGTTACTGGAGATAGAAAAGACAGCATTTACATATAGCAGAAGTACATATTACCCCCAGGCCCAAATGATATATATGTGTACAAATGAGCTTCCTGTTCCAAGTGCCTTATACTCAGGAGCAAGGATGTTAGTAAATAGTTCTGTCTGTCTGTTTTAATGGAAATTATAGCTATGTTCTGTTACCCTGGTGATGCCTACAGAGAGACTGATAGTTCTGGGTCTATGCCCATTCTGCTGCCATGTGGATAGCATAGGTGATTAGGTCATGCATTGAAAAAACATCATATCATGACTCCATGATTTGAAGGGTTGACAGAGCCACAGTGTCCTTCTAAGTTCAATCAAATAATTCACCAGCAAACATCTGATTCTACTATACATGATCCCATTGGTAAACATAACTTTAAAATATAACCTAACATATTCATAAGCCAGGTTTAACTAAAATTTTATTTATTTTTGTTTTGGATTTATTAAGGTATTTGTTTAAGAAAGAAGTGTTAAATATTTCACAATTAACCAGACATTATTTTAAAAAATAAATATGAAATGCAAAGTACTTAAATTCAAAATATTTATATTGTATACAAAATAAGTTTGTTCAGTTGCAGTGTCCGAGTCTTTGTTACCCTCATGGACTGCAGCATGCCAGGCTTCCCTATCCTTCACTGTCTCCTAGAAACTCATGTCCATTGAGTTGGTGATGCCATCTGACCACCTCATTCTGTTACCCTCTTCCCTTCCTGCACTGAGCCTTTCCCAGCATCAGGGTCTTTTCCAATGAGTCAGCTCTTCACATCAGGTGGCCAAAGTATTGGAGCTTCAGCTTCAGTCTTTCCAGTGAACATTCAGGGTTGATTTCCTTTAGGATTGACTGGCTTGATCTCCTTTCTGTCCAAGGGACTCTCAAGAGTCTTCTCCAGCTGCACAATTTGAAAATGTCAATTCTTTTTCACTCAACTTTCTTTATGGTCCAACTCTCATGTCCATACATGACTAATGGAAAAACCATAGTTTTGACTATATGAACCTTGGTTGGTAAAATGATGTCTCTTCTTTTTAATATGCTGCATAGGTTTTTCATAGCTTTTCTTCCAAGGAGTAAGCATCTTTTTTAGTTGTGTGGCTGCAGTCACTGTCTGCAGTGATTTTGGAGCACAAGAAAATAAAATCTGTCACTGTTCTCACTTTTTCCCCATCTGTTTGCCGTGAAGTAATGGGACCGATGTCATGACCTTAGTTTTTTGATTGTTGAGTTTTAAGCCAGCTTTTTCTTTTTTTCTTTTTTCTTTTTTTTTAAACTTTTATTTTACTTTTAACTTTTACAGAGTTTTGTTGTTTACAGATATGTATGTTCCCAGATCATGTATATCCCCCCCATTCCACCCCTCCAGACCATCACACAGCACCCCTGAAGGATCTCCTTTTCTCACAGAGCAATGACTATAGCTATTTTCTTCACATATGATGGTACAGGCCTTCATGCTACTTCCTTTACGCCTCCCACCCTCTGTTCCTTCACCACAATGTCCATATGTCCACTGTCCATGTCTGTTTCTCCATCACTTTACTGCATAAGCCAGCTTTTTTGCTCTTCTCTTTTACCTTCATCAAGAGGCTCTTTAGTTCCTCTTCATTTGCTGTCATTAGAGTGGTATCTTCTGATACTTCTGCCAGCAGTCTTGATTCCAGACTGTGATTCATCCAGCCTGACATTTTGCATGATGTTAAATAAGCAGGGTGACACTATGCAACCTCGATGTATTCCTTGCCCAATTTGGAACCAATATTTTGTTCCATATCCAATTCTAACTGTTGATTCTTGTGTTGCATACAGGTTTTTCAGGAGGCAAGCAAGGTGTTCTGATATTACCATCTCTTGAATTTTCCACAGTTTGTTGTGATCCACACAGTCAAAGGTTTTAGCATGGTCAATGAAGCAGAAGTAGATGTCTTTCTGGAATTCCCTATTTCTGTGATTATTAGATCTATTAAGATGTTGACAATTTGATCTCTGGTTCCTCTGCCTTTTTAAAATCCAGCTTGTACATCTGGAAGTTCTTGGTTTATGTGCTGCTGAAGCCTAGCTTGAAGGATTTTGAGCATAACCTTGCTAGCATATGAAATGAGCACAGTTGTCCAGTAGTTTGAATATTCTTTGGCTTTGCCTTTCTTTGGTATTGGAATGAAAAATAAATAAGGGAGAAAAATATAAGATAGAGTCCATGCTCTCCATTCTAATGGGTAAACATTCATCTTGACTGACAGTTATAAAAGCATGATATCTTGTTGATGTATTTCATTTTTAATGTATTTTATCGTACCTATAATTTAAAAAAAGTAATTACTTATTTGGCTGCGTCTGGTTTAAGTTTCAGCCCACAGGATCTTTCTTTGCATTTTCTGGTAGTTGTGGTGGGAGGGATTAGTTGCCTCATTGTATGTGGGGTCGTATTTCCCTGACTATGGATCAAACCTGTGTCCCCTATGTTGAAAGACAAATTCTTAATCAGTGAATCACCAGGGAAGTCCCTGTATAATTATATATTTCTTCATCCAGTTTCATTTAGGACTTCTGTCTGACATGAATACCCAGTTTGATCTTCTGTAGGGTTAACATGCATGTTTATTAATCAGTAGAATTCAGCTATTGTACTACACAAGTATGATTAAAGCAAATGTGCTGGTTTTTTTTTTTTTTTTTTGGTGGGTGGCCTGCAGGGTCTTAGGTTCCCTGATTGGGATTGAACTGGCACCCCCTGAAGTGGAAGCATAGAGTCTTAACCAGTGGACTGCCAGGGAATCTCAGTTTTCATTTTTGATACACTTGATTGCTCTCTTTTTAAAAATCTTTGCTATTTTTACTACAATATTTTGTTCCATATCCAATTCTAACTGTTGATTCTTGTGTTGCACAGGTTTCAGAGGAAAATGTCTGATATTACCATCTCTTGAATTTTCCACAGTTTGTTGTGATCCACACAGTCAAAGGTTTTAGCATGGTCAATGAAGCAGAAGTAGATGTCTTTCTGGAATTCCCTATTTCTGTGATTATTAGATCTATTAAGATGTTGACAATTTGATCTCTGGTTCCTCTGCCTTTTTAAAATCCAGCTTGTACATCTGGAAGTTCTTGGTTTATGTGCTGCTGAAGCCTAGCTTGAAGGATTTTGAGCATAACCTTGCTAGCATATGAAATGAGCACAGTTGTCCAGTAGTTTGAATATTCTTTGGCTTTGCCTTTCTTTGGTATTGGAATGAAAAATAAATAAGGGAGAAAAATATAAGATAGAGTCCATGCTCTCCATTCTAATGGGTAAACATTCATCTTGACTGACAGTTATAAAAGCATGATATCTTGTTGATGTATTTCATTTTTAATGTATTTTATCGTACCTATAATTTAAAAAAAGTAATTACTTATTTGGCTGCGTCTGGTTTAAGTTTCAGCCCACAGGATCTTTCTTTGCATTTTCTGGTAGTTGTGGTGGGAGGGATTAGTTGCCTCATTGTATGTGGGGTCGTATTTCCCTGACTATGGATCAAACCTGTGTCCCCTATGTTGAAAGACAAATTCTTAATCAGTGAATCACCAGGGAAGTCCCTGTATAATTATATATTTCTTCATCCAGTTTCATTTAGGACTTCTGTCTGACATGAATACCCAGTTTGATCTTCTGTAGGGTTAACATGCATGTTTATTAATCAGTAGAATTCAGCTATTGTACTACACAAGTATGATTAAAGCAAATGTGCTGGTTTTTTTTTTTTTTTTTTGGTGGGTGGCCTGCAGGGTCTTAGGTTCCCTGATTGGGATTGAACTGGCACCCCCTGAAGTGGAAGCATAGAGTCTTAACCAGTGGACTGCCAGGGAATCTCAGTTTTCATTTTTGATACACTTGATTGCTCTCTTTTTAAAAATCTTTGCTATTTTTACTACAATATACTATATTTGATTAATAGGAATACATTATATGAATGAGATGAGACAAAGCCTACCAGTTATATGCCCAGATCTGCTGAAATTCTGTTTTATAAGACAGACAAATAAATGCTTTATTTAAACAAAAACAAAGCAAGACCTTGTTTTTGTAACTAAGATAGTTATGAAGTAGGTCAGCATTTGTTTTAATGTTAATGGTTCAACAGTTCTCATTTTGGGGTAAAATGACATTATATTCTTGTAGTTCTATGAAAGCATGGCAGTGAAGTTACTCAGTCATGTCCTACTCTTTGTGACCCAAGGCTGAGCCATGGAATTCTCTAGGCAACAGTACTGGAGTGGGTAGCCATTCCCTTCTCCCGGGATCTTCCCAACCCAGGGATCAAACCCAGGTCTCCCAAATTGCAGGTGGATTCTTTACCAGCTGATCTCTGTGCAAGCATAGCAGAATATATATTTGCCATTTGTCTAGGTTGCAAAAGTGAGGTAATGATTCATTTGAAAGATTGTGGATAGTTTTTTGCTTGACATAATTCTGACTCCCAGATGTATCAGTTGCATATAATAGAGCCAAACCAGTCATTTGGAAATGTGAACAATATGATCCAAGTCACTGAATTCAATTTCAGGCTTATTTTTCACCTATAGAGATTTCATCCATCAGTGGATGCAGAATCTTTAATTATACAAGATTTTTCTGCCTGGGCTCCACTTTGCTACTAATCTCTGTGCTTCAGCATGGAGTTTAGGCTCTGTATTTAAAAATACCTCTATAGATGATATTGTTCATCCAGTTTCATTTAGGACTTCTGTCTGACATGAATACCCAGTTTGATCTTCTGTAGGGTTAACATGCATGTTTATTAATCAGTAGAATTCAGCTATTGTACTACACAAGTAGGATTAAAGCAAATGTGCTGGTTTTTTTTTTGGTGGGTGGCCTGCAGGGTCTTAGGTTCCCTGATTGGGATTGAACTGGCACCCCCTGAAGTGGAAGCATAGAGTCTTAACCAGTGGACTGCCAGGGAATCTCAGTTTTCATTTTTGATACACTTGATTGCTCTCTTTTTAAAAATCTTTGCTATTTTTACTACAATATACTATATTTGATTAATAGGAATACATTATATGAATGAGATGAGACAAAGCCTACCAGTTATATGCCCAGATCTGCTGAAATTCTGTTTTATAAGACAGACAAATAAATGCTTTATTTAAACAAAAACAAAGCAAGACCTTGTTTTTGTAACTAAGATAGTTATGAAGTAGGTCAGCATTTGTTTTAATGTTAATGGTTCAACAGTTCTCATTTTGGGGTAAAATGACATTATATTCTTGTAGTTCTATGAAAGCATGGCAGTGAAGTTACTCAGTCATGTCCTACTCTTTGTGACCCAAGGCTGAGCCATGGAATTCTCTAGGCAACAGTACTGGAGTGGGTAGCCTTTCCCTTCTCCAGGGGATCTTCCCAACCCAGGGATCAAACCCAGGTCTCCCAAATTGCAGGTGGATTCTTTACCAGCTGATCTCTGTGCAAGCATAGCAGAATATATATTTGCCATTTGTCTAGGTTGCAAAAGTGAGGTAATGATTCATTTGAAAGATTGTGGATAGTTTTTTGCTTGACATAATTCTGACTCCCAGATGTATCAGTTGCATATAATAGAGCCAAACCAGTCATTTGGAAATGTGAACAATATGATCCAAGTCACTGAATTCAATTTCAGGCTTATTTTTCACCTATAGAGATTTCATCCATCAGTGGATGCAGAATCTTTAATTATACAAGATTTTTCTGCCTGGGCTCCACTTTGCTACTAATCTCTGTGCTTCAGCATGGAGTTTAGGCTCTGTATTTAAAAATACCTCTATAGATGATATTGTTTTTTTAGAGTTTTATCCTCTCCACCCAAAAAACATCTTTTTTTCTTTTTTCTTTTATTGAAGTACAATGTTGTGTTAACTTCTGTTGTGCAGCAAACTAATTCAGTTATATGTATATACATATTCTTTTTCAGATTCTTTTCATTATTTTATCACAGCATATTAAATATAGTTCCCTGTGTTAAGCAGTAAGACCTTGTTATTTATTCATTCGATACGTACTAGTTTGCATCTGCTAATCCCAGACTCTCAATCCTGCCAGCCCTCCTTCCCTCCTTGGCAACCACAGATCTGTTCTCTCTGTCTGAGTCTGTTTCCGTTCCATACATAAAGAGCTCATTATTTTATAAATGTAGTTACCAGTTTAAAAAATGACATGACAGAACATGGCATTCAACAGGGAAAATCAGTTAAAAATGTTAAAGTTTTCTGAAAATGCAATGAGAACCATGAGATACCTACTGTCACATGGTGAATTTTCTCAAATAACATCTCTTGCTTATATTGGCTAGGCATTCATGGCCTCTTTTTTAAAATTTAAATAATGCTAAGAGGATAGCCTTCCCTAGTATGAATCATCTTTAGAAATACTTGCTTTCCATACTCTCACTAATCAATTTCAGTTGTATTTAGAGATAGACATTTAATAAACCAAAGAAAACAATTTCTTCAAACATATAATCAAGATTCACATTGGTAGTTTTACTAGATTAATTTTTGTGGTTAATGATAAATGTAATTTCCTTCAATGTATGATATTATAGGAATGATTAAGGGATCAAAGTTTCTTTGAACTAAGTATTTATTCAGGAAAAAGTCTCTAGATTTAATTTAAGTTTGACATAATTCTGATAGATGTATCAGTTGCATATAATAGAGCCAAACCAGTCATTTGGAAATGTGAACAATATGATCCAAGTCACTGAATTCAATTTCAGGCTTATTTTTCACCTATAGAGATTTCATCCATCAGTGGATGCAGAATCTTTAATTATACAAGATTTTTCTGCCTGGGCTCCACTTTGCTACTAATCTCTGTGCTTCAGCATGGAGTTTAGGCTCTGTATTTAAAAATACCTCTATAGATGATATTGTTTTTTTAGAGTTTTATCCTCTCCACCCAAAAAACATCTTTTTTTCTTTTTTCTTTTATTGAAGTACAATGTTGTGTTAACTTCTGTTGTGCAGCAAACTAATTCAGTTATATGTATATACATATTCTTTTTCAGATTCTTTTCATTATTTTATCACAGCATATTAAATATAGTTCCCTGTGTTAAGCAGTAAGACCTTGTTATTTATTCATTCGATACGTACTAGTTTGCATCTGCTAATCCCAGACTCTCAATCCTGCCAGCCCTCCTTCCCTCCTTGGCAACCACAGATCTGTTCTCTCTGTCTGAGTCTGTTTCCGTTCCATACATAAAGAGCTCATTATTTTATAAATGTAGTTACCAGTTTAAAAAATGACATGACAGAACATGGCATTCAACAGGGAAAATCAGTTAAAAATGTTAAAGTTTTCTGAAAATGCAATGAGAACCATGAGATACCTACTGTCACATGGTGAATTTTCTCAAATAACATCTCTTGCTTATATTGGCTAGGCATTCATGGCCTCTTTTTAAATTAAGTAATGCTAAGAGGATAGCCTTCCCTAGTATGAATCATCTTTAGAAATACTTGCTTTCCATACTCTCACTAATCAATTTCAGTTGTATTTAGAGATAGACATTTAATAAACCAAAGAAAACAATTTCTTCAAACATATAATCAAGATTCACATTGGTAGTTTTACTAGATTAATTTTTGTGGTTAATGATAAATGTAATTTCCTTCAATGTATGATCTTATAGGAATGATTAAGGGATCAAAGTTTCTTTGAACTAAGTATTTCAACTTCAGAGTTAACAAAGTCTCTAGATATTTAATCTTAACCAAATAAGTTTTAAATACAAAATGAGACAATCATCCTGTGATATTGGGAATGATGAAATCTTGATCTAATTAATTTTAACATCATTATTCTGTTATTAAAAGTTGTATTTGGCAGTACCCAAGCTAAAAGTAAGAGAAATTTCGATGATGAAAATGTATGCCTATGTCAGAAGCTTGTAGATCACAGAATTCTTCAGCTTTCCAGTGATCATTGTACTGGAACAATTAGTAAGTGAGTTAAACTGCTGAATTAAGATAAAAATGAAATGAGTGGCTCATTAAAGCTGCATTCTGAAGAAATCACAATGCTTCAACAAACCTATCAATCTAGCCTGGCTGAGATGAAATGGATTAGTAAAGCTAGTCAGAGAAACACTATTTGGATTGTTCCACTACCAATACCTGCTCCAGTCATGTTTGAGAACCTCGTGTTTGCTATTCTCTGCTTGTTAGAAGATCATTTCCGTGGATAATAAGATATATAACCCTTTAAGACTTTGATATTCATGTGTTTCATTTCATTAGCAATGATTTCTACTGGCTCCATCTTTAAATTAAGCTGACATGAAGAAATATAAACACACATATAATTTTCCCTTAATATTCATTATAATAGAAGTTTTAGGAGAAGAATATAGCATAACCAGTAACACTCTAGTATGGAGTGAATTGTGTCTGCAATGTCTCCAGTTCATATGTTGTTGTTGTTCCTATCCTTCACTATCTCCCAGAGTTTACTCAAACTCATGTCCTTTGAGTCAATTATGCCATGCAGACATTTTGTCCTCTGTTGTCCCCTTCTCCTCCTGCCCTCAATCTTTCCCAGCATTAGGGTCTTTGCCAGTGAGTCAGTTCTTCACATCATGTGGCCAGAATATTGGAGTTTCAGATTCAGCATCAGTCCTTCCAATGAATATTCAGGGTGAATTTCCTTTAGAGTTAACTGGTTTGATCTCCTTCCAGTTAAAGGGACTCTCAAGTGTATGATATTATAGGAATGATTAAGGGATCAAAGTTTCTTTGAACTAAGTATTTCAACTTCAGAGTTAACAAAGTCTCTAGATATTTAATCTTAACCAAATAAGTTTTAAATACAAAATGAGACAATCATCCTGTGATATTGGGAATGATGAAATCTTGATCTAATTAATTTTAACATCATTATTCTGTTATTAAAAGTTGTATTTGGCAGTACCCAAGCTAAAAGTAAGAGAAATTTCGATGATGAAAATGTATGCCTATGTCAGAAGCTTGTAGATCACAGAATTCTTCAGCTTTCCAGTGATCATTGTACTGGAACAATTAGTAAGTGAGTTAAACTGCTGAATTAAGATAAAAATGAAATGAGTGGCTCATTAAAGCTGCATTCTGAAGAAATCACAATGCTTCAACAGACCTATCAATCTAGCCTGGCTGAGATGAAATGGATTAGTAAAGCTAGTCAGAGAAACACTATTTGGATTGTTCCACTACCAATACCTGCTCCAGTCATGTTTGAGAACCTCGTGTTTGCTATTCTCTGCTTGTTAGAAGATCATTTCCGTGGATAATAAGATATATAACCCTTTAAGACTTTGATATTCATGTGTTTCATTTCATTAGCAATGATTTCTACTGGCTCCATCTTTAAATTAAGCTGACATGAAGAAATATAAACACACATATAATTTTCCCTTAATATTCATTATAATAGAAGTTTTAGGAGAAGAATATAGCATAACCAGTAACACTCTAGTATGGAGTGAATTGTGTCTGCAATGTCTCCAGTTCATATGTTGTTGTTGTTCCTATCCTTCACTATCTCCCAGAGTTTACTCAAACTCATGTCCTTTGAGTCAATTATGCCATGCAGACATTTTGTCCTCTGTTGTCCCCTTCTCCTCCTGCCCTCAATCTTTCCCAGCATTAGGGTCTTTGCCAGTGAGTCAGTTCTTCACATCATGTGGCCAGAATATTGGAGTTTCAGATTCAGCATCAGTCCTTCCAATGAATATTCAGGGTGAATTTCCTTTAGAGTTAACTGGTTTGATCTCCTTCCAGTTAAAGGGACTCTCAAGAGTCTTCTGCAACACCACAGTTAGAAAGTATCAATTCTTAGGTGCTCAGCCTTTTTTCTGGTCCAACTCTCACACCCATCCATGACTGCTGGGAAAATCATAGTTTTGACTGTATAGACCTTTGTCGGCAGAGTGATATCTCTGCTTTTAATACACTGTCTAGGTTTGTCACCTAGCTGAAGTTTTGTCACCAGGTGTTTGGGAAGGCAGGGTAAAAAAGGTTCTCACCACAGCCTGACTATGCTGGCACCCTTAACTTGGACTTCCAGCCTCCAGAACTGTGAGAAAGGAAATTTCTGTTGTTTAAGCTACCAAGTCTGTAGTATTTTATTATAGCGGCCTGAGCTAATACTGTTTCATAAAAAGCACAAATTTTATATGTCTTAGAATTGAGACATACAGTTAATAGTTTTAGTAGTAAAGTACAAAACCAAAAAAGGCAAGATTAAATTAATTTTTAATAAGTAAATGTTTGTGAACAAAGGAAATTTATGTCATAGATCTGTCCCTTATCCAGTGATTTGGTGGTCTTAACTTCTCTCATGCTCTTGTCTTTCATATTCTTCTCTTTCCTCTCAAAAATGTATGCATGTTCTTCCTTGGTGGTCCAGTGGGTAAGGGCACCACCTTGCAGTGCAAGGGGCACTGGTACGATCCCTGGCCTGGGAAGATGGACCGATGTGTCCAACTACTGAGCTAGAGCTCTGGAATGCATGTGCCCAGAGCTGGTGCTCTGCAACGAGAGAGGCCACTATGATGGGAGGCCTGCACAGGTCAAAGAATAAAGATAAATAAATGAAAGACCAATAGAAGTGGCCAAAAAAAAAAAAAGTATGCAGTGTCCATTCTCCCCAGTTGTCATCTCTATCTGAAACATTTCATTCTTCAGTGGCAGTCAGCTGATTTCAGTCAGTTCTTCAGTTCCTGTCACCAAAGAGAGTCTGTGAGTTCAGGAAGCCTTTTTTTATTTTTTTTAACTTTTATTTTGCTTTTAACTTTTACAGAGTTTTGTTGTTTACAGATATGTATGTTCTCAGGTTAGTCATATGTATATCTCCCCCACCCATCCAACCCCTCCAGACCGTCATACAGCACCCGTGAAGGATCTCCTTTTCTCACAAAGCAATGACTATAGCTATTTTCTTCACATATGATAGTACAGGCCTTCATGCTACTTCCTTTACACCTCCCACTCACTGTTCCTTCCCTACAATGTCCATATGTTCACTGTCCATGTCTGTCTTTCCATTGCTTCACTGCATGTGCCATCATCACCATCCTACTAGATTCCATATATATATATATATATATGTTAGTATATAGTACTTGTCCTTCTCTTTCTGACTAACTTCACTTTTTATGATAGGTTCTAGATCCAGCCACCTCATTAGGGCTGATTCTTCTGCATTTCTTCTTACAACTTTGTAGTATTCCATTGTATATATGTACCAGAGCTTTTGTATCCATTCGTTTGTCCATGGGCATCTAGGTTGCTTCCATGTTCTAGCTATTGTATAGAGTGCTGCAATGAACATTGGGGTACAGGTGCTTCTTTTTGATTTAATCTCATCAGAAGACTTAAACAGATGGAGAGATACTCCATGTTCTTGGGTCGGAAGAATCAATATTGTAAAAACGACCATACTACCAAATGTCATCTATAGATTCAATGCAATACCTATCCAACTACCATTGACATTCTTCACAGAACTAGACCAAAGAATAACACAGTTCATATGGAAACACAAAAGACCTCGAATAGCCAAAGCAATCCTGAGGAAGAAGAATGGAGCTGGAGGGATCAGCCTCCCCAACTTCAGACTCTACTACAAAGCAACAGTCCTCAAGACAGTATGGTACTGGCACAAAAACAGAACTATAGACCAATGGAACAAGATAGAGACCCCAGAGATAAACCCACACACCTATGGATACCTTATTTTAGACAAAGGAGGTGAAACTATAAAATGGGACAAAGACAGCCTCTTCAACAAATGGTACTTGGAAAATTGGACAACTACATGCAAAAAATTGAAGTTGGAACATTCCCTGACCCCATGCACAAAGATTAACTCAAAATGGATTAAAGACCTAAATGTAAGGCCAGAAACCATCAAACTCTTAGAGGAGAATATAGGCAAAACCCTCAAGGACATCAATCAAAGCAAGATCTTCTCTGACCCACCTACTAGAATAGCGGAACTGAAAAGAAAAATGAACATGTGGGACCTCATGAAACTTAAACGCTTTTGTACAGCAAAAGAAATTACAAAAAAACTGAACAGACAACCCACAGAATGGGAGAAAATCATAGCAAATGAAACAACAGACAAAGAATGAATCTCCAAAATCTACAAGCAACTGAGACAACTCAACACAGGAAAAACGAACAGCCCAATCAGAAAATGGGAAAAGGACCTAAACAGACACCTCTCCAAAGAGGACATACAGATGTCCCCAAAACACATGAAACGATGCTCAACTTCACCTATAATTAGAGAAATGCAAATCAAAACTACAATGAGATATCACCTCACACCCGTCAGAATGGCCATCATCCACAAATCGACAGACAATAAATGCTGGAGAGGATGTGGAGAAAAGGGAGCCCTCTTGCATTGCTGGTGGGAATGTAGATTGATACAGCCTCTATGGAAGACAGTCTGGAGATTTCTTAAAAAACTAAAAATAGAAGCACCGTGCAACCCAGCAATCCCACTCTCAGGAAGCCTTTTAAAATGGTAAAAATAAGTCAAGAAATCCTTTTGATCTTATTAGTATCTTACTATGTGTACATACTTTACTATTATGATTCTCATGAGTGCCTATTTAAGCTAATGTATGTTCTACAATTTGGTTAAGATACATACGTTTGATTAATTTCCCTAACATCTGCTTATCTCACAAGGGAAGTGATCATTTTTCAGCTGGATCATCTTTGCCTATCCTCCATTTTTTGTACATCTGGCCCAAAGCTATTTCATCCAATTTCTGGAAAATTGGTTGTCTCACTAGCATCATTAAACTTTTTTGCATCATTAATATTTTGAAATAAATTTATTTTTTCATGGCAATGTTTTTGATCACAGATGTGACCTTATAAATGTTAAGTCTTAAATGTAATAAATCTGTTATAACCTATTTCATATTGGATTAGACAGGTATTCCCTAAAGTAGTTGTATAAAGATAATCATGATGTTTGGGAAATTTCTGGAACAATACCATGAAGAAGTATATATTTTATATTTTACTCTAACGGATCTGTCTGATACATAGAATCTCATTAGTAGTAATAGAATGTTCATATTTTATGACCTTGTTTAAAAATCTCACTATCCCTTTCTGTTATGCATATACTTAACTAGGAGAAAGTTCTTTGACTTAACTATTGTATGTAAGTTAAACATAACAAAAAAGCAAGGGCTACATTAATATAAAAATATGGAGCAATGTTGGCAAAGATTTCAGAGTGGGTAGCACCAAATTCTGCTCCTCTATATGAGCCATAAAAATGGTGAAAAACTTTCAGAATCAACTTTTGCAGAGCTGTGGAAATTAATCAAAGATGTGCATCAACCTAGAGAATGATTTTTCAAGGAGAATGGTGGATTTTAAGTAAGAACAGTAAATTTTGTGGAATTTTAACTTACCCTAGTCTAATGTTTTGGTCCTAAGCTCAATAGTAGCTGTGGAAAGAACAGCCAACATTTTCAATACTTGAGGGAGCATAACAGACTTCATTTAAGAGAGTTATAATTAATTGATCCTATCATTCAGAAGAATTGTAATTGTTTGTTCTGTCCTGTCTGGTCATTTCTGCAAAGGCTGGCTCAAAACATTTGTCTTTATTTCTCCTTAATTCAAAATTAGCTTACTGCTAAAATTGCTTCCCAGGGAGCATTTGTTGAAAATGCATGCATGCGTGTTATGTCACTTTGGTTGTGTCTGACTTTGCAACCCTATGGATTGTAGCCTGCCAGGCTCCCCTGTCCATGGGATTCTCCAGGCAAGAATACTGGAGGGGGTTGCCATGCCCTCCTCCAGGGGATCTTCCCGATTCAGGGACTGAACCTGCCTCTCTCGTGACTCCTGCATTTAGGCAGATTCTTTACCACTGAGCCACCAGGGAAACCCTTATTGAAAATATTTACAGGCTACTGTGTTAGTTACTTCTGTCAGCAGCCATTTATTAGAGTTTGGGAAAATAATAGACTAATCAAAATGCTTGGGAAGAAAAGCTGGGGAATGAGAATTAACGTTTTTTCAAAGCCCCAGTGTATTCCTGGGAATCTAGACTTCTATGTAAACGGTAAGGACTGTCCACAGGCTGAAGAAAGACCTCACCCTAAGTTCTCATATGCTGTTCAAATTGAAGCTTTGTTGAAGCAGAAAATAAAGGCCAAGGCAGAGGAATAAACTGCTTGGTTAAGTGGTGAGGGTGTGGCCAACTTATAATATGCATATTTTCTGTTTTTTATGCATATACTTAACTAGGAGAAAGTTCTTTGACTTAACTATTGTATGTAAGTTAAACATAACAAAAAAGCAAGGGCTACATTAATATAAAAATATGGAGCAATGTTGGCAAAGATTTCAGAGTGGGTAGCACCAAATTCTGCTCCTCTATATGAGCCATAAAAATGGTGAAAAACTTTCAGAATCAACTTTTGCAGAGCTGTGGAAATTAATCAAAGATGTGCATCAACCTAGAGAATGATTTTTCAAGGAGAATGGTGGATTTTAAGTAAGAACAGTAAATTTTGTGGAATTTTAACTTACCCTAGTCTAATGTTTTGGTCCTAAGCTCAATAGTAGCTGTGGAAAGAACAGCCAACATTTTCAATACTTGAGGGAGCATAACAGACTTCATTTAAGAGAGTTATAATTAATTGATCCTATCATTCAGAAGAATTGTAATTGTTTGTTCTGTCCTGTCTGGTCATTTCTGCAAAGGCTGGCTCAAAACGTTTGTCTTTATTTCTCCTTAATTCAAAATTAGCTTACTGCTAAAATTGCTTCCCAGGGAGCATTTGTTGAAAATGCATGCATGCGTGTTATGTCACTTTGGTTGTGTCTGACTTTGCAACCCTATGGATTGTAGCCTGCCAGGCTCCCCTGTCCATGGGATTCTCCAGGCAAGAATACTGGAGGGGGTTGCCATGCCCTCCTCCAGGGGATCTTCCCGATTCAGGGACTGAACCTGCCTCTCTCGTGACTCCTGCATTTAGGCAGATTCTTTACCACTGAGCCACCGGGGAAACCCTTATTGAAAATATTTACAGGCTACTGTGTTAGTTACTTCTGTCAGCAGCCATTTATTAGAGTTTGGGAAAATAATAGACTAATCAAAATGCTTGGGAAGAAAAGCTGGGGAATGAGAATTAACGTTTTTTCAAAGCCCCAGTGTATTCCTGGGAATCTAGACTTCTATGTAAACGGTAAGGACTGTCCACAGGCTGAAGAAAGACCTCACCCTAAGTTCTCATATGCTGTTCAAATTGAAGCTTTGTTGAAGCAGAAAATAAAGGCCAAGGCAGAGGAATAAACTGCTTGGTTAAGTGGTGAGGGTGTGGCCAACTTATAAAAAGCCTCTTGGCAAAATCTGGTAGATTTTTGGTTACTGATGTTCAAGGTAATCTCTGTCCAGTCATTTGGTGACCACTAAACTTTTGGAAGGGAGACCTCAGGGACCACACATGAAAAAAAGACTTTACAAAATTAGTTCAGCAAGTCATCTAAACAAATAATAGCTACAAGCAGTAGCTACAATGAATAATGGGGAGGAAAATCTGATTTCCAGAGTTGCCACCATATACTATTCAAAATATCCAGTTTTCACCTGGAAGATAATCTTCCAGAAGCAAATAGGAGGTATATAAAGAAAGAAGAAAATATGGACCATACACAGGAATACAAGAAATAATAGAAGCTATGTTTGAGGAAGCCAAGAATATAGACTTTCTATTCGATGGATTTAAAATAACTGTTTTGTGTTTAGAAAGCTAAATGAAACTATGTCCTCAGAAATAAAGGAAAATATCAGAACAATTTCTCACCAAATAAAGAATATCAATAGATAACATTCATAAAAAGGAATCAAATAGGAATTTAGTTCTGGAAAGGACAACTGAAATGAGAATTTCACGAGAGGGACTCAAGAACAGATCTTTCAAGCTGAAAAAGACATAATGTGTTGAAGGTAGATCTGTTGAGATTATTCAGCCTAAGGAATTGAAAGAAACAAAGAATGAAGAACAGTCAAAAGAGTCTCAGAGTCCTGTGGGAAACCATCAAGCATACCAGTATATGCATTCTGATAGGTAAGTGGAAAGGAATTGACAGTCTGGAATAAAACCCATTTGTCTATGGCTCATTGATTTTTAACATGGGTGCCAAAATTACTCAGTCTAGAGAAAATAGTCTTTTAAAGAAATAGTACTATTATAAGTGAATATCCACCTTACTTTACATCATATATAAAAATTAACTCAAAATGGATCAATAATCTAAGTGTAAAAGCTAAAACTATAAAACTTGGGACTTCCCTGATGGTCTGATGGTCTGGTGGTTACGACTCTACCTTCCAGTGAGGAAGATGTGGCTTTGATCTCTAGTCTGGTAGCTAAGACCCACATGCTGAGAAGCAACTATGCCTGCATGCTGCAACTACAGAGCCCACATCCCCTGGAGCCCACATGCCACAACTAGAGAGCAGCCTGCATGGAGCAACCAAGATCCCACGTGCTGCTTACAACTAAGACCTGATTGAGACAAAAATAAATAAATTAAAAAGGAAAAACAACTATAAACTTCTTACAAGGAAGCATAGGGGACCTTAGAATGGGCAAAAGTTTCTCAGATGTGACACCAAAAGCACAACCACAGGGAAAAAAGATAAATTGGACTTTATCAAAATTAAGAACTTTTGTTTATCAAAGGATACTATCAAGATAGTAAAAGATAATCTTCAAAATGGGTGATGTTTTTAAAAATTAATTATCTGATAAGAGTCTAGTATATACAGCATATAAAGAACTAGCATTAATCCTAACCCCAACCCTAATAATAAGAAAACCACAAAAAGCCCCATATAAAACTGAAACAGGGCTTCCCTGGTGGTCCAGTGGGTGGACACCGCCTTGCAATGCAAGGCGCCAGTTCGATCGTGGGTAAGGGGGGCACCGCTGAATAAATTTTCAAGGACAACTGAAATGAGAATTTCGAGAGGGACTCAAGAACAGATCTTTCAAGCTGAAAAAGACATAATGTGTTGAAGGTAGATCTGTTGAGATTATTCAGCCTAAGGAATTGAAAGAAACAAAGAATGAAGAACAGTCAAAAGAGTCTCAGAGTCCTGTGGGAAACCATCAAGCATACCAGTATATGCATTCTGATAGGTAAGTGGAAAGGAATTGACAGTCTGGAATAAAACCCATTTGTCTATGGCTCATTGATTTTTAACATGGGTGCCAAAATTACTCAGTCTAGAGAAAATAGTCTTTTAAAGAAATAGTACTATTATAAGTGAATATCCACCTTACTTTACATCATATATAAAAATTAACTCAAAATGGATCAATAATCTAAGTGTAAAAGCTAAAACTATAAAACTTGGGACTTCCCTGATGGTCTGATGGTCTGGTGGTTACGACTCTACCTTCCAGTGAGGAAGATGTGGCTTTGATCTCTAGTCTGGTAGCTAAGACCCACATGCTGAGAAGCAACTATGCCTGCATGCTGCAACTACAGAGCCCACATCCCCTGGAGCCCACATGCCACAACTAGAGAGCAGCCTGCATGGAGCAACCAAGATCCCACGTGCTGCTTACAACTAAGACCTGATTGAGACAAAAATAAATAAATTAAAAAGGAAAAACAACTATAAACTTCTTACAAGGAAGCATAGGGGACCTTAGAATGGGCAAAAGTTTCTCAGATGTGACACCAAAAGCACAACCACAGGGAAAAAAGATAAATTGGACTTTATCAAAATTAAGAACTTTTGTTTATCAAAGGATACTATCAAGATAGTAAAAGATAATCTTCAAAATGGGTGATGTTTTTAAAAATTAATTATCTGATAAGAGTCTAGTATATACAGCATATAAAGAACTAGCATTAATCCTAACCCCAACCCTAATAATAAGAAAACCACAAAAAAGCCCCATATAAAAACTGAAACAGGGGCTTCCCCTGGTGGTCCAGTGGGTAAGGACACCGCCTTGCAATGCAAGGGGCGCCAGTTCGATCCCTGGCCTGGGAAGATCCCACGTGCCGCGGAGCGGCTGGACTGATGTGTCCAATTGCTGAGCCGGAGCTCTGGAGCGCATGCGCCCTGAGCTGGTGCTCTGCAGCGACAGACGCCACCATGATGGGAGGCCCACAGGAGCCAAAGAACAAAGACGGATGAAAATAGAGAAATGAAAGACCAATAGAAGTGGCCCACTCGCTCTCCTCCCTCCCCAACCTGACCCCCCGCCCAAAATAAAATAAATAAATAAATCTTTAAAAAAAAAAAAACTGACACAGGATTTGAATAGATATTTCTTCAAAGAAGATGTGCAGATATTGAATAAGCACAAGATGTATAACATTATTAGATTTTCTGCTAAGTAGCTTCAGTCATGTCTGACTCTTTGCAATCCTGTGGACTATAGCCTGTCAGGCTCCTCTGTCCACAGGATTCTGCAGGCAAGAATACTGGATTGGGTAGTCATGCCCTTCTCCAGGGGATCTTCCCATCTCAGGGATTGAACCATTGTCTCTTGAGACTCTTGCATTGTAGGTGGACTCTTTACCGCTTAGCCACTGGGGAAGTCCCACTAGATTTTACAGAATTGCAAATCAGAACCACAGTGGGAAACCCCTGTTTATCACTAGGATGGATATGATGAGAAAATCTGATAATAATAAGTGTTAGTGAGGTACAGAAATCAGAGCCCTCATACATTTTTGGTGAGAATACATAATGGTTGAGTGCATAGTGGAAAACAACCTGGTGGTTCCTTAAAAGTTCTCCTAGATATACAAAGAAGAGAAAACTGCTGTTCATGTAAGATCTTGTACGCAAAAGCTCATATCAACATTATTCATTATAGCAAAAAGTAAGATTAACCCAAATGTCTATTAGCTGATGAACAGATCAAGAAAATGTTGTGTATCCATAAAATAGAGTATTATTCAACTATAAAATGATTAAGTAGTGATATATGCTGCAATATGGTTGGAGTATAAACCTTAAAAATATTGTGCTAAAGAAGGCTGACACAAAAGGCCACATATTCCATTTATATGAAATGTCTGTTTTAATCCATTTAAATTTGCGTATAGGTTGAAAGTTGATTAGCAGTTGCCATGGGAAGGGGAGAGAGGAGGATTGGGACTAACCACCCATAGTTTCAGGAACTCTCTTAGTGTCGATGAAAATGTATTGGAATTAGTGTTGAAGGTTGCATAGCACAGTGAATATCTTACAACTCCCTGTAGTATATACTTTAAAATGGTGAATTTTGTGCTATGTGAATTCTGACTCAGTAAAAAATATGGAAAGTTACAGCATTAAACTATAAATAAAATAACTTGTAATCTCATGACCTTAACATACATGTTAATATTTTGGTAAAATAGTATGTGATCTCTCTCTCTCTTCACATAGATAAACATACAATCTTTGTGCATAAAACAGAAAAGGAAATATTTTTGCAAATATGTTATTTCCACAATCTTTAAATCCTGCCTTTTTACTTAATAGTGATGCATAAATATTTTTCATGTTAACACACTTGTTTTAAACATTTTAAATCAATTTTATCAGTTCAGTCAGTCATAATTTAAAGATTTTTCAATTAATATTTTGAAACTTTTAGGTTATATATGAAATTTTATAATTATAGATATAATCATGATAAAATTTTCCCTTAATAGAGAATTCAGGAATTAATTTTGCCTATTATAACCTCTTTAAAGCATTTGCTTCATACTTATGAAGTATTTCTTCAAATGGCATATAAATTTACACTATTGCATGGAAAGTGCATTCTTATACACTTTATAGTATTTTGCTCTTTCAACATAAGGAAGAAAAAAACATTGCAAATTTATAAATAAAACAAAGGAGAAGTAAATGGAGAAGGAAATGACTACCTACTCTAGTAATCTTGCTGGGAGAGAGAATCCCATAGACTGAGGAGCATGGCGGGCTACAGTCCACAGGATTGCAAAGAGTCAGACACAATTTAGTGACTAAAACACCATCACCATACTTTTATTTCACTAGTACTTTGAGAAATTATACATTTTTACTCTAGTTAATTATTGCATTTTTTATCAGTGGGGTCTGTTTTTGTGCTTTTTAAAACATAATAGTATCTGTTAATTTTGGAAATTTTTATTATGGCTCTCTCTCTCTCTGCTTTTTATAAAAATGGTGATCTGTTTTCCATAATGTCATATCCAAAATATAGAAGCAAAATTTTAAGGACTTTTAACTGCCTGCAAATATTTGTGTTTGGATTAAAATTTAGAAGGAAGAAGGAAAATCTTGTTATTGTGTCATTGTGAGAAACTGCTTTAAAGATTCACTAATGACCCTCTAATGCCAGTTGAAAAGGGAAATTTATAAAGCAGAAAATTGAATACATAGAATTAATAAAACAAATTCAAGGCCAGATAATTGCAATAGGAAGAGGACACCTTCCTGGAAAATGTAGTTAGAAAAAATGAGAGATGAGGGAAAGAAAAAATGAAAGTGAAGAAAATATATAAGATTGAAAATACAAAGTTATATAAAACAATAAACACAAAGAAGTTTTGAAAAATAACAGAGTTCTGTATACAATTCTCTTCTAATACATTTGAAAAACTCAAGATACTTATTTTTCAAAAAAACTCATGGCTAAAATTGTTTCAGGATGTAGGAAAATGAAGAGATCAGAAGCTGTGGAAGAAAGTAAAAGAGTTGTTGAATTAGATCGAAGAACTCTTTCCTTACTGAGATAGTTTTGTACTGGGATGCTTTTCAATATTTCAGGTACAAATCTTTTATTTTTCATAGGAAGTATATTAAAAGGGATAGCTTTCTTGTTTCTATAACTAAGATACTATAATTCTGATAAAACCTGACAAGAATAGAACAAAAAGTACACAAATTGATTTTACTTGTAAATATTGATGCAGATAGTCCTATATGTTCCTGAGAAAATTTAGGAATAAACAAGAAAGATGACATATCTCAGGAATGCCAGGATGGTTGATCATCAAGTATGAAATAACCCAGATTAATAGATATCATCAAAAGGTAGTGTAAGGCTACCCTGGTGGTCCAGTGGGTAAAGAGTCCGTCTTGCCATGCATGGAGCACCGGTTCGATCCCTGGCACAGGGAGATCCCATATGCCACAGAGTGGCTGGACCGGTGTGTCTGATTATGAGCTAGCACTCTGGAGCACATGCGCCCAGAGTTGGTGCTCTGCAACGAGAGAGACCATAGTGATGGGAGGCCTACACAGGCCAAAGAATTAAGATGGATGAAAATAAATAAATGAAAGACCAATAAAAGAGGCCAAAATTAAAAAAAAAAAAATTCAAATTAAAAAAAATGTAATTCAGAATGCATTAAAGATTAAAAGGCTGAGAGTAAGAGAGCAATAAAAATTTTTTTTTTTAAATAGAGAGTAACCATTCAAACCCTGAGTCAGATTATACTCTGTCAAACTTTAAAGGTATTTTTGTTAATATCAGAAAAAGTTCTAGGCAGTTCATTAATAACATGCAAGCAAGCAAGCAACCAAATCCCCAAATAAAAGGTAATTTTGGTAAAGAGGAGATAAAAGTATGCTTATCTGATGATCGGTAATCTGGATAACCTGAAAGATTTAATTGAAAAATGATTGAAACTAATAAAGACTTCTTAGAAGTAGATCAGAAGTCAGTAAACTGTTTCTGTGAAGGACTGGAGAGTAAATATTTTAGGTTTTTAGGACCATGTGGTCTCTGTTGTAGCTACTCAGTTCTGCTGTCGTATTGTGAAAGCAGCCATAGACAGTAACCGAATGCATCTGGATGTGCGCTGATAAAGCATTATTTAAAGAACACACTGCCTTTCAGAACTGACTTGAAGGATTTAGTGTTTTGACCCTTGAAATAGACAGTCACGTTCTACTAACTTCAGTATCACTCAGAAATTATATCACCAATCAGAAATCACAGTAGGGAAATAAGGCCATTTATTAATAGCAACAAAATAAAAATACCTATGCAAACTCAACAGGAAATGTGCAAAATCAACATGGCAAAATTATACAGTTGTATTTAGGAGTAGAAAGGGTCATCTGAAAATTGAATGAAAAACCATGATCTTTGATGGAAACCTGTATGATATAATGATGGAAATTTTGCCCAAATATGTCATAGTTTTAGAGAAGTTCCAACTGTTTTTTTTTAACTTGACATTGTCTGAAGTTCAATGGGAAAAATTAACTACAAGAGATAGCAAATAATTCCTGACAGAATTGGAGAGAACTTGGTTTAGGGACAGAGTATAACTTTTTTGATGCTTTTGGCTGCAAGTAACCGAAAACTAGTCTTAAAATGGTTAACATAGTAAAGTTTATTGACTTACATAATTTGAAATTTAGTCATACATTGAATTCAAATTACTGCCCTAAGTTTTGTCTTCCTCTGAGAGTTACCTTTATTCAGACATAGTAACATCAGAGGAAAAACACATTTTTTTTTTCCTGGGGCACTTGCCTAATAGGAAGGAAATTTGCTAGTCTCATAAAATGAGTTTAGATGCTTTCCATCTTTTTTTTTTTTTAATAAATTGTGAGATTTTATATGAAAAAGTTCTCTGTTTCTTGGAGGAACCATATTAGATGACTGTTTTTGTCTTCTTAGTGAATATGGGATAATCCTTATCTTTTTAATGTGTTTGCTTTGAATTCTGTTTTGTCTGATGTTATTATTATTCTGTTAGCTTTATTTCTATTAATATTTGTCTGGAATACCTTTTGTTACCCTTTGTATTCAGCACATCTTTTCCACTTGTTTTAGGTATAGACCTTATGAATGCCATATTATTTGTTTAAAAAATGCAAACATGAGTCTAATTACTTAACATTTATTGTGATTAATAAAAAAATTTGTGTGTATTTCAGCCATCGTATCTACTGGTGTGTGTTTTCTGTCTGCAATGATTTTCTTTGTGTTTTTCCTTCTCTTTGTTATTATTTTCTTCTTTACATTCTTCTTAGAATAAACACAGTTTTCTTTGTTGATTTTTTTCCCTACTTTTTTTTTTTGAAGGTACAAATTCTGTTTTTATTTATTTATTTTTTTGCTAAAGTTAAATATTTTAAATTCATACTTCAACGTATATTTTCATGGTAAACTCTGAAGGAAAATAGCATTCCTGAATGTCTTAGTAATATTTAATGAACCTCAGTATTTTATTTCTGGTCTTCACAGAGTTCCATTACTTGTGGTACAGTGACACATTTGTGAATACTACTTTTGATATCTTCCTCTGTTTGAGAGACCAAGGTTGCAGCATTTATTCAGCCTTGGGCCAGAAGTGCCCTTTGACTTTATAACTTGTAAAAATTATCCAAAGATCCTGATCATAATGACCACAAAGGTATATGTATAAGAATATTAATTTCAAAGTCAATTTATATTTACAAAAATAAGATTCATTGTATGCGTTTGCCATTAATAAAATGTTAAAAGAAAATTTGTCTGTATTTATGTGGTAACTATTATTGAGCATCATTCAAGTGGTGTTCTATGGAGTATTTAATGCCATAGAAAGATATTGACTATATGTTTAATATAAAATATTTTGTACAATATCTGTTTTACAGAAAATTGTGGACTAGAATGAAATATACCACAAGATTGATAATGATTATGTGTGAATTAGGGAATTATGATTCATTTTTTTTCTTTTTCTTGTATTGCTATATTTAAAAAAATACATGCCTTGTATAAGTTGCAAAATTTTTTAATTAATTAATTTTTTTAATTGAAGGATAATTGCCTTGTAGAATTTTGTTGAGTGTGTTTAGTATCCTCGACCCTGGTTTAGATATTTGAGACAAAGACATAGATGGGTATAAATTCTCAGTTTATAAATTTTAGTAAGTAGTTAATTTCATTTATTTCCCTCTATCTGAACTTAAGTTCTTGTCTCTGATCTCAATAAACTGGGTTGTAGAAATAATCTCAGTAATTCAAGTTTTCCTCAGTCATCTCAGAGTCCTTATCTCTTGCTTTAATTTTTTTTGTTTTTTTGGTGGGGAGGTAGATTATATCATCATCTATCCATGTTGATATTCCTTCATCTCTGTCTAAACCCTGGCCTTGGTCCATGAAGATCGCTGTTTGTCCTTTTCTTTACCATCACAGGGACTCATTAGTCTAGCCACTTTCCTGTTCTTCTTGAGAGCATGATAAGCATGTGCCCCTTTCCATATCTTGTGGAACAATGGGGAGCACTGTGACTGTTGGAAACCTATGTTTCTAGATTACAAATGTAGCCATTTCTGTTTTCTGCTCCTATTTCCTGCTGGAGTTGGTGGACATAGAAAGACATCCCAGAAAGGGAAACACGGAACACTTCTGCTCTCCTGTTCTCCAGACGTCTGGAGTTTCATTGACTTAAGCCATCAGATCTCAGTTAGTGGGAAGTATTGCTGTTCAGGGCTGTTTTTCAAAGACCTACAAGTATCTACTCTCTTGCTTCACATCTGACTTTCTTCCTCTGATTGTGGAATCTTTAGTTTGGGATGGGAAAATAGGTTCTTACTCCAGAGCTGTTGTTTGCTGCATAAATTTGAAGTTTCAGGTTCTTTAGGGTTGAGGCTTTGGTAACTCAGCCTTCCAAATTTCTGTAATCCAAATAAGTTTTTAAAATTCAAAAGCCATGATTTGCTTGATTTGAATCTTTCACTGTTTCTCAGTGCAGTCAAAGGTACTGCATGAAGAAGGGAAATTGAAAATAAAGAAAATACAGGAAAATTAGTTTAATATCTTGAAATATTACCCCATTACATAAGAATAAAATCCACATTCTTCCATCAGTCTCTGTTAATGATAACAGAGTTCTTTTCCTGAAACATAAATATGGCTATTATTTTTCTTGAAAGCTTCAGCAAGTCCCCATTGGTTATAGATTACTTTTTCCCATAATTGGTCTCAGGTTATCTTTGTGGCCTTCCCCCCTCCCCCAACTGGTTCTTATACTGCTGCCATGTAAGATTTACTTGTTTTTCTCCAAATACACCATTTTCACTTTATGCTTCTGTGACATTGCTCATGCTCTTTCCTCAAGAGTGTGTTGCCTATCCTACCTTCTTGAGCTGGAGAAATAATACTCATACTTCAAAGCTCAGCATTGCTATGAGATCAAAGTCTTCATGAATTTCTCTTCCTCTTTCTACAGCATCAGCACAATTTCAGCCTTGCCCAAAGTAATAAAGAGTTGGCAGTCCTTAAACATAACTTCCAGGCCCTCTTATCTATATTCTCTATTTTCTCTGGAGGCAGTCTTTTTTTGTGTGTGTGGTGGGGGGATGCGGAGGTGGCAGGCCACTTCTATTGGTCTTTCATTTATCTGGTTTTCATCCATCTTTGTTCCTTGGCCCATGTAGGCCTCCCATCGCAGTGGCCTCTGTTGTCGCAGAGCACCAGCTCTGGGCGCATGTGCTCCAGAGCTCCGGCTCGGTAATTGGACACATTGGTCCAGCTGCTCCGTGGCATGTGGGATCTTCCCAGGCCAGGGACTGAACTGGTGCCCCTTGCACTGCAAGGCGGTGTCCTTACACACTGGACCACCAGGGAAGCCCTGGAGGCAGTCTTATTCATACCTTTGGCTTTGATTATTCTGTACATTCCCCAAATAATATTCCTAACTGAAATATTTCACATAACCTGCTGGCTTCTCTTCACATCCATTTGGATGTCTCTCAACATCTCAATCATTTTAAAATTGAACTTTTAGGTACTCAAATATTTGGTGAATAGAAGATTAAAATAGGATCAGATACCCTTTTGGGATAAATTTGAAGAAGGGTTGAGGTAACTATAAAGATCAAAAATTTTTAAAATCTTTGAAATCTTTCACTGTTTCTCAGTGCAGTCAAAGGTACTGCATGAAGGAAATTGAAAATAAAGAAAATACAGGAAAATTAGTTTAATATCTTGAAATATTACCCCATTACATAAGAATAAAATCCACATTCTTCCATCAGTCTCTGTTAATGATAACAGAGTTCTTTTCCTGAAACATAAATATGGCTATTATTTTTCTTGAAAGCTTCAGCAAGTCCCCATTGGTTATAGATTACTTTTTCCCATAATTGGTCTCAGGTTATCTTTGTGGCCTTCCCCCCTCCCCCAACTGGTTCTTATACTGCTGCCATGTAAGATTTACTTGTTTTTCTCCAAATACACCATTTTCACTTTATGCTTCTGTGACATTGCTCATGCTCTTTCCTCAAGAGTGTGTTGCCTATCCTACCTTCTTGAGCTGGAGAAATAATACTCATACTTCAAAGCTCAGCATTGCTATGAGATCAAAGTCTTCATGAATTTCTCTTCCTCTTTCTACAGCATCAGCACAATTTCAGCCTTGCCCAAAGTAATAAAGAGTTGGCAGTCCTTAAACATAACTTCCAGGCCCTCTTATCTATATTCTCTATTTTCTCTGGAGGCAGTCTTTTTTTGTGTGTGTGGTGGGGGGATGCGGAGGTGGCAGGCCACTTCTATTGGTCTTTCATTTATCTGGTTTTCATCCATCTTTGTTCCTTGGCCCATGTGGGCCTCCCATCGCAGTGGCCTCTGTTGTCGCAGAGCACCAGCTCTGGGCGCATGTGCTCCAGAGCTCCGGCTCGGTAATTGGACACATTGGTCCAGCTGCTCCGTGGCATGTGGGATCTTCCCAGGCCAGGGACTGAACTGGTGCCCCTTGCACTGCAAGGCGGTGTCTTTACCCACTGGACCACCAGGGAAGCCCTGGAGGCAGTCTTATTCATACCTTTGGCTTTGATTATTCTGTACATTCCCCAAATAATATTCCTAACTGAAATATTTCACATAACCTGCTGGCTTCTCTTCACATCCATTTGGATGTCTCTCAAGCATCTCAATCTCATTTGTTCAAAATTGAACTTTTTAGGTACTCAAATATTTGGTGAATAGAAGATTAAAATAGGATCCAGATTACCCCCTTTTGGGATCCTTGCTGCTTTCCCAATGCAGCTTGGGTTGTTATCATTCTCTGACTGTATGAATCAAACTGTATGCCTTTCTTATACTACCGTCTTGTATAATACAGACATATTCCTTCAGATGTGTAAGGAGTGCTTTTTTCAGTGTGTACTTCAACAGCCGATGAGAATGCTTCCTCACCTGACATTTTCATCCTCTAAGTGCAAGCTTTGGAGTAAAGCATTGCTGGGTTTACATTGCGACATGGCCACTTATTAGTTGCATGATCTTGAGGAGGTTACCTATCCTGTATAAGCCTCCGCTGTCTCATCTACAAAATGTGAAAAATAATACCTAGATCACTGTGTTGTTGTGCTGAGCATTCAAATTAATATGTATAGTAATAGTACCTAGTATAGGCTTAGTCCAGGCTAAGTTCTCATATTTATTTTATCTTTTTTTTTTTTTCCTCTGTACTTAGAAAATCCTTTACTTGCACTTCTCTTTCAGTGTCTCTTTCTTTTTTGTTTTTATCACAGTTGTTCATATTCTGTCTTCTTGACTAGTCATGGGAAGAGCCATGACTTTTCATCTCCAGAAAGTCACATCATGGTTTAATAAAAGTGTCTTTGAATGAATGAATGAACAAATGAATGAATAACTAGAGATACCACCTTTGATTCTGTTTTATCCTTTGATATAGTTGAGCTTTTTCCAGGCTTCTTGTTCAACCAGGTATTTTACTTAACACAAAATTCATTTATTTATTGGATATTGCTTTAAGGAATTATAATATTTCATGTGCAAAAGCTGGGAGTTCACACATTTTTTAAATCTTGTCATTGGAACTCAGAGAAATTCAAGTTAAGAAGAAATCCTAGTAGTTAACATTGATCCCTAGGGGATTTTCATAGATACTCAAGTTTTATGACCTGCTTCAGCTTGCTTTTTGGTTTAAAAATGTGTCCTACAGCTCTCTGTGGTAAGACAGCCCACTGCATTATTGATTTAAAAGTCAATAAAGAGGAGTGGTGAATCATAATATATCACTTTTTATTCCTAAACTATTGCCTATTCCTTCTTAAATATGACAGTAACTAAACTTGAAAGTTGCCTCCACCTTTGCTAAGGTAAAATTCTACTCCTTTCCACTGATGGAAGAGTTTCTGAAATGAAGTAAACTAATTGCACGGCTCTTTTGGCATCTGTTGTCCCCATTAACTGTAATGGAGGAAATGAACGTCAAAGCATACATAACTCCAGGCTCTTGACTACATGATTTACTCCAGTGTTTTCCCAGAAATGCTGATGGACTGTAAAAGGCAGAGGACACCCACTGAAATTTATTAACAAGCTAGAGAGCAGCTGTTCTGTGAGTTGCAAACCAAAGCAAATGTTAAGCTGTTGAACAGCCCTTTTGTTTTTTTGTGACCCACTACAAAAGGGCTTTATTATAACCTTAGCTTTGGAAGTATGCCTTCTTGTAGATTGAAGGAGATACCCAAAGGACAGATGGAAATTTGTATTTAGTAGTGATTACCATCTTGGAGCCTCAGGGTGATCTTTTTTTTTTTTTTTCCATTTACAAAATGTTCTTAAAGGCATTCTGTATCTTTGAAGTTACTCATTCAACATCTCCCAATATTGGCTGTGGGGTATAAAGGAAACAGCAGTTTTTGGAGTACAAAATGAAGAAAGGATTGTGTAGAAGTCAATCTGGTTAGTCAGGCACATTTTAGAAGGAGACATTTGTGTTTACATTGCCTCTCAAGAATTTTGAGAAATGCTCTTTCTAATTTTTTTCTTCCTATCATATTCTTTAGGACTTGTGTTTGTGAGCCTCAATGGATTACTCCCACTAAGAATTTTTTCCTATTTCTCAACATTTGTAACGTAATGTTCATATCAGTCATTTCACTCTGATATACAGTCTCATCTTATTTATTCAAACATTTCAGTGTTCCTATCTCATATGCTTGATGATGGGATTATAAAGTCCCTGCTTATCAGATTTGTGTCTTCAGCATCATTTTCATATCTGTCACATTGTTTCTTATCAAAGGTACATTGTTATTTATTGCACGTTGTAGGCAACAGTAATTGTATGGTAAATGATTGTGCTATAGGTGTCATTTTACTATTTTGAACAGAGGTGCATTATTCAAGAAAATCCATAGTATTTATTCTTGATAGTAGATTTTCTAAATTACCATTCTGATTATAAGTAAATATTTTCCATTTGCAGCAACATGGATGAACCTAGAGGTTATCATACTAAGTGAAGTAAATCAGACAAAGACAAATATCATATGATAACATTTCTTTGTGGAACGCATACATAATTTCCAGGGGCTCTTGACTACATGATTTACTCCAGTGTTTTCCCAGAAATGCTGATGGACTGTAAAAGGCAGAGGACACCCACTGAAATTTATTAACAAGCTAGAGAGCAGCTGTTCTGTGAGTTGCAAACCAAAGCAAATGTTAAGCTGTTGAACAGCCCTTTTGTTTTTTTGTGACCCACTACAAAAGGGCTTTATTATAACCTTAGCTTTGGAAGTATGCCTTCTTGTAGATTGAAGGAGATACCCAAAGGACAGATGGAAATTTGTATTTAGTAGTGATTACCATCTTGGAGCCTCAGGGTGATCTTTTTTTTTTTTTTTCCATTTACAAAATGTTCTTAAAGGCATTCTGTATCTTTGAAGTTACTCATTCAACATCTCCCAATATTGGCTGTGGGGTATAAAGGAAACAGCAGTTTTTGGAGTACAAAATGAAGAAAGGATTGTGTAGAAGTCAATCTGGTTAGTCAGGCACATTTTAGAAGGAGACATTTGTGTTTACATTGCCTCTCAAGAATTTTGAGAAATGCTCTTTCTAATTTTTTTCTTCCTATCATATTCTTTAGGACTTGTGTTTGTGAGCCTCAATGGATTACTCCCACTAAGAATTTTTTCCTATTTCTCAACATTTGTAACGTAATGTTCATATCAGTCATTTCACTCTGATATACAGTCTCATCTTATTTATTCAAACATTTCAGTGTTCCTATCTCATATGCTTGATGATGGGATTATAAAGTCCCTGCTTATCAGATTTGTGTCTTCAGCATCATTTTCATATCTGTCACATTGTTTCTTATCAAAGGTACATTGTTATTTATTGCACGTTGTAGGCAACAGTAATTGTATGGTAAATGATTGTGCTATAGGTGTCATTTTACTATTTTGAACAGAGGTGCATTATTCAAGAAAATCCATAGTATTTATTCTTGATAGTAGATTTTCTAAATTACCATTCTGATTATAAGTAAATATTTTCCATTTGCAGCAACATGGATGAACCTAGAGGTTATCATACTAAGTGAAGTAAATCAGACAAAGACAAATATCATATGATAACATTTCTTTGTGGAATCTAAAAAGAAAAATACAAATGAATTTATTTACTAAACAGAGACAGACCCACAGACATAGAAAACCAGCTTATGGTTGCCAAAAGAGAAAGAGGGGGAGAGAGATAAATTAGGAATTTGGGATTAGCTGATACACACTACTGTATATAAAATAGATAACCACGAAAGACCTACTCTATAGTGTAAGAAACTATTCAATATTTTATAATAATATATAAGGGAAAAAAAGCTAAAAACCAGTATATATTCTAATACCATATGTATATGCCAACATATATATGTTAACTGAATCACTGTGCTGTACATCTGTAAATCACCTTTACTTCAGTTTAAAAAATACTCAATACTTTAAGACATTAAATGCCACAGGCATCATTTCCATTCTGAAGAACAGTGTAAGAACTGTTCAAATCAATTTTAAGAAGACTCTAAGGCCCTCTCTTGCTTATATAGTAGGCGTTCTTCCTTTTGTATTGATTGTTCTCTCAAGAATGCTCCCTGGTCTGTCACTCAAACATGCTTACTAGATCATGTCTGGCACTGGTTGCATATCCTTTATTTTCTGTCATTTCTTGCCTTTGTCCTACTCTTCTGTCTTTTCCAGGCTTCCTTGGTGGCTCAAACGGTAAAGAATCTGCCTTCAATGTGGGAGACTGGGTTGGGAAGATCCCCTGGGGAAAGGAAAGGCTACCCACTCCAGTATTCTTGCCTGGAGAATTCCATGACTTGTCCATGGGTGGCAACGAGCCAGACACGGCTGTGCAACTTCACTTCTAGCATCATTTTCATATCTGTCACATTGTTTCTTATCAAAGGTACATTGTTATTTATTGCACGTTGTAGGCAACAGTAATTGTATGGTAAATGATTGTGCTATAGGTGTCATTTTACTATTTTGAACAGAGGTGCATTATTCAAGAAAATCCATAGTATTTATTCTTGATAGTAGATTTTCTAAATTACCATTCTGATTATAAGTAAATATTTTCCATTTGCAGCAACATGGATGAACCTAGAGGTTATCATACTAAGTGAAGTAAATCAGACAAAGACAAATATCATATGATAACATTTCTTTGTGGAATCTAAAAAGAAAAATACAAATGAATTTATTTACTAAACAGAGACAGACCCACAGACATAGAAAACCAGCTTATGGTTGCCAAAAGAGAAAGAGGGGGAGAGAGATAAATTAGGAATTTGGGATTAGCTGATACACACTACTGTATATAAAATAGATAACCACGAAAGACCTACTCTATAGTGTAAGAAACTATTCAATATTTTATAATAATATATAAGGGAAAAAAAGCTAAAAACCAGTATATATTCTAATACCATATGTATATGCCAACATATATATGTTAACTGAATCACTGTGCTGTACATCTGTAAATCACCTTTACTTCAGTTTAAAAAATACTCAATACTTTAAGACATTAAATGCCACAGGCATCATTTCCATTCTGAAGAACAGTGTAAGAACTGTTCAAATCAATTTTAAGAAGACTCTAAGGCCCTCTCTTGCTTATATAGTAGGCGTTCTTCCTTTTGTATTGATTGTTCTCTCAAGAATGCTCCCTGGTCTGTCACTCAAACATGCTTACTAGATCATGTCTGGCACTGGTTGCATATCCTTTATTTTCTGTCATTTCTTGCCTTTGTCCTACTCTTCTGTCTTTTCCAGGCTTCCTTGGTGGCTCAAACGGTAAAGAATCTGCCTTCAATGTGGGAGACTGGGTTGGGAAGATCCCCTGGGGAAAGGAAAGGCTACCCACTCCAGTATTCTTGCCTGGAGAATTCCATGACTTGTCCATGGGTGGCAAAGAGCCAGACACGGCTGTGCAACTTCACTTCTACTTTCTGTCTTTTCTATTTGGCCTGGCACTAACTTCCTGACCTGATTTCATCCCCAAAGATATACTTTACCATTGCGTGCTGATCTGGTAAATCTCTTTACTGATGCCTGACCTCTAGAATTCTATCTCTAGAAGGGGCCTTGGGCACTGTTTGCCCAGGGGAAATGGTAGAATAAGAAAGGATGGAGCTGAAAATTGTTATTGGAAAAATTCTAAGAAGCTGAGGACAATAAAATATTTAAATATCTGTATTTGGAGCAAGAATTAAAAGGACTGGGACAGACAGCAACCAAAAAATGAAACTAATCAATTCTTATTTGACATCTTCTGCACATTTCTTAATGTTTTCTCAGTGTCACCTTGTTATGATGTTATTCCTCTGTACTCCAGTCCATAATGACTCCTTTCTGCCATTTCTAAGCCCCATGTCATGAACTGCATTTACAATAATTATGTCTTATGAATAAAGATCATACATAGTTTGAAATCAACCAGGATGCAAGCTCTCAGTGGGGGCAACTTTCTTGAGCCCGAAAAATTCCATTTTATGGTGTTGAAATAATCTGAAACTGTGATTTTAGAATCATTTCAGTCATCTTTGAGAGTTTTAAGGGGCAGGAGATAGGCATCTGTGGTTGGTGATTTAACAGAGAGAGGAAGATGGATTCCTGACAGCACAGAACTGTAATCTGGGCATGTTTTCCTGGCAAGATTCTAGACTAGATTGTGAAATAAGTATCTTATGCACACTAAGAAAACAAAATGGTAATCACTAGGAACCAGATGGTTTCTTCTAGGAATAAGTCATGCTAAAATAACCTCATTTGACTTTTTGTTGCATTACTAGTTTGATAGATAGAAAGCTGTCTTGTTTTTGCAAACATTTGAAAATCTCTAACGTGTTATTCATTTAGAATAGATAGGAATATGTGGGCTGGGTGATAATAAAGTTAAATAAGTTTTATAATTGTTTGACCAATTGTAAACTGAGTACATTGATTATTAAATCAGTGCCAGATGGTTTTCTCTAATGATACCCTGCGCTCTGTTCTTGGTCATGTTCTGATAAGCAATTTTTATCAAAGACTACAGATTTCTAGGAATACATTCTTATAAAGTATGCAGATGACATAGCAAGTGTAAAGGGAGTGTGTTATTGACTCAATCGTGTCTGACTCTTTGTGACCGTTTGGACTGTAGCTCATCTGCTCCTCTGTCCAAGGGATTTTCCAGGTAAGCATACTGGAGTTGGTAGCCATTCCCTTTTCCAGGGGATTATCCTGACCCAGGTATCAAACCCAGGTCTCCTGCATTGCAGGCAGATTCTTTATCGATTGAGCCACCAGGGAAGCCTATGCAAATGACACGGGCACCCCAGACCACAAGTGGTAAAACATGGGTATGAGGTGGGAACAAATGAAAGTTTGAATGTACTAGTAGCACAATATTTTTTCCCAACAAAAGCTAATCAATTCTTATTTGACATCTTCTGCACATTTCTTAATGTTTTCTCAGTGTCACCTTGTTATGATGTTATTCCTCTGTACTCCAGTCCATAATGACTCCTTTCTGCCATTTCTAAGCCCCATGTCATGAACTGCATTTACAATAATTATGTCTTATGAATAAAGATCATACATAGTTTGAAATCAACCAGGATGCAAGCTCTCAGTGGGGGCAACTTTCTTGAGCCCGAAAATTCCATTTTATGGTGTTGAAATAATCTGAAACTGTGATTTTAGAATCATTTCAGTCATCTTTGAGAGTTTTAAGGGGCAGGAGATAGGCATCTGTGGTTGGTGATTTAACAGAGAGGGAAGATGGATTCCTGACAGCACAGAACTGTAATCTGGGCATGTTTTCCTGGCAAGATTCTAGACTAGATTGTGAAATAAGTATCTTATGCACACTAAGAAAACAAAATGGTAATCACTAGGAACCAGATGGTTTCTTCTAGGAATAAGTCATGCTAAAATAACCTCATTTGACTTTTTGTTGCATTACTAGTTTGATAGATAGAAAGCTGTCTTGTTTTTGCAAACATTTGAAAATCTCTAACGTGTTATTCATTTAGAATAGATAGGAATATGTGGGCTGGGTGATAATAAAGTTAAATAAGTTTTATAATTGTTTGACCAATTGTAAACTGAGTACATTGATTATTAAATCAGTGCCAGATGGTTTTCTCTAATGATACCCTGCGCTCTGTTCTTGGTCATGTTCTGATAAGCAATTTTTATCAAAGACTACAGATTTCTAGGAATACATTCTTATAAAGTATGCAGATGACATAGCAAGTGTAAAGGGAGTGTGTTATTGACTCAATCGTGTCTGACTCTTTGTGACCGTTTGGACTGTAGCTCATCTGCTCCTCTGTCCAAGGGATTTTCCAGGTAAGCATACTGGAGTTGGTAGCCATTCCCTTTTCCAGGGGATTATCCTGACCCAGGTATCAAACCCAGGTCTCCTGCATTGCAGGCAGATTCTTTATCGATTGAGCCACCAGGGAAGCCTATGCAAATGACACGGGCACCCCAGACCAGAAGTGGTAAAAACATGGGTATGAGAGTGGGAACAAATGAAAGTTTGAATGTACTAGTAGCACGCAATAGCTATGTGACCTGAGGTGAATTACCTTTTGCTAGATTACCCATAAAATAAATAGTAGCTTCTGTTTTTTGGTACTCATACAACCATTATTACTTTTAAAGGCCAGAAAGATGAGCTAAAAAGAAAGATGGAATTCAGCAGTTAAGATAAAAAGCAATTGTACAGATAGAGGAGATGAATATACTGAATATGCTACATCTCATGTGAATAAAACTTGGTAGTTTTAGTTGACTGTAAGGTCAGTATGAGTTGTACATATGATATTAATGACAAGTCAGCTCATGCAATGTAGATTTTCATAGAATTATTGTATCTTGATTAAGGGAGGTAATAGTCCCTCAGTAATATTCAGATCACATTTGGGAGACTGTGTTCAAGGAGGACTTTGAGTTTCCTAGAGTAGAGTAACTACAGTGGTAAAGAATCTAGAATCTATGTCGTAGGAGAAAATGCTTAAATAATTGAAAATCATTCTGCTGGAGGAAATAAGGCTTATGGCATGGGGATTGGTAGTGGGGAAACAAAGCAAAGTTTTTTTCCCCCTAAGCTGCTTAACATGGAGAATTTGAAACAGATACAAAAAGAGTGAGATTAGTATAATGAACTCCAATATATTCATCACCTAGCTGCAATAGTTTCAATTTATGGACAACTTTGTTTTATCTACTATTCTCCCAAATGGATTGTTTGGAAGAAAATCCTAGAATTTCAGATATCATGTCATTTCATCTGTAAATGTTTTGCTAGTTATCTTTAAAAGGTAAGAATTCAATAGCTACAATATGATTAACACACCTAAAAAATGAACAATCATTTCTCAATATCATCAGATATCCAGTTAGTATACAAATTTCCCTCATTGTCTCACAAATATTATTTTATAGTTTGTTTGAATCAAATTCTCAATAAATCCATATGTTATGGGAGTTCCCTGGTGGTCCCATGATTAAGAATCTGCAGTCCTAATGTGAAGGGCTTGGGCTTGAACCTTGGTCAGGGAACTAGATCCCACATGCCCCAGCTAAGAATTTGCATGCCTCAACTAAAGATCCCAGATGCTGCAAGGAGAATCAAAGCTTCAACTAAGATCCAGCACAACCAAATACATAAATATTTTAAAAATCCATACATTGTAATTGGTTGGTAGATACTTTGATTCCATCTGTCTTTTTTCTCTTTTTGATCCATGTTACTTATTGATCATTTAACCTATAGATTTTTCTAGAGTTTGAATTTTGTGGATTGAATTCTTGTGGTTCAGTTTTTTTCCTTTGACTCTCAATTTCCTATGAATTAGTAGTTCTTGTATCTTGATGATTGGCCAGTTTAGATCTAAGGTCTTTGAAAGAATTCATCATAGGCAGTGTTAATTTCTTCCATTATAGGAAATATTTCATTTCCAGTTATCTTTTTTAAGAATATTAGCAACAGTGGATAAACATTACCTAGTTTTTTTCTTTTTTCCAGTAGGGGTTTCAAAAATGGTTATTTTCTAATTCCGTGATTCCTTTTTCTTCATAAATAGACCTTGTGTGCATGCTCAGTCGTGTCTGACTCTTTATGACCCATGGACTGTAGGCCACCAGGCTCCTCTGTCCATGAAATTTTCCAGGCAAGGATACTGGAGTGGGTTGCCATTTCTGACACTTGGGAATCTGTCTGACCCCGAGATCAAACCCATGTCTCCTGTGTCTCCTGCATTGGCAGGCATATTCTTTACCACTGCGCCACCTGGGAAACCCCTTTGTGTGTGTGTGTGTGTGTGTGTGTATAAAGAAAATATTTTATTGAAGTATTGTTGATTAATAGTGTGTTAGTTTCTGGTATACAGTAAATGATTCAGTTATACATAAATATGCGTTTTTCCATATTCTTTGTATAAATATAAAATATTTATATTTTATTCTATTATATTTATATTCTTTATATACATACAAAATATATAAAAACATATTCTTTTTCATATTATTTTCCATTATGGTTTATTCCAGAGTATTAACTATATATAGTTCCCTGTGCTATAGAGTAGGACCTTGATGTTCATTCACACTTTGTGACCCAGTACAAGCCATGGAATTCTCCAGGCAAGAATACTGGAGTGGCTAGCCATTCCCTTCTCCAGGAGATCTTCTCAACCCAGGGAGCAACCCCTGGTCTCTCATACTGCAGGCAGATTCTTTACCATCTGAGCCACCAGGGAAGCCTATTCTGTATATAATAATTTGCATATCATTGCCTTTTCATTTATTACTTGAAATATTTATGAAAAGGGAATATTCCATTCATGAACTTTTTGGTTGTAGGAACTTTTTTTAAACAAATAGGTGTTTGTTACCTTGATTTCAGACGTCATGTTATATCCTGGAATCTGGGTAGGGTCAGGGGGAGATAATGGAGAGTTTGAATTAGCTCCTCAAGCCTTCATAGTAAGAATCAGTCAGAGATGATAGCAGTTTCCAAATCAAGTGGTTAAGGTGGAATCTCATTCTATTTAGTTCTAGAGAACCACACTAAGGCCCATTGTAAGAGTTAAGGAAGGGAGGGCAAATCTACGTTTAACATATGAAGAAAATGCTGCTGACAATTAGGAGAGCCCTCGAATGGAATGGACTGTTTTATAGGGCATGCATCTCCCTGCTACAGGGATATACAAGAAGGGCTTAGATGACAGTCTTTGGGGAACATTTTGAAAGAGATTCTTATGCTAGGTAGAAATTAAAAAAGTCTTTTTCATCTCTGAGTTTCCATGATACTAAAATGCTCTCGAGGAACCAGAAGGAAGACAGACACATAGAAACTCCTTCAGGGTGACAGCTGTGTAAGAAATCCATTTTGAATAGTTGTGGTGGAAATTTCTGATCCAAAAAGCAAATGCTCTAAGTAGTTTAAAAAGGTATTCTTGGTATGTTCCTCATACTCTTGCTTGTTAACACCTTGTAACTCCTGACCTTTGCCTGTGGAGAAGGTGTGAAAGTTCTTTAACAACTCACTCTGCTTGCTTTGTTTACACACTTGTAGGTACTTTGCCTCGTGGTATAAAACATATTCTTTTCATATTATTTTCCATTATGGTTTATTCCAGGTATTAACTATATATAGTTCCCTGTGCTATAGAGTAGGACCTTGATGTTCATTCACACTTTGTGACCCAGTACAAGCCATGGAATTCTCCAGGCAAGAATACTGGAGTGGCTAGCCATTCCCTTCTCCAGGAGATCTTCTCAACCCAGGGAGCAACCCCTGGTCTCTCATACTGCAGGCAGATTCTTTACCATCTGAGCCACCAGGGAAGCCTATTCTGTATATAATAATTTGCATATCATTGCCTTTTCATTTATTACTTGAAATATTTATGAAAAGGGAATATTCCATTCATGAACTTTTTGGTTGTAGGAACTTTTTTTAAACAAATAGGTGTTTGTTACCTTGATTTCAGACGTCATGTTATATCCTGGAATCTGGGTAGGGTCAGGGGGAGATAATGGAGAGTTTGAATTAGCTCCTCAAGCCTTCATAGTAAGAATCAGTCAGAGATGATAGCAGTTTCCAAATCAAGTGGTTAAGGTGGAATCTCATTCTATTTAGTTCTAGAGAACCACACTAAGGCCCATTGTAAGAGTTAAGGAAGGGAGGGCAAATCTACGTTTAACATATGAAGAAAATGCTGCTGACAATTAGGAGAGCCCTCGAATGGAATGGACTGTTTTATAGGGCATGCATCTCCCTGCTACAGGGATATACAAGAAGGGCTTAGATGACAGTCTTTGGGGAACATTTTGAAAGAGATTCTTATGCTAGGTAGAAATTAAAAAAGTCTTTTTCATCTCTGAGTTTCCATGATACTAAAATGCTCTCGAGGAACCAGAAGGAAGACAGACACATAGAAACTCCTTCAGGGTGACAGCTGTGTAAGAAATCCATTTTGAATAGTTGTGGTGGAAATTTCTGATCCAAAAAGCAAATGCTCTAAGTAGTTTAAAAAAAGGTATTCTTGGTATGTTCCTCATACTCTGCTTGCTTGTTAACACCTTGTAACTCCTGACCTTTGCCTGTGGAGAAGGTGTGAAAGTTCTTTAACAACTCACGGTTTGTTTCCAATTGAGGACTTCTCCCTACAAATCACAGCTACAGTATGGTATTAACAGATGACACTGTTCCTGTGGAAACCTTAGACTGTGTATTTTGCCACTGGAGAGGGATTCCTGCACTCAAGAATGGTATCTTGAAAAAATTCGGTTCAAGATCATGAATAATATTTTGTCTTCTTAGGTATTCCTGTGTGCTTTTTTAGGACAGTAGTTCTAAGATACACTAATAAGTGCCTCCACAACCTCACTGTGCCAGAAAAAAGGCATTCTGTGGTCAGAATAATTGAGAAAATTCTAATCGTTTATTCACTCATTCACTTATTTTTGCATTGGTATTCCAGGAATGAATTGCATTGTTAATATTCCAAAGGAGGATATACACTAGTGTCTGGAATTTCCCACACTTATTTGACCGTAGACTATTTTTATCATAGAATACATTATAGGATGATTCTTCTGTGATGTATACATGATTACATAATTTTGACAAAAACCAAAGAAAAGAAATCTTGAACATGTCTGATTCCTTACTTTCTTTCGTCTCAGATCCAATCCACTAGCAAATCTTGTTGTTTCTACTGTCAAAATATATCCAATGGAAAATTATTTAGCCACAAAAAAGAGTGAAATAATGCTCTTTGTAGCAACATGGATGGACCTAGAGACTATACACTAAACTGAAGTCAGAAAGAGAAAAACAAACATATGATATTGCTTATATGTGAAATCTGAGAAAAAAGATAAAAATGAACTTATTTACAAAACAGAAATAGGCCCACAGATATAGAAAACAAACTTAATGGTTACTAAAAAGGAAAGGGTTGTGGAGGGATAAAATATGCATTTCAGGTTAATAGATACACACTACTATATATAAAACAGGTAACTAACAAGGACCTACTCTGTAGCACAAGGTCAATACTCAGTATTTTGGAATAATCTATAAAGGAAAAGAATTTGTAAAGAATATATTGTGTATATATACATATATATATATATATATATATATATGTATATATACACACATACATATATATACTCATATATACATATTTATGAATAACTGAGTCAACTGTGCTATGCACCTGCAACTAACATGTCATTATTAGTCAACTTACCTCAGTAAAAAATCCAGGACATGCTTTCTGATCACCTCCCTGTACCCTTAGCCCAGCTACTTTTCTCTCCCTCCCTCTCTCTCTCTCTCTCTCTCTCTGCCTTTCCTTTATTTTTCAACATAGTACTTATGACTATCTAGCATGCCATTTCCCTTGCCTATTCATCTTATTATTGCCTTTCTTCTCTCACAGGATTGTAACCTTCACATTCTAGTGAGGCGTAGGCTTTTGTCCTGTTTCTTGCCGCATCTCTAGCATTGGTAAGTGTGCCAGAATATAGTAGGTGCCAAATAAATATTTGTTGAATAAGTAAATGCAGTAGGCTGACACTGCAAATGCTCACAGGAGGACATGCACATGTAGTATATTGCAAGGAACGTTGGCTTTGTAGTTAGCCACACAGAGATTTCTTTCCTGGTTCTGCCATTTGTTTGCTCTGCAACCTTGAACATGTTACCCACTCACTCTGTGCCTCAGCTCTATTACACGTGCAAATAATGATACATATCCCTTAGATTTATTATAATTCTTTAGCAGCATATTAAATTATATATTTTATGTAACAAGGATGATATTAAATGATAAAAAGATATTTAAAGTATCTAGTGCAAAATTGGGCTTCCCTGGTGGCTCCGAGGGTAAAGAATCTGCCTGCAGTATAATGGACCCAGGTTCGATTCCTGGGTGGAATCCCATTGCTTATATGTGAAATCTGAGAAAAGATAAAAATGAACTTATTTACAAAACAGAAATAGGCCCACAGATATAGAAAACAAACTTAATGGTTACTAAAAAGGAAAGGGTTGTGGAGGGATAAAATATGCATTTCAGGTTAATAGATACACACTACTATATATAAAACAGGTAACTAACAAGGACCTACTCTGTAGCACAAGGTCAATACTCAGTATTTTGGAATAATCTATAAAGGAAAAGAATTTGTAAAGAATATATTGTGTATATATACATATATATATATATATATATATATATATGTATATATACACACATATATATACTCATATATACATATTTATGAATAACTGAGTCAACTGTGCTATGCACCTGCAACTAACATGTCATTATTAGTCAACTTACCTCAGTAAAAAATCCAGGACATGCTTTCTGATCACCTCCCTGTACCCTTAGCCCAGCTACTTTTCTCTCCCTCCCTCTCTCTCTCTCTCTCTCTCTCTGCCTTTCCTTTATTTTTCAACATAGTACTTATGACTATCTAGCACGCCATTTCCCTTGCCTATTCATCTTATTATTGCCTTTCTTCTCTCACAGGATTGTAACCTTCACATTCTAGTGAGGCGTAGGCTTTTGTCCTGTTTCTTGCCGCATCTCTAGCATTGGTAAGTGTGCCAGAATATAGTAGGTGCCAAATAAATATTTGTTGAATAAGTAAATGCAGTAGGCTGACACTGCAAATGCTCACAGGAGGACATGCACATGTAGTATATTGCAAGGAACGTTGGCTTTGTAGTTAGCCACACAGAGATTTCTTTCCTGGTTCTGCCATTTGTTTGCTCTGCAACCTTGAACATGTTACCCACTCACTCTGTGCCTCAGCTCTATTACACGTGCAAATAATGATACATATCCCTTAGATTTATTATAATTCTTTAGCAGCATATTAAATTATATATTTTATGTAACAAGGATGATATTAAATGATAAAAAGATATTTAAAGTATCTAGTGCAAAATTGGGCTTCCCTGGTGGCTCCGAGGGTAAAGAATCTGCCTGCAGTATAATGGACCCAGGTTCGATTCCTGGGTTGGGAAGATCCCCTAGAGAAGGGGAATGGCAGCCCACTCCAGTATTCTTGCCTAGGAATTCCCATGGACAGAGGAGCCTGGCGGGCTGCAGTCCATGGGATTGCAAAGAGTCCGATACAACTGAGCGACCCACACTTTCAGTGATTCCTAGGAGAAGACCCTGTGCAAGTTCTAGAAAATTACTATAATGAATAAATTACCTTTCTTTCTCTTCTTCCCGCATATCCTCCATTGAGTCCTCCCTTCCCTGAGCTGTTCTTGTGCTATTTTTCTGGTTGGCAACATGTATTTCTGAAGTTGTATTAGGGTGAGTTCTCTGAATATGGAAGAGAGTTTTATACATTTGTATAAATCAAGCCGATTTTAAGCTAGGTCATGCCAAGTGTTGTCTTTCTGTCAACACAACTAACTGTCTCAAATGGATAGTTGCTAACAGAGAGAATGGGAATCTGGCAAGTATGATGTTGTCTATAAACCCTTGCTTTGGAATTGCATTGAATATCACATTCTGAGCTACATCAGTTGATCGGTTTCATTACGTTAGAGTCACACTTCATTTTTTTTGACCCAAACACTGTTAGCAGTTTGACCGCTCACCCTGTTCATGAGATCTGACTCTGAATGACTTTTAGCTGTTTCAAAAAATCAAATCTTCCCCTCCGAGCATTTGCCATCAGTGAGGATACTCATGACAGTGTCCCTCAGATTCTTTATATAATCATAGCATGATGATATCATATTTTTCCCTTAGGAGGACATGCACATGTAGTATATTGCAAGGAACGTTGGCTTTGTAGTTAGCCACACAGAGATTTCTTTCCTGGTTCTGCCATTTGTTTGCTCTGCAACCTTGAACATGTTACCCACTCACTCTGTGCCTCAGCTCTATTACACGTGCAAATAATGATACATATCCCTTAGATTTATTATAATTCTTTAGCAGCATATTAAATTATATATTTTATGTAACAAGGATGATATTAAATGATAAAAAGATATTTAAAGTATCTAGTGCAAAATTGGGCTTCCCTGGTGGCTCCGAGGGTAAAGAATCTGCCTGCAGTATAATGGACCCAGGTTCGATTCCTGGGTTGGGAAGATCCTAGAAAAGGGGGAATGGCAGCCCACTCCAGTATTCTTGCCTAGGAATTCCCATGGACAGAGGAGCCTGGCGGGCTGCAGTCCATGGGATTGCAAAGTCCGATACAACTGAGCGACCCACACTTTCAGTGATTCCTAGGAGAAGACCCTGTGCAAGTTCTAGAAAATTACTATAATGAATAAATTACCTTTCTTTCTCTTCTTCCCGCATATCCTCCATTGAGTCCTCCCTTCCCTGAGCTGTTCTTGTGCTATTTTTCTGGTTGGCAACATGTATTTCTGAAGTTGTATTAGGGTGAGTTCTCTGAATATGGAAGAGAGTTTTATACATTTGTATAAATCAAGCCGATTTTAAGCTAGGTCATGCCAAGTGTTGTCTTTCTGTCAACACAACTAACTGTCTCAAATGGATAGTTGCTAACAGAGAGAATGGGAATCTGGCAAGTATGATGTTGTCTATAAACCCTTGCTTTGGAATTGCATTGAATATCACATTCTGAGCTACATCAGTTGATCGGTTTCATTACGTTAGAGTCACACTTCATTTTTTTTGACCCAAACACTGTTAGCAGTTTGACCGCTCACCCTGTTCATGAGATCTGACTCTGAATGACTTTTAGCTGTTTCAAAAAATCAAATCTTCCCCTCAGAGCATTTGCCATCAGTGAGGATACTCATGACAGTGTCCCTCAGATTCTTTATATAATCCCACTGGGTAATTCCAGAAGTATTTGTGTTGTAGCCTCATTATTAAAATCAGTGGGTGATCACTTTGAAGAAGAGTGCTCATTTGATTGTCTCATTTCTGTTATGTTTGTGAACAAATGAGTCCAAAAAGGCCATAGTCACACCTTGGATACAGCTATATCGTAACACTCTCAAATAAGGCTGCTGTGACTTTTCATCCACACACTAGCTTTATCTATATAACCAAGGCATAGGAATGAAAACCAACAGAAATGGTATTTTCAGTCATTTTGATGGACCTAGATCAATGGCTCCATTACTGTGATAGGTAACCCTTCTACTTAGAGATGACTTTTAAATTGCTTCGTCTGTAGAATGGTTGATACTGCTGCATGTAAACATGTTATTGTCTTCATATAAATACTGCTCTTCCCCCAAGTATACCCAGTCTTTTTTCTGTACTCATTCTCCTCCACTTTTTTAAACCATTCCCCCCCCCCCATAATGCCTCTTTTATTTATATTTATTTTCATCCGTCTTTACTCTTTGGCCTTTGTGGGCCTCCCATTGCAGTGGCCTCTTTCATGGCAGAGCACCAGCTCTGGATGCATGTGCTCCAGAGTGCTGGCCCGTTATTGGACACACCGGTCCAGCCACTTAGCAACACGTGGGATCTTCCCTGGCCAGGGATCAAACCGGTGCCCCTTGCACTGTAAGGTAGACTCACTAGCCACTGGACCACCAGGGATGCCCTCTCCTCCATGTTTTATTGTCATACATATTTTATTTCACTTCTTGCCATCTTGTATTAAATTCTGAGTCCAGTATTTTTAGAGACGTCTTTATATTGTGTGGCAAGTGGAGTGGGTGGTGATCTCACATGAAGATATTTCTATGACTGAGGAATGATGACTGAAAACAGGAGAAAAAAGATACTGACCATTTCTGGTCATCCTTTTTACTTGGCAAAAGTTAGTTTCTTGCTAAGTCTTTCTTCTTTTTTGTCGTCTTTTTTTTTTTTTTTTTTGAACTGAAGTAGAAAATTTGAAGCAGAGCTATATCTCTTTTACTCTAGAAGTTTAAGTCTGTATCTCTTTACCTCTATGCAGTTTCCTGACTGCTTTTGCTCCAAAGTTTATCTTGGTTAAATACTGTAAGCAGAGGCAGAAGCCTAAGCTTTAAAGCCTAGGCTTTACTTTGAAGCCTAAGCTATAGGTCTCCTTACTTGTGCTAGCCCTCCAAGAGCCTGTACTTTTTTTCAATTGAAGTATAGTTGATTTACACTGTTGTATTAGTTTCAAGTGTACAGCAAAAGGATTCAAATATACATATCCTTTCTTTTTCAAATTAGATTCTTAATGAACCAACAGAAATGGTATTTTCAGTCATTTTGATGGACCTAGCATGCTCCATTACTGTGATAGGTAACCCTTCTACTTAGAGATGACTTTTAAATTGCTTCGTCTGTAGAATGGTTGATACTGCTGCATGTAAACATGTTATTGTCTTCATATAAATACTGCTCTTCCCCCAAGTATACCCAGTCTTTTTTCTGTACTCATTCTCCTCCACTTTTTTAAACCATTCCCCCCCCCCCATAATGCCTCTTTTATTTATATTTATTTTCATCCGTCTTTACTCTTTGGCCTTTGTGGGCCTCCCATTGCAGTGGCCTCTTTCATGGCAGAGCACCAGCTCTGGATGCATGTGCTCCAGAGTGCTGGCCCGTTATTGGACACACCGGTCCAGCCACTTAGCAACACGTGGGATCTTCCCTGGCCAGGGATCAAACCGGTGCCCCTTGCACTGTAAGGTAGACTCACTAGCCACTGGACCACCAGGGATGCCCTCTCCTCCATGTTTTATTGTCATACATATTTTATTTCACTTCTTGCCATCTTGTATTAAATTCTGAGTCCAGTATTTTTAGAGACGTCTTTATATTGTGTGGCAAGTGGAGTGGGTGGTGATCTCACATGAAGATATTTCTATGACTGAGGAATGATGACTGAAAACAGGAGAAAAAAGATACTGACCATTTCTGGTCATCCTTTTTACTTGGCAAAAGTTAGTTTCTTGCTAAGTCTTTCTTCTTTTTTGTCGTCTTTTTTTTTTTTTTTTTTTGAACTGAAGTAGAAAATTTGAAGCAGAGCTATATCTCTTTTACTCTAGAAGTTTAAGTCTGTATCTCTTTACCTCTATGCAGTTTCCTGACTGCTTTTGCTCCAAAGTTTATCTTGGTTAAATACTGTAAGCAGAGGCAGAAGCCTAAGCTTTAAAGCCTAGGCTTTACTTTGAAGCCTAAGCTATAGGTCTCCTTACTTGTGCTAGCCCTCCAAGAGCCTGTACTTTTTTTCAATTGAAGTATAGTTGATTTACACTGTTGTATTAGTTTCAAGTGTACAGCAAAAGGATTCAAATATACATATCCTTTTTTTTTCAGATTCTTTCTCCTTACAGGTTGTAGCAAAATATTGAGTATTTATTCTTGTAACTTTTGTATTATTTTCCTTAAAGCTCTTCCCCTCTCCAGCTGTGTGGGCTTCCCAGGTGGAGCTAGTGATAAAAAAAACCCCTGCCAGTTCAGGAGACATAAGAGACGCAGGTTCAATCCCTGGATCAGGAAGATCAGGAAGATTCCCTGGGCACATGGCAACCCACTCCGGTATTCTTGCCTGTAAGAATCCCATGGACAGAGATGCCTGGTGGCAACGGTCTGTGGAGTTCCAAAGAGTTGGACAGAACTGAAGCAACTTAGCACACATGTTCCAACTGTGTAGAGTTTAGGTTTTTTTTTTTTTTTTTTAAAAAAAGGAAAACAACCTGAATCTACCTTTGAAAATAAATGTCTTTTCTGTCTCTTCTACTTGAACCATCTAGATTTACTTCAGCCATTGCTTTGCTTCTGTTGGTGTTCCTTCTGTCCTTGATTTCTGTTCAGTGGAAGTTGAAGGCCAAACCTTAACTGATATATGGGTTCTCTGAATATCTGTTTTACTGTGTTCAATCTCTTTTACTCTGTTCAGTGGGATTAATTCTAGAGAACTGAGGACTCTTTTAAGACACAGTGATTGCTGTGGTCCTGAGAAAACATAGGCAGAGTCAGACTGGAGTTCTACTAAGGATTTACTAGTTTGACATTAGTTAACATTTCTGAGCCTCAATTCCTCATTTGCCAGATGGAAGTAGTACTGTTTACTGTTCAGATTTGCTCTGAGGAGTAAACCAGAAAATCTAGGCGAAAGCACTCTCACTACAAGTGCCAGGCACTTATTGGGTATCAACACATTTAAATTTGACTTCCTTTTCCTTCAGCTGCCATAGCAGGATACAACAGAGAACGTTATTATGCAGGGAAGATAGTTCCCATCTGCATTTTCAGGGTTTTTAGACCTACAAGAACTAGAAAAATGCCTGTCATTAGTCTGAAAAGGCAAGTGAGCCCCCAGGCAGACACAAGAGGGATGAAACGACTGCTTTGTTTGAGAGAGTGGCAGCCACGAGAAAGGGCAGCAGCCACAGCTTCTCCGTGAGCCACCCATCTTCAAGCTTCAGAGTCTGCTGGGCTCTGATAAGAGAGAGCAGCACATCTATCCATAGCCAGTGTATTCAAAGTTTGTTTTCACTCCTTTCTTTTTGGCTTCCTATGTTTACAGAATAAACATTTGGTCCTTAAATGGGAGAATGAATCTTTGTTGTGGGTGAATGGGTGGTGTAGAATTTCATTTATTAAATGGATACATTTCAGGTGTGTTTTTAAAATATTTTTATTATTTTTTAAAAATTTGTTTGGCTGCACTGAGTCTAAGTTGGGCTCACAGAATCTTTATTTGCAGTTGCGGCATGTGAGACCTAGTTCCCTGACCAGGGATCAAACCCAGGTCCCCAACATTGCGAATGAGGAGTCTTAGCCACTGGATCAACAGGGAAGTCTCTCAGGGGTGTGTGTGGGTATGTGTGTGTTTGTGCATATGTGTGTGTGTGTGTGTTTTAATTATATTTAAAAGGCAAGGGAGATCAGGGAGGCTTCAGTAAGCTGTTGAGCAAGGATGCCTGGGTTCTTTCTATCTTTTCTGAGCACTTTTCTATCAGAGTTGTTCATTTTGAAAAATCTTAGCAGCATGGTTTGTAACACTTTGAAAGTTGGATTTGGAAAGATTGTGTAATTTGTTGGCTTAAAAATTAAGGAAATCAACCGCCTCATTATGCCTAGTGGGTTTTTAACCTTAGGCATTAAAGAACATTTATTATACACAATACTTGTTAGTTGGGTTTCCCTGGTGGTTCAGACAGTGAAGAATCCACCTGTAGTGTGGCAGACCTGAGTTTGATCCATAGGTTCGGAAGATCTCCTGGAGATGGGAACGGTTACCCTCTCCAGTATTCTTGCTTGCAGAATTCGATGGCCTGTCCATGGGATCGCAAGGAGTTGGACACGACTGAATGACTTTCACTCACTCACTCAATACTTGGTAGCTATATTGTGCCTGTGATCTTGTTGAGTCTGTTTCCTTCCAAAGTTATGTGGACATTTGTCTTTTACACATTTTATCTGTGGAGAAAAATATAAAACGGGGCAGACACAAGAGGGATGAAACGACTGCTTTGTTTGAGAGAGTGGCAGCCACGAGAAAGGGCAGCAGCCACAGCTTCTCCGTGAGCCACCCATCTTCAAGCTTCAGAGTCTGCTGGGCTCTGATAAGAGAGAGCAGCACATCTATCCATAGCCAGTGTATTCAAAGTTTGTTTTCACTCCTTTCTTTTTGGCTTCCTATGTTTACAGAATAAACATTTGGTCCTTAAATGGGAGAATGAATCTTTGTTGTGGGTGAATGGGTGGTGTAGAATTTCATTTATTAAATGGATACATTTCAGGTGTGTTTTTAAAATATTTTTATTATTTTTTAAAAATTTGTTTGGCTGCACTGAGTCTAAGTTGGGCTCACAGAATCTTTATTTGCAGTTGCGGCATGTGAGACCTAGTTCCCTGACCAGGGATCAAACCCAGGTCCCCAACATTGCGAATGAGGAGTCTTAGCCACTGGATCAACAGGGAAGTCTCTCAGGGGTGTGTGTGGGTATGTGTGTGTTTGTGCATATGTGTGTGTGTGTGTGTTTTAATTATATTTAAAAGGCAAGGGAGATCAGGGAGGCTTCAGTAAGCTGTTGAGCAAGGATGCCTGGGTTCTTTCTATCTTTTCTGAGCACTTTTCTATCAGAGTTGTTCATTTTGAAAAATCTTAGCAGCATGGTTTGTAACACTTTGAAAGTTGGATTTGGAAAGATTGTGTAATTTGTTGGCTTAAAAATTAAGGAAATCAACCGCCTCATTATGCCTAGTGGGTTTTTAACCTTAGGCATTAAAGAACATTTATTATACACAATACTTGTTAGTTGGGTTTCCCTGGTGGTTCAGACAGTGAAGAATCCACCTGTAGTGTGGCAGACCTGAGTTTGATCCATAGGTTCGGAAGATCTCCTGGAGATGGGAACGGTTACCCTCTCCAGTATTCTTGCTTGCAGAATTCGATGGCCTGTCCATGGGATCGCAAGGAGTTGGACACGACTGAATGACTTTCACTCACTCACTCAATACTTGGTAGCTATATTGTGCCTGTGATCTTGTTGAGTCTGTTTCCTTCCAAAGTTATGTGGACATTTGTCTTTTACACATTTTATCTGTGGAGAAAAATAATGGAAGGAACATTAGGCTGGAGTGAGGTGCTGTAATCCTAACTCTATATTGATCAAGCTTTAACTTTTGGGTGAGTGACTTCATCTTGCCCTACAGGTGATACATACGAAAAGCATGAAGATAACTCTTGTCTCTAGGTTGTGTCGTGAAGACACATGAGATCATATATGTGTAAGTTTTAAAAGTTCAGAGGAAGAGAAACAGACCAGTAATAGTTCCTTCCCACATTAATATGAGTGATTTAGGCAGAAGGCTGAGGCTTTTTGATATTTGAGAAAAAAAGAAACTGTAGAGAAATGGCTAGTTAGTGTGAAGTCAAAACTCTGAATCAAGTTAGGTCACCAATTACCTGGACACTATTAATGTAGTTCTTTGTAGAAACACCTTCTTAAAATTATAATTTAATATTAACCTAGGTTTTATTGAGGATATATTTTAAAAATAGCCAGTAGAAGATTTTGCTGCAAGAACATTGCCTCTTAGATCCAGTGTTTCTTACATAAAAAGCTTCATGAAAAACTCCTTTAATCATTTAGTTTCAGGTAAAAGTAAAAAAAAAAAAAAATTGTATCCTGATGAACTGATATTTTTAATCTAGCAATAACCACAACATAATAAATTATATTTTGAATTTTGCCTTGACTATTAGGAAGCTCACAGTTAAATATATATTGATGAATTGAAGCAATTAACCTCAGTGTGTCATTTTCGCACATAATTATCTTCTTTCCTCAACCTTAAAGCTATTTTGTGTAGGTGCCATGCATAGTTAACTGATTCAAATATATTATTTTTGAAAATAGGCAGGTGGTTAAATAATATTCTGTGTTTATCTGGTGGTTCATTTGTGACTGCTTATTAGTAATGCCAGAGTATTTGGCTTGATTCCCATGTAGGTAATTGAATATTGCTCTGTTCACAGATAATCTGTATTGAACCTAACCCTGAATGACTGGTTTGCACACCTTTGGCTACAATGAAAAGCAGGAAAAATGGGAGCCAGTTAGAGCTAAGCTTTACTAACACTAAAAAAATACCTGAAACCATATGCTATCAATAAGAGCATAGTCAACCTTAGAAATTAACAATAGCAATATTTTGTTATTCATTCACATAGGGCAGGATCGTATTTTACCCTTTTTTACCTGAATAATAATCATGGAATGTTAAGATCTGAGATCCGTTTTCCCACTCTGCCCTGTTATGGCATGGCAATAATAGAATAAAAGTAAGTGTGTGCTATATTTAGACAAATGGACCAGACAGACTGTCTTATGAACCAGAAGTATCAGGATATATTAATATGTTGCTTTGTGCCCAAATAAGTGATGACAGAGACATTGATAGATGCCCAGAAGACATTGGTAATTTCAAAAGTAATTCTGCTGGAGTGTGAGGACAGTAGGTTTTAAAATTCACTCAAGAAGGCTTTGAATTTCTTTTTTAGATGCAGGGCAGTGAGCAGAAGGTTAGAAATGAGGGTCTAGTGAACCCTTGTTGGAGGTTTCCATCTTGGACTAAATTTCCAAAATAACTGAATCTCTTCCTGAGCAGGGAAGGATTACACTAATGGGACAAACTCTGGCTTCCAAAACAGAGGCATTCCTTTAGACCTCAGAAAATAGCATGCTCATGGACAGTCACCTGAAGCACTGCAGCAAGGCTTATTGAACCACATAGTGAGGCAAGTATGAGAAAAGGAATCTTTAATATGGTTACTAAGAGATTAAGTCAATGCAAGAATTCTTTTTTTAAAACTCTTTATTTTGTATTGGGATATAGCTGATTAACAATGTTGTGATAGTTTCAGGTGAACAGAAAATGGACTCAGCCATACATATACCTGTACCCATTCTCTGCCAAACTCCCCTCCCATCCAGACTGTCACATCACATTGAGCTGAGCTCCATGTGCTATCCAATAGGTCATTGCTGGTTATCCATTTTAAATATAGCAGTGTGTACACGTCCTTCTCAAACTCCCTAACTATCCCTTTTCCCCATCCTTCCTCCTGACAGTTGTAAGTTCATTCTCTAAATCTGTGAGTCCCTTTCTGTTTTGTAAGTTCATTTGTATCATTTCTTTTTAGATTACACATATAAGGGATGTTATGTGAATTCATATAATGTGTTATTATTGTTATATGTTTTATGTTATTGTTATATGATTCATATAGCATGTTATTCATTCTTTTTAGTGGCCAAGTAATATTCCATGTATATATGTACCACATCTTTTTTATCCATTCCACTGTCAATTAACATTTAGATTGCTTCCATGTCTTGGCTATTGTAAACAGTGCTGCAGTGAACATTGGGGTACATGTATCCTTTAAGATCCTGTTTTTGTTGGGGTACATGTCCAGGAGTGGGATTGCAGGCTCACATGGTAGCTCTATTTTTAGTTTTTGAAGGAACTAAAACTGTTCCTTCAAAACTAGTACTAAAACTAAATACTACTACTAAACTAATACTAAAACTAAAATCGTTCCTTCAGAACTGATACTGTTCTCCATAGTGACTGTACCAATTTACATCCCCATCAACAGTGTAGGAGGGTTCCCTTTTCTCCATAACCTTTCCAACATTTATTGCTTATGAATTTTTTGATGATAGCCATTTTGGCTGATGTGAGGTGATATCTCATTGTAGCTTTGATTTACATTTCCCTAATAACTAGCAAGGGATTCTCAGGTGGCCTAGTGGTGAAGGAACCCGCCTGCAATGCAGGAGATGTGGATTTGATCCCTGCATCAGGAAGATCCCCTGGAGAAAGAAATGGCAGCCCACTCTGGTATACTTTTCATGGGAAATCCACTGAAGAGAGAAGCCTAATCCACGGTGTGGCAACAAATTAGGGCATGACTTAGTGACTAAACAACAACAATAATTAGCAGTGTTGAACATCTTTTCATGTGCCTCTTAGCCATCCTTTTTTTTCATTCTCATATTATCACATGTCTAGGACCACTAAAGAAAACCCATTGCTGGCAATACAAGAAATTAGAGAATAACCACTCATCTCCCAAGAGCCTAAGTCTCATTCGTCAATATTTTCCTTCTTGAAACAGATGCCAGAGCCAAGAGATTAGATAATACTTCTGAGAAAGACTAGGCATGGCAAGAGATTCAAGGTGAGGAACCAGCCCACACAACCTACAGCTTTTAAGCTAAATTGCTTAGTTTTGCTCTTTTATGGGTAAGATTATCACAGCTGTATTCTGACTGTGTAGGAGGATTAACTTTGCAGAGTAGGAGTGGAAGGTGAACCAGTGGCCAGAGAGAAAACACTTTGGGAAATAATGGCATTCTGTGGAAAGAAATTCAGGACAGAGACTCAGTTTCCACCTTCTTTGGGTACTGGTTGCATGTGTGTGTCCATGCATTGGTATCTAGATGAGAAGTAAGCATTCTTCATGAAGGTGGAAATATTTACCAGAGAGAACAAGGAATAAAGACAGTATTTTTGATATATTAACCAGGAAGGTTTATTCCCTTTCGTGTTTCCGTGTCCGTATGGCCCTTTCTCTTCATCACCAACTCCTAAAAATTATTCTGTGCGTAGAAAACAGGGTGAAATAGACAACACTAGGGATCAGAGCAAGACTTCCTTCTGCTGAGAAGAAGCAAGATATCACTGAAGTGGAAGGAAAAAACCTTTAAAGAGTCTGTGGGTTGAGATACAGGCCGACTACACATTTGTATAGCTATACAAATACATGTAGTTCATGGATGTCCTGATTTTAGCATTGATTTTCAACTAGTAGTTATTCAAATTAAGACCTATGTGTCTTAAATGTTTGTGAAGCTTCCTGATATGCATTAACTCTTTACATAGAGTAAAAATAAGGGAACGATTTCTAGGGTTGCTAGATAGAAGAAAAAAATCAGCAAGATAGAATATAGGGTTTAAGTGAAATGAAATTAATGAGTATATTTTAAGTATTTACAATGTATACTAGCTTCTGTGGGAGAGGAAAAAAGGTGTTATGTACAGTCTGTCTTCATGGAACATATAATTTTATTCAGGATATAAAATTGAGTATATGTAACATTACTAAATCATATGTGGCTTCATGTAGTCTAGTGGCAGCATGATTCAAACAGCATTCTGAATTCTGTAGGAGACTCAAGCAAGAATGGGTCATTGCTAATGAGCATGATTATAATTGTTTCATGTTGAAATATTTGGAATCAAATATTTCTTGTATTACTCTTGACTCTGCTACTTAATATTTGTGTGACTGTCAGCATGCTAAATAACCCAATGGAGCCTTCTTTTTATCATTTGTAAGATGAAGACTGTAATAGTACCTATTTAATTGGGTTGTTGTGAGAATTTAAGGATGCATGCTGAACACCAAGCATAGTCATTGACACATAGTAATGTTCATTACATATAGATATGAAGGAAAAGGTGGCATATGAGACAGTTTTAAAGAGCTTTGATGGATGAAAAGGATGGAAGAAGGCATCTCATATCTGCAGGGTGGTTGAGCTATGTCATAAAAGTAGGAATGGCTTGTTTAGGAAGCAGTGATATGAATCTAGCAGAACTAGAACATCCTTTCAGGAGAATTAGATTTTAAATTACGTTGAGATGGTAGTAGTCACAGAAAGGGACTGTAATGAGGTTTCCTGAGGTTTTAGACAAAAGATCAAGAAAAGTTTACCATTTGAGAGTGAAATGAATTCAAATCAGCATATATTGATGGGATTATTTATAGACTTGATCTACAGACACCATGTGTTGCTAAAGAGTCTTAGAAAACACAGTAGTCTAATCAACAACTCCCCAGTTTCTTACTGCCTAATCAAGGTGATCAGGGCATATCTTTAGATTGAATTTATAACGAAAGAAAGCTGCACCCTAATTAACTGTATTGTTTTCTTTATGAAAGGACGGAAGTGTTGAGTTCTGCACAAGGTCCCTCCAAAACTCTCAAAAAATAGCAAGAAGCCATAGAAAGTTTTAAGTGGGACTATAACATAATCAAGTCACTGTTTTGGAAGCTAAATGGAAGTCGTAGGAAGAATGGGCTGGAAGGATAAAAGTAGGAGGAAGGGAGGTGAATTAGAAAGTGATAATCCTTAATTCATGCTAAATATCTCAATTTGCTAATACACTTTGACGTATAATTTGTTTGGAAAAGTACTGTAATATGTCACAGTAATTCAATAGTCAATTTAGAACTTTAGTGATTTTATAAATCTAGGTCTAAGTGGTTTCTGAAACAGTGTTTTTCTGCCTAAGGTCCACCAGTTTATTTTTATTTTTTTGCGTGTGAAATAAAATGAGTATGTTCAATTGAGAAATAATACTAAAATCAATAGCCAGATACCTAGACCTAGACTGTTACTAAAACCTTAGAATCCCCTTCAGTGCCCTCTGCCCCAATTGTATCCATCTCTGGAGGAAGTCACTGTCTTGATTAATGCAATCTCTTGATTAGAATTATTGATTATAACCTCTGTATGTCTGCATAAACAACATGTTACTTTTCCTATTTCAGTACTTTATATAAATGGAATCATACTCTTCTGTGAGTTGCTTCATTAGCTCAGCATTGTAATCTATAGGTTCATCAACATTAATGTGTAAGGCTATAGTTCATTTCTTTTTTTCTACTGTATAATTCCATTATATGATTGTACCATAATTCAGTGAACTAGTCTAATATCGTATAGATATTTGCTATTTCAAGTATTTCTTACAATGATAATAATGCTGTACCAGCCTCAGTGTACATGTCCTGCTTCTGATCTGCCAGTCCCTCCCACCCAACCTTTTCCTGCTTTCGTGCCTCTCGAGTAACTTCTCATACTATTTCTGTAGCTATCAAGCCAGGTACTGTTTTTATCATAGACTAAGGAGCACACATGCATGGCACTAACCAGCAAAAGAGACTGTTGTGTTGTGTGCTATCTAGACTAGACCATGAAGACTAGACTAGGCTTCTTCATGGATTCCTTGGAAGAAATAGAAACAATAAATTTTTTAAAGGACGGAATTTGATCTGCACAAGGTCCCTCCAAAACTCTCAAAAAATAGCAAGAAGCCATAGAAAGTTTTAAGTGGGACTATAACATAATCAAGTCACTGTTTTGGAAGCTAAATGGAAGTCGTAGGAAGAATGGGCTGGAAGGATAAAAGTAGGAGGAAGGGAGGTGAATTAGAAAGTGATAATCCTTAATTCATGCTAAATATCTCAATTTGCTAATACACTTTGACGTATAATTTGTTTGGAAAAGTACTGTAATATGTCACAGTAATTCAATAGTCAATTTAGAACTTTAGTGATTTTATAAATCTAGGTCTAAGTGGTTTCTGAAACAGTGTTTTTCTGCCTAAGGTCCACCAGTTTATTTTTATTTTTTTGCGTGTGAAATAAAATGAGTATGTTCAATTGAGAAATAATACTAAAATCAATAGCCAGATACCTAGACCTAGACTGTTACTAAAACCTTAGAATCCCCTTCAGTGCCCTCTGCCCCAATTGTATCCATCTCTGGAGGAAGTCACTGTCTTGATTAATGCAATCTCTTGATTAGAATTATTGATTATAACCTCTGTATGTCTGCATAAACAACATGTTACTTTTCCTATTTCAGTACTTTATATAAATGGAATCATACTCTTCTGTGAGTTGCTTCATTAGCTCAGCATTGTAATCTATAGGTTCATCAACATTAATGTGTAAGGCTATAGTTCATTTCTTTTTTTCTACTGTATAATTCCATTATATGATTGTACCATAATTCAGTGAACTAGTCTAATATCGTATAGATATTTGCTATTTCAAGTATTTCTTACAATGATAATAATGCTGTACCAGCCTCAGTGTACATGTCCTGCTTCTGATCTGCCAGTCCCTCCCACCCAACCTTTTCCTGCTTTCGTGCCTCTCGAGTAACTTCTCATACTATTTCTGTAGCTATCAAGCCAGGTACTGTTTTTATCATAGACTAAGGAGCACACATGCATGGCACTAACCAGCAAAAGAGACTGTTGTGTTGTGTGCTATCTAGACTAGACCATGAAGACTAGACTAGGCTTCTTCATGGATTCCTTGGAAGAAATAGTTCACCCAAAACAGAAATGGGGAGACCAATTTCCTGCAGATCAGTCTTTATCTAAGGTGAATTGAGTGAGAAGGAGGTAGCAGATACAGTGATCTCTCTTTGCTTTCCCTCCCTCAGCAGACTATTGTAGGATGAAATGGTTTCATAAGCCTCTCTGAAGACATTGCAAGAGATGGAGCTGTTTTTTACGTTTGGCCAGTTCTTGAATATATTTACTCTCCCATCTTTCTTGCCTCACTTTATTTTTTTAGATTGAAGAATAATTGCTTTAACAATGTTGTGGTGGTCTCTGCCATGCATCCATGTGAATCTTTCATAATTATGTGTAGAACCACCCCCTGTTGAACCCCATTCCACCCCTCTAGGTCATCACAGAGTGCCAGTCTGGGCTCCTTGTGCTATACAGCAACTTCCTGCTAGTTGTCTGTTTTACATATGGTAGTGGTTATATGTCAGTGCTACTTTCACAATCTGTCTTATAATCTCCTTCCCCCTCTGTGTCCACCAGTCCATTCTCTGTATCTGTGTCTCCATTTCTTCTCTATAAATAGGTTCATCAGTACTATTTTTCTAGATTCCATACATATGTGTAATATGCAATATTTGTTTTTCTGACTCACTTTACCCTGTGTAATAGACTCTGGGTTCATCTACCTCACTACAGTTGTTTGAAATTTGCTCTTTTTATGGCCGAGTAATATTCCATTATTCACACACACACACACACACACACACACACACACACACACACACACACACACACACACACACACACACACACACACGTACAATGACTTCTTTATCCATTCACTGGTTTATCCATGTCCTGACTATTGTAGACAGTGTTGCAGTGAACATTGGAATACATGTATCTTTTTGAATTGTGGTTTTCTCAGGGTGTATGCCCAGTTGTGGGATGGCTGGGTCATATGGTAGTTTCATTTCTAGTTTCTTAAGGAATCTTCATCCTATTCTCCATAGTAGTGTAGCAGTTTACATACAGTGTTGTTGGGAATGTAAATTGGTACAGTCACTTAATTTTTTTTTTAATTTTGACCTCTTTTTTATTGGTCCTTTCTTTATTTTCATCCATCGTTTTTCTTTGGCCTGTGTGGGCCTCCCATCATGGTGGTCTCTCTTGTTTCAGAGCACCAGCTCTGGGCGCATGTGCTCCAGAGTGCTGGTTCGTAATTGGGCACACTGGTCCAGCTGCTCCGCGGCATGTGGGATCTTCCTGGGCCAGAGATCGAACCGGTGCCCCTTGTACTGCAAGGTGAACTCTATGCACTGGACAAAAAAAAAAAACATTTTAAGGCTTATTTTAGATATTTTACTTTTTTTTCCCTCCCTCCTGCTTCCCTCATTGTATTCCCCAGTAAAGCCTGAGCATATAAACTTTTGCCTTAGCCTCTGTTTTCTAGGGAACCTGGCCTTACACGACTGCAATAGGCATCTTAACACCTTTTTTGCCCCAGGACATGTGCAGTGAATTTCTTTAGAATATGTATCTAGGCGTAGAATTGCCAAGTTGTAGTTATAGTTGTAGCTGTGGAATTGCTGAGTTACATAGTAAATGCTCAGGTTGACTAAGCAATGCCAAACTGTTTTCCAAAGTGGTTTTTACCTGTGTCTGCTTTCACTAGCATGGGAGACTTCCTGCTACTTTACAACCTCTTCAAAATTTATTGCTGTCTCTATTGTTAGTGTTTCTAATTTTGGTGGGTATATAATGACATCTCATTTGGCTTTCTGAAGCTTTTCCTTGAATACAAGTAAGACTGAGGACTCCTTCATATGCTCACAGGACATTTGTATTTTATCCTCTGTGATATTCCTGTCTGTGTCTTTTGCACATTTCTTCTGGTATGTCTGTCCTTTCTTTCTGATTGGTCAGAATTCTTTATATATTTGTACAGTAATCCTTTCTCAGTTATATATCTTAAAATATCTTCTCTTGGCTTCACTACCCCATATGGATTACCATTTATCCCTATACTTTTTAATGCATGGTCTGTTTCTTTCACACTGATCTGTGATGTTTCTTTCCTCTGTCATAAATCACATTTTCACATATACACAGATCTGTTCTGAATTGTCTATTTAGTTTTATTTTATATGTCCACCCTTGCTCTAATATTATATTATCTTTATTAATATAGCTGATAGTAAATCTTGAAAATTGGTAGGGCAAGTTTCCTCATCTTACTCTTGTGGAATATTTTGCCTGTTTTTGATCCTTTGCTTTGCCAAGTTACAAGTACACACACACACACACACGAACTGATAGGATTTTGAGGAGAATTGCATTGAATCATTAAATCATTAGATCAGTTTCTGCTGTTATTATGAAGGCAATAAGTTTCTGAGTTTTCTTTTTTGTACTGTACTTGTCTTTTTTTTATTTTTCTTTTTGTATCATCTCATAAAATGCATGGGAGAGTGTTTCCTATTTTTCTGATCTCTGCAATAGTTTATCTAGAGATTGAATTGTCTGTTCCCTTAATGTATGAGAGAAGAGTTTTGTAAAGTCACCCGGACCCAAATTGTTCTTTTTCTTTTTTTTTTTTTTGCCACTTCTATTGATCTTTCATTTATCTTTGGTCTTTGGCCTGTGTGGTCCTCCCATCACAGTGGCTTCTCCCATTGCAGAGCACCGGCTCTGGGCGCATGCGCTCCAGAGCTCCGGCTCAGTGGTTGGACACATCAGTCCAGCCGCTCCACGGGACGTGGGATCTTCCCAGGTCAGGGATCAAACTGGCGCCCCTTGCACTGCAAGGCGGTGTCCTTACCCACTGGACCACCAGGGAAGCCCCCAAATTTGTTCTTTAATCAAATATTTTTATAATACTACTTTAATTTCTTTAATCATTATAAGACTGTTCAGATTTTCTGTTTCTTTGTGAGTTATTCTTTTGGTGCGTATAAACTTCTTTTCATTTTATCTGTGTCTTCAAACTTCTTGACATGACATTGTTTGTACTTCCTTTTATCTGTTTCATTTCTGTTATACCTGGTTCATGCACACTTTTTTGTTCCTAATATAACACTTTTGTCCATTTCCTTCTTAATCAGTTTTTACCAAAGTTTTGTTTTCTTTTAGTCTTTCTTAAGAACATTTTGACATTACTAACCATCTCTATTTTATGCCTTCTATTTCATTAATTCCTGATTTTAACTTTATTTCCTTCTATTTTCTTTTGATTTATTCTGATGCTCTCTTTCTAATATTTTAAGTTGTTTGCTTAGCTCATTAATTTTGAGACTTTATTGTTTTAAAACTGTTTTTGGATTAAGATCGACATACAGAAGACTATAAAAGCATGTATATTCAGTTTAATGAATGAGTAACTACTATTCAGATCAATAAATAGAGAACTACCAACTCTATTAGTCTTCTGCACAGTCATCCTGTATCCATGATCGTGTAATCTCTGACATATACATGTAACCACTTCTGTGGTGAGATACAATTTCTGTTTATTTAAAATTTTGTTACTTAAATATGCATTCCTAGACAATATTGTTTAACCTTCTCTGTTTTTGAACTTTACATCTAATGGAACAAAACATAATGTATCCTTTATAAACATTATTTTTTACCTAATATTATATCTATTAGATTCATTCTTTCACTTTTATTGCTGTAACCAATTTTGTGAATATACCACAGTTTATATATCCAATATGCTGTTCTTAGGCAATTGAATCTTTTCTAGTTTTTTGTTACCACAAATAATCCTGCTAAGAATATTATTGTGCATTTCTCTTGGGGCAGGAGTTTCACTATATACTCGATGCAGAAGTGTTCACCCATAAGGTTTGTGCACATTGGCCTTTAACAGAATATAGTAAACAGTTTATCTAAGTGTTTGTGCCAGTTTACATTCTCACCAGGTACCAATTTGCAATCCTGCAAGCAATATACCAGTGTGTAAGAGTTCTCATAGCTTTCTGCTTGGTGTTCTCTAACTTTTTACATGTCTCCAGTCTGAAAAGTAGATAATAAATTAAGTTTTGCTTTATATTGAGCATTCCCTGATTGCTGTTAATACTAAGATTGGGCTCATGCATTTTTTAAGCTATAATCATTTTATGCTGTGTATTTTATGTCAATGTTGCTTTATTTGCATCCCACTTACTTTAATAAAGTATGATTTATTGTTTTAGCTCTAAATGTATTATAATGTCCATTATTATTTCTTCTTTAACCTAGGAATTACTTCAGAATTTGTTAAACTTCCATATATAGGACATGAACGTCTTACATCTCTTAATTTTGTTTTTAGTTTCTCCAACAACTCCAGAAATTTACTCTCTTTTCAGGTTTTTTCCCCCCACTGCAAAGTAATAAAATTTGTAATAACTTAATAAAAGTTAACAGTGTGGGGTGGAGGGAAGTACATTGAAGCAGATGGTGGACAGGACTACTAGATACATTCTCTATGGATTCTTGATTCAAATTCATACCTCAACAGAATTGCAAATTACAATGTTTTACTAAGTTTAAAATATATATTTTTAAATTTTGCTTGTTTATTTTTTGTCTCTTTTGGGTTTTCACTGCTGCTGTAAGCTCTTCTCCAGTTGCAGGGAGTGGGGGCTACTCTCTAGTTGAGGTGAGCAGACTTCTTATTGCCATAGCTTCTTTTGTTTTGAAACTCGGGCACTAGGGCATACAGGACTCAATAGTTGTGGCTCCAAGGCTCTGGAGCACAGGGCTCAATAGTTGTGGCTCACAGGCTTAGTTGCTCTGCAGCAAGTGGGATCTTCTCAGATCAGGGTTCGAACCCGTGTCTCCTGAATTGGCAGGAAACTCTTCACCACTGAGCTACCAGGGAAGCCCTAAAATAGGGAATATTTTTAAATGAGTATTAAAAATCTATGAATTATATTACCATTACTCAGCAATTTCAGTGATCTTTCACATGTTTAACTCAACCATAGTCCTGTAAGATAGGTAATATTATGTCTGTCATATAGATGGCATATTTTAGAGTTGATAAGAGCCAGTATTAAGGCTGTAAGAGTGCAGATATTCAGATAAATATAAGGAAAAGTGCAGAGGTAATACGGATGGGTAAATGGAAGCCATTTTGAAATACAGTTAATGTTACAAGAAAAGGAGCAGATTTTAGATGAGGGAAAGGTGAATTTGAAATGTGGCCAAACTTTTTCATTTTTAAACCTGTTCATAGAGTAGCATGAAACATATATTTGGAGGTAAGAAGCCAAGAAATATATACATTTATCTGTGGAAAGGTGATGATAGGAGCCATGAGGGAGGGTGAGAGTATCTCAGAGAAGGAATGGCAACCATGAAAAAAGGGAGAACCTTGGGTTCTACCTACCTTTGAAGGGTAAGTGGAGGAAGAAGAAAAAACTAAAAAACCTGAACTGAATACAAAAAGATGCATGAGGAAAACTAGAGAGTGTAGTTTCATGATAGCAAAAGTAGGAGAATATTTTAATAAGGGAAAAGGTATTGTTGCCTCAGCTGCTGTAGAGAGGCTGGTTATTAAGAGAACTGTGTAACGTTCACAGAATTTGATGATTAGAAAATCATTGGTGACCTACTGAAAGCAGCTTCAGTAGAGTTGTGGGGCAAACACTAGATTGTAATCAAGTTAGGAATGATTCAGTGGTGACAAATGGTAGATGATTCTTTCCTGTAGTTTGCAATGGGGAGAGAAAAGGAGAATTTAAGGGAAAGGCAGGCATAGTGTAGGTTTTCAGTTTGTTTTAACTTAACTGTGGCAGTTGAGTGTATTTTCAGAAGAAAGAGTGAAGTTATCAATGCTGTAGAAAAGACTGAAAAATCCATAAAGGAGGGATATGCTAAGAAATGTGTTGGAGATGAAAATTTGCTGAATTTAGAGTCAAGAAACTGTATTTATATGCTGGCTCTGCCACTGTCCTGATTTATGTTTATAGGGAAATCATTTAACATTTTGTGGTCCCAATTTTACTCATCTGTTCAACCAGAATAATCACATTTATATAGAATTGGTCAAATAAATAAAACTCAAATAAATAAAAACAGTATTTGTACAAATACAGTTAGTAATGAAGATACATCATATTATCATTGTTAGTATCGATTCCTTTTTTTTTTGTTTGTTTTTTTCTGGAGTAGGTTTTATTAGTAAAAGTAATAGTGATTGTATGGACACAGTTCTAGGCGGTATGTTCAAGGGTACAGATGTAGTTCCTCCTTGAAAATGGTGTTAGACATAACTTCCTGCAGAAAGAAGGGAAGAGAAAGAGAAAGGGCAATTTTTTTTTTTTTCTGCCTCTAAGTCATCATTTGTTTCCATCCATCTTTATTCTTTGGCCTGTGTGGGCCTCCCATCGCAGTGGCCTCTCTCGTTGTAGAGCACTGGCTCTGGGTGCATGCACTCCAGAGTGCTGGCTCCTAATTGGACATACTGGCCCAGCCATTCCTCGGCACATGGGATCTTCCCAGGCCAGGTATCAAACCTGTGCCCCTTGCACTGCAAGGGGGACTCTCTACCTACTGGACCACCAGGGAAGCCCCAAAGGGAAAAATTTAAGGAGAAAATATAAAAGTTCTGTCCTTAATATATTCTCAACTTACTTCCTGTTCTTGTTGGCCTTTTGTCATAGTGGGGCTAGCATGATCTTTACAGAACAGATGGAGATTATTGCATCAGGTCATTGGAAATGTTGATAGTATTTTTTGGTAGAAATTTAAATGACAGAGAATATGTATTTTAGAAAATGTTTAAAAGCATAGTGTATTGTGGTTTGTAGAAAATAAAGAATGCAAATACAGGCTTTTATGTATAGAATGGATAAACAGCAAGGTCCTACCATATGACACAGAGAACAATATTCCATATCCTGAGATAAACCATTATGGAAAACAATATAAAAATGTATATGTTGGTGTAACTGAATCCCTTGGCTGTATAGCATAAATTAAGACAACACTGTATATCAACTATACTTCAATAAAAAATATTAAAACTATGAAAATAGACTGGAGGTTGAGAGGCAGTTTAGAAGGTGTTTGTAAGAAATCATACCTGAAGTGATGAGAGTTTTAAAAAGAATGGTCCTTGGAATGCAAAGGAAGGAATGAGTGTCACAATCAAAGCAAAAGAATTCATAGAACTTGGTAATTTATTAGTTACATGCCCAGAAGAGTTTCTAAGCCTTAGGGCCTAGATGAATCAAATAGTCATGTTATAAGGGGCATTTGGATGTGAAAGAAAAAAGATATTTCATTTTTGATAGCATTTGGTGGCAGGTAATCTAGGTAGAAAGACCCAGTGGGAAATTACAGGTAATCCAGGTAGAAAGGTCCAGTTGGATATTACAAATTAGAGCTAAGGGTTGGATGCAGAGATTGAAGCCTGGAGTGTCTTCAAAAAAAAGATAACACTTGAAACTCTGAGAGTACCTTGGGCTGAAAAGATGTCAAAGTGTAAAAAAGTAGACATATTTTTGCTATTCATAGGCAGAAGATAGAAGAGCTGTAAGGGGGAAAGGAAGGAGTTGGCATGGATACTTTGAGAAGCTTACATTTGTTTCAGCTCAAGAGTCAGTGGAATAGACTGGATAACCACATGCTCTTTTTAGCTTTGTAGCCCCATGAGTCTATCACGCTGTACAAGTATAATTATTATTATATGGCTGAGTAAGCCCAGTTCCTTCAAGATGTTAATATTTTTCTGGTCATCTCCAGTGATGCATAGCGACATCATTTGTCAATATCTGTTATACTGCAGCTTGCCTTAAGAGGCTGTTCAAAGGAGCAAGAAAAACAATGCACACAGGGAATGTGGAGAGCACTACTTAAAAATAAGGTAGACTGTTGACTAGGTAGTGCAGTTGCTTTCATTATGTCATGATATAGGTTCAGATTTAAAAGAGGATGTACTTTCCATTAGAAGAAAGAGGCTGTAAATTTTCCAGTCCATTACGGTGGAGAGTTTCATCAGAATTTTGTTTTGAAATTGCTGTCACATATTTGATGGTTGGAATTCACAGAATCTCATACTATCCTCACTCACCACCACTTTCAACAAGGTAAGTTTGTTCTTTTTTTGATAGGATCATTGATCCTGTAGACATTTTTTTTGCATGTTAGCTTGAAAACACTGGTCATGACAGGAAGGTAGTCAGACTCAAAAAGAATAAGTTTTCATTTATAAATTGAGCTACGTCTGTTGTGCAGAGAAACAGGTAAATTATATGAAACATTTCCTGTGATGAGAATAGATAGAGTGCTTTAATAGTACTTTGCAAATCTTGGAAGGAGCTCCTGACAATAATATATCATTTTTGGAAGCTGTATGAAACAAAAAATTAATGCCTGCCAAATCCATGTCAGTCTTTTGTCCCAAAGCTAAAATTAACAAAAACCATTCAACTCTCTACCATGTCCAAAAAGAAGAAAGCCCAAACACGTTCTTTAATTAATGTTCAGTGTATGTAATTAGCACAATAGATGATGATCTACCATTTAGGTTCAGAAATAAAGAAAACTCCTCTCCTAATTAGTCTCTATAGAATGTCCCTAATATTTTTATTCTCCACAAAGACTTATTTTCAGTTGGAGAATTCTAGTTTGCTGGAGTATGAGAAATATATTCTTTATCTAAGGAATAAAAATCCTATGAGAATTTATAGCTACTTTGAAAAAGCTACTGAATAGTGCACAGGGGAAAGTCTCAATTATTTTTAAGTAGTGTGAGGAAATGTATTGTTAAGTTGTAAGTAAAGCTGTCAGCAGTATCATGGTGTCTCAACACAATGGGCATCCACTTGAATTGATATTTTAATTTGCCTTGTTCTTATTAGAAGACATATGGCAGGTTTCCATCTTGGCTGTGAAATGGTCTGATTTTAATTTTGGTAAAATTCTTAGCAGTTGTCTCATGCCGTATTTGATAGGAAGCTAATTTCCAACATTCCAGTAACAAGGTTTCTTCAGTGAGTATGAGGTTTTAAAATTAAATTTGCATGTCTGCCATGCAATGATTCAATATTCAGTCTCATTGCCTCTTTGCTACTGTGAAATATGATGCAGATTAGTGAAAGCATTTGGTTTTGTACCTTTCTGGTTTCTCCATTGATAGATATGTTTGGGTAGATCTGTTATTATGCTAATTTCCTTGTGTTATCTTTGGTTGCCTGTGATTGTGGGACAAGAAATTTCACGAATTTTGGAAAATAATAAAATGATTCTCAGCAAGGCAATTATAGAGACACATTCAACTGTGAAATTTGTCTTGAACTATGCAAATACTTCCATATTTGTCTAGCATCAGGATCACTGAAAGGAGGGAGAATGAAATATGTCCATTTAATGATAATGTGTAATTTTTGCTATTTGAATAATACTGCCTTATCCTTAAACTTAAAGGCTATAAGAGAAATTGTGAGATGTCAGCAAGAGGAAGGATGAGAAGAACATCACACAGAAGAGTGGACTGATATGGAGAAGTTAGGAGAAAGGAGGAAGTGGTATTAACCTCAGAGTGGAGGGATTACAGTTTAACGTAAACACTAGATTTAGTGTCATGTCTGTGAAAATGTAAAATCAGTGGTAGGTTCAGGAAATTCATAGAGGTAAATATAGAGGTTTCAAAAATGATTCCTGGGCAACCCATCAGTATCAGGAGTAATGCTGAGAATGATGAGGAATTTGAGGGTCATGTGGAAACAATTTGGTCACACTCTAATTTTAGGTCGCAGAAGGTAATTCAGTGAAGAGGTCGTACAGACAATCAGAATCAAGGGAGTAAGAATGGATGGGGAAAGTAAGACACAGATTCACTGTGTGCAGGTGAAACTAAAGCTAGGAAAACAGAAATGCCATCTGTTGGGGTGAAGATAAGAGCCTAGGTCATCCTCTTAAACTTTGTGAAGGAAGAACAGTCTATGTTGGAGAGAATATTCCTAGAAGAAGCTTTTGGACTTGCCACTGTAATAGTTTCTTGTAGTGCCATCTGCTGTCCATAAATAGCTCCATACTATAGTAACTATCGTTTTGATTACTGTACTTTATTTATATATAGTCAGCCAAATAAAATAATGGACTACATTCATTCCCCAGCAAGTTAGATACAAGTGTATCATTATAAAAGGCTTGAAGGTGCTCAGAAGTCCCTGGCCAGTTATGTAGTTAATTCAAGCAACATGACTCTTGTTTTGCTAAGCTATCACTCTTTCTGACAAAAAAAATCATTGGAGTAAAAGTCTATCTTTCCAGGCAATGATAATGAACAGGGCAGTTTTCGTAATGGCTCCAGTAATAGCAGTGGACTACAGGATTCAAGCAGTTTTTTTAGAGTGAGTGACTAGGAACAAAATGAAAGTGATGTGTAACTATGGCTTATGTATTTATATATGTTTGTGTGTATATCAACTACGTTTTACTCCGTAGGAGGAGGAGCACCCTTTACAAATTGTTTGTTGAATGACTGATGGTAAATTTCCTAAACTGTCTCATTTTTTGCTGTTACTTAAATAAGACTATTATAAAAGAATATACTCCAGTAAGTCATGCCCTTTAGGAACAGAATGAGTAGCTTTGCTAATTTATATTTTAAATAAATGACTTTTGGGGAAGAAAACTTCCTTGGATTTCTTGTTGGTCATGTAAAATATCCAGCCCTCTGACACAGAAGACATATATATTATATAAAGATTGGGTATGTTTGCTCTGACTTCCCCTGGGAACATTTTATTGTTCACATATCATGAAAAGGAGATCTGTAGCCACTTGTGTAGTTAATGGTTCTGATTCAAGGGAGACAAATGGTTACAGGTCCAAAGTCCATAGCCAGAAAGCCTGGAGCTCCATCTTCTTAGGCATTTCCCAGATACTACCTTTGAAGACATCTTCAGAGCTTAAAAGCTGAAAGGTTTACCTGACTCTCAGAAAGATATATTTATATTCCAAAAGAATAAGAAAGAATGTTTCCTTTATCATTTTATTCATAAAGGTACTGCTAGGGCTTCCCCTGGTGGTCCAGTGGATAAGGACACCGCCTTGCAGTGCAAGGGGCGCCAGTTTGATCCCTGGCCTGGGAAGATCCCATGTGCTGTGGAGCGGCTGGACTGATGTGTCCAATCAGTGAGCCGGAGCTCTGGCAAATGGGTGCCACTGCGGTGGGAGGCCCACACGGGCCAAAGAACAAAGACAGATGAAACTAGACAAATGAAAGACCAGTGAAAGTGGCCCGCTCCCCCCTCTTCCCTCCCCACCCCTGCCAAAAAAAAAAAGAAGAGAAAAAGGTACTGCTAAATTAAGAAATTTAAAACTTGACTAGTTGATCAGACTGGACAACTAATCCAGAAATACCAGAGCCTATTTTCGCCCACATACAGAAAGATTGTATGGATAGTTTTTTTTTGTTAATCTCAGGTTTTTTTCTGTTAACTTCATTAAGCCTGTATTCAACCTCAGTGTCTCAAAGCTGCATAATTGAAATGTACTTCTGTTTGTCTATAGAGTCGGTCATTTACTAGTTTGTATATTTATGTAGAGTTTATAGATTATTAACACTTTGCAGTTTATAAATTGCTTCGAAATTGATTCACACATTAAGTCCTTGTGACAAATACAGGAGGTGGGCATTGATTCCCATTTCGAAGATGGAGAAACTGAGCTAAGCGAGGTGACAGGGTTTACCAAAATGACAGAATTTGAGAGCATGGCCTGAATCCAGAATTTCAGACTCCAGGTCTGTATTTATTTTAATGACAAAACAGACTTAGAAAGTTCTTAGACATTTTAGTAGCTGAGGTAAATATTTTCTGAAGCATTTATATATGTAGACCAAAAATTGCAATATAATTTAAGATTCTGTTGAGAATGGATGCTTTTAAAAAATGTTATGCAGTGCTTTGAGCACTCTGAGAAAGAGCACTCACAGAATAGGCATTCCAATGAACTCCATACTTAGCTCTAATTTAGTGCTTTCTGTTGACAGAAAGAAACCAGAAAAAAATTGATTTCAGATTTTGAGGTATTCCATTTTTCTGGTTTGATCCTTGTTAAAAAGAATAATTTGGCTCCTTCTCATGAGAAGCAGTTTTCAGTGAAAGAAGGTACAAGTTCATGACTTTAATGAAAGATTGTTTACCTTGCTTTTCCACGTGTAAGCATATTTTTGATGTATTTGTTGAAAGTGGTGAGGTCCATGTCCTTCTATTCCATCATCTTGATTCTGTTTCACTTTACCTTACTTATAAGTCCTACTCAATAGTTTCTATAGCATCAAACATCATAGAACTGGTGATTTGTAAGGGATATTAATCATGGCGCCTCTCATCTGTTTTCCACTGTGCGTTTCTGACAAAATCACATTTTGCTTATATGTCCTCCAGAGGGACATGATGCTGAAAGAACCTTCTACTCTTCTCTCCCCCCTTTATGTTTCATAGGCATTCCTCCAACAAATATCTTCCATTCTGCTTCTCAGAGGAGCCAAACTGACACAAACATAAATGTAGAAGCATGTTATCCAGGATGCTCCTGGGGGCTTTCCTAGAGCTGTGCACAGCATCCACTTCCTGTAGGATCGAAGTTGTCATTTTGGGCAGTAATCTGGAAAGTATTTGGTGTCTTGAGGATGTCTGTAGAAGACTGAATCAACCAAGCCTGAATTGGTTTTATTTCTGAACTAAGTCTTTTGTGAATGCTACATATTTCCTTATTGTTTAAGTGGCTTTAAATAATTTTTTAGGTTACTTTCAGCCAAAACAGAGAAGTTTGTAAAGTGCTTAGCACAGTGTATGAACATAGTAATCGAAGAAGTTTAGAGCATGGCCTGAATCCAGAATTTCAGACTCCAGGTCTGTATTTATTTTAATGACAAAACAGACTTAGAAAGTTCTTAGACATTTTAGTAGCTGAGGTAAATATTTTCTGAAGCATTTATATATGTAGACCAAAAATTGCAATATAATTTAAGATTCTGTTGAGAATGGATGCTTTTAAAAAATGTTATGCAGTGCTTTGAGCACTCTGAGAAAGAGCACTCACAGAATAGGCATTCCAATGAACTCCATACTTAGCTCTAATTTAGTGCTTTCTGTTGACAGAAAGAAACCAGAAAAAAATTGATTTCAGATTTTGAGGTATTCCATTTTTCTGGTTTGATCCTTGTTAAAAAGAATAATTTGGCTCCTTCTCATGAGAAGCAGTTTTCAGTGAAAGAAGGTACAAGTTCATGACTTTAATGAAAGATTGTTTACCTTGCTTTTCCACGTGTAAGCATATTTTTGATGTATTTGTTGAAAGTGGTGAGGTCCATGTCCTTCTATTCCATCATCTTGATTCTGTTTCACTTTACCTTACTTATAAGTCCTACTCAATAGTTTCTATAGCATCAAACATCATAGAACTGGTGATTTGTAAGGGATATTAATCATGGCCGCCCTCTCATCTGTTTTCCACTGTGCGTTTCTGACAAAATCACATTTTGCTTATATGTCCTCCAGAGGGACATGATGCTGAAAGAACCTTCTACTCTTCTCTCCCCCCTTTATGTTTCATAGGCATTCCTCCAACAAATATCTTCCATTCTGCTTCTCAGAGGAGCCAAACTGACACAAACATAAATGTAGAAGCATGTTATCCAGGATGCTCCTGGGGGCTTTCCTAGAGCTGTGCACAGCATCCACTTCCTGTAGGATCGAAGTTGTCATTTTGGGCAGTAATCTGGAAAGTATTTGGTGTCTTGAGGATGTCTGTAGAAGACTGAATCAACCAAGCCTGAATTGGTTTTATTTCTGAACTAAGTCTTTTGTGAATGCTACATATTTCCTTATTGTTTAAGTGGCTTTAAATAATTTTTTAGGTTACTTTCAGCCAAAACAGAGAAGTTTGTAAAGTGCTTAGCACAGTGTATGAACATAGTAATCGAAGAAGTTTAGTGTATGGTTAAAATAGACCCAGGCTGCTTTGGTTCAGACTCCAGATCTACCACTTACTGGGAATTTTATCTTGGGCAAGTAATTTAACTTATTTTCTTTATTTTTAAAATGAAGCTAATGATAGTCTCTGCCTCATATGGTGATTAGAAAGATTAAATTAATGATACATATAATGCTTTGAACAGTGTCACACACATAAGTGTTATATAATATTTATTATTCATAGTAATAGTAGTAAGTGCTCAACTAATATTAATAGTAGTTGCTGGGCTTCCCCTGGTGGTCCAGTGGGTAAGGACACCGCCTTGTAGTGCAAGGGGCGCCAGTTCGATCCCTGGCCTGGGAAGATCCCACGTGCCGCGGAGCGGCTGGACTGATGTGTCCAATTACCAAGCCGGAGCTCTGGAGCACATGCGCCCAGAGCCGGTGCTCTGCAACAACAGGGGCCACTGCGATGGGAGGCCCACACGGGCCAAAGAACAAAGATGGATGAAAATGGACAAATGAAAGACCAATAGAAGTGGCCCGCCCGCTCCCCTCCCTCCCCAACCCGACCGCCGCCCAAAAATAAATAAATAAATAAGTCTTTAAAAAAAAAAAAGTAATTGCTATATTTACAGTATTATTATTATTATTCCAAATATATATAATTAAAGTTCTACAAATAATTATAGTTGAAAGTAAGAATAATTACAGTTGTGATCTGGTCAACAAATGTAGTATCATGTATATTGTACAATTAAAATAGATATTGAAGCATGCAGATTAATTGGTAAACCAGTTGTTTACATTGACAAAATAGCAAGTCTTAGGAATAAAATGATAAAAATCACTTCTATTCAGATGATAGGTTTTTACTGTCACATCAAATCAAGCACTTTTAGTCTCAACACATTTTGTTAGTCTTTCATTTGGAATGGATGATTTCTATTAAGAGAAGATCCACATGGACTGCATTTTCTCTAGTCCAGTGATATTTCCTGTTTGCTGCCTGAATCATAACAAAGGTGCATTAATAGCACTGTGACTCCTTACTGGAGAAGCCTTGATTTGCAGTAGTGATGGAGACCACTACAGCCACTTTTTTAGCTTGAGCAAGAGTGGCTGTTTCTAGAACTACTGGAAGCTCTAAGCTGTCCGTAAAAAGGTTGATACTTTTTCCAAGTCAGTTCTTTTATTATTTTTATTTTATTTTATTTTTTTGGCCACTTTTATTGATTTTTTATTTATTTATTTTTCATCCATCTTTGTACTCTGGCCCATGTGGGCCTCCCATTACAGTGGTCTCTCCCCATAGAGCACCGGCTCTGGGCACATGCGCTCCAGAGCACTGGCTTGCAATTGGACATACTAGTCCAGCTGCTCCACAGCATGTGGGATCTTCTCGTGCCAGGGATCGAACTGGCACCCCTTGCCCTGCAAGGCGGACTAAAGAGTCCCACTGGACCACCAGGGATGCCTGACTTTTTTTTTTTTTTTAATGATGTTACTGAATTATCTACTTCTGCTTGCTTCCTACCATTCTGACCACACACCTAGAAAAGTATCAGCTCTCTGATTATGAACGTAGCCTATAATTAATTCAGTGTGAATGATGTAAAAAGCTCTAGGTTAACGTATTTTGATGTTTCTATCTAGTCTATAGCTTTTTCCCTTTGTCCAGGTAATTTCTAGTTCATTACTGGGAAGTAATCGTGAACAGTGCAAAGGTATAGACTCATGACTCAAAAGAATGTCCAAGTGTGATTTAGTATCAATAAAATAAAGAGACTCTACTCAGCGCATAGCAGTAAAGAATTTATAAATGAGTAACATTTAACTTCTCTGTGTTGTCTTAATTAGGAAAAGAGTATTTAGCCAAGAAAGTATCTGAGTCACTAAAATACTTATCAGTCAAGCCTTTGAAGAAAATGAAAGTAGACACTCTATCATTACCTATTTTAAAAGTTTAATTTGGAACAATTTCAGACTTATAGAATCACTTTAAGAATTGAACAAAGAACTCCAATTATCCTTCACACACATTCACCAGTTGTTAACATTTTGCCACTGTTCCTTAATCAGACTTTCTCTTAGATAATAGGCATAATACTATTATTTAGTATATAGTTTATATTCAGATTTTACCAGTTGCTGTAATAGTGTCCCAATAATGTCCTCTTTTTTAGCAATGCAGGATCATACATTCATTCAGTTTGTAATTTGACTTTAGTCTCTAATGAGAATGTTACCTCAGCCCTTCATCTTTTATGATATTGATACTTTTGAAGATGATAAGCCATATATTTTGTAGAATGTACCACAGTTTATATTCATCTAGTGTCCTCATGTTCAAATTCAGGTAATGCATTTTTGGCAGGAATATCATAGAAGAACTGTTGTGTCCTATAAGCCACGTCGTGTTTCCCATCACCAGTGATGTTAACTTTGATTTTCACATGATATCTGCTGGTTTGCTCTGCTATTTTTAATTAATATAGTATATCATTTTTCATGTATCACCCAATAGTTTTAATGACTACTGATGATTCCTAGAACAAACTATTAGGATAGTGGTTGAAAAATGGTGATTTTCTAATGCCATCAGTTTTGTCATCACTTTTTTTGTACTAAAGACTTTGAAATATACTTGGCTCTGTGGTTTTCCAGTCTCTAGCAGATTCTAAGAAGCAACTTAGAAGAGAGAATATTCAGAAAAAAAAGCAGGACACACTGACAGTGTAAGTGGCAGGTTGTAGAGGAAAAGAAGAGGGAAAAATATAATGATAAAATCTAAAAACTTAAAAAGCAGTGGCATATGTATGTACTTCTGAGTTGAACACTGTAGATCATAGTTTATTTCTCATCTTGAGCCACAGAAGCATAAAAGTCCCCAATGATAGTAGCAAATACTTGGCTTTGAAAATTACTCTAGATTGTTCCACCTCTTTGCTTTAAATGTTTACCCCACAGTTTTCGTCATGTTGATTTTATGCCCAGAATTTCTCTGTTTGGATTTGGATGGTTTGCATGACATATCCGTTTAGCTTGTTTCCAAGATAAAATGTTTTGAATTTTACCTTGCGCTCCAGACTCTGTGCTTGGGATAGGAACCTTCAGCCTACACCTCTGTTTCTCCTACTTCTGCAAAGCAGGGAGATGAGAGAGAACCCTCTGATGTCATTTAGTGAGAGGTCATATAAAATTACACCCTTTAGTAGCCTCTACATTACCTAGAGGTTGCTTTTTATAGACCAGTAGAATAGTTGACACATTATGAATTAATTATTAGTACCAACACATTAATATATATTCACAAATGACTAGTGATTAGTGAATTAGTAGAACATGACCGTAAGGCATTGACAAACTCTAAATATGTATTCAACACAATATATGCAATAAGGAAGGAAAAGTGTATATATGTATAAACAAAAATAATATTATATACTTTTGTACTTTAAATATAATTAACACCTTTTATCATTTTTAATGTCTACATTATTGTTGTTTTAGTTGCCAAGTTGTGTTGGACTTTTTCGTGACCGCATGCACTGTCACCTGCCAGGCCCTTCTGTCCAGGGAAGTTTCCAGGCAAGAATACTAGAGTGGGTTGCCATTTCCTCCTCCAGGGAATCTTACTGACCAAGGGGTGGAACTCACGTCTCTTGTTTGGCAGGCAAATTCTTTACCATTGAGTGACCTGGGAAGCCCAATGTCTGTGTAGTATTCATCAAACAATGGATAATTTATTTAGCTAACCATATATGCTTGAATGGCTTCCCAGATGGCTCAATGGTAAAGAATCCCACCTGCTAATATGGGAGATGCAGGAGACGTGGGTTTGATCTCTGGGTTAGGAATATCCCCTGGAGTAGGAAACAACTCATTCCAGTATTCTTGTCTGTAACTCCATGGACAGAGGAGCCTGGAAGTGTGCAGTCCATTGGGTGGCAAAGAGTTGTACACAGCTGAGCAACTGAGCGCACACACACACACATGATTGAATGTTCAGTTTTCCAATTTTTGATAATTGTAAGTGATGTTGAAAAGAACAATTTATAAGCAATATGCTTACATATAAATAAGATTATTTGCCTGATACCTGCAGATGTAAAATGTTTGAGGCAAAGGGAGTGAACAGTTGAAAGGACTTGGTCTTACACTTCCAAAGGACCCTTCAGAAACATGCAGTCATTTGTGGCAACCCCAGCTATGTGTAATTTAGGATATATTTTATATACATCACCAGTGAATTGTTTTCAAATGTTTGTTGATATTAACCTTTTCATTTTTCTATTTATACCTTTTCTGCATTTTTGAATTCTTTTGTTGTCTTATGGATTTATGAGAGTTCATATTAAAGGAGAAAAATACCTCCTTGCATCTGTACCCCATATTCTTTTATATCTGATAGTAGGGTATTGAGTTCTTCTTTCTGAATACTTCATAGTTCAACATTAAGTATTTTATAATGCCTTGTTCCTGTTTTAAATAGGATATTCCTTTCCAGTATGTTTTCATTCATTTATTTATTTGTTATTGTTCTCACTAGTCACTCTCCTAAACTCTCATATTAATGATTCACAGAGTTGATTCTTATGAAATTTCTACTAGACATTCATACTATCTATGAAGAATGGTAGATATCTCTTTGCAGTGCATTTTCCCTTTTCTCTTTATCTTATTTAACTGACTAACATTCCCAGAAAAATATTAACTTACAGTAGTGATAATGGGCATCCTTATCTTATTACTTTTTGAGGCCACTTGATGTTATTTGTGGGATCTTTCTCTGACCAGGGATTAAACTCAGGCCCTTGGCAGTAAAAATGTGATATCCCTAACCACTGGACTGCCTCTAATTCTTGTCATAAAGTGGTTTGGAATTTAGCATTGTGTTTTCATATTTGACTTTGTAGTTTAAATTATTTTGAAAATTCAGTTAGATAACCTAGAGCATAATTCTTCAATGCCAAAAAAGGCCCCACTTCAAAGTAAATTTTTAGAGAAATAATGTAACTGAGCCATTCCTAGATTTTGAATGGTAAGTAAAATGTGAAAAACCATTTTGTAAGATTCTCAAGGCTTTTACATAATAAAATTTATATATATAGTCATGATACATTATTTAAATTAGGAAATGTGGGCTGGATTTAATGAATTCCCATTCTTTTTAGATAATTACAGCATTAAACCTAGTACTCAGCATTTTTTTTGCCTCTTAGTTACCATTTATTTTTCAGCCATCCTTATTCTTTAGCATGTGTGGACCTCCCATCACAGTGGCCTCTCGTCACAGAGTACGGACTCTGGGCACATGTGCTCCAGAGTGCTGGCTTGCAAATGGACACACTGGCCCAGCTGCTTCTTGGCACATGAGATCCTTCTGGGCCAGGGATTGAACCCATGCCCTTTGTACTGCAAGGTGGGCTCTCCATCCACTGGACCACCAGGGAAACCCAGTACTCAGCATTTTATGGAATCTTATATACTTTATTATTTGTTACTACTTATTTTTACAAAAGAAAGATAGCTCAAAACTTTCAGCAGACTTTTTAACATGGTCCATAAACATTCACACTTGTTTAGTGCAAAATGGTTTGAATGAATATAATACAAAAAAAGAGCAAAACAAAAGGAGAAACAGTTGTTTTGAATGTAGTCAACTGAATTTTTCTTTGTAGTTTATTTTGTTCTAGATACCCCTTTGGTTTAATTGCTCTTTATCACATCAGTACAGTTGACTTTGGTTCAATGTTATGATCCCAGATGAAATAGAAATGTTCTTTTCACATTTTAAAAGGTGTTTTGAATTTTGTACATATTTTCTCTTCTTGTAATCCTTTTTATTCTATGTAGGAACATTACTTTTTTTCAAACAAAAAAATCCAGCTGAATGAAACTGATGATCAACAGATTTGGCTTCCAAGAGCTAGTTTCCAGTTGTGCCATTTAGAATGTATATTTGTCAATGTTATGACTACCCCCTACAATACAAATTGAGGTTATAAGGACAGTTCTTATTTGTATCATTCATGTTCTGTTTTTCTAAATATTTTAGTTGAGAAACATAAGAAAAATTACTGATACAATGCTTCTGTGGTTTTAAGCATCCAAAAAAGTAAAGGGTGTTTTGTTTATGAAAATGTCTCTACAGTTTTAACTGCCTTTCGTTCTCAACTTAGATCTAGGGAATTTGTATCTGACTGTAATTTTCCTCTTTAAACTACAGCAATCAACATTTTGGCAGAATGTTGGAAACCTGATTTGCAGTTTGTATGCACTTTTAAGGAATTGCTTGCTTGATTTTCTTCCCACTCTCCTCCCTCTTTTCCAGCTATCTTCATTTCTTTTTTTACTTTGCTACCTTCCTTCTTTTTTCCTCTGGCTTCCCTTTCTCCAGACTTAAGCAGATATAGCCTTAAAAGTAGTTAAGTGCTATAATTATGTTAATTATGTTTTCTATTATTGTCATTCAGAATAGTGGCTATTGATTACCAGTATGATGCCGATGCAGATTGACCTGGGATGCTGACAGGGAAGAGGATGAGGGAGAGGGACTGAGACTGGAGAGGGAGAGGAGGAGAAAGAAGAAAGGAGGGAAAGAGAGAGAGAGAGAGGTTGGGAAGCAGTAGGCCTAATTTTCTATTGCAGTTTTCTTGAAACTTGTAAGCTGGCATGACAGAGTGGAAAGTGAAGTGTACTAAGGACCTGAGTTCCAAGTTTAGCCATGTTGACAAGCTCACTTTGTGACGTGGGTAAGTTATTTCTACTGTTGGGGGATCAGTTTACTTATCTATTTAAAAAACAAAGGCTGCTGTATAGCATAGGGAACTGTACTATATATGATACCTTGTAATAACCTATAATGGAAAAGAACCCAAAAAAGAACATGCGTGCACACACACACATATACACATACATGTATGATATGTATCTCTGTGTGTGTGTGTATAACTGAATTACTTTGCTGTATACCTGAAACTAATATAGCAGTGTAAATCAAATCAACCATATGTTAATAAATAAGTATATATAATAAATTATTTATTTATTTATTTTTGTTGTGCTAGGTCTTCATTGCAGCATGCAGGCTTTCTCTAGTTGCAGTGAGCAGGGGCTACTGTCTAGTTGAGGTGTGAGGGCTTCTCATTGTGGTGGCTTCTCTTTGTAATAAAAATATTTTTTAAACAATGGAGGGACTAAGTTCTAAAATGGAAGTCTCTAAGGTCACTAGAATGTAAGTTCCATGAGGACAAAAATTTTGTCTCACTTGTCTTCTCATGTATCTCCAGCACCTAGAACAGTGTCTGGCACTGTGTAGATGCTCAGTAAACATTTATTGAATGAGTGAGGTCCTTTCCAACTCTATTGTTGAATAATAATTTAATAATTTTTAAAGAAAAGACAGTAGCATGGCAATAGTAAATGTAAACTGGGGCTAATATAGGGGGTTTACCTATGCTCTTTGACACATAGCTTCTAGCATCTCCGAAAATGGTAGCTAAAGTGATGCCCTTTTAGGTGCCTAAGGATTTAGATCTCCTCCTCATGCTCCTATGAAAGAAAATTTTAGGAAACCTCGTTTCTGGTCCTGGATTTCTCACTGCTACTGTTTGCTGTTCAATCTCCAAGTCATATCTGACTCTTTGCAACCCCATGGGCTTTAGCATGCCAGGTTTCATGGGGTTCTCCAAGCGAGAGTATTCTTGGAGTGGGTTGCCATTTTTTTTTCCAGGATATCTTCCTGACCCAGGGGTGAAACCTGGATCTCCTGCATGGACAGGTGGATTCTTTACCTCTTAGCCACCAGGAAAGCCCAGATTTCCCACTAGCTGCATGATTTTGGTCAATTCTTTTCAAGTTTTTTAAATAAATATTTCTTATATGAAAAATGTCATGTTAGATTACTTTGATCATATATTTATTCATTCATTTATTTATTCAACAAACATTTATGGAATGCCAGTGTGTATAAGGGATTGAGATGCATAAAGCAACCGATTTATCAGATCATTAAATCTCTAAAATTCTGTGACTGTATCAAGTGTCTTTATAGGTACAGGCATTAAAAATGAATCACTAAATTATGTCCTAAGTTTTGGTTTATAATTTTCAATTATGTTTTATTCCAAAAGGAAAAATGAGTTATTATATTTATATTAGGTACTTAGACTCCTACCTTTATTTTTTAATCAGATGAACAAATTAAGCTATTTCAGCTTTCTTCTTTAGCAAAGAGTAAGTCTCAATTCCAGTGCATATTAGCCTTTTCTGTAAGATTTATTAGATGATGATTTTTAAATACCTGATTTTAATAAACTCCAGTATTATATATAAACACACTGCTGTAAGCAGAGCCTTTAATGCATACCACTACATATTTCTTCAGGTTTTCTTTTTCTCACCTCAGCGTAGGAAAGAAATACTGGTATTTTCTAAAATGTTCTCCCCTGGCTGATTCTGTGTGAGTATAAACTGGTTATAATTTGCCATACTTTGTGGTTTATAAAAAGGGAGGAAATATGACCTGATTTCTTGCGAGTACGTGTGGCTTCTATCTGGATATTTTATGAGGATGGGAGTGATTGTCACGATCCATCTCTGACCCAAAGGCCCCTTCATTATATCTGAATGGCTGTACCTTGATGTTCTTATTGCACTGTCCCACTTATTACACTGTTCTTAGTCTCCTTTTTGACCTAACATGCATGAACTTGTAAGTTCAGATTGAGCCATTATATTCTAAAATGTCACATCATGGCATGATCTTCCTGCAGCTGCAACTGCTGATTTCTGTCTGTTGTCTGCAACACTATGCTGCTTAAATTTGAACATCAGTGGGTTCTCGGTGTTTGTGCTACTGCCATAGTGGACCAGACATTCAGCAAGTGATTTCATAGTGACATTGGATTCCTTTGCTTAAAGCTATCCATGCTTTTGACTTGAGACTTGCTTTTGTTTACAGAAAGAGCTATTTGTATTTAGACAAAGAGAAATCATAGAGTACTTCAGGTCGTTTGACTTAGGGATTCGCTTGGAAAGCCTAGGAATGGGCACTATGAACTCTAATGTTCATCAATGAAATTTGATCAAGATTCATGAAGGGAAGACCTTGGGGCCCTCATTGACTATATGTGTGTGTGTGTGTGTGTGTGTGTGTGTGTGTTTTATTGCCAGTTTCATGTCCAGAGCTGTTCTAGAGGTGTGAGAGATAAATGAATTTAACTAGAGCCCACATTTGACAAAGTCATTAACAGAAAAGTAAATAAATCCTATATTTAATTAGCTATAAATTAAGGCTGAAAAATATAAGAGATAGAAGAGAGGGTGCATGTAAGTGCTTAGACAGTTCAGAGGATGAAAAAAATAGTTTCTAGTTAAGGGGCCAGAAGAAACATAGAGGAAAGGGCACTAAAGTTTGATTTTGGACTTTGAGTAGGTGTTAAGGTACAGTCCAGATGGAGAATAATGTGAGCAAATGAGGAAATCCAGGGAATATACTGAGAACAGTGACTAAAAGTAAGGTAGTCTTACCACTAAATTATTAAGTGATGGAAAATAAGCCTTACTATTTTTATAACTGTTTTTTGGCATTTCTTCATTTAAAAAATGTTCCAAAACTCAGCCTCTGAAATGCCAGACCTGAGCTCAAATTTTCCTGTAGTCCTAGAAAGAGCAGTTCCTTCTGTTCAAGTTAGATTTTTCACTTGCCATCTTTCTCTTATTTCTTTCTGTTCTCCCTGAAACTATAGCCTTGTTCTACTAGCTGAAATATCTTTTCTCTCTCTTTTTAAATTTCTAATGGTTCACCTCCAGTATTTTATACACATAAACCTCTCCCAATGTGAAAGTAAAACAGATTCCTTTGTCTATGGCTTTCACTTTCTCTTCTTTAAAGGTAAGTTTACCAAGAGTATTATTTACTTGTTCTCTCCATTTTCTTCCCTATATTTGCGTCAGAACGTCCTGCAACCTGATTTCCTTACTAATGACTCTATTTAAACCTCTTGACCAGGAACTTAGGTGGAAATATTATATGCAGTGTTCAGAAAGCATTCATAGGAAAGGGGCGTTCCTTCTGTCTTTCCCACATGCTTGCTGGAATGCAGGCATGATGACTGGAGCTCAAGCAGTTATATTGGGTCATGAAGTAAAGACTGGTTTGAGAAAGATGGAGCGGCCCATGGAAGGAGTCTGTATTCCTTATGACTTTGGGAAGCCACTCTGGCTACCCTGAAATGTTTGCTTTTGGAAAGAGAAATACACTTTTTAAAAATTTAAGCTACTGGTATTTTAGATTTTCTGTCACTTTTAGCCAAACCAACTTTTAATGGGTAATGTTAAGCATTCTTACAAGGCTTATCATGGGATTCACAAATCCAGGTCACTGTTTCTCCTTTAGTCGATTCATGATTTCCTGTTGAATTTATCCTCACGTATACCCATGTATATCTCAAATTCAGCAAGTAATCTTTTCTAACTAATTCCCTTTCTACATTTCCCATCTCTGTGAATATGACCCATAACAGATACTAGATAGGAATTATGAGCTTGACCACCCCCTGAACTTTAACTGGCCTCTCTTCTTAATCTTTATTATTACAGACTTAGTTTAGGCCCTAATTGTCATTCTCTTGCAATACTTCTATAAATCTTCTAACTAATCTTTCTACTTCAAATCTTGCCACATCTCTAATCCATTTTGCTGATCTGTTACCACAGTTATATTTCTGAACAGAAGGCAGTTTTTTTTTTCCTGAAAGAAATAGTCTTGCTCAAAATTCTTAAGTGGCTTGATTTTACCAACTAGCCGAAGTAGAATCTTCCTAGCATGGCATGTAAGACCCTCCATGAGCTGTCTCCTGCCTTCTTTCCCAGCTTTATCTCTACTGAATTGCCTTTCTATTGCACATTATTCTTTCAGTATTTTTTCCCTGCCTTGATTACCTTTCCTCACCTTCAGTTCTATATTTTGACTTGAAAAATTTTATTTTATTGAAATATAGTTGATTTACATGGTTGTGTTAGTTTCTGCTGTACAGCAAAATGATTTGCCTATATATTTATGTATATATATATTCTTTTAAAGATTTTTCCCTTATGGTCTATTACAAGCTGTTGAAAATAGTTCTCTTAGCTACACAATATGGCCTTGTTCATCTATACTATATATAATAGTTTGCATCTACTAATTCCAAACTCACAATCCTTCCCTTCCCCACACACCTCTCCCTTGGCAACCACAAGTCTGTTCTCTGTGTCTGTGAGTCTACTTCATGAATAAGTTCATTATGTCATGTTTTAGATTCCACATATAAGTTGATATATGCTTTTATCTGCATTTAGATTTTTAATTGAATGATAGTATACATACTCAGATTTTTAAATCTTCTCTGAAGACATTTCTCACCACTTCCAGGGAGAATTGGTTTTTCCCTCAGGTATGCCTCACTTCACTTTCAGACTTCTTTACTAATATGCATAGCTCTGGAAGGTAATTGAGAGTAGAGAGTAGGTAAAAATGCGTCTTGGCATCCTTAACCTTTACCAAGGTGCCTGACTGAAGTATGTACCTAATAAATACCTATTATATTAATTAATTGAATGGATAATAGTAGTACTAGAAATGAGAACTAAATTTGATTTAGAGGGACATGAAAGAGGGGAAATCAGCAGGGCTTTAGTCACTGGTTGGGTAAAGGAGGTAAGAGAGAAAATCCCGAGATTACCCTGCTATTTTAAGGCTAAATAGTGACAGGATAGGGTTATATACAAAGAAAATATGGATGCAGAGGGGACTAAGTTTGAGAAGGAAACTGAGGTCTGTTCGGGGCATCTTAAGTTTAATATGCTGGTGGTATACACCGGGGAGAATTGGTTGAAAATTCCCTGGAGTATCATTAGACTCCATGAACAACTGAAGCATCCTCTCACTTGCTTATTCACAGGATGTAATTGGTCAGTTTAACCTAAGAAAAAACATTAGGAACCACAGGATTCACTAGACTGGAAAACCACAAGGCAGGCTTCAGGTGTGCACCAGAAATTAGGCATCACTGGGAATAAACAGGGTGATTTCTGTCATCATGTAGGGTGCTCTGCCACTCTGTCAGATTCACATGGGCAGCCACTGTGCTTCCGATGCTGATCTGTGTCAAAAGAGACTGTTGTAGTTTGGAACTACAGCTTATATCTGATCCCAAGACACTGGATAACTAACCTCTAAACCTTTCTGTCAATAGCAAGAGTATAAAAGATTTGTTAAAAGTCCCCCTCTCCTAATGTGAATAAATTCATTTATCAAAAAATGATTGTAGAAACTTGACAATGTAATCATAAGATGAGAACCAGAAACATGAAGAAAACCACAGATTGCTGGTTAGAGCTTCAGCTGCGCTTATTTCTGGCAAAATGCTAAATAAAATAGGGAAGAGAAAAATAATGATCTTCATAGATAATATTATTCTCCAGCTTTTTTTTTAAATAAAGAAAGAAGGAAAACAAAGAAACAAACAATCTCAGTTTAGCTCCTAGCAATTATTAACAGAGACTTTGCTGCAGCCTGCTAGGAAAATCTCTTCTCAGAATTAGTGTCACATTTTTCCTCAGAATATCTAAAAAATCAATTTCCAGGTTGAGCCAGAATTCAATAAATGAATTCAATGAATTAAATGTTTGCTAAGCGTGCTAAATCTTGAGGATAAAGATGAAAAGAGACACATTGCCTGACCTCAGGGAACTCACAGTTTAATGATGGAAATATATGCCTAGATTTCTTTTCAAATTTTAGAAATATTTTCAAAGCCAGTCTTATCTCAAGAAGACACTCACAGAAGGATGATTATGCATACCTATAACAGAATTATGACATTTGTGTTCAGAGCGCAGTAATCTTTGAGTACTTACTATACCAAATGACATGAGTACTCCTCTGACTCTTAAATTGTTATCTTTTAGAAAATTCATTGATCCATATCCAAGAGCATCTCTGAGTTGAAATCCAAGCCTTGCTAGAGAATTATTAGCAAGAACAGCAGTTTCAAACAGCTAAGGAAAGTTTAGTCTCATGTTACCAAATAGACTATGTGATATTGGTAGGACAGACTTCTGGATATGTTTTGAAGAAAAGATAAATGCACCAGGGAGCCATAGTTTCTGAAGTTTACAGTCTAGTCATTTGTTAGATGTTTTGGATTAGCTGAATAAATGAGCTTGATTAGCTGAATAACTCCAGCAGGTGTTATATGTACTTTCTGAGGTAATCATACTTTATTGTCATCCAGTATGCTGCAAGAATTTAAAAAAAAATTTTTTTTCAACTGGTACTAAAGATATTTTATTTTGACATTGGGCAGAGCTTGATTTCATCTGTCTTGTCACTTGATGAGCAAGTTGCCTTTGTCCCCATGCATTGTAGCTGAAAAATATTTAACTTGCTTTTGAAGAAACCCAAAAAACAAAATTGCTGGTTAGAGCTTCAGCTGCGCTTATTTCTGGCAAAATGCTAAATAAAATAGGGAAGAAAAATAATGATCTTCATAGATAATATTATTCTCCAGCTTTTTTTTTAAATAAAGAAAGAAGGAAAACAAAGAAACAAACAATCTCAGTTTAGCTCCTAGCAATTATTAACAGAGACTTTGCTGCAGCCTGCTAGGAAAATCTCTTCTCAGAATTAGTGTCACATTTTTCCTCAGAATATCTAAAAAATCAATTTCCAGGTTGAGCCAGAATTCAATAAATGAATTCAATGAATTAAATGTTTGCTAAGCGTGCTAAATCTTGAGGATAAAGATGAAAAGAGACACATTGCCTGACCTCAGGGAACTCACAGTTTAATGATGGAAATATATGCCTAGATTTCTTTTCAAATTTTAGAAATATTTTCAAAGCCAGTCTTATCTCAAGAAGACACTCACAGAAGGATGATTATGCATACCTATAACAGAATTATGACATTTGTGTTCAGAGCGCAGTAATCTTTGAGTACTTACTATACCAAATGACATGAGTACTCCTCTGACTCTTAAATTGTTATCTTTTAGAAAATTCATTGATCCATATCCAAGAGCATCTCTGAGTTGAAATCCAAGCCTTGCTAGAGAATTATTAGCAAGAACAGCAGTTTCAAACAGCTAAGGAAAGTTTAGTCTCATGTTACCAAATAGACTATGTGATATTGGTAGGACAGACTTCTGGATATGTTTTGAAGAAAAGATAAATGCACCAGGGAGCCATAGTTTCTGAAGTTTACAGTCTAGTCATTTGTTAGATGTTTTGGATTAGCTGAATAAATGAGCTTGATTAGCTGAATAACTCCAGCAGGTGTTATATGTACTTTCTGAGGTAATCATACTTTATTGTCATCCAGTATGCTGCAAGAATTTAAAAAAAAATTTTTTTTCAACTGGTACTAAAGATATTTTATTTTGACATTGGGCAGAGCTTGATTTCATCTGTCTTGTCACTTGATGAGCAAGTTGCCTTTGTCCCCATGCATTGTAGCTGAAGCAGTGTCTCTACTTGTAAGATATTACAAGGTATGTATGCATGCTAAGTCTCTTCAGTCATGTCCAACTCTTTGTGATCCTATGGACTGTAGCCCGCCAAGTTGCTCTGTCCATGGGATTCTCCAGGCAAGAATACTGGAGTGGGTAGCCATTCTCTTCTCCAGGGGATCTTCCCAACCCAGAGATCGAACCTGTGTCTCTTACATTTCCTGCATTGACAAATGGGCTGTTTACCACTAGTACCACCTTGGAAGCTCATTAGAAGGTATATCTCACTTCTTCTGAACTGTGATTTTGGAGAATACTCTTGAGAGTTCCTAGGACAGTAGAGAGATCAAAACAATCAATCCTAAGGAAATTGACTGTGAATATTCATTGGAAGGACTGATGTTGAAGCTCCAATACTTTGGCCACCTGATGCAAAGAGCCAACTCATTGGAAAAGACCCTGATGTTGAGAAAAATAGAGGGCAGGAGGAGAAGGGAGCAACAGAGGATGAATGGTTGGATGGCATCATCGACTCAATGGACATGAGCTTCAACAAACTCCAGGAGACAGTGAAGGACAGGGAAGCCTGGCTTGCTGTGATCCATGGCGTCTCAAAGAGTTGGACACGACTGAGTGACTGAACGGAAACAACAACTCACTTTAAATATAATAAAAGAAATCCTAATTATACAGTTTAAGATTTTTAATATCATCCTTTCTTTAAATCTCTTTGCTTAATGTTTTCCTGAGGCCAAAAAGAATGGTTAACTCTCTGTGTTGACTGCACAGAAAGCTACTGCTCATTGTAACCTACATTTGTAGGTTTTCAGGATGGTATTCCTGGAAGTTGCTGCATTTGACTTTGTTAAATTTAAATGGAAATCAAAAGCAGTTTTGGCTGAATAACTCCAGCAGGTGTTATATGTACTTTCTGAGGTAATCATACTTTATTGTCATCCAGTATGCTGCAAGAATTTAAAAAAAAATTTTTTTTCAACTGGTACTAAAGATATTTTATTTTGACATTGGGCAGAGCTTGATTTCATCTGTCTTGTCACTTGATGAGCAAGTTGCCTTTGTCCCCATGCATTGTAGCTGAAGCAGTGTCTCTACTTGTAAGATATTACAAGGTATGTATGCATGCTAAGTCTCTTCAGTCATGTCCAACTCTTTGTGATCCTATGGACTGTAGCCCGCCAAGTTGCTCTGTCCATGGGATTCTCCAGGCAAGAATACTGGAGTGGGTAGCCATTCTCTTCTCCAGGGGATCTTCCCAACCCAGAGATCGAACCTGTGTCTCTTACATTTCCTGCATTGACAAATGGGCTGTTTACCACTAGTACCACCTTGGAAGCTCATTAGAAGGTATATCTCACTTCTTCTGAACTGTGATTTTGGAGAATACTCTTGAGAGTTCCTAGGACAGTAGAGAGATCAAAACAATCAATCCTAAGGAAATTGACTGTGAATATTCATTGGAAGGACTGATGTTGAAGCTCCAATACTTTGGCCACCTGATGCAAAGAGCCAACTCATTGGAAAAGACCCTGATGTTGAGAAAAATAGAGGGCAGGAGGAGAAGGGAGCAACAGAGGATGAATGGTTGGATGGCATCATCGACTCAATGGACATGAGCTTCAACAAACTCCAGGAGACAGTGAAGGACAGGGAAGCCTGGCTTGCTGTGATCCATGGCGTCTCAAAGAGTTGGACACGACTGAGTGACTGAACGGAAACAACAACTCACTTTAAATATAATAAAAGAAATCCTAATTATACAGTTTAAGATTTTTAATATCATCCTTTCTTTAAATCTCTTTGCTTAATGTTTTCCTGAGGCCAAAAAGAATGGTTAACTCTCTGTGTTGACTGCACAGAAAGCTACTGCTCATTGTAACCTACATTTGTAGGTTTTCAGGATGGTATTCCTGGAAGTTGCTGCATTTGACTTTGTTAAATTTAAATGGAAATCAAGATAGCGAAGTGGTTTTGAGGGACCAGTGGGGAGAGTCTGTAAAATAGGTCATTGGTTAAACTGAATCTGGCCCAGATAATTGAAAGGCTTGGGAACATATTTAGATAAGGATTAATTCTTAACTTGCCAAGTCACTATCAGAGGAGGAGGCCAGAATCAGAGAGGAGATCAGGATGGGAAAGGTCAGAGCAAATTCAGTACAGAGGATTTTTAGGTGTCAGGCAATAAGCTGGGTATAAAAACAGGAATGAGGTTTAAGGAAACATTATGTACCGTTTATTGAAGCATTTTTCTAAGTCCTGAGCACATCACCTCATTTATTTTCACTTAGACTTATTTTAAAAAAAATATTGCTAGTGATGCATTGAGTTTGAGTGGTTTAATGATTTGCCCAAATTCCATAACTAAAAATTGGTGTCAGTGAGATTCAAATTTAAATCTGTTTTCCATCAGAGCCATTGCTCTTAAGTAAGAATTTGAACTGTCAGAAGCTGAAAGTGTGATCTGGAACATAGTAGATCAGAGTCAGGCTGATGAGTCAATTCAAAGATGTAAGAGAATAGAGTTTGGAGGCACAAGAGAAGCATCATGCATACTTCAGACATAGAGTCTGGGAGGCTAGAGGAGAGGCAAATCGATGATAACATGGAGAGTTTCTGACATATTAAATAGCTCTTCTTAACTTGCAGGTTAACATCTGCTAAGAATTTTTCTTTTTATAATTGTGGTTTGATTTATTAATATGAATCTGATGCTGTCATTGGGAATCATTGAAAATAGAATTTGGGAGCATAGGAAGAATGCACTGTTTACCTGAATGGAAAATGTCAAGGTAGCTTTATAGTAGCTATAAAGTTTTTTGTGGAGAGCGGAGAGGAAGAGGGAGATGGGGGGAGGACTATAGCAAGTAATGGTATTATAAGTTCTGGATCTTAAGAAAGAATTGACTGATTCTTAAGAAAGAAGGATTACAAAGTCATCTGAATAAGATTTCACTTTCAGAATGAAATCTTTGTATGGATGGGATTGCATTCTGTACCTTTGCATTTTCATCGGGTTCTAGTTTCATTTCTTATTTCCTTTGAAGAATGTGATGATGGGACAGTATTCATATTATCATACCATATTATCTGTGCCTGACCCATTAGAAATATTGTGCTGATGAGACTCTCCAAAACTTATTTTACTGAATAAAAATGTTTGTATGTTTCAGTATGTATGATAAGTCAGTATAGGAGGAGATACATAGATGTCTTTCATTATGGGATTCTGGTTACATAGTGTTTACCACTGCATCTGTCCTAAGAAACTTCTGTATGTTTTTTGTGTGGAAATGCTTGTTTACATTTCATGGCAATAATTCTTTTTGCTATTGTTGCCTTTTTAAAACTCTGATGTAGTCTAAATTTTGACATCATACCTCTTGCCCTCCTAGGAGCACTGTCTGACTTATGTACCTGTGCACATATGTGAATGTTTTAGAGATGATGATTCTGCTATTGGTGATCACTTATCAGTACACCCTTGCAATGAAGATATAAACTTCCCAATACTTTGTTCCTATAGATTCCTGTGTTAGGATTAGAATGGTGAGCAAGATAGACTGACTCTGTGTACCATATCTCTGTCATATTTCTTTGTCCTTCTTGGACTCAAAGTTCATGCTCAATGAAGTTTGGCCAAATAATTCATTGTGTTGAACTAGAGGAGGTCTATAATCACAGGTGGCCCAGTGGCAGAGAATCTGTCTGCCAGTGCAGGAGCTGTGAGAGACGTGGATTTGATTCCTTGATTAGGAAGATCCCATGGAGTAGAAAATGGCAACCCACTCCAGTATTCTTGCCTGGAAAATTCCATGGACAGAGGAGCCTGGTGGACTACAATCCATGGGATTGCAAAGAGTTGGACACAGCTGAGCATGCATGCACACAATCACTGTATAATCTGTCAGTTATCTATATAGGTGTAGGTTGTGGCTGAACCTAATCTATGCATTGAGTAGTCCATTGTTCCTCCAAGAGTGGGTTCCTTGGGCTGCCAGCATTATGATCCCCTGAGGTACTAAACAAAAATGCAGATTTTCTGCTAATAATCTGGGGCAGTGCTTGAAATTTGCATATTAATGAGTTTTCCATTTGATTCTATTGTACTTCAGTAACTATGATACTAGGCAATGTTATTGATTACTTATAACAGGCATTATGCTAAACACTGTATATATATCACTGTATACGGGGGCTTCCCCAAAGGTTCAGTGGTAAAGATTGCCTGCAGTGCATGAGACGGGGGTTTGATCCTTGGGTCAAGAAGATCCCCTGGAGGAGAAAATGGCAACACATTCCACTGTTCTTGTCTGAAAAATCCCATGGAGAGAGGAAACTGGTGGGCTACAGTGCAAAGGGTCACAAATAATTGGATATGACTTAAGAGACTGAGTATCTATGTCTATATCTGTATCTATATCTATACTAGAGGACTAGAGTGTGTGTGTGTGTGTATATATATATATACACATATATATATATTCATATACATAATTTAATTCTCATAGGGTCTTTTTGTTGCTATTAGGAGAGGACCCTAATGCACAGAGACATTAAGAAACCTTTATAATCACACAGGATTATATCTGAAGGGAGCAGAGCCGCTCTAAAACATGGCATTTTAGCGTATTGTTTTTGAATTAAATTTACTTAAGAAACAGCCAGTGCAAGAAAGACACTATGACCCTCCTTTGTCATTCTGAAAGCAGGAAATACATCTCCTATGTGAATTTTCGGTAGCCTCCCAGTACCAGGGCGGGTAGAAGGCATTCTCATCAGAGATAGGCTGAGAAGTTTATACAAAAACACATTGCTAGTTCATCACTAATTTACTACCTGAAGCTCAGACTTGTTTGTCTTGCCAATTCTTCATAGCTTCATTGTTTCTTTGTCTAAAAGGTGTAAAAGCCACCTGCTCTGGGCACTTCCTTGAATCTCATATTTCTGTGAGCTCTCTCATATGACACAAAATTGATTTTTCTCCTATTTAGTTTCGGCTGTGCTGGGTCTTCACTGTGGTGTGTGGCCTGTGTCTAGTTGCAGCAGGCATGGACTTCTGTAAATTTGCATGAGTATCAGCCTAACCTTGGGCTGCCAGCATTATGATCCCCTGAGGTACTAAACAAAAATGCAGATTTTCTGCTAATAATCTGGGGCAGTGCTTGAAATTTGCATATTAATGAGTTTTCCATTTGATTCTATTGTACTTCAGTAACTATGATACTAGGCAATGTTATTGATTACTTATAACAGGCATTATGCTAAACACTGTATATATATCACTGTATACGGGGGCTTCCCCAAAGGTTCAGTGGTAAAGATTGCCTGCAGTGCATGAGACGGGGGTTTGATCCTTGGGTCAAGAAGACCCCCTGGAGGAGAAAATGGCAACACATTCCACTGTTCTTGTCTAAAAAATCCCATGGAGAGAGGAAACTGGTGGGCTACAGTGCAAAGGGTCACAAATAATTGGATATGACTTAAGAGACTGAGTATCTATGTCTATATCTGTATCTATATCTATACTAGAGGACTAGAGTGTGTGTGTGTGTGTATATATATATATACACATATATATATATTCATATACATAATTTAATTCTCATAGGGTCTTTTTGTTGCTATTAGGAGAGGACCCTAATGCACAGAGACATTAAGAAACCTTTATAATCACACAGGATTATATCTGAAGGGAGCAGAGCCGCTCTAAAACATGGCATTTTAGCGTATTGTTTTTGAATTAAATTTACTTAAGAAACAGCCAGTGCAAGAAAGACACTATGACCCTCCTTTGTCATTCTGAAAGCAGGAAATACATCTCCTATGTGAATTTTCGGTAGCCTCCCAGTACCAGGGCGGGTAGAAGGCATTCTCATCAGAGATAGGCTGAGAAGTTTATACAAAAACACATTGCTAGTTCATCACTAATTTACTACCTGAAGCTCAGACTTGTTTGTCTTGCCAATTCTTCATAGCTTCATTGTTTCTTTGTCTAAAAGGTGTAAAAGCCACCTGCTCTGGGCACTTCCTTGAATCTCATATTTCTGTGAGCTCTCTCATATGACACAAAATTGATTTTTCTCCTATTTAGTTTCGGCTGTGCTGGGTCTTCACTGTGGTGTGTGGCCTGTGTCTAGTTGCAGCAGGCATGGACTTCTGTAATAGTGGCACCAGCTTCTAGTTAAGGTGTGCGGGCTTAGTTGTCCTGCAGCCTATGACAGCTTAATTACCTGACCAGGGATCGAACCTACATCTCCTGCATTGGAAGGTGGATTCTCAACCACTGGACCACCAGGGAAGTCCCAGATTGCCAGTTTTTAACTATTGGTGATGGAAGGCAGTAGAGTGTAACGGAAGCGATATTTCATTCTGTAGCTCTGTGACCTTGGAAAACAGTTGATTCAAGGATCAGAGATGAGATCACAGATGATATATGAGACTGATCCCTACAGCTTAGGTCGGTTTCTAGATCCATCTGGATACAGCATACAGAAGAGGAAGTGTTCAGAGTCTTTCCCTTTGTACATACAGAAGACTAGTACACCATTTTAATGTGTCTCAACAAAGAACACATGTTGAATTGGAAGCTGATTTGATGAAAGGATATAAAGAAAGTAGAAAGGAAACACCATGCCTGCTAATCTTTTTCATTAAGTATAGAATTCATTAAAAAAAAAAGTCATGGAAAAATAAGGGTCTATAAAATCATTTGATGATGTGCTCTTTATTTTGACTAAGAACAGCTTTAATTGACCAATTTGATTAAGAATAGCTATAACTAGGTTCCTTGCACAATACGGTGTGAATTGCTAAGCTGTCCCTTATTTATTCTTGTTTATAGTATCTTCATAAAGATAATTCTCTATTTAGGCTGATCAGATCCTGGAGTTCCTTGGAAATGTCTTAGGTTTTGTTATATGGATAATTATTTAATTTAGAAAGATTAAATCAAGAATATTTTACTCTGCCCAGATTGTTAGTGGCTGGGAAAATAAATGCACTAAGAAATGAAAGTCATTTTGTCTTAATAAGAATAACAGATAAGAGTCAATGACACGGGAGTGCGAACTTCAAAAGAGAAAATGAGATGTACTCTTTAGAAATAAAATTTATCTGCAGTGTATGAAAACAAAGTCATTAATATTGGTATTTTTGATGAATGATTCAACATGATCCATTTTGCATGAGTAAAAATACTTAAGACAATTATATCCCTTATATGCAACTGAAATTATTATATAAACTTAATACCGTATGTAGGCATACTTATGCATTATAACTAGAGATTAATTTTCTTTCCAGGACACCTAACAATTGGAATTCAGAATTACTTTATAGTAACTGATAAAAAGGAAACCATAGATCTTAACATTTTTGCTCTACTCATCAACATAAGTAAGACTGTAACTCATTCAAAGAGCTTCCCATAATAAAGGAGAACAAAATAAGATTAATGTTGCTATTAGAAGGGGTAAATTATATGCAGACTGTATAAAGGATCAACATTCTTGAGCATGTTAATTATATATGATATCAAACAAAACGGTTGAGCAGCTTAAAAAAATTAAACTATTTGGCATACTGTAAAACAAAGATATAAAACTTGTTTTGCTGCATTAAATCTTCTAGAAAACTGAGTTTCCTCATAGGTATGTGTAGATCTTTCATAAAATACATGAGAATTCCTAATACTTATTAATGCATATTTTAAAGCTGCAATAATTAACGTAGTTGGGCACTGGAAAGGAACTAAGCAAGAAGTAAATGGGCTACAATAAAGAGTCCATAAATGGACCAAAATAATATGTGGAAATTTGATATATAGCAAAGCTGTCATTTCTTGGTAATAAAAAATAAATGGTTTTGAGACAAGAGGAAAAGAAATAGACATGGATTCTTATCTCCTGATTTGCACCAAAGCATATTTCAGATGAATCAAGTACTTAAATATAAGATAAATCATGAAAGTACTGAAAAAAAAAGTGAATTTATGTATTTATATCTTGAAGATTGGTAGGCCTTTATGACTAGGACATCAAACCTAAAAGCCATACATCTGAGCATATAAAATACAAAACAAAATGAAAATATGTTGTAGTGTAAAAGTCAACAGTCTAAAAGTCAAACTGGGAAAATCATTTCTATACATATGACAGAGCACAATTCTTTTAAATTTGCAAGATACTCCTATATGCCAATAAGCAAAATGATGGACAACAAAATAATGCAGTTGGCTATGGATAGAAATAGACTGTTTACTGTAAAGAAAGTATAAGTTTGGAAGAGACATATGGAATGATGCTCAACTTTATTAAAGGAATGCAAAGTAAGACAGCAGTGTAATTCCATGTTTCCTAGATCAGATTTAAAAAGATTAATAAAAATCATGATTAAATACATAATATCTGTTTTTGGAGAGATATAGGAAACACATGCTCTATGTATGATTGATAGTAGTATAAACTGGGGCAACATTTTTAGAGAGCAATTTTGCAATATCTATTAAAATTCAAAATTACTTGAATCTCTCAACTCCACAGTTAAGAATTTAACTAAATGATGCACTCATAAAAGTGTGCCACATACACCCACAGGGATGCTTATTAGAGAATTATATGTAGTAATAGTAAACTGGAAAACTTAAATGTCCATCAATAGGGAATTAGTTAAGTAAATTATGGTGTAGTAATATAGTGCAGCAATAGAAAAATGAGTTAGATTTGCCTATGTAGTTACGGGATGATATCTAAAATATATTAAGTGAAAATAGTAAACCCAGCATAGTGTGATCTCATTAGTAAGTAGCTGGTCCAAGAGTGCCGCAGTGAGCTCTTTCAGGGTTCCTCGGCTACCTGGGGACCACTTTTACCCAAATGGCAAGAACAACTCCACAACCGAAATTCCCATTGGCCTAATCACTTCTCTCCAACAGGAGGGTTTGTAACTTACCATTGGTTCCAGGCTTTCCAGATGCTGGGCATCTGGGGTTTTCAGCAAACAGCTGTCATTCACTCCCTTATCTGTTGGAGCTCACCATATTTTTTCCCTCTCTGGAAAGGCCATTTTTGTGCTGACATTCCAAACAATCAGGAGCAGCAGTGGGCCTGGTCCCTTTCCTGGGGCACAGCCATGATATATTTCCATCAGACACTGGGCTTCTCTGTTGGATGTCAGTGGAGGAAAAAATCTCATGACTCTTCTTGCTAACTAACAGTTTCCCTAATAAAGCGTTTTCCTGAATTCATCCCATATTGCATTGTTGAATTTGCCCTCACTCACTCTGCTATAATATATATGTGGAGTTATGTGTGAAATGTTTTCTGAAGAATATACAAGAAATTTACCAGAGATTAGGAAGAGAAGAGTGATTTGTGTGGGCAAAGGGACATAAAATTTTCTACTTATTTCAGTAGAATTGATTTCATAGTTGTTTCTTTCACTTTATCCTTAAATTTGTTAGATTAAAAGTACAAAAATAATAATGCTTACAAAGCATATAAAGTAAAAAGGTTAATAATCTTTTCCCCCTCTGCTTCTTTTGCTGTTTCCTTCTAGGTAACCAGTGTTAAGAGTTTGGTGTGTACAGTTTCATATGTTCTATGTTCATGCTCACATATACATGCATGTTAGTTTCTTTCAGAAAATATGTTTTTGCAAATTGTTTTTTATCCTTATTTATTTATTTATATTTGGCTGTGCTGAATCTGTGTTGCTGCTTGGGCTTTTGCTAGTTATGACAAGTGAGAGCTACTCTCTAGTTACGTTGTGTGGGCTTCTCATTGAAGTGGCTTCTCTTGTTGTGGGTCATTAGCTCTAGAGCACTGGGGCTTCAGTAGTTGTGGCTGCCAGGCTCTAGAACATGCAGGCTTTAGTAGTTGTGGCATGTGGGCTTAACTTCTCCACACCATGTGGGATCTTCCAGATCAGGGATCCATGTCTCCTGCACTTGCAGGCAGATTCTTTACCACTAAGCCACCAGGCAGGCCTGCCACTTGTTATTTTCACTTTTATACCTGTTGAATTCCTGCATATAATTTTTAAATTAATATTTTAAATTTATTTATTTATTTATTATTGGCCCTTCTGGGTTTTTACCTCTGCCACAGGCTCTACCCAAGGTGCCGGGAGTGGGGGCTACTCCCCAGCTGAGGCGAGCAGGCTTCTCATTGAAGTGGCTTCTCTTGTTGTGGGTCATTAGCTCTAGAGCACTGGGGCTTCAGTAGTTGTGGCTGCCAGGCTCTAGAACATGCAGGCTTTAGTAGTTGTGGCATGTGGGCTTAACTTCTCCACACCATGTGGGATCTTCCAGATCAGGGATCCATGTCTCCTGCACTTGCAGGCAGATTCTTTACCACTAAGCCACCAGGCAGGCCTGCCACTTGTTATTTTCACTTTTATACCTGTTGAATTCCTGCATATAATTTTTAAATTAATATTTTAAATTTATTTATTTATTTATTATTGGCCCTTCTGGGTTTTTACCTCTGCCACAGGCTCTACCCAAGGTGCAGGGAGTGGGGTCTACTCTCCAGCTGAGGTGAGCAGACTTCTTGTTGCAGTGACTTCTTTTGTGGAACTCGGGCTCTAAGAGAGCACATAAGCTCAATAGTTGCGGCTCCGAGGCTCTAGAACACAGGCTCCATAGTTGTGGCTCACGGGCTCAGTTGCTCTGCAGCATGTGGGATTTTCCCAGATCAGGGATCAAACCTGTGTCACCTGCATTGGCAGGCAAACTCCTTACACTGAGCCACCAGGGAAGCCCCCTGCATATAATTTTAATTAGCTTTTTGTAGCTGCATGATATCCCATAGTACAATTTCTGTTACCACTCCTCAGTGATGAATATTCTATAAAAATAAGCAAGATAGCCAGTGGGATTACATGATCAAAGGTTATATGCATAATGGTTTTAATAGATTTGGCCGGAGTGGTTTTGATAATGTTTAGCAATTCTTTCTCCCATGAAAAATATGAGTGCTGTTTCTCTATACTTTAACTGCACTGAAAGTAATTAATTTTGAAAATGTTTCTCAACAAGGTGGAAATGATGTATTATTGTTTTGATTTGCACTTTTTGAACAAATAAAATTGAGCAGCTTTTCATATATTAATTGACCAATTTAAATTTCTCTTCAAAAGGCAACAGATTCAAGTAGTTTTTACAAAAGATTCAAAAAGAGAAATTTCCCACTTTACAAAGAAGTCCTGTTACTTCAAAAAGGTTAATTTTCTCTGATTCATTTTTTGCAGATAACCATAATATCAAAACTGATAAAAATAAAAAAGAAAAGTAGATCAGTAGTTTTCAATGCTGGATACACAGTATAATCATTTGGAGAACTTTTGAAAAATGCTTGTGCCTAGGTACCACCAAAGAGTTTCTGATTTTTTTTTTGAGTTGAGTTATGATCTGGAAATTATATTTCTAATATACTGCAAACCAGTGTTCCTATTCTTCTAGTATTCTAAATGGAATACTAACAGATTGAATCAGTTATTAAAGGAAAATATCCCATAATTATATACAGTCTATAGGAAAATAAAGATGCGTCAGCACAAGGAGCTCTATGGACATAATTCATATCCCCCAAAATTGAAGGAAAAAGACAATATAGTTATATCAGTAAATGTTGTTTACTAATATTCAGCTAGTATTTCTAAAACCATCTCTGGGTATATTATGACGATACACCCATTATCATAGTAAAACTATTTATCACAACCATAGAAAGATTGTAAAGTGAGATACACTAAAGTCATTAAATTCTTATTAATGTCAAGATCAAGTCAGGAATGCTCATTTTATGACGGATTTGGGATTATATAGAGCTGTAAACAGCAAGACTCTGTAAAAGCAAAATAAAACAGCAACAGCAAAAAGTATATTATTGCGGAGAACTGGCTAATGCACCTAGACAGTGAACAAGTAATATAAATTTTGGAAATGAAGAGACATATATGAGCGTGTCATGCAATTGTATGTCTTGAAAATCTAAAAGACTATTTGCAAGATAATTTTGTAAAGTAAAAGCAAAAACTGTAACTACAGAAAATAAACAGCTTTTATTTATATTAGGAATAAGCAGTTAGAAAACCAAATGAAAATATAACATGTTTGTAATAATTACAAAAATATGAAATCCCTGAGATTGAGTCTAATAAACTTATAGGACCTACATAAAGCTAGCTATAACATTTTGTTGAAAGATTTACAATAGGCCTCCCCAAATAGAAAGCTATACCCTATTTCTGTATAAAAAGAATATTTAAAATTATATCCCAGTCAAATATAGTACACTAAAGCACACATGCATGCTTGTGCATGTGCACACAATTCTGAATATTTTTAAGTTGAAATTAGGTGGAATTGTTTAAGTTCAAATGGAAGAATTACAGCCTGAGAATATTTAAGGAACCTATGAAAATAAAAATGCTTCATGGGGATTAGCTTTGTCAAATATTAATAAAACTATCAGAATAGATGCATAGATGGTAGATAGATATTAGCTGTCTATATACCTAAATGCTACCCTTCATAGATCACAACCTTGTGGTGAAGGAGTTTGTGTAACTCAGTGAGCCATGTCTTGTAGAGCTACCTAAGACAGCCAAGTCATAGTGAAGAGTTCTGACAAAATGTGGTCCACTGGAGGAGGGAATGGGAAACCACTCCAGTATTCTTGCTGTGAGAACTCTGTGAAAAATATGAAAAGGCAAAAAGATATGACACCGGAAGATGAGCCTCTCGGGTCAGAAGGTGTCAGATATGCTACTAGGGAAGAGCAGAGGGTAGTTACTAATAGCTCCAGAAAAAATGAAGCAGCTGGGCCAACATGCAAATACCCCTCAATTGTGGATGTGTCTGTTGGTGAAAGGAAAGTCCAATGCTGTAAGGAACAATATTGCATAGGAACCTGAAATGTTAGGTCCATGAATCAAGGTACATTGGATGTGGTCAAACATGAGATGGCAAGAATAAACACCAGAATCTTAGGAATCAGTGAACTAAAATGAATGGAAATGGGCAAATTTAATTCAGATGACCATGATATCTACTACTGTGGGCAAGAATCCCTTAGAGGAAATGGAGTAGTCTTCATATTCAACAAAGGAGTATGAAATGCAGTGCTTGGGTGCAACCTCAAAAACAACAAAATGATCTTGGTTCGTTTCCAAGGCAAGCCATTCAGCCTCACAGTAATCCAAGTCTAGGGCCCAACCAATAATGCCAATGAAGCTGACGTTGAATGGTTCTATGAAGATCCACAAGATCTTCCAGAACTAACACCAAAAAAGATGTCCTTTTTATCATAGGGAACTGCAGTGCAGAAGTACCAAGTTAAGAGATACCTGGAGTAACAGGCAAGTATTACATTTGTAAAATGAAGCAGGGCAAAGTCTAATAGAGTTTGGTCAAGAGAATATACTGGTTATAGAAAACACCCTCTTCCCACAACACAAGAGGCAATCCTACCAGATGATCAACACTGAAATCATTCATTATATTCTTTGTAGCTGAAGGTGGAGAAGCTCTAAAACAGTCAGCAGACACAAGCCTGGGAGCTGACTGTGGGTCAGATCACAAACTCCTTACTGCAAAATTCAGGCTTAAGGAATATAGGCCACATTACAGAGAGTTAGGCCATTTGGATATGACCTAAATCAAATGCCTTATGATTACAAAATGGAGGTGATAAATCTATTCAAGAGATTAGATTTTATAGACGGAGTGCCTGATGAACTATGAGTGTCTCTGCTTTTGAATACACTGTCTATGTCTGTCATAGCTTCTCTTCCAAGGATCAAGCATCTTTTAATTTCATGACTGCTGCCACCATCTGCAGGGGTTGTGGAGCCCAAGAAAATACTGGAGTAATCTTGAATAAAATCTATATTTACTTCTTTAACCACTGTCAGACTCTAGTTTTCTTTAACAATAGAAACTGATCATCAAATCCAGAAACAAACCTGAGTATTAATGTTGGAGGGCTTCTCTGGTGGCTCAGTGGAAGAGTCCACCTATGAAGCAGGAGATTCAGGTTCGATCCCTGGATCAGGAAGATCCTCTGGAGAAGGGAATGGTAACCCACTTCAGTATTCTTGCCTGAGCAATCCCATGAATACAAGAGCTTGGCAGGCTATAATCCATGGGGTAGCAAAAGAGTTGAGCATGGCTTAGGGACTAAACAACAATGTATGCTTTAACTTAGTATTTGACAAATACTGTCTTTTTATTCAATATGCTTTTCCCAAATAATTAGGTTGTCATAATTCTTATCTATATAGATAAAATTAATATATATCCCTATTCACAACATATACAAAATTAATTCAAAATGGAATGATGAAATAAATCTCAAGAAATAAAATATGGTACTCTTAGAGTGACATTTGTGTGCTGATTCTAATTGATTTAAAAATTTTTCCTTTTCAGATTTTTCATTGTTAGTATAAGAAATGCAATTGATACTTGTCTTTTGATTTTGTGTCTTGTAACTTTGCTGAACTTGTTAATTTGAATTGTGTGTGTGTGTGTGTGTAATCTTTACAAATGTCGTAAGTAAGTTCATTTCATCTGTGAACAGAAAATTTTACTTTTTCCTTTCCAGTTTGAAAGTCTTTTGTTTCTTTTCTTGGCTAGAAAGTCAGTTATTACGTTGAACAGAAACAGCAAAAGTGGTCATCTTTGTCTTGCTTCTGTTATTTGAGGCATATCTTGCTTTCTTTAACTTTTGAGTATTATGACAGCTTTGGGTTTTTCAAATGTGACCTTTATTATGTTGAGGAAGTTATATTCCTAGTTTATTGAGTAATTTTTTTTTATCATGAATCGATATTGCATTCTGTCAGATACATTTTTTGCACTGATTGAGATAATCATGTGATTGTTTTCTTTAATACTCTTAATGTAGTATCTTTGTATGTTGACTTGCCCTTGAATTTCAGCAGTACCTCTCATTTGATCATGATGTATAATATGTTTATCATGCTGCTTAATTATTTGCTAATATTTAGTTGAGATGTTTCATAGTAGTATTCATGTGGGATATTAGTCTGTGGTTTTCTTTTCATATACTGTCTCTGATTTTGATAATGTCCCCATGAAATGAATTAGAAAGTGTTCCTTCCTCTTCAGTTTTTTTTAAGAATTTGAGAAAAATTGATGTTATAGCCTTTTTAATATTTTCATAGAATTACCATTGAAATCATCTGGACCTAGGCTTTTCTGTATTAAGAGGTTTTTGATTATGGATTCAAATTCCTTGTTTGTTATGGATCTAGTCAGAGTTTCTGTATGTTCTTGAGTCAGTTTTTTTTTTTTAAGATTTATTTATTTATTTATCAGTTTTTATAGTTTGTGTATTTCTAGGAATTTGTCCATTTCATTTAGGGTCTCTAATTTGTTGGTGTGCAATTATTCATAGTGTTCTCTTGTACTCTTTTTTGTAGTATTGTTAGTAATATCCCCATTTTCAATGATTAGTAATTTTGGGGTTTTTTTTTCTTGATAAATGTAGCTAAAATTTTGTCAGTTTTGTTAATCTTTTTGAAGAATCACCTTTGGTTTTGTTGAATATTTTGTTGTTTTTCTATTCTTTATTTTATTTATTTCTGCTTAATCCTTATTCATTCTTTTCTTCTGCTCCCTTTGGTCTTAGTTTAGTCCTTTCCTAATTCTTTAAGTTGTATAGTTAGGTTCTTGATTTGAGCTCTTTTTTCTTTTAAAATATATGCATAGAAAACTGTGGAGTTCTCTCCTAGTACTACTTGCATGACATCTTATAGATGTTGACATGTTGTGTTTTCATATTCGTTTTTTGCGGAGCATTTTCTAGTTTCCTTTTCAATTTCTTTCTCTCTCTCTTTTTTTGCTCACTGGTTGTATATGAGTGTGTGGTTTAATTTCCACATGTTTGTGGATATTTTTGATTTTTTTCTGCTGTTGATTTCTATTCTAGTTTTATTCCATTGCTATCAGGAAAAGATACTTTGTATGGTTTCAAATGTTTAAAATTTGTTAAGATTTATTTAGTGGCCTAAATATTATCTAACCCAGAGAATTTTTCATGTGTACTTAAGAAGAATATATATATATATATATATATATATCTTTTGTTATACATGAAGTGGTCTTTATCATTTCTAATCGGCTAATAGTGCAGTTAAAATTTTGTATATTCTTACTGATTGTATGTATGATTGTTGCATCCGTTATTGATAGTGGGGATATCAAAATTTCTAATTTTTGTGGACTTTTCTATTTTACCCTGCAATTTTGTTCATTTTTTTTTCATATATTTTGAAACTTCTTGTTAGGTTGTGCATGTTTATAATTTTTAGATGTTTTCTATTGATCTGTTTTTTTTGTAATATTTTCTGATTAATGTCTGCTTTCCCTGAACAGTTCTGTTTTAGTTACTGTTTGAATGGAATCTCTTTTTCTTTGGATTTTACTGGTGACTCAGTGGTAAAGAATTCACCTGCAAATGCAGGACATGTGGGGTTTGATCCCTGTGTTGGGAAGGTCCCCTGGAGGAGGAAATGGCAACCCATTCCAGTATTCTTGCCTGGAAAATCCCATGGACAGAGGACCTTGGTGGGCTACAGTCCATGGGATTGCAAAAGAGTCAGACACAACTTAGTGACTAAACAATAACAATGGTCTTTTTCTATGGTTTTTAATAAAATCTCTGTTTTAGTGGGAGACTTCAGTCTATGTACATTTAATGTGATTAACAATAAAGAAGGATTTATTTCTTCAATTTAACCATTTTTATGAATATCTTATATATTTTTGTTCTTCACTTCTTCCATTACTGATCTTTTAAAATTTACTTTGCATACCATTTTGATTTCCTTCTTTTTTCCTTTTTTGTATATTTTTTTAGTTATTGTTGGTTACTTTGGGGATTACAATTTGCATTTTAAACTTACAGCATTCTAGTTTAAATAATATCAACTTAATTTCAATACTGTAAAGATACTCTGTTCCTACATGTCTTAATTTAGTTTAGACATTGACTTCCTTTTGTTCTTTTTTGTGGTTTCCTTTAGTTTATCGAATATATTTAATGCAGTTGATTTAATAATTTTGGCTAATATTTCCAATGACTGAACTTCATGGGTGATGGTTTTTGTAGAATTATTTTTTCCTTATGCATAGGCTATTTTATTTTCCTATGTATACTTTGTAAATTTTTATTGAGATTTGGACGTTATGAGTATCATATTGTAGTAACTTTCTCATTCCTCCTGGATTGTTGTTTTTTTGCTTATTAAGCGAAAAGGAAACTATCCATTTATGATTTTCTGGAGTATTTTTGCAAAGTGCATATCTTTGTTGTGTGTGTGGTCACAGAAGATTCACAGAAGTTTCTCTTTCATTTTTTTATTTTTCTGCAGTCAGCTGGTGACCTGGCAAGATTTCCTTAAATATCTGGCTCTCAGTAGGAGGTGAAATACTCCTGTGTCTTTAAATCTCATGTGGGTAGGAAGGCACTTTAGCTTTTTGGTGTTGAAACAGTGGCTAATCACTAAGCCAGTCCCTCCGTGATAAAAAGTAGCAATCAGCAATCAAATTGTAAAATCTGTATCCATGGGAAACAAGTTTTTATTGCCTGTCTATCTGGCCTTAGCAAGTTGTATTAGGATCATGGGCGATGGTCTGCATAGTTGCCTGCCATGGGGTTAATGGATGGAGGACAGTAGCTAATAGCTATAATGGCCAAAATTGATTGAAATTGACGATCCTCTTCATCAGACTTTAATCAAGCTCTCCCTTAGATGCTGCAAGTGTTGCATTCAATTCAGAGTTCCAAAATAGTTGCTTTAGACAGTTCCTGACAGTTCATTTGTTATTTCTTTGTTTAATTGCTTTTTGTTATTGTTTATTTCGTTCATTTTTATGTGAGTGTTGGAAAGTTCGTTATGAATTTTTTCAAAAGTTCAGTGTATAAAGATGTTGAGCATTTATCTGAAATATTTTTCTATTTTCTGTTTGTCCTTTAATTTTTTGTTATTAATGTTTATTTTATGTATGTTTTTTTTTTTATTTAAATTTTTTGCAGTTGATTTAATAATTTTGGCTAATATTTCCAATGACTGAACTTCATGGGTGATGGTTTTTGTAGAATTATTTTTTCCTTATGCATAGGCTATTTTATTTTCCTATGTATACTTTGTAAATTTTTATTGAGATTTGGACGTTATGAGTATCATATTGTAGTAACTTTCTCATTCCTCCTGGATTGTTGTTTTTTTGCTTATTAAGCGAAAAGGAAACTATCCATTTATGATTTTCTGGAGTATTTTTGCAAAGTGCATATCTTTGTTGTGTGTGTGGTCACAGAAGATTCACAGAAGTTTCTCTTTCATTTTTTTATTTTTCTGCAGTCAGCTGGTGACCTGGCAAGATTTCCTTAAATATCTGGCTCTCAGTAGGAGGTGAAATACTCCTGTGTCTTTAAATCTCATGTGGGTAGGAAGGCACTTTAGCTTTTTGGTGTTGAAACAGTGGCTAATCACTAAGCCAGTCCCTCCGTGATAAAAGTAGCAATCAGCAATCAAATTGTAAAATCTGTATCCATGGGAAACAAGTTTTTATTGCCTGTCTATCTGGCCTTAGCAAGTTGTATTAGGATCATGGGCGATGGTCTGCATAGTTGCCTGCCATGGGGTTAATGGATGGAGGACAGTAGCTAATAGCTATAATGGCCAAAATTGATTGAAATTGACGATCCTCTTCATCAGACTTTAATCAAGCTCTCCCTTAGATGCTGCAAGTGTTGCATTCAATTCAGAGTTCCAAAATAGTTGCTTTAGACAGTTCCTGACAGTTCATTTGTTATTTCTTTGTTTAATTGCTTTTTGTTATTGTTTATTTCGTTCATTTTTATGTGAGTGTTGGAAAGTTCGTTATGAATTTTTTCAAAAGTTCAGTGTATAAAGATGTTGAGCATTTATCTGAAATATTTTTCTATTTTCTGTTTGTCCTTTAATTTTTTGTTATTAATGTTTATTTTATGTATGTTTTGAAATCTATCAATTTTTTTCTTTTAGAATTAGAAAGTTCTTCCCTTTTTAAGATTGACTGCATATTTACCAACATTTTCTTCTTAGATGTTGTGATTTCATTTTTCATATCCCATTTTTTAAACCATATGGAATTTCTTTGTATGTATTATATGTGGTAAGAGTCTAACCTGATTTCTTTCTTTTTTTTTTTTTTTTCTATTAGTCTTTTCTTCTATTGGTCTTTCATTTGTCTATTTTCATCCATCTTTGTTTTTGGCCTGTGTGGGCCTCCCATCGTGGTGGCCTCTGTTGTCGCAGAGCACCAGCTCTGGGCACATGCGCTCCAGAGCTCCAACTCGGTAATTGGACACATCAGTCCAGCCGCTCCGTGGCACGTGGGATCTTCCCAGGCCAGGGATCGAACCGGCGCCCCTTGCACTGCAAGGCGGTGTCCTTACCCACTGGACCACCAGGGAAGCCCTAACCTGATTTCTTTATAAATTGTGAGCTAAAGTTCCCAACACATTTTGTTTAGTAATCTGCACTTTACCCACTTTGGTTTTGAATAAAAGCCTTTTATTAATAAATTAAATACATGTTCTTGTGTCTTAATTTGGCCTATGAATTCTGTTCCAATGATATTCCTGCCTGTGCCTTTACCTATATAACTTTCTTTTAAAAGTTTATATTTCGGGGAGATTGTATTATTATAAATCTTTCGTCCATCCTTAGTGATATGGTTATATACTTACATCTTTTACCGTGAGCTTTATATTGCCCTCCCACTGTCATTCTGGGCTTTGCTGTGACTTTGGCCCATGTGATTTTAGGAAATGTGATACAGAGAGGGGCCTGAAAAACGTTTCCAAATTTAGGCTTACTTATCTTCTTCTCATAGAACTGCCATGAGAAGAGCATAGCTATGTTACCTTGCTAGACCCAGGAGGAGATTGAAACACATGTAGAAAGAGGCTGCCTCAGCTAAGCTGCCCCAGCTAGGCTTAGAGTAAAGTAATCGTTAGTCAACTGAAAGATGTTTAAGAAAGTCCAGCCAGTTCCCACAAGGCTGAATTGCCTGTGTTATACTAGATTAGCCAGTCCGTAACTTTCGCAACTATGTGAAAGAAATAAACACCATAAGACTTTTTCTTTTTTTTTTTTTTTAAAGATGTATTTATTTATTTATTTGGGCAGGGGTTGGGTTGGGGAGGGAGGGGGGTGGGCGGGCCACTTCTGTTGGTCTTTCATTTATCTATTTTCATCCATCTTTGTTCTTTGGCTCCTGTGGGCCTCCCATCGCGGTGGCGTCTGTTGTTGCAGAGCACTGGCCCTGGGCGCATGCGCTCCAGAGCTCTGGCTCGGTAATTGGACACATCAGTCCGGCCGCTCCGCGGCACGTGGGATCTTCCCAGGCCAGGGATGGAACCAGCGCCCCTTGCACCGCAAGGCGGTGTCCTTACCCACTGGACCACCAGGGGAAGCCCACCATAAGACTTTCATGGTAGTTTATTATTCAGCAATAACTGACCAATTCAACAATACATTTTAATATATTGTAGAATGCCAACTCATTTTATTTATTTACAAATTTGCAAAAGTAAGTTCATAGTTATTCTTGGCTGTTTATCCTGGTTTGCTTGGATATAATGTAATAATGTAATTATTTATGTGCATATCTTATATTTCACCTTGACCTAGTCTAATTCTAGGAGATCTTTGAAAGCAGAGACTAATTTTTTCTTCCTTAGTAGTATACATCACAATATCTGGCTCAGACTGTCTTTGCTCATGATGATAATAATTACTCATTGTTGAATTAAACTAAACAACTACAGATTAAATTCTCAAAGCATATAGTGAATCCCTACATTAACATTTACTTTATTACCTATAATGAAATTTAGAATGTTTGGTCCCATATAGATGCAGCCTGTATTTAGATAGGTTTCGTTTTATTCTGCAGTCTCTTCTCCATTGTAGCAATGGTTATTACAATTTATATCAGATGGCATATGTTACCTTGGGTTATGATAGTATTCATAATATAGGAGCCACATAAGTAGTTTTCATTTCCCTTTGCTTTTCAATTTTACTTTAGCTTAGTCTCCTCCAACTTACTCAGAAGGCTCCCTTAATTACCTTATTTTTGTTTCAAGAACCTATGTAACATTTGAATTTATATGAGTTTGCAGCAGGTGGATAATACTGATTTGGCCCAATAGTAAGAATGCTTGCAGATTTTTCACAGGGTATTAGTAACCTCACATGTAATGTTTTTAAAGAATACTAGAATATATTCTTGATCCATACCTTATGTATTATAAGTCAATATTGTCTGACTTTGATTTTGCTAGAATTAAAAAGTGTGGCAGAACATCAGGGCGTAGTGAATATCTCACCAGTGTAATGCCATTAATTTTCTTGAGTTTCAATGTATTTTTAATATTTCTATCAAGATTTGTTAGAACCATCTTCCCCTTAGTATTTATCACATGAGGGATCTTATTAATGGGACTTTTATCTTTTGGCTGCACCTTTCCCTCTTTCCATCTGTTTGTGGGGCTTTTTAATTGCCTTTACAGTTCTCCACAACAACTAAATATTTTCTGAGGCAGCCTATGATAGATGGTTCTGCTATTGTGTTTAATCATTCCCATTAAATATTATACTAAAACTGTTATGATTAAATTAAATAAAAGAATAATATATTAGATTGGTTTTCGTTTAGAAAACCTCATTAATTTATGTTTGCATTTAATAAAACTAACCTCTTAAATCATTTGTCCAACGTTTCAAAAATATGTTTCCCAAAAAACAAAGGAGTTCGAAAAAGGTAGCTAAATTACTAGTGTGATGACAGCATTTTCAAGACAGTCTCGTCTTGTGTTTTAGGATGTGTGAGAAGCATGTAAGCAGATTCCCTAATTTTCATTCAGTCAAGCTGTTCTCATGACCTCGTGCAGTGCATATGACCTTGTCCAAGTCACTTAACATCTCTGAGCATCTGCTTTTTAAAGTTTTTATTTTCCAAGCTAATTATCTTACTCTGTACATGGTAAGAGGAGGTAGCTCTACTACTTTAATAATGATTCTCCTGGGATATTTACAGTACAATCATAATAAAAATATATATATTAAGATAGAGTCAATATGCCACTCTCCTCCTATCACCTGAGCCATGCAAATATAGCTGACTTTGTGTAATGAATATAAATCACCTCTTGAAATTCCTTAATTACCTTATTTTTGTTTCAAGAACCTATGTAACATTTGAATTTATATGAGTTTGCAGCAGGTGGATAATACTGATTTGGCCCAATAGTAAGAATGCTTGCAGATTTTTCACAGGGTATTAGTAACCTCACATGTAATGTTTTTAAAGAATACTAGAATATATTCTTGATCCATACCTTATGTATTATAAGTCAATATTGTCTGACTTTGATTTTGCTAGAATTAAAAAGTGTGGCAGAACATCAGGGCGTAGTGAATATCTCACCAGTGTAATGCCATTAATTTTCTTGAGTTTCAATGTATTTTTAATATTTCTATCAAGATTTGTTAGAACCATCTTCCCCTTAGTATTTATCACATGAGGGATCTTATTAATGGGACTTTTATCTTTTGGCTGCACCTTTCCCTCTTTCCATCTGTTTGTGGGGCTTTTTAATTGCCTTTACAGTTCTCCACAACAACTAAATATTTTCTGAGGCAGCCTATGATAGATGGTTCTGCTATTGTGTTTAATCATTCCCATTAAATATTATACTAAAACTGTTATGATTAAATTAAATAAAAGAATAATATATTAGATTGGTTTTCGTTTAGAAAACCTCATTAATTTATGTTTGCATTTAATAAAACTAACCTCTTAAATCATTTGTCCAACGTTTCAAAAATATGTTTCCCAAAAAACAAAGGAGTTCGAAAAAGGTAGCTAAATTACTAGTGTGATGACAGCATTTTCAAGACAGTCTCGTCTTGTGTTTTAGGATGTGTGAGAAGCATGTAAGCAGATTCCCTAATTTTCATTCAGTCAAGCTGTTCTCATGACCTCGTGCAGTGCATATGACCTTGTCCAAGTCACTTAACATCTCTGAGCATCTGCTTTTTAAAGTTTTTATTTTCCAAGCTAATTATCTTACTCTGTACATGGTAAGAGGAGGTAGCTCTACTACTTTAATAATGATTCTCCTGGGATATTTACAGTACAATCATAATAAAAATATATATATTAAGATAGAGTCAATATGCCACTCTCCTCCTATCACCTGAGCCATGCAAATATAGCTGACTTTGTGTAATGAATATAAATCACCTCTTGAAATTCCTTAAATCTGACTCGTGTATGTGGTGAAACAGGGGTGCCTGGCTCACATTGTCTATCATGTAGATAAATACTCAATAAATGTTTATTGTATTAATTTTTTGCTTTCAGAAAAAGAATTCTCTGACCAAATGATTAGAAATGCCTGGTTATACATATGAGCACTGGCAATGATATTTGCATAAATTGATGTTAAAATTATCTTCAATAAGAAAGCATTATATCTCTTGTTTATTATTCATATAAATCTACTGAGGATAAAGACATCTATAGGTAGAAAATATGTCATATTTCCGTCTTGAGTTGGAAAGATAGTCTGTGAATACAGATGTGGGTGTTCAGGTTCTCAGGCTTGTCTGACTCTTTTCAGTCTCATGAACTGCAGCATGCTAGGCCTCCCTGTTCCTCACCATCTCCTGAAATTTGCCCAAGTTGATATCTATTGCATCAGTGATGGCATCCTTCCATCTCATCCTCTGATGTCCTCTTCTCCTTCTGCCCTCAGTCTTTCCCAGTATCAGGAACTTTTCCAGTGAGTTGGCTGTTCGCATCAGGTGACTGAAACATTGGCGCTTCGGTTTCAGCATCAATTTCCCTGAGTATTCATGCTTGATTTTCCCTTAAGATGGACTGGTTTGATCTCTTTGCTGTCCAAGAGACTCTCAGAAGTCTTCTCTAGCACCACAGTTCGAAGGCATCATTTCTTTTGCATTCTTACCTTTTTTACAGTCCAACTCTCACAACTGTACGTGACCACTGGGAAGACCATATCCTTGACCATATGGACCTTTGTTGGCAGAGTAATGTCTCTGCTTTTCGACACACTTTCTAGGTCTGTCATAGCTTTCCTGCCAAGAAGCAATCATCTTCTGATTTCATGGCTGCAGTCACCATCCACAGTGATTTTTAGAGCTCAAAATGAGGAAATCTGTCACTACTTCAACCTTTTCCCTTCCTATTTGGCATGAAGTAATGGGGCCAGATGTCATGATCATAGTTTTTTTTAATATATAGTTTTAAGCTGACTCTTTCACTCTCCTCTTCCACCCTCATCAAGAAGCTCTTTAGTTCCTCTTCAATTTCTGCCATTAGAGTGGTATCATCCACATATCTGAGGTTGCTGTTTCTCCCGCCTATCTTAATTCCAACTTGTAACTCATCCAGCCCTGCATGTCTCATGATGTGCTCAGTGTATAAGCTAAACAAACAGGGTGACAGCAGACAGCCCTGTTGGTACTCCTTTCTCAATCTTTGATCAGTCTTTTGTTCCATACAGGGCTCTAACTGACTCTCATACAGGTTTCTTAGGAGACAAGTAAGATGGTCTGGTATTCCCATCTGTCTATGAGCTTTCCACAGTCTGTTATGATCCACACAGTCAAAGGCTTTAGCATAGTAAATGAAACAAAGGTAGATGTTTTGGGGGCATTCCCTTGCTTTCTATATAATCTAGCAAATGTTCACAATTTGATCTCTGGTACATATAGGAAAATTCAATAATTATTATTGAAATAGAAAAAGGAAATTTTAAGAAAAATCTTATTATTAAGGCTCTTATTAATTTTAGCCATTTACATTAAGAAAAGCAAACACAATTCTCTCTCTCTCTCTCCCCCTCCCCCCCCCTTCCAAATGGTTGCCATATTGAGACCACAAGTAATGGCAGTTTCCTTTAGCTCCCATCAATCCCCATACCTTCCCAGATCTTCCAACCATTACTTTTTCCTTCTGTTTCCATTCTTAATTCAGAATAATATGCCTTACCTACTTTTAAGATTTACCATGGAAAAAGAAAATCTAATATTCAGGCCTGGTGCTAATGTTTTGATAGAAAAGAATAGGTCAGGATCAAGAACTAGTCAATAACAAGCCACTATCCAAAAACCCAGGCAATGAAGAAGTAGAGTTCAAATCCAAAAGGCAAAGTAACAAGTCAAATCAAGGAACAAAATAAACAATGCTCCCCATGGGTACCAGAATATGGAGAAACTTGGTTGAAGAAACACTTTGGTCATGTTCTCAGTCTCTTGTCTCCTTTTGTGAGTTTGAGGACCAGTGACCCCACTTCTGAGTTGATGTTCAGAAGAAAGCAGATATGGTACTCTTCATATAGAAGTCTACAGGAGATGTTGGGTCTTTGGCATTAACTGACAATCCTAGAGGTCTGGAGGCAAGTTACAGAGACCAATAGACTGTAAGAATGATCTGTTCTGACTTCATGCTTCTAAGGTTTCCTACTACCTCTGTTTTCCCAGTTTAACACATTTTCCATGAAGAATGTATTATATAGAAGATTTTCATTGTTGGAAAAAGTTAACGTTCTCTGCATTTGGACAGACAGTCTGCATATGGGATACTCCATAATGACATGGCTAGATATAACCATGTACATAAGTTAAAGTTTTTGTCTACTATCCAGCATTCGACCCACATAACACCAGTTCCACCTATTTGATAGTACCACGGAAATGTTCCACTGCCTTTCAGGCTCTTTTCCTACTGACCTCTGAGGCTATTGCAACATTAGAATACCAGTTGCCTCTCTTGATATCACTTTAACTCCCTGGCTTAGCAAGGCCACAAATGAGTGAGGGTGCTTGTCATAAGAACTCTTGAGGTCCCTCTGTTGCCTGTGCTTCTTCCAAATACTCTCTAAGTCACTTGGGGCAATGAGGAAAGACATCTACTTCATTAGGTTATCTCTGAATCCATCTGGGCTAGAATTTGTGTAATTTAAATGAATGAGAACATTTGAGAAAGATAGATACGTTTACACAGATGGGGCATGCAATAGATTCAAATGGCAGGAGAAAGTCCATTTGTGTAGATGGTATAGTTAGAATTAGATGATCCAGGGTTTTAATCTAGGCTCTGATTGTTACTAAGTCCTGTGACCTTGGGTGAATACTTAACTTCTTTGAGTCTTCTCTGTGTTAAATGAGGATAATATTATGTAGCTCACAGCTTTATGTAAGAAAGAAATGAGTTAGAGTATATAGGAAGCATAAAAATAAATGGCATTTAGTTTATCTTAGAACATATTATCTGTAGGCTGTGAAAGATGGCAGAAGGCAGCAGTCATCTTCAAGAGTTTTAGGGTGCCTTGACAGGCTGAATTGACTGAGTGATTGAGAAAGAAGAGGACCTGAAGTTGGAAGGAACAGCACAAGCAAGGGAATAATGGTGTAATAAAGTGGAGCCTCTTAGATCAGATAAAAAACAAAACAAAACAAAACAAAACAGGAGCAAACGATCTCTGTCTTATGCAGGCAAATCTTGAGAAAAATAAAGGGGCTCTTTTAAAATCAGCTCTAGACATTACTTTTTATGTTTACCATTTCTGTTGCCGGAAGCCTGATTAAGCTGGAAGTACAATCAGTTTTCTCAGGAAATGGTATTAGTGTTAATTAGTATGGTGTGAAACTAGCAGGTTTCAAGGATCATTGGGGTCAATGGAAATTTTAGTCACTGCAACTTTGAGAGCATCTCTCATGTCATGCAGTTTGCAAACTTTTTCACATATCCCAAATTAAAAAAAAAAAAAAAGCAAAAACTATTAACCACAGAACCAGCTATTAACAGGATTACTGTCTGCAGTGTCTTCAGAAGGCTGCGGCAGAGGGGGGTGGATGATGGTGGTATAGAATGGAGGAACAGAGCCTCTTAAAGACTACCAGTGCTAACTTCAAAGAGGAGGAGAAGGAACAGATGATATGTTTCATTATTTGTATACAATCTATGCAGTGTTAGTCCAATTTTTTCATTATACCCTAAACTGTACTTTTAGTGTTTTAAAGGCCTACTGGAATATATTACTGTCCATGAGTGTCAATAAAGGGATTATAAGGATATCGTGTTACTTACAATAATGGAATTACACCCCCCAATAGCTCCCTACCTGTGCCTACAATAATCATGAATCACTCTTTTGACTTGAAAATTTGATGGTTCCTGTTAAATTGCTATTAGCTTTGGGAAGGATAACATATTCAGCTATAAAGTCTTGTTAAACCTTAAGTGAGAATTAATTGATCAGATCTTTTCCAACAACAACAACAACAAAAAAAATCTGTTGAAAAGAGGTTTTCTAAGAAAAAATATAGTAAATTTGTCTGGTGGGAGTGAATTTGATCAGAGAATTGTGGCTGTTGCTCCTCGGTCACTTAAGTTCTGTCCGACCCTTTGTGACCCTATGGACTGTAACCTATCAGGCTCCTCTGTCCATGGAATTCTCTAGGCAAGAATACTGGAGTGGGGGCTTCCCTGGTGGTCAAGTGGGCAAGGAGACTGCCTTGCAGTGCAAGGAGTGTTGGTTCGATCCCTGGCCTGGGAAGATCCCACGTGCCACGGAGCAGCTGGACCAGTGTGTCCAACTACCGAGCTGGAGCTCTGGAGTGCATGCGCCCAGAGCCGGTGCTCTGCGATGACAGAGGCCATCGCGATGGGAGACCCACAGGAGCCAAAGAACAAAGACGGATGAAAATAGAGAAATGAAAGACCAATAGAAGTGGGCTCCCCCGACCAAAAAAAAAAAAAGAATACTGGAGTGGGTTGCCGTGCCCTCTTCCAGGGGATCTTCCCAACCAAGGCATGGAATCCCAGTTCTCCTGCATTGCAGGCAGATTCTTTACCACTGAGCCACCTGGGAAACCCATATATATATATACATATACATGGACTGTAACCTGACAGACTTTTCCATTCGTGGGATTTTCCAGGCAAGAATACTGGAGTGGGTTGTCATTTTCTTCTCCCAGACATTGGTGGGGCATGCAGAATAAAGATACTGTGCGGATACCTGGAGGATGTTCTAAGAATATCTGTGAGTAGGAAAAAATAGCTGGAAGAGGAGAAATAAAGTTTCTGGGATAAATTTTATCAGAAAATTACCACATCCTGAACATTGGGTCAAGGACATTCACATCTTTATTTTTTTCTTATATGCTGAAGTTTTATCTAGTTAGCTCTGTCTATAAATCTAGTTATTGTTTTAAGATCTTTTTTCTTCTGTCTATGAGGTTTTATTCAATTTCTATTAATAGTTCTTGTATTTGACTTTTCAAGTTTACATACCAGTAAAAATAAGACAAAATTCCCTAGCAAATACTGGTAGTGTTCCTTCAAGAAAAGGATTAAATAATACTTGATCAATTGTATCCTGATGAAAGGGAAGCATTGTTCTGCACAGCGAAAGAAACTACAAGCAAGGTGAACAGACAACCCACAGAATGGGAGAAAATAATAGCAAATGAAACAGCTGACAAAGGACTAATCTCCATAATATACAAGCAGCTCAGACAACTCAATACTGAAAAAGCAAACAAGCCAATCATAAAATGGGAAAAAGACCTAAAGAGACATCTATCTAAGGAAGACATTCAGATGGCCAAAAAACACATGAAAAGATGCTCAACGTCACTTATTATTAGAGAAATGCAAATCAAAATTACAGTGAGATATCACCTCACACGAGTTGGAATGGCCATCATCAAAAGATCTACAGACAATAATTGCTGGAGAGGATGCGGAGAAAGGGGTACACACTTGCATTGTTGGTGGGAATGTAAATTAATACAACCACTATGGAGATTCCTCAAAAAGTTAAGAATAGAAGCACCATATGACCCAGCAATCCTACTATTAGGCTTATACCCTGATGAAATCAAAGTTGAAAGAGACACATGTACCCCAGTGTTCATTGCGGCACTCTATACAATAGCTAGATCATGGAAGCAACCTAGATGTCCATCAACAAATAAATGGATAAAGAAGCTCTGGTACTTATATACAATGGAATACTTCTCAGCCTCAAAAAGAAATACAGAAGATTCAGCCCTAATGAGATGGATGAATCTAGAATCTATTATACACAGTGAAGTAAGTCAAAAAGAGGACAAATACAGTATACTAACACATATATATGGAATCTAGTTAAGTTCATACTGATAAATACACATACAGAGCAGTGATGGAGAAACAGACATAGAGAACAGACTTATGGACATTGGGAAGAGAAAAGTCGGTGAGAGATATGGAAAGAGCAATGCAGAACCCTATACTATCTTATGTAAAAAGATAACTACTCTTAATGCGCTGTGGGTCTAAGGGATCATACATGGGGGCTATGCTATGGCCTGGAGGGGTGGGATGGGGGGGGATGGGATATACGTATGACTAATCTGGAATTGTACATATCTGTAAACAACAAAACTCTGTAGAATCAAAAAAGAAAAAATAGAAAAACGAGATTGTGGGAAAAAAGAAAGCATTGCTCTGTAATTTTTTTCTGGTTATTCTAAAAGGGTCTTTCAAACCCTTCACATCTTCCTGCCTTATGTCCAAAGGTATGAAGATAATTATGGATGTTGCATTCCAGGGAAAGCATACATTTTAGTGAGTAAAGAGGTTCAGGCATGAGTCTTTATAGCAGAAATACTGACATTACTCTTTCAGCTTGTGGTTGTGTATTTGGTGTTAGAGAAACAAGAGAGGCACGTTTGGCTTTGTGAAATGGACAAATGGCAGATCTTATCGTGGGTCAAGATTTCTTTTAAGCTTAGTGTTTTAATGATCAGCAGTGGTCTCAGAAGTGATTTTAATTTTATTTTTCTCTAGAGCACTGCATCCAGTAAGTAACAATAAATAAGGAGGAAGATTTAGCTGGGTATGCCTGAGAGTAGAACTTTAGCTTCAGAATTCAACCTTATGGGCTGTGTTTTCTCACCTGTGACTGTATTTTTTATTGTAGTGTATTTGATTTACAACACTGTGTTAGTTTCAGGTATATAGCACAATGATTCAGTTACATGTATATATATATACATTTTTTTTCAGATTATTTTCCGTTACATCACCTGTGACACTTCTATGATTTGTTCTCTGCTATACTGTAAGCTCTGTATACTGTATACTGTAAGCTCTGTATACTGTAAGCTCTGTCTGTATTAATTTGGATCTGCATATATAAAGTTATAGAAAATCTATACAGCAAATACAGCAAAGTATGCACTTGCACAGAACACATTAGCTGTGTACACTCATAACTATGACCTCAGCATGACACTTGAAAATAATTCTGTGCCAATCAGCAGCCAAAGAACATTCCATTGTTCTTTAATGAATAAGGAGTTGGGAAGAATAAGCATGTAGATGTCAAGCATTATATATGCCATAAAATTCATTTCAACCAAGTACAGTTATGTGTAATTTTAATCATTTGTTTTCAGGTAAATTAGCTTATGGACTGAGTTGATCATGAGTAGTTTGGAATTCATAATTTGATTGGAAATCATTGTAGAAATTGTGCTTATCTTTAATTAAAATCTCCATTAACCATACAAATGGAACCTTACAAATAGATTGTGAGGAGAAAAAGAAGAGGAAAGAAGGAAGTGAAAGAAAGAAAGAAAGAAAGAAAGAAAGATACACCTCCTGATGTGGTGTAATAGGGCTTATCTTAGAAGTATATGCTTTAAGAAAAGAACAAAAGGCCTCAAAGGGATAAAAATGTATAATTCTGTTAAAAATGGCTTTGGGGGATTTTATATATGAGCAGTCCATTCATATATAAAATCTTAGTATGCTGGAATTTGGGGAAATGATGTTTTTGAGGTCAAAACAAACAAGAAAATAATGGTCATCAGGAGAGAATTTTGGTCCTAAACCTGTAGAAACAATATCACACTCATTTTTCATTATACAAGGTTAACAGAGAGATAAGAATCCAAGACTTTGACATAAGCCTAAAAAGATAACAAATTATCATCAGCTTTCTGCACAGCATAAGATCTCAGAGGGAGATGCTAAGTAGTGAGGCTGCTTGTTGGCACAGCTGAAATTGGGGGTCTTTTGACAGCTTGCCAAAACAAAAGCACCTACATGAAAATTCAACTATTACTGTAATCAGAAGTGAATGAGCATACATCTCCTTATCTGGTTATAAATTTAATGAAATCACTTCATATTAAAATATCTTTTAAGAAAGAATATTTGGGGAACTAAAGACAACAATAGGAGATGAATAAGTTGCATTGAATTTTGCCATTAGGTGATTTCTATTCAGAGATAAAAATTTGTAATTTGGAGATTAATGGCAGTTACACTATTTCTTTTTTTAAAATACTATTTCTTAATGCTAGAATTTATAATTCCCCATTCTCAAAGACATGATATTATTTATAATAAAAGAAAATTCCTTTGAGCACATGAAAGTGCTTTATAACAATAAGTAAAACTGAAGAATCCACCCTCTTGAAAAATATGGAGCTTGTTCTTTAGAAATTGTGCTTATCTTTAATTAAAATCTCCATTAACTCATACATGGACTGAGTTGATCATGAGTAGTTTGGAATTCATAATTTGATTGGAAATCATTGTAGAAATTGTGCTTATCTTTAATTAAAATCTCCATTAACCATACAAATGGAACCTTACAAATAGATTGTGAGGAGAAAAAGAAGAGGAAAGAAGGAAGTGAAAGAAAGAAAGAAAGAAAGAAAGAAAGAAAGAAAGATACACCTCCTGATGTGGTGTAATAGGGCTTATCTTAGAAGTATATGCTTTAAGAAAAGAACAAAAGGCCTCAAAGGGATAAAAATGTATAATTCTGTTAAAAATGGCTTTGGGGGATTTTATATATGAGCAGTCCATTCATATATAAAATCTTAGTATGCTGGAATTTGGGGAAATGATGTTTTTGAGGTCAAAACAAACAAGAAAATAATGGTCATCAGGAGAGAATTTTGGTCCTAAACCTGTAGAAACAATATCACACTCATTTTTCATTATACAAGGTTAACAGAGAGATAAGAATCCAAGACTTTGACATAAGCCTAAAAAGATAACAAATTATCATCAGCTTTCTGCACAGCATAAGATCTCAGAGGGAGATGCTAAGTAGTGAGGCTGCTTGTTGGCACAGCTGAAATTGGGGGTCTTTTGACAGCTTGCCAAAACAAAAGCACCTACATGAAAATTCAACTATTACTGTAATCAGAAGTGAATGAGCATACATCTCCTTATCTGGTTATAAATTTAATGAAATCACTTCATATTAAAATATCTTTTAAGAAAGAATATTTGGGGAACTAAAGACAACAATAGGAGATGAATAAGTTGCATTGAATTTTGCCATTAGGTGATTTCTATTCAGAGATAAAAATTTGTAATTTGGAGATTAATGGCAGTTACACTATTTCTTTTTTTAAAATACTATTTCTTAATGCTAGAATTTATAATTCCCCATTCTCAAAGACATGATATTATTTATAATAAAAGAAAATTCCTTTGAGCACATGAAAGTGCTTTATAACAATAAGTAAAACTGAAGAATCCACCCTCTTGAAAAATATGGAGCTTGTTTTATTGGCTCTGCCTCAAGGAAAAAAATATTTTCATAAGTATAGGAGAAGTCAGAATTTACACAACATAAAAGACACATCTTTTTTTGTAATCTTTATAAACAATATTAGAGCAAAGACTGGTAGAACTATGTAATTATTTTGCTGCCATAAGAAGATTAATGTATAATTTTAACTAAATTTCAACTTATTTGTTTGAGTGAGCACACATTTTTGGGAGAGACATCTAGTGAAGTGAGGTAGACACCTGATTAGCTAGTTACATGTCCAGAATCAGCCCTGGTGACCGGTGAGGTGAGAGCCAGATTCCATCTCATTCACCTGATGTTAAATATGACAGTATTATTAGATGAATGTTATTCATATACATAATTGGGTATGATATGCATAATGATTTTATGTGCACCTGAGACTGCGTCCCTAAAACAATGTTTTGTATACATGTATTCCCATTTCCAGGAGATCTGAAGTCACTGAAATAGAGAAAAAGTATCATTATCTCTATTTAATAATATTTTTAATATTAAAATGGAGAAACTGTATTTCTGACAAGTTACAGCATTTCTATTTGGGTGGCTATAAATTCTATATTTTCAGTCTAGACTTCTCCCTCAGAATTTCAGTTCCATATGGCCAAGAGTCTACTGGGTATCTCTGCATGTCCCATTGGTCCTTTAAATCAACATGTCCAACATAGAAATCATGTTTCTACACCCAGGCCTGTTTTCCTTTTGTCACATCTCCCAGGGCTCTACATCTTCACCCTTCCCCTTAGGTCCACCTATAATGGAAATACAGACTTTTATATTCAGTTTGAAACCACTTCCTAATAATCCTACCTCCTTAGCATTTTTCATATATGGCACCCCCTCTTACATCCTCACTAAGTTCAGTCTCTGCTTATCTCTTCCAACTCTTCTAGTTGTTTCTAGTTTTGCCTCCTTTGAAACTGTTCAGTTCACCTTATAGCCTGAGTTAGCCTTTATGGAATGTATATCTGACTGTGTTGCTCCCATAACTAAAGTACTTCAATGGAAGTTCTTGATAAACACTTGAGTTTACCTGCGTATTTATCTGAACCACTTCTTCAGATGTGTAAAAACGTAGATAGTAAAAGCAACTAAAAAGTTATAAAAAGACAAAGAGAATGGGAGAGGAAACTCAGAAGACTAGACATGGCCACACATTTTGGGAGAAGGAAAGCAAATGAATGAGTAGTAATTTATGTAACAGAATAGAAAGAGATAAAAGTCAAATACCTACACAGGGAGAAGTGAATTCTGTAATACAGTAGAAAGGCTCAGAAACTACAGGCAGTAGGTAACCATAGAGGCAGTTTCTGGTTTGGGGTTTTAAATAGAACCAAGAAGATTGGTTGAAAGTCTGGAAAAGTAGTAAAATCACAGGAAGTTCTGTCATGTAATGGTGAGCACTCTGGACTCTGAATCCAGTAGTAAAATCCCAGATCTTCTCATGTCCCTTCCTTTAGGCAACAATTATGGAGTAGAATATATAAATTTCAAAAGTAGGTTAATACTTTGAAATATACATGATAAATGTGTGTGAATATATTCATATAATTTCATTACAATGCGCACAAAACTTATAATCAATTGATAGCCTGTGCAATTGTGATTCTCTTCCACTGTTGTTCTCTTACCAGCTTTGTGTGTGCCTTTTAGACAATGCATTTTTCAGGAAGTAGATTTTCAATAAATACACCATTGACTTTCAATAAACTGCATACAAATCGACTTCTTTATTTTTTACTGAGCAAGGTTTAAGGGACAGGAGATTTCTAGAACCTTTAACCAGAAAACTCATGGATAATCTTTACTGATGAGGTATTTGAGATCTTGCAATATAGTAACAATTGATATTTAAGAAGGAACAGCGGATGGAAACCATACCTAAGCAGTGAGGATGCAGAGACCTGGGAGAGGTGACAAACAGTAGGTAATATACACTGCAGAATTACATAACATATTACAACCTGCCTTGTATTTTGTGAATTGCAGAGAAAGACTAGTGCAGCATGGAGATAGGGTACAGAAAATCTTCCACTCTTCAGTTGTTTATTTTTAAAGCATTACTATAAAGTTATAAAAGGCCACTAAAGTACAATGGAAGTTCTTGATAAACACTTGAGTTTACCTGCGTATTTATCTGAACCACTTCTTCAGATGTGTAAAAACGTAGATAGTAAAAGCAACTAAAAGTTATAAAAGACAAAGAGAATGGGAGAGGAAACTCAGAAGACTAGACATGGCCACACATTTTGGGAGAAGGAAAGCAAATGAATGAGTAGTAATTTATGTAACAGAATAGAAAGAGATAAAAGTCAAATACCTACACAGGGAGAAGTGAATTCTGTAATACAGTAGAAAGGCTCAGAAACTACAGGCAGTAGGTAACCATAGAGGCAGTTTCTGGTTTGGGGTTTTAAATAGAACCAAGAAGATTGGTTGAAAGTCTGGAAAAGTAGTAAAATCACAGGAAGTTCTGTCATGTAATGGTGAGCACTCTGGACTCTGAATCCAGTAGTAAAATCCCAGATCTTCTCATGTCCCTTCCTTTAGGCAACAATTATGGAGTAGAATATATAAATTTCAAAAGTAGGTTAATACTTTGAAATATACATGATAAATGTGTGTGAATATATTCATATAATTTCATTACAATGCGCACAAAACTTATAATCAATTGATAGCCTGTGCAATTGTGATTCTCTTCCACTGTTGTTCTCTTACCAGCTTTGTGTGTGCCTTTTAGACAATGCATTTTTCAGGAAGTAGATTTTCAATAAATACACCATTGACTTTCAATAAACTGCATACAAATCGACTTCTTTATTTTTTACTGAGCAAGGTTTAAGGGACAGGAGATTTCTAGAACCTTTAACCAGAAAACTCATGGATAATCTTTACTGATGAGGTATTTGAGATCTTGCAATATAGTAACAATTGATATTTAAGAAGGAACAGCGGATGGAAACCATACCTAAGCAGTGAGGATGCAGAGACCTGGGAGAGGTGACAAACAGTAGGTAATATACACTGCAGAATTACATAACATATTACAACCTGCCTTGTATTTTTGTGAATTGCAGAGAAAGACTAGTGCAGCATGGAGATAGGGTACAGAAAATCCAGTCTTTGGGGACTGGAAGATAATAAGGCTGAGATAAAAGGTAGGTAGGTTGTAAAATAGGGAAGAATTGTGTTTCATGTGAGCATAGTATGTGTTGTCATTTTGAAGCCTTTCCAATTTTCATATCTCTTTAGTGCCAACTTGGGAGACATATTATCATGACTGAATTGGAGAATTGACAGCCTACCAGAAAGTGTCATTGTGTAGTTTGGGACTGCTGAAGATGAGAATAAGACTGTTTTGTTTTTTCTTTTTTTGCACAAGCACCTCAGGAAACCAGCCTCCAAATACAACTGAGGAATAGGTACTGTTATGATTTCTTTATGGATCAGTAAATGGATGAAATATGGTGAAGCTATATAAGTAGACCAGAGATGTACAAAAAGACATGCAGTGAACAGAAAATAAATTTGAACCCTGCTTCTCAACTCTTGATTTAACCAGAGACAGTTCTAGCGCAAACTTGAGATTCTATATAGAAACATGAGGGAATTAGGAACTAAAATCTGATGAGTATTTTTCCTGAAATATTACAGCTGTCATTCCCAGGGCCCTAGTCCTGAGATAGTGGCAGGTTAAGATATAAAATTTTTGTAGGAACTCTTCATGGACTGTTGCCATATCAATGACAGTGCAGACAGAAGCATGATGATTTTTAAAGAGTGTGCTATTTGGTGTACCCTCAGTGTAGTACAGCTACACTCGGAGCAGCTAGCAAGGTTCATTTGAATTCTTTATTATTATTGAAAGAATTACTTTTTTCTGACATAATCTTTCTTTTCTAAGGAAAAAATGTCAGTGGTGCCTATTGTAACTATGCTTTAACATCTGACCTTTTCTACTAAGTGTCAAAACATCAAGATGATCCCAGAAGAAAGAGATATATGAGTATAAATCAAACATTTTTTCATTTAAAAACCTGATACCCTGTTTTTCTCTTTCTTCTTTCAATGCATTAAGTGAGCATCATCTCATACAGGCATGGAGATTAACTGTGACCAGTTTACTAAGAAAGGCTGTAATCAAAAGAACATATAATGATATATCTGTCTTCCCTTTCTTGTCTTTGCATTTAATTTTCATATATGTATATGTATATATATATGTACGTTTGTGCAGGGACTTTGAATGTGTCTCCTGAAGGCAGATGTCCCTGCAAGTTTAACAGTGAAATCAGTTGAGGAGAATATGTAACTGGCAAGGCTGTGTCGGTAGTGTGGACTGGGCCAGGGTATATCAGACAAGTAGGGAAGCAGGGTTCTCATACCAAAGGGAGGCAGATTTTCAACCTTTGTTTGCTAAGGAAACTAGCGCAGACATAAGGAACTGTCTTTTGATGATCTATCTATATCTGAAGGACATGCTTTTAAACAAATTCCTTTAAATGCTTTTCATTATAGTTTTAATATTGGTCATGCCGATGTATGGTCTTTAAGATGATAGAAAAAGGCCCAGTTTGAGAGACTGGTATATATGTCCAATTCACCAGTCCAATGCCCAGTATATATGTCCAATTCACCAGTCTTCCTCTGCTGAGCTCTGGGGGTTGTTGTGTTGGAGGATGAAATGCTCTGAAGATGATACTGGAGGTAAATATTTGCCCTAATACTTTTTTAAAAAATTATTTTTTTGAAGTATAGTTGATTTACAATGTTGTCTTAATTTCTACTGTATAGCAAAGTGATTCAGTCATATATATATATATATATATATATACACACACACACACACACACACACACACACACACACACACACGCATACCGTTTTTTTTTCTAATACTTTTTGCACAGTGAAGTGCTTGCAAGGTCTTAAATAAATTACATGTGTACCCTCGTGACATCTATAATTAGAAAAAAAAATAGATACAAAGAATAAATACAGAGTTTTACAAATGTACTTGGTAATGACAATACCAGCACAACTGCCAACATGTATATCTTCCTGCGTGCCAGGTGCTCGTCTCACAGCTTTACATTTATCATCTCATGTATGCGTGAAAGCAGAAAACTCTGTGAGCCAGGTTCTAACATTGTCATTTTGCAAAATAGGCAGATTGGAGATTAAGTTCCAGGTAGGGTGGTTCCAGAGTCTGCATCCTTTATTTCTGTAAAATACTGCTACTTCTACAACAAAGCTATTTTTAAAATAATTTTATTGGGTATAGTTGATTTATTGGGTATAGTACAATGTTGTGTTAGTTTTAGGTGACTGCAAAGTGAATCGGTATACATATACATATAAAAAGTGAAAGGGTTAGGTTGTTCAGTCATGTCTAACTCAGCAGTCCTATAGACTATAGCCTACCAAGCTTCTCTGTCCATGGAATTTGTGTAATGAATACTGCAGTGGGTAGCCATTCTCTTCTCCAGGGAATATTCCTGAACCAGGGATCAAATCTGAGTCTCCTGCATTGCAGGCAGATTCTTTACTGTCTGAGCCACCAGGGAATCCACATATACATGTGTTCAGTTGCTCAGGTGTGTGTGACTCCTTGCAATGCCATGAACTACAGTATGTCAGGCTTGCCTGTCCATTATCTCCTGGAGTTTTCTCAAACTCATGTCTATTGAGTCAGTGATGCCATCCAGCCATCTCATCCTCTGTCACCCTCTTCTGCCCTCAATCTCTCTCACCATCAGAGTCTTTTCCAGTGAGTCAGCTCTTTGCATCAGGTGGCCAAAGTTTGGAGCTTCAGCTTTAACATCAGTCTTTCCAGTGAATATTCAGCATTGATTTCCTTTAGGATGGGCTGGTTGATCTCCTTGCAGTCCAAGCAACTCTAGCATTTTCTCCAGCACAATTTGAAAGCATGAGTTTTTCAGCACTCGAGTTTCTCTGTGGTCCCAGCTCTCACATCCTTACATGACTAGTGGAAAAACCATAGCTTTGAGTATAAAGACCTTTGTTTGCAAAGTGATGTCTCTGCTTTTGGATACGCTGTCTAGGTGTGTCATGGCTTTTCTTCCAGGGAGCAAATGTCTTTTAACTTCATGACTTCAGTCACCATCCACAATGACCTTAGAGCCCAAGAAAATAAAGTCTGTCACTGTTTCCATTGTTTGCTCATCTATTTGCCATGAAGTGATGGGACCAGATGCCATGATCTTCTTTTTCTGAATGTTGAGTTTTAGGCCAGCTTTTTACTCTTCTCTTTCATCCTCATTAAGAGGCTCTTTAGTTCTTCTTCACTTTCTGCCATTAGAGTGATATCATGTACATACCTGAGGTTATTGATATTTCTCCTGGCAATCTTGATTCCATCTTGTGATTCATCCAGCCTACCATTTCGTATGAGATAGTCTGTATAGAAGTTAAATAAACAAAGTGACAATATACAGCCTTGATGTACTCCTTTCCCAATTTTGAAGGGGTTTGTTATTCCATGTCCAGTTCTAATGTTGCTTCCTGACCTGCATAGAAGTTTCTCAGGAGACACGGAAAGTAGTCTGGTGTTCCCATCTCTTTCAGAATTTTCCAGAGTTTGTTGTGATTCACATAGCAGTATATTTATTATATCCAGTCTTGTTTACATTGTTTTCTCATATAGATCAGTACAGAGTATTGACTAGAGTTCCCTGTGCTATATAGCAGGTTCTTTTTAGTTGTCTGTTTTATGTATAGAAGTGGGTATATGTCAGTCCCATCCTCCCTGTTTATCCCTCCCCAAAGTCAAGGTTTTTGACTTGGCTTTATGACAAGACCCCAGCTTAGGCATCTTTCTGAGCTAGTGGAGTCTGTGTGTGGCACAACTCAGTCATTCTTTCCCCCACCTTTTCCTAACTTTCATAGTGGACCTCCCATCTTGCTGTCTCATGCTTTACCACTTCCTTAAACTTTTGTTCTAATGGGAAAGTACACAATAAAATGTATTCTCTGTAAATATATATTATTTTATTTCTCTCAGATATATATTTTTTCAGGTGTAGAAATATTAACTCTTCCAGATATATTTGTGTTTTCAAACAGGATATATGGAGAGGAGATTGGGAAAATGTTCAGTAGGTATTGATAGGATTTCTAAAAGCACACACACACACACACACACACACAAAGTAGATAATTTATACGTCGCCTACCTTTATGGACAGGATGGCTCTATGGCGCTATCAGTACTTCCTTGCCAGATGCAAAAGTCATGAGAAATTGGATACTTTTCATATCACTTCAGAAGTTCCTGCTTCCTCTACTCATCCTGAATTCATTACTACCCTCTGGATCTCTAAGGAAAGGGGAAATCCTTACTATTTGTAGAGCAGTTTGGGATTAAATTCTGGCTCATTGAACTGCCTTTTTAGCAAATATAAATACATGACTCCCATGCAGATTAGAATCTCAGGTAATGAATCATTTTTTAGCATAAATACATCCCATGCAATAGTTGGGACTTATACAGAAATTATTTGTTGTTTATCTGACATTTGAATTTAATTGAACATTTTGTATTTTATCAGGTAATTATATTCAGCGTGGTTGTCTCTAGACAGAAAAGATCTTCTGCTTATGGATATCTTGTAGTAATTTAATTATTGGAAGTAAAAATATAAAAGAGAGTGGTGGATATGGAGAAAGGGACAAACCCATATATATAGTGGAAGAAGAATCAAAACGTGGTGATTTCTTACCTGAGCTATGCTGATGATCCAGCTATCTTATAGAGAAGTTATGAATATAACTATCAAAGGGAAAGTCATTAAAAATTAAGGCCAGAAATCCAGGCAATTTGGTTCAGTTTTTGGATGAAAACAGGGTGTATAATATAAAGAGAACAAGAAATAGGTTGAGTCCAGGAAGTTGAATAAATTTAGGAGTTTAAGCAAAATGTGTTACTTCAGGCCATTATCCCAAAATCTGAAGGTACATTAATATGCTATTGAATATCTTAAAACGAGAAATATCACACTAAAGGGAAATTACTAATCTTTTGACATTATATAGTCATACTCTTATATGAATAAAGAATATATGTTATATTTAGCAGTTTAATTAAGATGATTGGACAAAGTATTGTTGTTCACCACCAAAAGTAAAATTGCAAAATGCCACACAAATAGTCTGTTCTGAAAATTCTGAACATTTAATGCTGTTTTCTAATGTCACCGACACTTCAAGTACAAAAGATAATCCAGTTTCATTTCCCATTGGATTATGAATTTGCTCCACCCTCAAGAGATGATTATTTCAAGAGTGGCCAACAAGAAGCTAAGTTAGGAAATACAGGTTAGGTTTATAGAATTATTAATCACATGAATCTTTTTTTCTGTTCTAGCTAGAATGCCTATTACTTATTTTGATTTATTTAATTTTAGTTTGATTTTAAAACTTAATATAGCATTGTTTATATGATAATGTGAATCCTTAATCAGGCAGATTTTGCAAGATGCTGAAACTAAGAGTTGGCATACAATATAAGAAAAACATTTTCAGTGTAGAGACCATGGTGTAGGGCATACACAGTCGGAGAAGAACAAGGTTACCGTGGGAACCATAATCCTGAATTTCATGACTTGTCTTGTGTGATTACAAATTTAATGCTGTAGGAGGATTGTGTGACTTTTTCCTTTATTTTGACTATGATTTATTTGTGAATAATCGGGGAAGGATGTGATCAGGCTTAGATGTGACCTGAATCTGCCCAAAGTAGGAGGCTCCTACATCTTTTAGGAAGATAGAAGGGTGAAAAACAGTATGGGAAGGTGAAATCTGCCCAAAGTAGGAGGCTACACTTTCCCAAGATGATCCAGCTATCTTATAGAGAAGTTATGAATATAACTATCAAAGGAAAGTCATTAAAAATTAAGGCCAGAAATCCAGGCAATTTGGTTCAGTTTTGGATGAAAACAGGGTGTATAATATAAAGAGAACAAGAAATAGGTTGAGTCCAGGAAGTTGAATAAATTTAGGAGTTTAAGCAAAATGTGTTACTTCAGGCCATTATCCCAAAATCTGAAGGTACATTAATATGCTATTGAATATCTTAAAACGAGAAATATCACACTAAAGGGAAATTACTAATCTTTTGACATTATATAGTCATACTCTTATATGAATAAAGAATATATGTTATATTTAGCAGTTTAATTAAGATGATTGGACAAAGTATTGTTGTTCACCACCAAAAGTAAAATTGCAAAATGCCACACAAATAGTCTGTTCTGAAAATTCTGAACATTTAATGCTGTTTTCTAATGTCACCGACACTTCAAGTACAAAAGATAATCCAGTTTCATTTCCCATTGGATTATGAATTTGCTCCACCCTCAAGAGATGATTATTTCAAGAGTGGCCAACAAGAAGCTAAGTTAGGAAATACAGGTTAGGTTTATAGAATTATTAATCACATGAATCTTTTTTTCTGTTCTAGCTAGAATGCCTATTACTTATTTTGATTTATTTAATTTTAGTTTGATTTTAAAACTTAATATAGCATTGTTTATATGATAATGTGAATCCTTAATCAGGCAGATTTTGCAAGATGCTGAAACTAAGAGTTGGCATACAATATAAGAAAAACATTTTCAGTGTAGAGACCATGGTGTAGGGCATACACAGTCGGAGAAGAACAAGGTTACCGTGGGAACCATAATCCTGAATTTCATGACTTGTCTTGTGTGATTACAAATTTAATGCTGTAGGAGGATTGTGTGACTTTTTCCTTTATTTTGACTATGATTTATTTGTGAATAATCGGGGAAGGATGTGATCAGGCTTAGATGTGACCTGAATCTGCCCAAAGTAGGAGGCTCCTACATCTTTTAGGAAGATAGAAGGGGTGAAAAAAACAGTATGGGAAGGTGATCTCTTCAAAAGTACACAAGTTCAGCACACTGAGAGCTTTCACTGTAGAAAATGACAGAAAACGATTTTGCACTTTGACTTCATTTGCGGCTGAGGATTTCCAGAGTGCTTTGCAATAGGCACAGAAGCTTTACAGCGTTTCTTGAAACTCCACAGGACTGGTCGTGACAGTGAATGAATTTCAGAGGATAACTCGCAGCTGAAACTGGCGACAGAAGGCTAGAGCGGCTAGGGGAGCATACTTTTGCATGGATTTACTAAAGTAGAGCTTACCACAGTGAAGCATGTGTACAGTGGTTTGAGAAATAGCAGCAGACAGGCAAAGTGTGTAGCAGTCAATGTATGAACTGTTTTGTTCTTGGAAAAGATTTGGAGTCAAGTACGAGGATAAGGTTGCATGTATACACAAAGATATGCTAGCCGATCACACATCAGTCTGATTCTTGTGTCTTCACGTTATGCCTTTTGATGGAAAAGTAAATATATAGTCAAGTAATAGAGTGTTGTTGCTCCAGTTCTGATAGAGTTGAGTATTTGATATACCTTTTATATTGTTTATTTTTCTATGGATATTGCCAGAGACATTTGTTTTCCAAGCTATACCACTTTAGGCAATAGATACTCCATATGATAGCTTTTACTGTGGTTAGTGTGTACTGAACAACTGGTAAGACGCAAAAAATCCATATATACTCTCACACATTGGTGGAGGTCACGTAAAGGTCAGGGTCCTTTTGAAGAAAGATTTAATGGGAAGTCCTGCTGCTGAAACAAATTTAGCTGAAATTGATATGCTAATTAGTATTAATACTAATACTTTTCTGGTTTCATCTATTTTTAGCTCATGATGTGCCATTCCAAAAATCAATGAACATAAGCTTCTGAAGCCTGTAAATGCAGTATGTACACTACATAAGAAAATGTAATTATTGCTCTGTATGATAAATAAGGAAGCAAACGGTGAATGGAATCCAATTTTAGAGTAGCAAATATATAAATAAATAAAAAGAAATTAAATGAAATTTGCCTTTCAAGTTATGGAGTACCAAGCATATCATCAGAGAAAGAACTTGCTTAATGGAGGAGAAAGCTATTAAAAATTTGAAAGAGTGCTTAGCATCAGTATAAAGAGGCAGACAGTGGTGTATGAATTAAAATGTAGAATATCAATCAAAAAGAATCACTCCAATCTTTTAAATGTAAATAGCCACAAAATGATCATTCTTGCTTGGGTCAACATATTATAAAAGCAGGAGTAGAAAAGGAGAAACAAGCAAACAGTAGCCAAGTTTTAGATTTTCACTGACAAATAGCTTAGGGGAGCATACTTTTGCATGGATTTACTAAAGTAGAACCACAGTGAAGCATGTGTACAGTGGTTTGAGAAATAGCAGCAGACAGGCAAAGTGTGTAGCAGTCAATGTATGAACTGTTTTGTTCTTGGAAAAGATTTGGAGTCAAGTACGAGGATAAGGTTGCATGTATACACAAAGATATGCTAGCCGATCACACATCAGTCTGATTCTTGTGTCTTCACGTTATGCCTTTTGATGGAAAAGTAAATATATAGTCAAGTAATAGAGTGTTGTTGCTCCAGTTCTGATAGAGTTGAGTATTTGATATACCTTTTATATTGTTTATTTTTCTATGGATATTGCCAGAGACATTTGTTTTCCAAGCTATACCACTTTAGGCAATAGATACTCCATATGATAGCTTTTACTGTGGTTAGTGTGTACTGAACAACTGGTAAGACGCAAAAAATCCATATATACTCTCACACATTGGTGGAGGTCACGTAAAGGTCAGGGTCCTTTTGAAGAAAGATTTAATGGGAAGTCCTGCTGCTGAAACAAATTTAGCTGAAATTGATATGCTAATTAGTATTAATACTAATACTTTTCTGGTTTCATCTATTTTTAGCTCATGATGTGCCATTCCAAAAATCAATGAACATAAGCTTCTGAAGCCTGTAAATGCAGTATGTACACTACATAAGAAAATGTAATTATTGCTCTGTATGATAAATAAGGAAGCAAACGGTGAATGGAATCCAATTTTAGAGTAGCAAATATATAAATAAATAAAAAGAAATTAAATGAAATTTGCCTTTCAAGTTATGGAGTACCAAGCATATCATCAGAGAAAGAACTTGCTTAATGGAGGAGAAAGCTATTAAAAATTTGAAAGAGTGCTTAGCATCAGTATAAAGAGGCAGACAGTGGTGTATGAATTAAAATGTAGAATATCAATCAAAAAGAATCACTCCAATCTTTTAAATGTAAATAGCCACAAAAATGATCATTCTTGCTTGGGTCAACATATTATAAAAGCAGGAGTAGAAAAGGAGAAACAAGCAAACAGTAGCCAAGTTTTAGATTTTCACTGACACATATAGACTGAAATGAATAATAAAAAACAAAGAAATCTAACGCTGAGGCAAAAAAACAACAAGCCCAGAATATTTTCAGTGTAGTATATGTTGTATGAGTAGACTCTACTACCAATGAAATGCTAGAAGCATTTGCATGTAAGAAATAAAATGTCAAAGGACCAGAATTCAATAAATATTTGGCATAATGCAGTATAGTTGCTTTACCCAAGCTTTCTTTTCATCACCCTTTCCTCATGAAATTTCTTACCTTGTTGTAGAAAAGCAGTGTTTTAATAAGATAGCCATGACGACTTCTATCATTGAAACTGAAAAGATTGAGCTCTATTTCATCATATTGATATAAACCAGAGCTCTATGAAATGAAAAAGGAAAGGGAAGATGATTTCTCTGAATAAGAATGATTTAGAAATAAATGCACTATCAAAACTGATAAAAAGGGAAAAATTGCTTAAATATAAGTTAGAATGAAAATAACAGAATAGGAAGAAGACAGTGAAGCTGAGTCATCTATAGATGAAGCAAATGAAAGGAATGGGTATTAACAAGGTACATTACTGCCCAGATAGTTTAAGGTTGTCAGCAATTCCTTGAGTATCCTGATTTGCAGTGGGATTTAGAACTTAAATATAATGTGTGGACTCTCTCTGAACAAAGGGGATTTTTATAGCTTATTCACAATTTAGAAAAAAAATCAATTTGGTCCCTTTGGCTCTTTAAAGAAGTATATTTTAGATATTGCTTTACTCACCTGTAAAAAAAACAAACTTTCTCATAAGTGCGACATCTTAAATGAAATTTGCCTTTCAAGTTATGGAGTACCAAGCATATCATCAGAGAAAGAACTTGCTTAATGGAGGAGAAAGCTATTAAAAATTTGAAAGAGTGCTTAGCATCAGTATAAAGAGGCAGACAGTGGTGTATGAATTAAAATGTAGAATATCAATCAAAAAGAATCACTCCAATCTTTTAAATGTAAATAGCCACAAAATGATCATTCTTGCTTGGGTCAACATATTATAAAAGCAGGAGTAGAAAAGGAGAAACAAGCAAACAGTAGCCAAGTTTTAGATTTTCACTGACACATATAGACTGAAATGAATAATAAAAAACAAAGAAATCTAACGCTGAGGCAAAAAAACAACAAGCCCAGAATATTTTCAGTGTAGTATATGTTGTATGAGTAGACTCTACTACCAATGAAATGCTAGAAGCATTTGCATGTAAGAAATAAAATGTCAAAGGACCAGAATTCAATAAATATTTGGCATAATGCAGTATAGTTGCTTTACCCAAGCTTTCTTTTCATCACCCTTTCCTCATGAAATTTCTTACCTTGTTGTAGAAAAGCAGTGTTTTAATAAGATAGCCATGACGACTTCTATCATTGAAACTGAAAAGATTGAGCTCTATTTCATCATATTGATATAAACCAGAGCTCTATGAAATGAAAAAGGAAAGGGAAGATGATTTCTCTGAATAAGAATGATTTAGAAATAAATGCACTATCAAAACTGATAAAAAGGGAAAAATTGCTTAAATATAAGTTAGAATGAAAATAACAGAATAGGAAGAAGACAGTGAAGCTGAGTCATCTATAGATGAAGCAAATGAAAGGAATGGGTATTAACAAGGTACATTACTGCCCAGATAGTTTAAGGTTGTCAGCAATTCCTTGAGTATCCTGATTTGCAGTGGGATTTAGAACTTAAATATAATGTGTGGACTCTCTCTGAACAAAGGGGATTTTTATAGCTTATTCACAATTTAGAAAAAAAATCAATTTGGTCCCTTTGGCTCTTTAAAGAAGTATATTTTAGATATTGCTTTACTCACCTGTAAAAAAATCAAAACAAACTTTCTCATAACATTCGTCCTGTATTTTGGAGCCAGCATTAAAAATTATGTGATCTATTTCTGAACTAAAAAAAAAGAACCCTTTTGTTCTGTCTGTAAAATCAACTACAACGACTTTGAATATCAATAACATACACATGTCTTCACTTACCTAACAATGAAACTGTTCTATATAATTTTTAATGACCTTAGAATAAACTCTAGAAATGAAGTCCAGAAAGTTCTCTTTTGCTTTTTCCCCATTTTTGCTCAGTATTTCCATTTTGTAATTCTCCTTTGGTGTTATATGAGATTAGAAAATTAGATTCTTATATTAAGAGGTACTTAAAAGAGTATTTCAGAGCATTGTTTTGATTTAATTTTAAATGAATGGAGCAATGGAATCGGATTTGCTACCTAATAAAGACTTCTGCCTTTATAAACCTAGACTTTCCACCATCCATGACAGACTTGTATCAAAAGCTTTCTCCATAACAGAGAATCAGTGTGTCCGTCCTATGTGTGGAGAGTTCTGAGCCCCTTCTAGTATCACTTTCCCCTCCCCCATTGTCTTATCAACTGTATTTCAACTGGTGGATTGCCTGTTAAAATACTTCTCTTACATTCCTCCTCCTAGATTACTATATTTTTAGTATTTTGCTCCATTTACAGTCAGTGGTGCTGGTGGTAAAGAATCTACCTGCCAATGCATGAGACATAAGAGGTGCAGGTTCTATCCTTGGGTTGGGAAGACCCTCTGGAGTAGAAAATGGCAGCCTACTCCAGTATTCTTGTCTGTGAAATCCCATGGACAGAGGACCTTGATGGACTGCAGTCCCTGGGGTGGCAGAAGAGGTGGACATGACTTAGTGACTAAACAGCAACAAAGAAAAGTTGATTAAACTGGTAACCCAGAAAGTTACTAAAAAGAAAACAAGAATCCCTCATCTTATAGAACTAGTATTCTGATATGGGCATCCAAATAATGAACATTGGACCATTATATGGGCTTCTGTGGAGAAGACCAGATTCAGTTCCTAGGTGAGTAAGAGCCACCGAAGGCAAAAATGGCAGCCCATTCCAGTATTCTTGCCTGGAGAATCCCATGGACAGAGGAGCTGGTGGGCTGCAGTCCATGTCGTCACAGAGTTGGACATGAATGAGCACACAACAGCTTAGCTCACTAAACTTGTTATATATTTTTAAAATAATTCTAATTAATTAATTTATTTTTTGGCTGTTCTGGGTCTTCATTGCTGTGTGAGCTTTTCACTACTTGCAGTGAGCAGTGGCTGTTCTCTAGTTACAGTGTATGGGCTTCTCATTGCAGTGACTTTTGCTGTGGAGCACAGGCCCTAGGGCACACGGGATTCAATAGTTGTGATTCCTGGGCTAGAGCTCAGGCTCAGTAGTTGTAGCACATGGACCTAGTTGTTCCATGGCATGTGGGATCTTCCCAGACCAGGGATCAAACTTGTGTCTTCTGCACTGACAGGTGATTTCTTTACCACAAAGCCACCAGGGAAGCCTCTAGAGTTGTTATATTTTATCTTTAGCGTTTTTTAATTCTTAATATGGAATGAATGTTAGTGCAGATAAAAATATTTAAATACTTATCTATTGACCTCCAGTGTAAGACACTTACTCGGAGGCCATGGTATTTCCTCTTTTTGGCAGTGGTAAATGATAAGTAAGGCCAATGTAGTAAGCTTTAAATAAAGCTTAAAATAATCTCATTTGTACTCCTTAAAATTACTTATCTTTTTTTTCTAGCATTTGTTGAATGTTAAAGACAAAATTTGATTTATTATAATATTATATTCCTCCCTTTTTTTCTCAAATATATTTCTTTAGACATCAGTGTAAACAGCAGTGTAGGCAGTTCCAAGGGCCCATTCCTCCATGGAACTATCAAAAAAAATCAAGCAAAAATTTTCATAATGAACTTTGTTGGAACTATGGAGAACAGTTAAAATTTAAAACAACCAGGTAAATGCCGAATCAAGAAAAAGGCAAATTAAAAAATAGTAGAAAAGTTTTGAGGCATTTTATTTGTCCTTACCTCATAATCTTTCACCACACAGCAATAGTCCCATTCTCTGACTGAAAACTTGGTCCCTGTTTTCAGAAGGATAAGAACAGACCTCACCCTGAAAGAACTGTATTTGTTCTAAATAAGAACAGACCTCACCCTGAAAGAACTGTATTTGTTCTAACTTGTCTGGGGGCTACCTGAAGAACTGATGCAAGGCTTTTGTTTTGTGCACCTTGGAACTAAAGGCCCCCAAATGGTGAGCATTTCTTTAAAATATTACAAATCAAAAGAACAGTTATAGAGATAAGTCTAAGGTGCTCCCACTGCCTCAGAATGTGACATTGTTTGCGAACAGGGCCATTGCAAATGAAATTAATTAAGATGAGGTCATATTAGATTAGGATTGACCCTTAATCTGACTGGTGTCCTTTAAGAAGAGGTGAAGACACATAGAGATACGAAAGTAGAATGCTATGTGACCATGAATGGGTAGATTGTAGATAGGTCTACAAGTCAAAGAATGGTAAAATTGTTAGGACTCTCAGAAGCTGGAAGAGACAAGGAAGGACTCTTCCGCAGAGCCTTTGGGGAATGCATGGCCCTGCCAACACCTTGTTTTCATATGTTTAGACTCTAGAACTATGAAAGAACACATTTCTGTTGTTGTAAACCACCAAGTTAGTGATAATTTGTTATGACAGACCTAGGAATATAATTTAGATTATGATATCAGGGAGAAAGTGCTGTTGTGACATATGTCTAAAATGTGGAGTTGGTTTTGGAACTGAGTAATGAGTAGAAACCAGAAGAATTTTGAGATGCTTGATAGAAATCATATTTTTTCTAGCATTTGTTGAATGTTAAAGACAAAATTTGATTTATTATAATATTATATTCCTCCCTTTTTTTCTCAAATATATTTCTTTAGACATCAGTGTAAACAGCAGTGTAGGCAGTTCCAAGGGCCCATTCCTCCATGGAACTATCAAAAAAAATCAAGCAAAAATTTTCATAATGAACTTTGTTGGAACTATGGAGAACAGTTAAAATTTAAAACAACCAGGTAAATGCCGAATCAAGAAAAAGGCAAATTAAAAAATAGTAGAAAAGTTTTGAGGCATTTTATTTGTCCTTACCTCATAATCTTTCACCACACAGCAATAGTCCCATTCTCTGACTGAAAACTTGGTCCCTGTTTTCAGAAGGATAAGAACAGACCTCACCCTGAAAGAACTGTATTTGTTCTAAATAAGAACAGACCTCACCCTGAAAGAACTGTATTTGTTCTAACTTGTCTGGGGGCTACCTGAAGAACTGATGCAAGGCTTTTGTTTTGTGCACCTTGGAACTAAAGGCCCCCAAATGGTGAGCATTTCTTTAAAATATTACAAATCAAAAGAACAGTTATAGAGATAAGTCTAAGGTGCTCCCACTGCCTCAGAATGTGACATTGTTTGCGAACAGGGCCATTGCAAATGAAATTAATTAAGATGAGGTCATATTAGATTAGGATTGACCCTTAATCTGACTGGTGTCCTTTAAGAAGAGGTGAAGACACATAGAGATACGAAAGTAGAATGCTATGTGACCATGAATGGGTAGATTGTAGATAGGTCTACAAGTCAAAGAATGGTAAAATTGTTAGGACTCTCAGAAGCTGGAAGAGACAAGGAAGGACTCTTCCGCAGAGCCTTTGGGGAATGCATGGCCCTGCCAACACCTTGTTTTCATATGTTTAGACTCTAGAACTATGAAAGAACACATTTCTGTTGTTGTAAACCACCAAGTTAGTGATAATTTGTTATGACAGACCTAGGAATATAATTTAGATTATGATATCAGGGAGAAAGTGCTGTTGTGACATATGTCTAAAAATGTGGAGTTGGTTTTGGAACTGAGTAATGAGTAGAAACCAGAAGAATTTTGAGATGCTTGATAGAAAAATCATGGATTGCCTTGATGGTTGGTAGAAATATGAACATTAGATATACTTCTGGTGAGCCCTTAGATATAAATGATAGACATGTTTTTGGACACTGGAGGGGATGTGATTCTGATATAAAGTGGCTGGGTCTTGACTGAGTTCTGTTCTATCATTGGGAGGAAAGTGGAACTTGTGAACAATGCACTTGGACATTTAGTCAAGGAGATTTATAAGCAAAATATGGGAAGTTTGGCCTGGTTTCTCATTGTAGCTGTAGAAAATGCAAGAAGCAAAATTAAGTACAAAGGCATTAGCACCTGATGATATGGAAAATTCTCTGCCTGTCCAGACAGTATCCTCTAGAAGCAGGGCCAAGTGTGTGGCTGGATAACTTGCTAAGAGATTAGACATGTGATTATGGATTCAATCAACCATCTCAATAGAAGCCAGAAACAGTTATGTGCTATCCAGGAAGTATCTATGGAGAACCTCTTTGTCAAATGGCTTGGACCCCTGTACAATTTGATGAGACAAATAAGTTTTGGACAATTCTTTTACCAGCAAAAACTTTGCCAGCCTGGACTGAAAGGGACAGAGATGGGACAAAAACAAAGAAAAATTGCTCTAAGGGCAGAGCTAAGGAAGCAGAGGATACAGTTTTGAGCCACAGAGAATTATTCTCAGAGATAAATGGAATTTTCCCTGCTGAGTTTTGAATTTGCTTGGAATGTGTGACCTGTTTGATTCCTTTTTCTCCCTTTTGGAATGGAATTGCCTATTCTATGCCTGTCTCGCCATTGTATTTTGGAAAATAACTTGTTTCCTGATTTTATAGGCCCACAAGTGGAGAAGAATATTACCCCAAGATTGACATACCCAGAGTCTCGCCCATGATTGATTTAGATAAGAATTTGGATTTCAAGAAAATCAAAAACTTTGTTTAATAAAGGATTTATCAAGAAAGTTAAAAGACAACCTACAAAATAGAAAAAAAAAAAAAATTTATGAATCACCTGATAAGATCTAGTGGTGGTGGTTTAGTCACTAAGTCATTTCTAACTCTTGTGACCTCATGGACTGTAGCCTGCCAGGCTCCTCTGTCCATGGGATTTCCCAGCTAAGAATACTGGAGTGGGTTGTCATTTCTTTCTCCGGGGGATCTTCCTGACCCAGGGATCAAACCCACATCACCTGTATTGCAGGTGGATTCTTTACCACTGAGCCACTTGGGGAAGTATCTGATAAAGATCTAGTAAAACTCAAGAGCAAAAAGGACAAGCAATCTAGGTAAAAAGAAAAAAAAAAATGGGTAAAGAAAGTGAATAGGCTAAAACTCACTGAATTGTACACTTTATATTGTTAATTTGCAGTATACAAATTATATCAATAAAGTTATGGTATTAAAAATGGAAAGGTTAAGACAAATGAGTGGGAGCTGTGACTTGATTAGTCATTGGTTTCTTAGCTATGATGAGACTTTTGGGGGGGGAACTTGCTAAGAGATTAGACATGTGATTATGGATTCAATCAACCATCTCAATAGAAGCCAGAAACAGTTATGTGCTATCCAGGAAGTATCTATGGAGAACCTCTTTGTCAAATGGCTTGGACCCCTGTACAATTTGATGAGACAAATAAGTTTTGGACAATTCTTTTACCAGCAAAAACTTTGCCAGCCTGGACTGAAAGGGACAGAGATGGGACAAAAACAAAGAAAAATTGCTCTAAGGGCAGAGCTAAGGAAGCAGAGGATACAGTTTTGAGCCACAGAGAATTATTCTCAGAGATAAATGGAATTTTCCCTGCTGAGTTTTGAATTTGCTTGGAATGTGTGACCTGTTTGATTCCTTTTTCTCCCTTTTGGAATGGAATTGCCTATTCTATGCCTGTCTCGCCATTGTATTTTGGAAAATAACTTGTTTCCTGATTTTATAGGCCCACAAGTGGAGAAGAATATTACCCCAAGATTGACATACCCAGAGTCTCGCCCATGATTGATTTAGATAAGAATTTGGATTTCAAGAAAATCAAAAACTTTGTTTAATAAAGGATTTATCAAGAAAGTTAAAAGACAACCTACAAAATAGAAAAAAAAAAAAAATTTATGAATCACCTGATAAGATCTAGTGGTGGTGGTTTAGTCACTAAGTCATTTCTAACTCTTGTGACCTCATGGACTGTAGCCTGCCAGGCTCCTCTGTCCATGGGATTTCCCAGCTAAGAATACTGGAGTGGGTTGTCATTTCTTTCTCCGGGGGATCTTCCTGACCCAGGGATCAAACCCACATCACCTGTATTGCAGGTGGATTCTTTACCACTGAGCCACTTGGGGAAGTATCTGATAAAGATCTAGTAAAACTCAAGAGCAAAAAGGACAAGCAATCTAGGTAAAAAGAAAAAAAAAAATGGGTAAAGAAAGTGAATAGGCTAAAACTCACTGAATTGTACACTTTATATTGTTAATTTGCAGTATACAAATTATATCAATAAAGTTATGGTATTAAAAATGGAAAGGTTAAGACAAATGAGTGGGAGCTGTGACTTGATTAGTCATTGGTTTCTTAGCTATGATGAGTAAGCACAAGCAACAGAATTAAAAAATGAATTGAGCCTCATCAAAATAAAGTACTGTTGTGCAAATAATGCCATCAAGAAAATGAAGAGAAAAGCCACAGAATAGGAGGAAATATTTATAAATTCATGTATCTGAGAAGTCTAATATCCAGAATATACAGAGAAATCTTACAACTAATGATAAAAAGACAAACAACCCAATTGAAGAAAAATGGGCAGAAGGTTGGAGTAGATATTTCTCTGACGATATACAAATGACTAATAAGCACAAGAAAAGATGTTCAGTACCATCAGCCACCAGGGAAATTCAGTCAGTCACAAATCCAAATCACAGTAAGATACCAGTTCAGACCCACTAGGATGCTTATAATAAGAAAGAAAGATGACAACAAATGGTGATGAGGATGTGAAAAAATAGGAACCCTCAAACATTGCTGGTAGGAATGTGAAACTGTGGAATGTGAAATTGTATAGACTCTGTGGAAAACAGTTTGGCAGTTCCTCAAAAAATTAACATAAAATTATCATATGACCCAGCAATTCCCTTTCTAGGTATATACCCAAGAGAAGTGAAAACATATGTCCATACAACAATGTGTGCACAAATGTTCATTGCCATATTGTTCATAATCACCCAAATAACCTTCAGCTGACAAATGGATAAACAAAATATGGTGTATCCTTTTAATGGAATGTTATTGGACAATAAAAAAGAATGAAGTAGTGATATGTGAAGCAACACTGAAGACTCCTTAAAACATTGCACTGAGTAACAGAAGCCAATCGCAAAGGAACACACATTGAAGGATTCCATTCGTATGAAATGTCCAGAGTAGAAAGAGCTATAGAAATCAATATTAGGTTGTTGACTGCTTAGGGCTGGGGTGTTGTGAGGGAATGGAGAGTGTCTTCTGATAGATATGGGATTTCTTTTAGGGGGTGATGAAAATGTTTTAAAATTAAATTGTAGTGATTATTGCTCAACTCTGTGAATATACTAAAGCCCACTGAATTACAGACTAGATCCGGTGTGTTCAGGGTGGTATGGCCGTAGACTGCACTGAATTACAGTTCAAAAGTATGTGAACTATATCGTAACAATAGTTTAAAAACCAAACTGTGGGGCTTCCCCTGATGGTCCAGTGGGTAAGGACACCGCCTTGCAGTGCAGGGGGCACCGGTTCGATCTCTGGCCTGGGAAGATCCCACGTGCCGCGGAGCGGCTGGACTGATGTGTCTAATTACCGAGCCGGAGCTCTGGAGCGCATGCGCCCAGAGCCGGTGCTCTGCAACGACAGATGTCACCACGATGGGAGGCCCACAGGAGCCAAAGAACAAAGACAGATGAAAATAGAGAAATGAAAGACCAATAGAAGTTGTCCGCCCGCTCCCCTCTCTCCCCAACCCGACCCCCGCCCAAAATAAATAAATAAATAAATCTTAAAAAAAAAAAACAAACCAAACTGTGATGGTATCAGGGACTGTTTGTCAGTAAAGAGGTCAAATTTGTGGTTATGAGATTCTAGTTGACAACTAGTAGAGACAAAACTGCATTTAATCACTGCATTTATATATATATGTTATATATATATAACAAAACCTGGGGAAATATATTTATTTGTTTATTTCACTGAGTTATACTTACTTTGCCAGAGTGCTGGTGGCTCAGAAGATAAAGGATCTGCCTGCAGTGCAGGAGACCCCTGTTCGACCCCTGGGTTGGGAAGATTCCCTGGAGAAGGGCATGACAACCCACTCCAGGATTCTTGCCTAGAGAGTCCCACGGACAGAGGAGCCTGACAGGCTAAAGTCATGGGATTGCAAAAAGTCAGACATGACTGAGCAACTAACACACATAGTTAATTGAAAATGTGTTACTTTCAGGAAAAAAAGATGCATTTCAGCTAAGGATAGAAGATAGTCTTATGCCATTTCTAGCTCATTTCTAATAGATTTGGTAACCAGTTCAGGCATCATGGAAATAGTATAGCAGCAACAATATTCCAGTGCTTATGCATACAAACACACACTTACAGAGACCTATGCATTTTTCATGCACAAGAGTGCGTATCTGAAACTCATTTGAATGACTTCTCTTCAAGACATATTTAATTTAGGTTATTTTTAATATGAATAGGATAGAAAGCTAAGAAGTCATTTTTTAAATTCGTATAATCATGTTCTTTGAAAATCTGTCATACAGGATAGAGTTTATTAGGCTCAATGAAATCTGTGGTTGCCCCATACATAGTCTTATGTAAGAAGTGTCTCAGACCTGTCTTGTTGGCCACTTTCAGAGCCTTGAATTCTCATATCTAATTGGAGTTATTCTTTGGGCTTGGGCAGAACAATAGTGCTCTACATCTATGTCGTATATTACCATTTTTGTAGTGCTTTTACATATATTAGCTCATTGATTTCTCACAATAACTGCAGATTGGAGGTACTGTTCTACATTTTTTGTAGCTAGAGAAAACTGATACTCCATGAGGTTACTTTACTCACCTGGGGGTAGGCAAATAAGTCATGAAGAAGCTCAAGTTTGAACATGGTTGGTCTAAGTTTAAGTGCACTTTCCATGGTATCCAAGTGTCTTTAAAGTTAAGTGCCTCCGGAGTATCTGTTCAAATGGATTTCTCATGTGGGGAACAGAGGATAGGGGAGGAGTAGCATAGTGTCCTGTTAGTTACAGAAATCTATAGTGAATTACTTTCTCAGACTCACTAGCTGTCATCCAGGACAGAGTGGGGCCTTGAGTTATGCAAGTTCCTGTGAGAAGAAGGAGATAGGACTTGAAGAATAGAGTCAAATAGAAACACAATTTTAACTCAGAGTATAAAATTAAGAGAATCTATATTCATGAAATATTAGTATGCTTAGGATATTTTACTAGCACACAAAATAACTTTTAATTAGGAATAAACATTTCATTTATTTTATTTTGTTTCATTTCAGTCGTTTAGATGAGCCCCCAGCTATGCCATATATAAACATGTTAGCAAGATATGCTCTGTGACTATGCATAGGGATCTTCAATTGTGTGTTTTGTTTGGGGAAATATATTTAGAACCTTACAGGGGTTATACAATTTACATGTGCCGTCTTCTCAGATAGAGCTCTGAATTCTGTCTGTCTTATCCTGACCACAAAGAATTTAGGCCTTTGAATTATTCACTTCTGATTTTCCTTTGATAAAACCTTGATGTTCATTGCATTTCTTTTATTTCTCCTTCCAAATAACCCTGTAATATGACTCTGTAACATCTTCTTTATCCATTTCTGTAAATGAAATTAGTTTGCCTCAGGTCCCACATAAATAAGTCAAACACAATTGTTCAATTATAAATTGTGACTCTTTCATCTCTCGGCTGCTTATGTAGCCCATTGCTCTGGAATACCTTTTTTATTTTCCTTTTCTTTCTTATTCTTCTTAAAGATATTGTTCAGGGGACACTTCAGTGTTCAAAGACTGATACTCAGCCAGTTCATTTCCTTCCAGTGAAGAAGCACAATGCCCTCTTGCTTATCTGGCCTCATTTCTTTTCTTAGGAGATACATGTTAGAAAACAACCTGCTGTATTTTTTCACAGTTGCAGATAAACTAGCCCTACTTTTCAATATATTGTATGTTGTCATTTTATGTCTTTTCTGGCAAGAAATGAGATTCCGTATACTTGTTAAAAGGACAGAAGATCAGTCTGCCTGAATTCTGATTCTAATTCTGTTTTGAATACAATCTGGTCATTTCTATCATATACTTCAGAGTGGGGTGAGGTGTTGTTTTTTTTTTTTTATGGTGACCTTCTTTCTCCATTTGCAAAATAAATAGTATAATGTTACTGTATTTGTACCTCAGGAGTATATTAAAAATAGTGAGGATTGCTATTTATGTAGCATAGCTGAATTTTCATAAGTGCTGGAAACATTCTGTATTTATATTACTTACGATGTTGAAACTTTATCTGTATCTAGATGTACAAAATCAAGTGAATAAATAAGCCCAATTTAATACCTCATAAAATTAAAAGCAGCATTTTATAGTCACCTTCGCATATATTATATAATCAAATTATTTCATTGACTTATGCATTTCACATGTGCTCATGCTCTTGCTTTCACAACATATTGTATACATCTCACAAATTTTCATAATAGACAGTGATAATTCAAAGCAAAAGTTCAGATAATTATCTCCATTTTCCATTTCAGATAGCATGAGCACAAATAGATTTGAAATACTGTTTTTCTTTTCATTTAAGCTATGTTTATGCCAAATGGAACCAATTTACATTCAGTCTACTTTGGATCTTTATAGAAGTTTATCTTCCATTCTTAATTTGATGTGAACCAATAATTTTGTTTTGAGCTACTATGTACTGAATGGAAAATATCCAGACACTGAGCTACCTAGTTATTCTAAGGCAAGTTCCTTCGGAAGACTGTTATAGCAGTGCAATTATCAGTCTGAGTGCCTTAAGCTTGAAGTAATGGAAAAGCTTAGACAAAAGTGGACTAAATAATAAATCTGCTTCCTCCATTAGAATAAATTCAGAGTAGGTGTAGCCTGTGTAGGTCATTACTTTGACTCAGTGACATCATCAAGGACTCCAGTCCTTTCCACTTTTTGTTTCTGATATCTTCAGTGTGCTGGTAGCTTTTTGTCTTCAAGCTATTTTTCCTCATGCTCACAACATGGCTGCCCCAGAAAAAACAATGTCCGGTAGAATAATTTTCTTCCTTGATTCTCTTTTTTTGGGGGGCGGGGGGAGGGACTTCTATTGGTCTTTCATTTATCTGTTTTCATCCGTCATTGTTCTTTGGCCTGTGTGGGCCTCCTGTCACAGTGGCCTCTGTCGCTGCAGAGCAGCAGCTCTGAACACATGCACTCCAGAGCTTTGGCTCAGTAGTTGGACACATCAGTCCAGCCACTCCGTGGCATATGGGATCTTCCCAGGCCAGGGATCGAACTGGTGCCCCTTGCACTGCAAGATGGTGTCCTTACCCACTGGACCACCAGGGAAGCCTCCCTTAGGTCTCTTTTTTAAGAAGAAAACCTTCTTTACTGAATGCCTCTCATCAGCTCAAAGGTACTAACATGCTCACCTATGAACCAAACCTTAGCTAGAGTTAAGAGATCATTGGAGTTAGATGAAAATACTTAGGGCTTATCCCTGGATCACCTAGTGGAGAGGTAAGATTCCTATATTAAACTCTGATTCTAGCAGCAAGTAAGAAGGAAATACTATTAGGTAGGAGGTCAGCAGTATCTGCTGTCTCTAGGAATTGTCAATCTCTCTCTAAACTTCTTCCTGAGAAACTTTCATGAGGATGTGTTCTTGGCAACTGGTTTATTTAGTCTTTGCTAATAGACTTTCCTTTGAGAATTTCCTATTTTATCTTCATGTCACTCATATTACCTGATTTGTATTGCTCATATGCATTTAATAAAAAAAAAACTTTATTGAGGTATAATTTTCACATATTAATGTATGTTTTAAATGCCAATTTGTTGAGGTTTGACATATGTGTATGCAAGGAGATCAAAATAGTCAATCCTAAAGGTAATCCGTCCTGAATATTCATTGGAAGGACTGATGCTGAAGCTGAAGCTGAAGCTCCAACACTTGGCCACCTGATGCAAAGAGTGGACTCATTGGGAAAGACCCTGATGCTGGGAAAGATTGAGGGCAGGAGGAGAAGCGGGTGACAGAGGATGAGATGACTGGATGGTATCGCTGAGTCAATGGACATGAATTTGAGCAAACTCTGGGAAATAGTGAAGGACAGGGAAGCCTGACATGCTGCAGTCCATGGGGTCTAACAGAGTCAGACACGACTGAGCAGGTGAACAACAACAATGCCTGTGTAACTTTCACAATAATAAAAATATACAACATTTTCATAACTCAAAAATTCTTTTTCTACTAACATGTCTCTAAACCTGGCCGTAGGCTTCCACTGACCTTCTTTCTGTTAACTATAGGTTAATGATTTTTTTTCTAGAATTTCATGTAGGTGAAATCGTACAGTACTTACCATTTTGTATTGGACTTATTTTCACTAAGCATATTTTTAAATTAATACACATTTACATTAGTAGTTTGGTCTTCTTTATTATGACTTGTATTCCAATTTATAGTCTTGTGATCATTTCTTTATTCATTTGCCTGTTAATGTATATTAAGATTGTTTACAGATTTAGCCATTAGAAATGATCCTGCTATGAACATTCACTTACGGATCTTTTTGTTGACATGATTTTTCCTTTAACGTAGGTAATATTAGTATTTTAGGAGTGGGATTGCTGCATTTTATGGTAAGTACATGTTTTACTTCATGTAATCTTGTCAAACTCTTATCAAAAGTTATACTATTTTGCATTGCCAAAGGCAACATACAGAGTTTCAGTTGTTCCTCAACATTTGGTATTGTAGTTTTTAAAAAATTTTAGCTGTTATAAATTTTATAATTTTATTGTATGTTTAATTTTCATATCCTGGATAACTAATGGTGACTTTCATTTTCTCATGAACTTATTGTTTATGTACATATATTCTATTGTTGAAGTCTTCTCAAAACTTTCTGATTTAGTTATTGTGTTCTTTTTATTATTAAGTTGTATTTATATATTCTAGATATAAATCCCATGAAAGATAAGTGAATTGTAAATCTTTTTTTTTTTACCAATCTATGGCATACGTTTTCATTTTCTGGGCAGTATTTCAAAGAGTTGAAGTTTTTAATTTTTATAAGTTATAATTTATTGATGTTTTCTTTAATGATTTGTGCTTTTTTATATACTATATGAGTACTTTGCCTATCTTTGAACCTCTTTTGCTGTCTTCTATAATATGCTCAGAAAACTTTTTCCTTAAAGGGTCAGATACCAAATATCTTAGGACTTGAGATTACATATGGTCACTGATTCACATGTGCCTTCTCCTCCTCTCTTTCTTGCCTATGAAAATGCAACAATTCTTTCACAATTTTTTTTTTTCCCCTAACTGTCTCTAAACCTGGCCGTAGGCTCCACTGACCTTCTTTCTGTTAACTATAGGTTAATGATTTTTCTAGAATTTCATGTAGGTGAAATCGTACAGTACTTACCATTTTGTATTGGACTTATTTTCACTAAGCATATTTTTAAATTAATACACATTTACATTAGTAGTTTGGTCTTCTTTATTATGACTTGTATTCCAATTTATAGTCTTGTGATCATTTCTTTATTCATTTGCCTGTTAATGTATATTAAGATTGTTTACAGATTTAGCCATTAGAAATGATCCTGCTATGAACATTCACTTACGGATCTTTTTGTTGACATGATTTTTCCTTTAACGTAGGTAATATTAGTATTTTAGGAGTGGGATTGCTGCATTTTATGGTAAGTACATGTTTTACTTCATGTAATCTTGTCAAACTCTTATCAAAAGTTATACTATTTTGCATTGCCAAAGGCAACATACAGAGTTTCAGTTGTTCCTCAACATTTGGTATTGTAGTTTTTAAAAAATTTTAGCTGTTATAAATTTTATAATTTTATTGTATGTTTAATTTTCATATCCTGGATAACTAATGGTGACTTTCATTTTCTCATGAACTTATTGTTTATGTACATATATTCTATTGTTGAAGTCTTCTCAAAACTTTCTGATTTAGTTATTGTGTTCTTTTTATTATTAAGTTGTATTTATATATTCTAGATATAAATCCCATGAAAGATAAGTGAATTGTAAATCTTTTTTTTTTTACCAATCTATGGCATACGTTTTCATTTTCTGGGCAGTATTTCAAAGAGTTGAAGTTTTTAATTTTTATAAGTTATAATTTATTGATGTTTTCTTTAATGATTTGTGCTTTTTTATATACTATATGAGTACTTTGCCTATCTTTGAACCTCTTTTGCTGTCTTCTATAATATGCTCAGAAAACTTTTTCCTTAAAGGGTCAGATACCAAATATCTTAGGACTTGAGATTACATATGGTCACTGATTCACATGTGCCTTCTCCTCCTCTCTTTCTTGCCTATGAAAATGTAAAAAATATCCCTAGTTCAAGTGCTATGCTGAAAAAAGAGTGCAATCCAAATATGGTCCATGGACCATAGTTTTGCCCACCTTCTGTGGCTTTTATGTTTAGGCCTGTTGATCCATGTCAAGTTAATTTTCATATTTGGTATGAAGTAAAACTTGATATTCATTTTTTTTCTCTAAATGTATATAAGAATTGTGTTGGCATTGTGGTTGAAAAGACTAGCATTTCCTCAGTGAAGTACCTTGGCACCTTTGACAAAAAATCAACTGACCTTTTAAATAGGGGTTAATTTCTGGATTCTCAGAGCTGTTTTGTTGTTCTGTATGTCTAATCTTAGATGACTGATATCCTAACAATATCACATCTTTCAACACATATACATCGCATATCTCTGTTTAGGTTTTCCTTTCGTTCCTTTCAGTGATGTTTTGTGCATATTTTGAGAGTGCATATCCTTACTCTGTTTCTTAGAGGGAAAGTATTCAGGTACTAGCCACAGTTTTTCAGAACTGGTTTCATCAGGTTGAGGAAGTTCCTTCTCTTCCTGTTTTCTTGAGTATTTTTTATCAGGAATAGATATTGAGTTGTTTCATGATTGCCTTCATTTTTCTTTGTTTGGGTTTTGCCTGCTCTGAAACTGCAAATTTGCAAACTGCCTCACTTGCAATGTACAGCAGCTATTTCTGCTTCATTCTTAAGACCTCCTAAATTACTTTTTTAGCCTCACTCCTCCAAATACTCCACTGTACACGAATAATTTTACAGTCAATGATTTGGGCAGTTTTAGCTTTCTCTGTCTGTGACTTCCTTGCTTTTAGGGATTGACTTCTAGTTTCCAACTGCTCTGCTGGCCTCTAGCTTCGTACTCTGACACCTGAAACCCATGAGGCTTTAGTTTTCTGCCACTGAAGCTACATATGACTGAGGATAGCTTTCTGTTATTGATTTAGAATTTAATTCTATTGTGGTTAGAGGAGCATTGTCTTTATGATTTCACTACTTTGTAACTGTGAAGGAATAAAAATAGTGGAAGAAATAGTGAAAAAAAAGTAGTGAAGGACAGGAGAACCTGGTGTGCTTCAGTCAATGGGGTTGCAAATGGTTGGACACGATTGAACAATAACAACTTTGTCATTGTGATCTTTATGGCTCCATTTATGGATGTTTTATAAGAACTGACAACAAATACGTGTTTTTCTCTTATTAGATAAGTAATCTATACAATTTCCATTTGCTTAAGTGGGTTTATTGTGTTGTCCATGCCTTCTATATCCATTCTGATGTTCTATCTACTTGTTCTATTAATTGCAAAGTAACGAATTCTGAAATTTCCAACCACAATTTGGACTATTTCTGTTTCTCTATTCAGTTCTGTCATGTATTTAAAGCTCTATAATTAGGTGCATGCACATATTGGATTATTATATCTTCTGTGGGAATTGACTTATTATTATTAGGAAATATCCTTCTTTCCCTTGGCAATATATTTTTGTCCCAAGGTTCAGTTCATCTGATATTAATAAACCCACTGCATTTAAGTTATGAGCAGTGTTTATTATGAGTATCTTTCTTTATTCCTTTACGTTGAAATGATCTATTCTTGTCTATATGATGCATGTCTTAGATCATATTGTTGTGTCTTTTTTTAATCCATTCTTACTACTTGCATTTTTAATTATTCATCTTTAATGTGATTATTAGTATAGTTGGGCTTAAAATTACCAAAAATACACAAATACCATTGTGTATTTTTCTGCATGTTTCATATATTTTCCTCCATGGATTATGATATGCACATTTGAATTTTCACAGTTGCCCTTCAAATACTGTTATAACACTTAAGGCACAATATGAGATCTTTATAAAAGCATGCTTTCTACCTCAATATTGTTGTAAACAGCACAGTAGTTAGATATTAATCAATTATCTTCTAAAGAAATGAAAAAAATGAGAAAAAGTGTTTTACATTTATGCATGTATTTATAATTTTTATAGCTGTGCTTCATTTCTTACCAGAGGAAACAAGGTTCTATTGGATATCATTTCTGTCCGCTTAAGGAACTTCTTTTAACCTTTCAGTAGTGATGATTTGTTGACTACAAATTCTCACAGAAAATTTTTATCTGAAAAGATATGTGCAGGGACCTTCTGCAGAAAGGAAGGCAGCGGATTGCCCCTGGCTGAACTGGGAGATCTCGGAGAGAGGCTAGCCTTGCTGCCCGCCACCCAGGCCCCCTCCCGCCCCGCCCACACATGCCGGGGACAATTAGACAGGGCAGGGGTTCTGTGGAGGCAGTTCCAGCACTTTTATAGGCAAGTGGGTTTATTGTGTTGTCCATGCCTTCTATATCTTACTTTGTTCTATTAATTGCAAAGTAACGAATTCTGAAATTTCCAACCACAATTTGGACTATTTCTGTTTCTCTATTCAGTTCTGTCATGTATTTAAAGCTCTATAATTAGGTGCATGCACATATTGGATTATTATATCTTCTGTGGGAATTGACTTATTATTATTAGGAAATATCCTTCTTTCCCTTGGCAATATATTTTTGTCCCAAGGTTCAGTTCATCTGATATTAATAAACCCACTGCATTTAAGTTATGAGCAGTGTTTATTATGAGTATCTTTCTTTATTCCTTTACGTTGAAATGATCTATTCTTGTCTATATGATGCATGTCTTAGATCATATTGTTGTGTCTTTTTTTAATCCATTCTTACTACTTGCATTTTTAATTATTCATCTTTAATGTGATTATTAGTATAGTTGGGCTTAAAATTACCAAAAATACACAAATACCATTGTGTATTTTTCTGCATGTTTCATATATTTTCCTCCATGGATTATGATATGCACATTTGAATTTTCACAGTTGCCCTTCAAATACTGTTATAACACTTAAGGCACAATATGAGATCTTTATAAAAGCATGCTTTCTACCTCAATATTGTTGTAAACAGCACAGTAGTTAGATATTAATCAATTATCTTCTAAAGAAATGAAAAAAATGAGAAAAAGTGTTTTACATTTATGCATGTATTTATAATTTTTATAGCTGTGCTTCATTTCTTACCAGAGGAAACAAGGTTCTATTGGATATCATTTCTGTCCGCTTAAGGAACTTCTTTTAACCTTTCAGTAGTGATGATTTGTTGACTACAAATTCTCACAGAAAATTTTTATCTGAAAAGATATGTGCAGGGACCTTCTGCAGAAAGGAAGGCAGCGGATTGCCCCTGGCTGAACTGGGAGATCTCGGAGAGAGGCTAGCCTTGCTGCCCGCCACCCAGGCCCCCTCCCGCCCCCGCCCACACATGCCGGGGACAATTAGACAGGGCAGGGGTTCTGTGGAGGCAGTTCCGTTTTATTAGTGCAGACTCACAGCTTTTATAGGCAAGTGAAGGGGGTTTTGCACGGGACTTCCTATAGATGACACCAGTCAAGCTAAAGGTCAAGCAATCATCCACAAGCGCAGAAACCAGGGGAACCAATCAGAAATTTTGACCATCAATTAACAATTTAGATCACGCCCTCGTCTCTTCCTGTAGGCGCCATCTTAACTCCAAACTGCGAACATGTGCTTAAGCTTCTTTAAATAATGTGCTTAAGCTTCCTTTCACTCCCACGTCCCTTCCTGTAGGCGCCATCTTAGCTCCAAACTGAAACAATGTGCTTAAGCTTCCTTATGCTTGCAATGGTCCTCTTTCAATTCAGAGCCCCACAGATATGTTGCCTTCATATTTTAAGGCTGTTTTCACTGGATATGGATTTATTGTTGGACAGTTATCTGTCATGTAGTGCTTTGATGATATCATTCACTCTTTTTCTGGATTTCAAAGATTCTAATCTGTTGTTCAGTTGCTAAATCATGTCTGACTCTTTGTGAACCCATGGACTGCAGCACACCAGGCTTTCTTGTTCTTCACTATCTCCCAGAGTTTGCTCAAACTCATGTGCATTGAATCAGTGATGTCATTCAATCATTTCATCCTCTATTGTCCCCTAATCCATAGTGTGGCATTATTCTGACCTTTGTCCCTCTGGGTCAATATTCACTGCAAAATACTGAAGCAAATTCCAATTGCATGTAAGTTAGGTTGTTGGATATTTTTCCCATGTATCACAAAGTCTCAGTTCAGTTCAGTGTTTTCATTTTTTTTCTTTCTGTTTTTCAATTTGAACAACTTTTAGTGCTGAGTCTTCAGATATACTGAACTTCTCTTCAATGCTGTTTTAATTTATTTAAACCCATTCAGCATATCCTTATTTCAGCTATTATATTTTTACTAAAAATCTCACTTGGTTCTTTTCCTGCCTTCCATTTTCTAGAGTTTAAAAGATATGTGCAGGGACCTTCTGCAGAAAGGAAGGCAGCGGATTGCCCCTGGCTGAACTGGGAGATCTCGAGAGAGGCTAGCCTTGCTGCCCGCCACCCAGGCCCCCTCCCGCCCCCGCCCACACATGCCGGGGACAATTAGACAGGGCAGGGGTTCTGTGGAGGCAGTTCCGTTTATTACTGCAGACTCACAGCTTTTATAGGCAAGTGAAGGGGGTTTTGCACGGGACTTCCTATAGATGACACCAGTCAAGCTAAAGGTCAAGCAATCATCCACAAGCGCAGAAACCAGGGGAACCAATCAGAAATTTTGACCATCAATTAACAATTTAGATCACGCCCTCGTCTCTTCCTGTAGGCGCCATCTTAACTCCAAACTGCGAACATGTGCTTAAGCTTCTTTAAATAATGTGCTTAAGCTTCCTTTCACTCCCACGTCCCTTCCTGTAGGCGCCATCTTAGCTCCAAACTGAAACAATGTGCTTAAGCTTCCTTATGCTTGCAATGGTCCTCTTTCAATTCAGAGCCCCACAGATATGTTGCCTTCATATTTTAAGGCTGTTTTCACTGGATATGGATTTATTGTTGGACAGTTATCTGTCATGTAGTGCTTTGATGATATCATTCACTCTTTTTCTGGATTTCAAAGATTCTAATCTGTTGTTCAGTTGCTAAATCATGTCTGACTCTTTGTGAACCCATGGACTGCAGCACACCAGGCTTTCTTGTTCTTCACTATCTCCCAGAGTTTGCTCAAACTCATGTGCATTGAATCAGTGATGTCATTCAATCATTTCATCCTCTATTGTCCCCTAATCCATAGTGTGGCATTATTCTGACCTTTGTCCCTCTGGGTCAATATTCACTGCAAAATACTGAAGCAAATTCCAATTGCATGTAAGTTAGGTTGTTGGATATTTTTCCCATGTATCACAAAGTCTCAGTTCAGTTCAGTGTTTTCATTTTTTTTCTTTCTGTTTTTCAATTTGAACAACTTTTAGTGCTGAGTCTTCAGATATACTGAACTTCTCTTCAATGCTGTTTTAATTTATTTAAACCCATTCAGCATATCCTTATTTCAGCTATTATATTTTTTACCTCTAAAAATCTCACTTGGTTCTTTTCCTGCCTTCCATTTTTCTAATTGTTTATGTTTTTCTTTCATCCTTGTGGATATTTATAATAGTTACTGAAAAATTCCTATTTGTTACCCCGTTGTGTCCGCAGTTTCAGGTTCTGTTGTTATTAATTGGTCTTTTCCTGCTATGGGTCATATTCTTCTTCATATGTCTGTTAATTTGGAAGGGATGTTGGACATTTAATTTTGTTCTGCTCTGTGCTTTGCTGTCTCTTAAAAATGTTTGTCTTTTTGTAGCAGGCAATTAAATTAGTTGTGCAACAGCTTGATCCTTTAAACCTTTTTTTTAGTGTGCTTCTAACAAAGATTTCACTACTAAGTTTAATCCTTCTGTTAGAGCATGACATTCTTTTGGTTCCTACTGAATGTCCTAGCTGTTCAATTAGGACTGTGCACTCTTGCCAGTCAAAACTGGAAAGTCTTCCCTATCTGTGTAAGCTCCTCAGTCATCCTTTGCTTCACTTCATGTTCTTCAACTCTGTGTATGTGTGGTTGAATATTCAGGACTAGACACAAGTGGATCCCTATGCAGATTTTTGGAACTCTTTTCTGTGAATCTGCCATCTTTCTAGAAAAGGCCCTGCAAATTCCAGCCTTAGCAATCTGCCAAACTCCAATTTCTGTCTCCTTAATTCATTGAACCTCTGCCACATGCTGCTTGGGTTTTTGTTCCATCTACTCTGGTTTGGAAAATGTGTCTCATTGTAGAAATGAGGTATCATTTATTTTGTTTTTCTTGTCTTTAGGATCCTAGTCCTGTGCAGCCTTTTGACTGATTTCTAAAAAGGGTGGTTGTATGTGTGTATATATATCTAGATTATATCTCATGTATCTATATGTATATATATCCTACATATATCATGTATATACATATATAAACATATCCTAGTTTTCTAGTTTATGTTAGTAGGGCAAGTGTGGAACCAGCTATTCCATCACCTCTAGAACCAGATATTTTTCATATCCTTTTGGCTTATATTGGATCTCCTTTCTGTGGAGAAAAACAACAGCTTTCTAAGTTGAAGTGCAAATCTGTATATGAAGATCTCTTTCCACAATTCTTGATGAGACCATCTGGAAATGAAAAATGCTTGTAGGACATATTAATTTTTATTATTATTGTCAACAGTGAGAATGAAAAATAAGTATTTATAATAGTTACTGAAAAATTCCTATTTGTTACCCGTTGTGTCCAGTTTCAGGTTCTGTTGTTATTAATTGGTCTTTTCCTGCTATGGGTCATATTCTTCTTCATATGTCTGTTAATTTGGAAGGGATGTTGGACATTTAATTTTGTTCTGCTCTGTGCTTTGCTGTCTCTTAAAAATGTTTGTCTTTTTGTAGCAGGCAATTAAATTAGTTGTGCAACAGCTTGATCCTTTAAACCTTTTTTTTAGTGTGCTTCTAACAAAGATTTCACTACTAAGTTTAATCCTTCTGTTAGAGCATGACATTCTTTTGGTTCCTACTGAATGTCCTAGCTGTTCAATTAGGACTGTGCACTCTTGCCAGTCAAAACTGGAAAGTCTTCCCTATCTGTGTAAGCTCCTCAGTCATCCTTTGCTTCACTTCATGTTCTTCAACTCTGTGTATGTGTGGTTGAATATTCAGGACTAGACACAAGTGGATCCCTATGCAGATTTTTGGAACTCTTTTCTGTGAATCTGCCATCTTTCTAGAAAAGGCCCTGCAAATTCCAGCCTTAGCAATCTGCCAAACTCCAATTTCTGTCTCCTTAATTCATTGAACCTCTGCCACATGCTGCTTGGGTTTTTGTTCCATCTACTCTGGTTTGGAAAATGTGTCTCATTGTAGAAATGAGGTATCATTTATTTTGTTTTTCTTGTCTTTAGGATCCTAGTCCTGTGCAGCCTTTTGACTGATTTCTAAAAAGGGTGGTTGTATGTGTGTATATATATCTAGATTATATCTCATGTATCTATATGTATATATATCCTACATATATCATGTATATACATATATAAACATATCCTAGTTTTCTAGTTTATGTTAGTAGGGCAAGTGTGGAACCAGCTATTCCATCACCTCTAGAACCAGATATTTTTCATATCCTTTTGGCTTATATTGGATCTCCTTTCTGTGGAGAAAAACAACAGCTTTCTAAGTTGAAGTGCAAATCTGTATATGAAGATCTCTTTCCACAATTCTTGATGAGACCATCTGGAAATGAAAAATGCTTGTAGGACATATTAATTTTTATTATTATTGTCAACAGTGAGAATGAAAAATAAGTATTTTTGATGAGTAATTTTAAAAACGGAAAGGATAAATTATATAGACATTATTCAAACCAAAATACTGTAATTTTTCACAGTGGGTTAAAAATGGATTCTAGGATACAAAAGTAGGATTTTAAAATGGTGTATCTGTGTTGTTGAGCATAAAAAAAGAGCTGGTTTTGTTTTTTGTTTTCCGTAGTGTCATAATTGGATTTCTAGTTCCTGGAATTATGTGATTACTTATGACATTTTCTAGTTCTAACATTTTATAATTATATGAAGTGGTTTTAAGTGCCCATTATGTCCAAGACCAGCTTAGATGATTTTGTGGAACAGAAGTAAAAATGCAGTCTATGCCTTTCTTGAGATTTTTATAATTTAGTATGGGAAATAAGAGAAACATACACATATACATACAAACATAAGGTGAGAGGTAGAGTATTATGAGTGATTAAAGTATGAATAATGAAAGAGCCATGACAATTTATAGAAATGACATTTTTGTGAGGGAGTCTGGGAAGGCGACAGTGAGGAATTTCCTTCTGATCTGGGCCTTGAAGAATGGATAATTTTTTGTTAAACAGGTATAAATAAAACGGCATTTCTGTTGGTAAAACTGTCAGATTCTATAATGCAATGGCATTTTGTGTGTATGTTGTAAAGCTTAGTGGTACAGCTGGATGTATGCATTTGTACATTTTAAAGGAAATAGTATTAAAATCATTTGGGATTATAGGTAAAATTGAACCACTAAAATTTATGCCAAGAACTCTCTTAAAAAAGATGTTGTTGTTAATTTGCTAAGTTGTGTCTGACTCTCTGCCACCCCAGGGAATGCAGCACTCCAGGCTTCCCTGTCCTTCAGTATATCTCAGAGTTTGCTCAGATTTGTTGAGTTGGTGATGCCATCCAACCATTTCATCCTCTGTTGCCCCCTTCTCCTCCTGCCCTATCTTTCCAAGCATCAGGGTCTTTGCCAGTGAGTCGGGTCTTTGCCAGTGAGTCGGCTCTTTGCATCATGTGGCCAAAATATTGGAGTATCTTTAAACAAAGATGTTAAAAGAGAATAGATTGTCAGTGCTCTTTGATCCTGTTCTTTGTTCATTCTTTTTTCACTCATTGAACTTTAACTGGAAGACTTTTCATAGAAAGTAATCCCTATATGGTATACACACTTATTTTTCTTAAAAATGTTAACAGTTTTATTCATTACAATGAGAGCTTTTCCATGTTACTTGGCTATGTAGAGCCTGAAAGATAGTTTTAAAGAAAAGAAGAACAAAAGAACACAAGATCAAATTATTGAGTGTTTACTGCATTGTAATTGCTGTGTTAACAGTAACATTTAAATTCTCACACCAACCCTATAAGATAATTAGTATTATTATTTCCATTTTGTATATAAAGGGCTTCCCTGGTGGCTTAGGCGGTAAAGAATCCCGTGATGCTGGAGACCTGAGTCTGATCCCTGGATTGGGAAAATCGCTTGGAGAAGGGAATGGCTACCTACTCCAGTAATCTTGTCTAGATAATTCCATGGCCAGAAGAGCCTGGCAGGCCACAGTCCATGGAGTCACAAAGAGTTGGACACGATTGAGTGACTTTCACTCACTCATACAAAGAAACTGAGGTACAGAAAACTTCAGTGAGTTGTCCAAGATTATTGCTAGAAACTGGCCAAACAGTCTTTCTGATTTAATAATACACATTTAAACTATTGCTACACAATAGACTGATATTGGTTTATGAATTAGCAAATATAGGCAATTAATAGCAATAGCATTATTATTTATTAAAACCTTACTATGTAGTAAGCATTATCTTAAGTTTATTTCATTTCATTGTTGCAACTAATGGGTGCGCAATTATAATACCAATCTTTAGACATAAGGCAAATGAAAAATCAGAGAGGTTAAACTGTTACGTTCTCAGAGTTAAGGAGTCCTTGAATAGGACGAAAAACCGGATCAGCCTCATTCTAAGGCTAGTGCTCTTAAGCTCTTTTATTCATTGCCTAGTGTTCTAATATTTTTATTGACAATGCAATTTCTGATGGTGCATAATGTATAATATAAAACTTTCTTATGGAAATTAAAAATATAAACAAACCAGTTCCTGAGGAAGACTGGAATAGAAAAAAAAGCTATCAATATTACCATCATTAGATCCCACCTTCTAGGAAGTACAGGCATGTCAGACTCCTGCAGCTTGTGTTATGATATAATTATTGTAGGAATAGCTCTGTGAAAACCCTCATCTAGTCTTGGTAAAACAAATAGAGTCACTTATAGAAATCATTTTAGCATTTTGTATTCACACATCAGAAATATTACTAGAATTAATTACATTTCACCAAGGATAATAAATCGCACTTGCATGGTGCACTCATTAAACTTTAACTGGAAGATGTTAAAGAATTTGCCTGCAGTGCAGGAGACCCAGCATTGATCCCTGGGTTGGGAAGATCCCCTGGAGAAGGGCATCGCTACCCACTTCAGTATTCTTGCCTGAAGAATTACAGGGACTAAAGAGCCTGGTGGGCTACAGTCCATGAAGTCACAAAGAGTTGGACATGACTGACTAGCACTTCCTTTTTTTTTTTTTTTTTTCTTTTTTTATTTATTTATTTATTTATTTATAGCACTTCCTTTTAAATCAAGTAATCTTATATTCATATCAATGGTTTGAAAATCTGGTTTCAGTTTATCAGTAAATATTTCTTCCAAATTTTCTACAATAAAAATGAATTAAGGTATAATTGCATTGGTAATTCATAGGTATCATAGCCTCTAATTTTTAAGATACACTAGAACACAATTTTTTTCAACTGTCATGTTGATATTAAATATCGTTTTGGTACTTAAAATTTCATTCAGATGTAAATTTATTTATCTGTTTATTTATATTATTATTTTTTAAAGATTTATTTTTATTTATTTATTTTGGGCAGGGGTCGGGTTGGGGAGGGAGGGGAGCAGACGGGCCACCTCTATTGGTCTTTCATTTCTCCATTTTCATCCGTATTTGTTTTTTGGCGGGTGTGGGCCTCCCATTGCAGTGACCTCTGTCGTTGCAGAGTGCCGGCTCTGGACACATTCCAGCTCGGTAATTGAACACATCAGTACCTCGTGATTTCAATGCAATGGTGCATAATGTATAATATAAAACTTTCTTATGGAAATTAAAAATATAAACAAACCAGTTCCTGAGGAAGACTGGAATAGAAAAAAAAGCTATCAATATTACCATCATTAGATCCCACCTTCTAGGAAGTACAGGCATGTCAGACTCCTGCAGCTTGTGTTATGATATAATTATTGTAGGAATAGCTCTGTGAAAACCCTCATCTAGTCTTGGTAAAACAAATAGAGTCACTTATAGAAATCATTTTAGCATTTTGTATTCACACATCAGAAATATTACTAGAATTAATTACATTTCACCAAGGATAATAAATCGCACTTGCATGGTGCACTCATTAAACTTTAACTGGAAGATGTTAAAGAATTTGCCTGCAGTGCAGGAGACCCAGCATTGATCCCTGGGTTGGGAAGATCCCCTGGAGAAGGGCATCGCTACCCACTTCAGTATTCTTGCCTGAAGAATTACAGGGACTAAAGAGCCTGGTGGGCTACAGTCCATGAAGTCACAAAGAGTTGGACATGACTGACTAGCACTTCCTTTTTTTTTTTTTTTTTTCTTTTTTTATTTATTTATTTATTTATTTATTTATAGCACTTCCTTTTAAATCAAGTAATCTTATATTCATATCAATGGTTTGAAAATCTGGTTTCAGTTTATCAGTAAATATTTCTTCCAAATTTTCTACAATAAAAATGAATTAAGGTATAATTGCATTGGTAATTCATAGGTATCATAGCCTCTAATTTTTAAGATACACTAGAACACAATTTTTTTCAACTGTCATGTTGATATTAAATATCGTTTTGGTACTTAAAATTTCATTCAGATGTAAATTTATTTATCTGTTTATTTATATTATTATTTTTTAAAGATTTATTTTTATTTATTTATTTTGGGCAGGGGTCGGGTTGGGGAGGGAGGGGAGTGGGCGGGCCACTTCTATTGGTCTTTCATTTCTCCATTTTCATCCGTATTTGTTTTTTGGCCAGTGTGGGCCTCCCATTGCAGTGACCTCTGTCGTTGCAGAGTGCCGGCTCTGGACACATGCGCCGCAGAGCTCCAGCTCGGTAATTGAACACATCAGTCCAGCCGCTCCGTGGCACGTGGGATCTTCCCAGGCCAGGGATCAAACCGGCGCCCCTTGCACTGCAAGGCGGTGTCCTTACCCACTGGACCACCAGGGGAAGCCCGTAAATTTATTTATTATTTGTTAAACATTGTAAGAGTTTTGTGTAAAAGGAAGATTTTTAGACGCAGATTTGCTAAGTCGAATAGCTCAAAAAAGTAAAAAAACAATAGTTCAGAGACTCCCAAAACCTTTTGAACATAGCTTTAGGTATAATTTTTTTACATTGTATTCAGAATGTTTATTTTTTATTTTTTTGCAATAATTATTTTTAAAAAGTTAAAGGATTTTTTTTTTTTTCAAGGTTTTAAATGAAACCACAGCAAGGAGAAATCTTCACCATTAGGCATGGTGCTCTACTGAATGTATGTATCTTTTCTATTTAGGCAGTATAAATTATATGTGTATATACAAAATATAATTATGACAGGATTTTTAGTGTGTCTTGAATGGATAATACATAGCACATATGTAGGAGAAGTATATATTGTACTTTTAAGAAATTAGTGTTTCATGCCAACTAGAAAATAAATATGAGTTCTAAAACAAGTAGCTTAATTTATATTAACAAAATTCATGTATGAGAGTCAGATTTTAATACAGCCATTTAATTTGTTTTAAAATAATGTGAAATTCAAAAGATAATTGGATAAACATATCTTAAAATTCTAGAACAGTTAAAGAATTTGTCTCCAAATAACTTTAAAAGATAAAAAGTTGAGTTTTAGAGTCACCTTACCTCTCTCCTTGGTTCTTGCATGTTAAAAAAATGTATTTTAAAATGGTAATCTCAAAGCTCCTTAAAAGCTTTATATTCCCAGAGATTTTTCTTTGGAGTAGGTCTCTTTATGAAGAAACAAATTGATCCCTTTTTCTCAAAGAGAAGATTTATGTAGATGTTAAGAAAGAAAATATAGGTAAGGAAAGTATCAAAATCTCTTTACTTCATAGTTGTGGGATATGTAAAATCCCCTGTGTGCTCCTATAAAATGTCCGTGCTTCCTAAAGAGTTAGGGCTAAAAGAATGTATGTGTGTTTGAATTGAAGGAAGTGGGGGGTGAGGCAGGAAAGGGAGAAGGAAGAATGAACTTGTGCCAAATTTGCATTTAAGCAGAGTATTTTAGAACTAGACAGTGTTATAGTATTTTAATTTATGATCAGTCTGCTATCTTTACACGTTCTACCAAGATACCTTAACTCTGATGAGAACATGCTTAAGCAGACCTTTGCAAAATGATGGGATAAAAACATAAGTAATAATCAAATATTGACCACTTTAAAGGAAACTCTTTTCTGACTCTTAGATATGCCATTTGGTACATGGGACACTATTACTATTACTGGTAGATGTAGAGTTTCTCAGGGTAAGCTCACAATTTTAAAGCTCCTTAGTATGTCTGTATTAACATCTGTTTGCAGAGTTTCTCTCTCTCTATCCTTTGATCTGGCCCATTTGTGGTAAGTGAAAATTGTTTTATGCAGTATTGATGACTTATTTATTTTGGTGAGAGATCTATAGATTTAACATTGGCTTCAAGATAAATAACTAGTTGCAATATTAGCATCTAGGCATGTGCTGAATGGCAACCTGGTATACAAAGCCTAGTGCATAAAGCTTGGTGAACAGCTTCTAGATGTGGGAAAGGTCATAAAGTAATATTTCATAATTTCCATAAGTTCAAGATTTCTCTTATTCACTGTCATATCCTTAGCACCTAATATAATGATGCCACATTACAGCCACTGAATAAATATTTGTTGAATGAATGAGTGTATATTTTTGTCTCCTTTGTCATAGAGTAATTGAACATAAGTGCATGGCTTTATTTCTGAACTTTCTATCCTGTTCCATTGATCTCTATGTCTGTTTTTATGCCCATACCATACTGTTTTGATGACTGTAGCTTTGTACTATAGTCTGAAGTCAAAAAGTGTGATTTCACTAGTTCCATTCTTTATTTCTCTCAGACTGTTTTGGCTATTTAGGGTCCTTTGTGTTTCCACAGACATTTTAAAAAATTTTGCTCGGTGAAAAATGCCATTGTCATTTTGATAGAGGTTGCATTAAATCTGTAGCTTGCCTTGGTTAGTATGGTTATTTTAACAATCTTTTTGCTTCTGATTCAAGAACATAGTATTCTTTAAATATTTTTGCATTATTATCCCTTTTTAAAATAAACTCTAATTGGGGTTCTTGTTAGCAGTGGAAGTTTACATTTTGTGATATAGCTCTTTCAGCTGAATCAGTGGTTTCTTTAGACCACAACTGCGTGCGTGTGTGCTCAGTCACTAAGTGGTGTCTGACTCTTTTGTGACCCCATGGACTGTAGCCTGCCAGGGTCCTTTGTCCATGGGATTTCCCAGGCAAGAATACTGGAGTGAGTGGCCATTTCTTCCTCCAGGGCATCTTTCCAACCCAGGGATCGAAAATGTGTCTTGTGCGTTGGCACGCAGGTTCTTCACCCCTGAGCCACCAGGCAAGCTTTAGATCACAACGAGGTCATCCCTAAATTTTTGTTACTAAATTGACTATATGCATTTAAAATATACTTCTGACACAGTTTTATGCATTAAAAGATAAGTTCTCATCAAATTCACTTTACATTTTGGCACAGTTTTGTGAATTTACTTGACTATTACGTTACCCTCCTTCCCTCCACTATCTGCACTTTTCCTATTTAAAGGTGGAGCTTAAACTGGTAAGTCTCACTGACAGTTTACTTCATCTATATGCAGAATTGAAATATAGATAGTAAAAATATTTGAAGATATTTATGAGTTGTTTTAAGTTGATTTTTTAAATAATGAGAGGCAACTCCCATTTTTTACAGGGAACAGTTCAATGACAGTTTACCATAATTTGTGATCAAGTCTGAGTAAGTTTTTTTTATAGAAAGGAAATTAGATGTAATTCTTTATGTTCATAAAAATTAATATTATAATTTTGCCTGAAATATTAATTACGTTATTTATTTTTCAGAGATGTTTATGCCCATACCTTTTTACCTTGTTTTGATGACTGTAGCTTTGTACTATAGTCTGAAGTCAAAAAGTGTGATTTCACTAGTTCCATTCTTTATTTCTCTCAGACTGTTTTGGCTATTTAGGGTCCTTTGTGTTTCCACAGACATTTTAAAAAATTTTGCTCGGTGAAAAATGCCATTGTCATTTTGATAGAGGTTGCATTAAATCTGTAGCTTGCCTTGGTTAGTATGGTTATTTTAACAATCTTTTTGCTTCTGATTCAAGAACATAGTATTCTTTAAATATTTTTGCATTATTATCCCTTTTTAAAATAAACTCTAATTGGGGTTCTTGTTAGCAGTGGAAGTTTACATTTTGTGATATAGCTCTTTCAGCTGAATCAGTGGTTTCTTTAGACCACAACTGCGTGCGTGTGTGCTCAGTCACTAAGTGGTGTCTGACTCTTTTGTGACCCCATGGACTGTAGCCTGCCAGGGTCCTTTGTCCATGGGATTTCCCAGGCAAGAATACTGGAGTGAGTGGCCATTTCTTCCTCCAGGGCATCTTTCCAACCCAGGGATCGAAAATGTGTCTTGTGCGTTGGCACGCAGGTTCTTCACCCCTGAGCCACCAGGCAAGCTTTAGATCACAACGAGGTCATCCCTAAATTTTTGTTACTAAATTGACTATATGCATTTAAAATATACTTCTGACACAGTTTTATGCATTAAAAGATAAGTTCTCATCAAATTCACTTTACATTTTGGCACAGTTTTGTGAATTTACTTGACTATTACGTTACCCTCCTTCCCTCCACTATCTGCACTTTTCCTATTTAAAGGTGGAGCTTAAACTGGTAAGTCTCACTGACAGTTTACTTCATCTATATGCAGAATTGAAATATAGATAGTAAAAATATTTGAAGATATTTATGAGTTGTTTTAAGTTGATTTTTTAAATAATGAGAGGCAACTCCCATTTTTTACAGGGAACAGTTCAATGACAGTTTACCATAATTTGTGATCAAGTCTGAGTAAGTTTTTTTTATAGAAAGGAAATTAGATGTAATTCTTTATGTTCATAAAAAATTAATATTATAATTTTGCCTGAAATATTAATTACAAAGAGATTGAGTTATTATCTTGTTCAGAGTTAGGATTAAAATGTGTATAGTAGAAAAGAAAAAAAAGTATAAATCATTATTTATAGACAGGGAACAATTAAAAGATAGTAAATGTAAATATCTTTAGAAAAGGAAAGTCATAGTATAACAGAGTGGTGAGCACTGAAAATAGATAAATACAGCACAACCTAATCACTTAATGAAAATAAAAACACAGTTTGTTCAATTCTTTTAATATCAGTATGAATAATATTTTAAAAGATGAGAAATCTGAAAGTTTCTAACATAAATTGATTGTGGTTGATAGAAGGGTTAAGAGAATTAAGTGGCAGGTTAAAATTTTCATCTTAGAAAGGACAAATATAGGTTCAGTAATAATTCAAGGTGAAAAATTGCTTATGTGCATGTAGCATCTATTAGATATGAAGGGATACATGATATAGTACATATGAGATGCAATGAAAGAAACAGGTAATGAGTAGGAGTGGCTAGGTAGGATAAAAGGATCACAAACAGTAAAAGAAACACATTTAAGCTAGGTATGTTTATATCAACACTGATTTTTATTCTTCACAACAGTATATATAGTTTTTTAAGCCTTTGAACTTCTGTACAATCATCTTGAAAATTAGTGTCTAGTATTTTCTGATAACTGGCATATTTCTTTCAATAGCGTATGAGTTTTTTGGCTTAAGGTGCATTTAGCGAATATTTTAATTTTCATGCAGTTTTGGTTTTCTCTAGTACAATTTTAATGACGTTGTATGATGGCCTATGGTGACATTACCATATTTCATTAGATCTATTCTAAGCCATAATGGTGGTGCCAAAAAATATCCATAAATAATACAACTTGGAGATAAATTTCTACATTTATTAGTAATAATTCTAACAGTAGAGAGTCTCATCCCTGTTAATCACTTTCCCCCCTAAAATATTAGCATACGTTTTGAATTCTGAGTAAGTTAAATTTTGACTCTTTGCCCTAACGGAGAGCTTGTTAGTATCATGTTTGCACTTTTTACCAGTATCCTCGGGGACTTGATTTTTGCTTTCCTCTCTGCTGTGTCTGATTGTTTCCTCTCAGCTAGTAGTGCTGTCTGTTTACAATATTTCGATATATTTTAAATGTGTATAGTAGAAAAGAAAAGTATAAATCATTATTTATAGACAGGGAACAATTAAAAGATAGTAAATGTAAATATCTTTAGAAAAGGAAAGTCATAGTATAACAGAGTGGTGAGCACTGAAAATAGATAAATACAGCACAACCTAATCACTTAATGAAAATAAAAACACAGTTTGTTCAATTCTTTTAATATCAGTATGAATAATATTTTAAAAGATGAGAAATCTGAAAGTTTCTAACATAAATTGATTGTGGTTGATAGAAGGGTTAAGAGAATTAAGTGGCAGGTTAAAATTTTCATCTTAGAAAGGACAAATATAGGTTCAGTAATAATTCAAGGTGAAAAATTGCTTATGTGCATGTAGCATCTATTAGATATGAAGGGATACATGATATAGTACATATGAGATGCAATGAAAGAAACAGGTAATGAGTAGGAGTGGCTAGGTAGGATAAAAGGATCACAAACAGTAAAAGAAACACATTTAAGCTAGGTATGTTTATATCAACACTGATTTTTATTCTTCACAACAGTATATATAGTTTTTTAAGCCTTTGAACTTCTGTACAATCATCTTGAAAATTAGTGTCTAGTATTTTCTGATAACTGGCATATTTCTTTCAATAGCGTATGAGTTTTTTGGCTTAAGGTGCATTTAGCGAATATTTTAATTTTCATGCAGTTTTGGTTTTCTCTAGTACAATTTTAATGACGTTGTATGATGGCCTATGGTGACATTACCATATTTCATTAGATCTATTCTAAGCCATAATGGTGGTGCCAAAAAATATCCATAAATAATACAACTTGGAGATAAATTTCTACATTTATTAGTAATAATTCTAACAGTAGAGAGTCTCATCCCTGTTAATCACTTTCCCCCCTAAAATATTAGCATACGTTTTGAATTCTGAGTAAGTTAAATTTTGACTCTTTGCCCTAACGGAGAGCTTGTTAGTATCATGTTTGCACTTTTTACCAGTATCCTCGGGGACTTGATTTTTGCTTTCCTCTCTGCTGTGTCTGAGATTGTTTCCTCTCAGCTAGTAGTGCTGTCTGTTTACAATATTTTGGTATATACTTTCTCATTAGTGGTACTAGTCCTTGCTTGCTGTATTATTGCATTTGCAGCAAAGTAAACTTTACTGGAGCTCTTCTTACTAATTAAAAGACTCTTCTACTCCTGTCACCCTTACACTTAACTCTCCTGGAAGGGAATTGCTTATGATAGTGAAGTGCTTCAGTTCTGCCAGCTAATAATTTGGCATAACCCATGAGTAGCAAGTTCAGACATTCTAATTAAACTGTATTGCAATTATATAGTTTAATATATTGCACTCAACATTTTTGGTACTTTAAATTAAGGCTATTATAATGGTATATTGCTTTGTTCCAAAGAGCCTATGCCTTATTCTTTGAGTTTGGGTGGAAGCCATCATAGAATTAGAATTGTGATTTAAAGTGGGTTTCAAACTACCTGAAGAGTGCTACAGTATAAATAGATTGTTTTGAAAAGTGCTAATGACTTCATTTTAAAAAAATGATATATGGCAATTATTTTAAAATTCAAGACACACACAAGAATATGAAGAAGAAAACGTAAGAATTTTTTGGCAAAACTCCATCATCTACTAGTTATTATCATTAAGTTGAAAAATGTTTCAGTATACATCTCATCTATACAATATACATATTGAAAAGTAAAAAGATAGAAATCTACATAGAGGTATAAATATGGAAGGATGAATATATATATAAATACATAATTGTACCTATTGTTTCAAACCTTATTTATATAATATATAATAATGTGTGAGTTTAAGATGTACAACACAATGATTTGATATACCATATATTTCTAAATGGTTACCACAGTAGGGTTAATTAACACATTTATCACCTCACATAATTGTTAGTTTTTTTCATGGAAACATTTAAAATTTACTCTCATAACAAATTTCAAGTATATAATATACTATTGTTGACTATAATCGCCATACTGAATACAAGATGCTCAGAACTTACTCATCTTAAATCTAAAGGTTTGTACCTTTTGGCCAGTATATCCCCATTTCCCCTGCTTCTGCTAACCAACATTCTAATCTATGAGTTTTGCTTTATACAATTACACAAATAAGTAAGATCATACAGTATTTATCTTCCTCTGTCTGACTTACTTCACTTAACATAATGCCCTCAAGGTTCATCCATATGGGCTTCCTTCCTTTTGTGGCTGAATAGTATTCCCTTGTATATAGGCACTGCATTTTCTGTATTGATTTATTTGTTGATGGAGCCTTAGATTGTTTCCATGTCTTGACTATTGTGAATAAGATGATAGATACGGGGATGCTGATGTCTCTTGGAAATAGTGATTTTGTTTCCTAGAAAATATATCCAGAAGTGGGATTGTTTGGCCATTTGGTAGGTACATTTTTAAATTTTTTGAGGAACTTCTGTATTGTTTTCCATAATGGCTACACCATTCTCCTTTTTCTGCATGATAATGTCTCTTGCTGCATGTGAAGAAGTAGACAGTTTTTCCAGTTGTTGTAGCCTGATTATATCAAGTAAAGATCTCCTGTCTGTTGCCTGAGTTGATGGGATTACCTCCTGAATTGTTGTTATGCTTAATTGGCTGTTGCTTGATTTGAAGCAGGGTCCCTGTTTGGCAGACTTGATGGACATGGATCTTCTTTGGTCACTTTGCGGATGGAACTGCATCCAGTACCTTGTCCAGTAGAATGGCACTGGAACATGGGTCTACTTTAGGGTTCACATTTGGATCCTCAGATATCAGGCCTGTTACCAGGTGTGTCATCTGCCAAGTCCTGGGAAAGTTGCTTCCTGGACACTTGGTAGGTCCTTGGGCTAGCAGGACTGGCCCAGGAATGTGGCCAAAAGGTGATAGAGCTGCAGGTTGAAAACTAAGGTGATTTTCATTTCCATGGTAAAGATTGAAGTCTACAAACCTGGCCCTGGAGGCACAATGGGCATGACTCCTATTAGGTGCCTGAATAAGCAGGCCTGCTCCTGACTATGGCTGGAGGGGTTAGATCCAAGTATTGAGCCATTTCATAATCTTCTCAGGTACAGACATGTCTCCCACTGGTTGCCTGGGGAAATTTTTCTTCTGCTAACCAACATTCTAATCTATGAGTTTTGCTTTATACAATTACACAAATAAGTAAGATCATACAGTATTTATCTTCCTCTGTCTGACTTACTTCACTTAACATAATGCCCTCAAGGTTCATCCATATGGGCTTCCTTCCTTTTGTGGCTGAATAGTATTCCCTTGTATATAGGCACTGCATTTTCTGTATTGATTTATTTGTTGATGGAGCCTTAGATTGTTTCCATGTCTTGACTATTGTGAATAAGATGATAGATACGGGGATGCTGATGTCTCTTGGAAATAGTGATTTTGTTTCCTAGAAAATATATCCAGAAGTGGGATTGTTTGGCCATTTGGTAGGTACATTTTTACTTTTTGAGGAACTTCTGTATTGTTTTCCATAATGGCTACACCATTCTCCTTTTTCTGCATGATAATGTCTCTTGCTGCATGTGAAGAAGTAGACAGTTTTTCCAGTTGTTGTAGCCTGATTATATCAAGTAAAGATCTCCTGTCTGTTGCCTGAGTTGATGGGATTACCTCCTGAATTGTTGTTATGCTTAATTGGCTGTTGCTTGATTTGAAGCAGGGTCCCTGTTTGGCAGACTTGATGGACATGGATCTTCTTTGGTCACTTTGCGGATGGAACTGCATCCAGTACCTTGTCCAGTAGAATGGCACTGGAACATGGGTCTACTTTAGGGTTCACATTTGGATCCTCAGATATCAGGCCTGTTACCAGGTGTGTCATCTGCCAAGTCCTGGGAAAGTTGCTTCCTGGACACTTGGTAGGTCCTTGGGCTAGCAGGACTGGCCCAGGAATGTGGCCAAAAGGTGATAGAGCTGCAGGTTGAAAACTAAGGTGATTTTCATTTCCATGGTAAAGATTGAAGTCTACAAACCTGGCCCTGGAGGCACAATGGGCATGACTCCTATTAGGTGCCTGAATAAGCAGGCCTGCTCCCTGACTATGGCTGGAGGGGTTAGATCCAAGTATTGAGCCATTTCATAATCTTCTCAGGTACAGACATGAGTGTCTCCCACTGGTTGCCTGAGCCAGGAATACTTCTCATAGACTGTGGCTAGAAGGGACCTGGAGTCAAGTACAGTGTTTTTCAGGATCTTCAGGGAAATAGCTGGGAGTATCCTCTGTTGGGTCCCTGTGGTAGCTAAAGTGCTCATTGACTGAGGCTACGTAAAACTTGAGCCCAGTCACAGGGCCCTTTCAGAGTCTATAGTCTGATTGAGTTTGGTATTATGTCCAGGGGTTCTTATACTGTGGTTCAAGATATCTGATGCTGGTTTAGGACCCCTTCAGGATCTACTTCTGAGTCTAAAATCTGTATGATTCCTAACTGATGTATGGTTGAATGTGACTCCTCTCAGGTTCCTTGGTATATGGTGCTGGTGACATATCCAAAGCCAGACAGAGCTGTACCTGAGTTCTCAAGGATGTGGACCTGTTTGTGGGTTGCTTTCTGGGTCAGTTTCTGGGTTGGTAAACAGGACCACAGCAAGTCAGCCACCTGGGTGCAAGCTTGCTTTTTCAAAGTGGCTGTCCTCAGTCTTGGACTGCACTGAGGTTTCACAATATTTTCCTGGATCCCAGAGGTGCTAACAAAGCACTTTTGTCCATGATATATGTCAAATTATTGCTTAAGAGGGGGAAATGAACAAGAGATACCTTATTTGACCATCTTGCTAGCATCACTGTTTATGTATATAATTTTTAGTTTTATGATTCTTTTACTTGAATTTTACAAAGGGGAACATAAATACAGCTGAAGGAATTGATTTACTTCAGACAAGCATTTCTTCATCATGGGAAATATTAAACCTTAAATTGTCCTCTAAAGATAAAAAATGATTTTGAAAGAATTTAAGTTTGAGGGGTTTTGGTGTTGTTAATTTGATCAGTTGAATTCTTAAGCCATTTCTATTGAGTAGTTCTAATTTTGCTTCTTCCTGACAAAATACATTTATTATTAAATTACCATTATTTTTACATTATTAAGGTTTCACCGTTTACATTCTGTTCTGGGTCTTAAATTCCAACATGGTTTACTTGTAACTTTGAAATAGTTTTGGTGATCCTTAGGTACAGATAGTTTTCTAAGCAAGTATATCTCTTTTCCACAGCCACTGCTTCCATAGTGGACAAATGATAGGGGAAGGATGAAGAAGAAGAGAGAGACGAAAAAGAATAAACCATGTGTCATCAACATTCCAACCCCCAAATCAGACTAATGCAATTTTAGAGAAATCTAAGCATCTAAAGGAAGGGGAAGTTGAACCAGGTGGTGATAAATGATAATATCTAATATTATTAAACATTTATCTGAAAATGGAATCATATAATAATCAAAAGTGACTGATAATTTATGAAATTTGACTTATTCCCCATTATCACGCATTATTTCCCTCTTTATCACCAAGAGGAAGTAAGTGCCACAGAGAAAAATAGTAATTGCTAAAAAGTTCTATGTTCTCCATCATACCATATTGAGTTGAAACTTCTGAATCAAATTAGTTATAAGCTTTTATGATTTTTTATTTTTGAGAATTTCAAATAAATTCAAAAGTAAAGCAATCTTCACTCTCCTCTTTCACCTTCATCAAGAGACGTTTTAGTTCTTTTCTCTGCTGTAAGAGTGATGTCACCTGTGTACCTGGCATTATTGATATTTCTCCTGGCAATCTTCATTCCAACTTCTGCTTCATCCAGACCATCATTTCACATGATGCACTCTGCATTTAAATTAAATAAGCAAGGTGACAGTATACAGCCTTGGCGTATTCCTTTCCCAATTTGAAAACAGTCCATTCTTCCAAGTCTGGTTTTACTCTTGCTTCTTGTCCTGCATACAGGTTTCTCGGGTGTCAGGTAAAGTGGTCTGGTATTCTCATCTCTTTCAGAATTTTCCATAGTTTGTTGTGATCCCACAGTCAAAGGCTTTAGCGTAGTCAATGAAGCAGAAGCAGACGTTTCTTTACAATTCCCTTGCTCTTTCTACGGTCCCATGAATGTTGGCAATTTTATCTCTGGTTCCTCTGCCTTTTCTAAATCCACCTTGTACATCTGGAAGTTCTCAGTTCACATACTGCTGAAGCCTAGCCTGGAGGATTTTGAGCATTACTTTGCTAGTGTGTGAAATGAATGCAGTGATGTAGTAGTTTGAGTATTCTTTGGCATTGCCTTTCTTTGGAATTGGAATCAAAATTGACCTTTTCCAGTCCTGAGGCCACTGCTGAAATTTCCAAATTTGCTGGCATATTGAGTGCAGCTTCAAATGCAAAATGACTGTAGAATGGTCTACCTTGAGTTCTTCAGCAGCTTCTTACGTAGTTTTAAGAGGATCAACTTTGGTGATGACTCTCAGTTGGTGGTTGTTAACTCCTGATGGCTGACCACTGCACTCCTCATCTTCAAGGCTTTCATCTCCTTTGCAAAAGTTCTTGAACCACCACTGCACTGTATGTTCATTATCAATCTCCTGGCCTAAATACACTGTTGATGTTGTAAGTTGTGTCTGCTTCCTTATGACACATTTTGAACTCAAATAAGAAAATCAATCAAATTTGCTTTTTGACAAACATCGTTTCCCTTGTCTAAAATAAGTAAGTAATAATTTATTAGCAAGAAATATAAAGCAAGGTATTTGCATTAAAATGATAAAATGTTGTTTAACATGATGACATGTAAGAATCTAGTCTGTCTAGTATCAAATGGCAGAATTCAACAGTACAAAACTGCTGTTACATTTGCACCAGCCTAATGCCTGAAATCTATTTACCTTTCTAGCTTCATACCTATCATCTACCTGAAAAACCACACTGTTAACTCCAATTCTGATATAAAACCACAGAATTCATTTTAACCTCCACTCTTTTCAGATTTAGAATTTCCTTCGTAAGAAATCTGTCTCCCTTTCTCTACAATATGAGATACTGATTGCTGAATCCTAGCATATACAGCCACAAATATTTCATAATTGCTAGCCCATAACACTGGGAAAATACACCTTCTGCCTAGAATTCGGTGTTTGTTTAAAGTGAGGTGTGTATGTAGTCAAAATTTAGTGTTAATAAGTTGGGTTAGGGCTTCGCTGGTAGCTCAGTGGTAAAGAGATTGCCTGCCAAAGCAGGAGACACAGGTTTGATCCCTAAGCCAGGAAGATCCCACATGCTGCAGAGCAGTTGAGCCTATGAGCCACAGCTATTGAGCCCTGTGCTCTAGAGCCTTGGAGCTGCAATTAATGAGCCCATTTGCTGCAACTGCTGAAACCCAAGTGCCCTAGAGCGCAAGTTCCAGAATAAGAGAAGTTACCACAACAAGAAGCTTCATCACCTCAACTAGAGAGTAGCCCCCACTCCCTGCAACTAGAGAAGAGCCTGCAGCAGCAGTGAAAACCCAGAATAGCCAAAAATAAATAAATAAATAAATAAAATTTTTAAAAATTCTTTTAAAAAAAAAGTTGGGTTAGTCATTCTCTCTTCCCTTCAATGTTGTGAGGTAATTTATTTGCAGTGTGTGTGTTAGCCACTCAGTTGTGTCTGATTCTTTGTGGCCTATGGACTGTAGACATCAGGCCCCTCTGTTAATGGAATTCTCCAGGTAAAAATACTGGAATAGGTAGCCATTCCTTTCTCCAGGGGATTTTCTCAACTCAAGGATCAAATCTGGGTATCCTGTTTTGCAGCCAGATTCTTTACTATCAGTGCCATGAGACAAGCCCTTATTTATAATGCCATTAGGCTTTTGTTTTTTCTGTTTGTATTCTACTTTAGTTTTCATTTTCCTGTACTGGTTGGTTTTACTTTTAACTTCCTCAATATTGACATGATACCAAATGATGAACAAAGATGTATGAACAAAACTGTATCATAAGAGAAGTGTTACCCTAAGCCCTCTGTTGTGTTATCACCACCAGTCCTTTCTACTCAACACCTGTGCATTCCCTGAAGGTAACAATTACCCATTTGTTTCTGATTTATCCTTCCTATATATTGTGTTGGGCCTCCCTCATGGTTCAGTGGTAAAGAATCTACCTGCCAGTGCAGGAGACGCAGGTTCAATCCTTGGGTCAGGAAGATCCCCTGGAGTAAAAATGGCAACCCACTCCAGTATTCTTGCCTGGGAAATTCTATGGACAGAGGAGCCTAGTAGGTTACAGTTCATGGGGTCACAAAGAGTAGGACATGACTTAGCAATTGAACAACAACAACAATAACATATAGTGTATTTCTTCCTTTTCCTTATACAAAAGTTAACCTACTAAAGATATTCTTTTCACTTCACATAGTTTATTCAGCCACTTTTCTATGTATAAATATTTAGATTGCTTCTAATATTTTGCAATTGCATACAACACTGCAATGAGTAACCTTGGGCACATATATTTTCCTGTTTTTGAAGTCGTATCCTTATGGTAAAGTCCTAGACTTGGGATTGCTATGTAAAAAGATAAATGTATTTGTATATTACCTAATTCTCTACAATAACTGTAGTATGTATTTGCATTCCCACACAACAAGACTGTCAGTTTTCCTACAGCTTCACCAACAGAGTAATTTTTTTGCCAATTTGATAAATGAAATATTGTATCTCAGTGTACTTTCAATTTGGATTTCTATTATGATGAATGAGTCCAAACATCTTTTCATATGCTTAAGGAATGCACTATATAAGTGATCTATATGATATATATAATTGATTATTCCTGAATTTTACCCATTTTCTATTGAACTTTTGGTCTTTTCTCCTCAACATTTTTGCAGTTTTTTATAGAGATAGAGATACTAGTTTTTTAATGGTGGTATACAGTGGAGTATTTCTCCAAGTTTGTGAATTATCTTTTGATTTTGCTGTTGAAGTTTTTGTGATGCTTTTTAAATTTTTTATATAGTCAAATTTATCAACTTTTTATCTTATTAAATCTGGATTTGGGTCATAGGTAAAAAGTGTTTCCCTACATCCAGAGTTTTTTCTAGTACTTACATGATTTCACTGTTTATATTTAGACTTCTGACTTATTTGGGGTTTATTCTCATGTATGGAGTAGAATAGGCTCTTTTCCTAAAATGGCTGGCTGGCTGTTTTAGCACCATTACAAAACAAAAACAAAAAAAAACCCATAAGCCTATCCCTCTGCTACTGGTTTGAGATTCCATTATTATCATATACTGAATTTCCATGCGCGTTTGGATTTATTTATGGACTTTCTATTCTGTTTCACAGGGCTGTTGATCTATTCATACACAAGTACTGTGTCATACACTGTTTTCATAATAGAAGTCCACAGTATGTTTCAACGTGTACTCCCACCTAATCCTCCCTGTTAGGTTTTGCTTCTTCAGTGTGTGCTCTCTAATTTTGGGTTTACCTTTCCATATGAATTTTCATATCAACTTGGCTCTAGGAAAGAAGAAAAAATTCCTGGGAGTTTTATTGGGATTGTCCTTAATTTATAAATTAATATAGAGAGAACTTTTAGAACTATTAGAGATATTTTAACCAAGAAAAAGTGTGTTTTTTCACTTGCTTGAATATACTTCGTTGAAACTTTCAGGGGTGTTTTACAATTTTCCTCATAGAGGTCTGCACTTTTCTTGTTAATTTTATTCCTAAGTATTTCATCTTTTTATTTCTCTTGGGGACTTCCTCTACCATTATCTTGTCTAGCTGTTATTGTTTGTTTGTTTTTTTAAAGGCTACTGATTTCTATATGATGATTCTGTGTCTTGCTACTTAATATTGAGTAATTTTGTTGGTTTCAGTTAGTTTTAATGTTGAATCTCTAGGTTTTTCCAGATATGCTATCATATCATCTGCAAATACAGATAGTTTCCCTTCTCTTTAAAACTGATGTATAATTGACAGACATTATATTAGTTCCAGGTATATAGCATTTGATATTTATATTGATATATATTGCAAAATGACTACCACAATACATCTAGTTAACATACATCACTGTACATAGTTACAGATTTTTTTTTCTTATAATGAGAACTGTTAAAATTTACTTTTTTGGCAACTTTAAAATATGCAATACTGTGTCTCAGAGCTGCTGAGATGCTGTCTCCTGGGCTCCCAGGCTTGGAGTCCTAAACATTCCCACCAAATAAAATAACTCTTTACTTTCAGGTTGTGACTATATTTTTTAGTTGACAATTTTGGCAAACAACATGAAGGAGCCCACAGCAGATTTCTCTGCCTGAACTCTATGAGAAACTGGAGCCATGTAATCAGCAGAGGCCCCTGTGCCCATCCTTGGGAATTTGGGATGGATTTGAGTAAGTCTCTGCTGGTCCTCGGATCTCATATAGGGTGAGATCCTGGGTTTTTATTTGTTGGGTATAGCAGGTACCTGCCCCCTTTCAGTAAGATGCTGGAGGTGTGGGGTGGGGGCGAGGGGAGGCTGTGGGAAGAAATCAGGAAATACCCACCCAGGGTGTAGATACTAAGTGGGGCTTAGTTGGAAGATACCAGAATAATTCCCACTTGGTTGAAAGGCACTGAGAGAGAAAGGGAGCTGGTTAAGGACACCCAGGGCTTGGTTGAAACATACCCAAGAAAATACCTACCCATGGAAGAGACCAGTGGGTGCAGGCTCAATTTTACAGAGAAATGCCCAGGGCTCAGTTGAAAGACACCCAGGTGGCTCCATTGTGGAAAGACTTAAGGAACAGAGCTTATACTTCCAAGTACTTAGTTAAATGGAGAAATTCAATCTCACACTAAATATTGAGGAGGCTCTTTACTGCCTATGCAGTTAAAAATTAAAGCTGCCCTCCTAAAACATTAAACAAGGCCTTCTGGGGGAAACTCATATCTCTGTGTCTTTGAGATGTAATTGTCCTATCTTATCTTCCTAAGGTGTTCTCTTGTATGTTGATTTGTTTATACTGGGCCTGTTAAAAGGTCTTTTTGTGTTCTTAATAGGTGACCAAATGATGGATCCTTTTAAAATTAGAGAAACTAACAAATTATTAAATCTAGAGTGCTCTCATTTTCAACAACTGTTTTGTTGGTACCTATAAAAGAAAAGTCAGATTAACCTAAGAACTATTTCTGAAGGAGAGAAACTGATTTAGGAGGCTTCCTTGAGTCCTTCTCCTCAATGGGCCTTACAGATGCTAATAAGAGCAATTAACAATATCCACAAAAAAATTGAAAAAAAAAAAAGACCCAGCTATTATTTCAAAGAGGTTAATACATTTCCTTTTTAAAAAGGAGTTACCACAAGTGAATACAAAAAAAAAAAAACAAAAAACCTTCTTTGGATGGTTATTTAGAATGGGATAAATAAAATAGACATTTATTTGATTAAAACAAGATTTGATATTGCCACACTACCTAAAGTTAATGAGCCTAGAGGGATCTACTACTGGTCCCCAACATTAATCTGTTGTATTTACCTCAGTTTTAAGTTATATATTTTAAGGACTAGAAAAATTTACACTGAGATCTGACCAGTTATTTTGAGATTGTTAAGGCTAAAGGGCCTGACTTCCCTGGCTCTACCCAGTTCTGGGGATCCCAGAGCCGTTTATGTAAAAGTAACTAAAATAGACATGGAACAAAAAGGAAAAGGCCTTCTAAACTCTCCCCTAATACCAAAGCTTGTTGATTGGATCCTTATGAAAACTAAAAGGTTTAGAAGTTCGCAGAATTTAGAGAAAGGTGTATTGTTATATTTAAATGGGCTTTCTATAAGGTAGTTACAGCTCTTAGTTAATTATATTGTGAGATAAATAAGGCATATAGATTGTCACTAAGGAAATAGTAATTAACTAAATGTACTAAGGAAACCAATAGTCATACTGAGTCATACAAAATAAATTGGGAACTAACATGCATGGGTTAATAAATTTTAAAAAGTAGTGATTTTGCCTTGGTTTAACTTGTGAACTCAAGTCTTTGCTAAATGCCTTATACAGACCTTTCAAGATGCAATCAATTAAAACTCTAAAGTTATAAAACAGAACTTTGTAAATTACATTTCAATTTGATAAAAGATCTTGCAGATTTTAGTAAGCCATTCTTTGAAAAACTTAACAACTGCCTTTGTCTCTCAAATGTCTAAACCAGAATGTGAATACAGGCAGCACAGACCTAAACTAAGCCCAATTAAACATGCAAGACTTACAAAACCAAAAAAAAAGTGGTAGTTTTAAATCTAAACGGCTGCAAATATTCCCTCAGCCAAGCCTTATAGCTAGTAAGCCGTAATCATCTGAACAAGGAACTTTAAGGCATTTCAACTGTTTGTTAACTAGTAAGTTTATGTCAATATTGTAATAGCTGGTTCATATCTAAATTTTAGTAAAACAATGAGATCTCTAGCTTATTTATGTCTCTGTACACATTATACTGGAAGATCCCCTGGAGGAGGAAACAGCAACCCATTCCAGGATTCTTGCTTTGAAAATTCCATGAATCTGGTGGGCTACAGTCCATGGGGGTCTCAAAGAGACAGACACGACTGAAGTGACTTAGGACATTATTAACTATAGTCACCTATACATCGCATCCCTAGGATTTATTTATTGTATACCTGGACATTTCTGCCTTTTAACCACCTTGAGAAGTTTTTATATTTCAGTTATTACCTCTAAATAATTTCTCTTTTTTTATTGCATTGAGTGATACCTCTGTACAGTGCTGAATAATAGGAGGATGCAGTGGGCATCTTTGCCTTGTTCTTGATTGTAGTTGAAATGGTTGTAGTGTTTCCTTATTAAATAAGATGCAGGCTTTAAGGCTAAAAAAGTACAGGTGGAAATAAAGAGACCAGTTATGAAGCTATGGCAGTAGGCCAGATAGAGTCATCCAGTCAGGGTGATGATAGTAGGGATACGGAGAAGCAGACATATTTGAGATATGTATTTTAGGTAGCAGGAACTGTGCTTGAAAGTACTTGCATCATAGAAGAGAAAAGGAAAACATTAACTTATACTTTTAATTAGTTCAAGCAACTGGTATGTATATATTATCTCCTCATCTACACTGCAGAAAATTTGATAGTAAGCAGTTATAGTATAGTGGTTAAAATTTTGTATTTATGGTTACCAAGGGGTAACGGGAGAGAGACAAAAGATTGGGATTGACATATGCACACTACTATGTATAAAATAGGTAGCTAATAAGCACCTACTATATGGCATCACTGAGTCAATGGACATGAGTTTGAGCAGGCTCCAGGAGATGGTGAAGGACCAGGGTAGCCTGGCATGCTGCAGTCTATGGGATTGCAAAGAGCTGAACACAACTGAGCATCTGAACTGAACTGTATAGCACAGGAAACTGCATTCAATACTCTGTAGTGAACTACATGGGAACAGAGTCTAATGTATGTGTATAGCTGATTCACTTTCCTGTATACCTGAAACTAACACAACATTGTCAAGCGACAATGTGTGTGTGCATGCTTAGTCACTCAGTTGTGTCCAGCTCCAGCCCCATGGGCTATAACCTGCCAGACTCCTCTGTTCATGGAATTTTCCAGGCAAGAATACTGGAATGCAGTGTCATTTGCTACTCCAGGAGATCTTCCCCACCCAGGGTCAAACCCATGTCTCTTGTGTCTCCTGCATTGGCAGGTGGATTCCTGAGCGCTTTCACCACCTGGAAAGCCTGTGAATCAACTGTACTCCAATAAAAATGATAAAATAAAGTAAAATTTTGTGTTTTAGAATCCAATTTCCTGTATTTAAGGTCAGGCTTCAACATTTACTATATGGCCTTGAATAGGACAGTCATTCTAAGACTTGATTTTCTTCTCTCTATATATAGATGGTATATATGTGTGTGTGTGTGTGTGTGTGTGTGTGTGTGTGTGGTGATAATAATATCTAGCTCTCAAAATGTTTATGGGGATTAAATGAAACAAAACCTAAAGATTAACAACAAAAATACACTTTAGCACAGTGTTTGTACATATAAGGGCTTAATTACTATTAATGGTGATGACAATGATGATAATGATGGTTGTGTTTTAGATACCATCTGGTGTTTATTATGTATAGACACAACTTGGTATCTATCAAGTATTCCAGGGATGCCATTCAGTAAGTGATTTGGCCTAAAAATACCTTTTGATATAAGATGTCCATTTTAGGTCATTGTGTTACATTGCAAGTTCTGGTGAGTATTTGCTTTATATTAGATTAATGTTTATTTTTAGAGTGATGGAATTTTTAAGACACAGTAAACTAAAGGTGTTGTAAAACAGATTATGTCTCTGGTGAGACTGGATGTTTGATAAATAAATCTGGTAAAAGGCATTGGTAAAACATAAGCAGGTTAATCAATTCAAAACCTGTATTTTTTCAATGAGTAGCATTTACTTGAGGAAGACAGAATTTGTTAAAATAACAAGAACAGAGTCTAATGTATGTGTATAGCTGATTCACTTTCCTGTATACCTGAAACTAACACAACATTGTCAAGCGACAATGTGTGTGTGCATGCTTAGTCACTCAGTTGTGTCCAGCTCCAGCCCCATGGGCTATAACCTGCCAGACTCCTCTGTTCATGGAATTTTCCAGGCAAGAATACTGGAATGCAGTGTCATTTGCTACTCCAGGAGATCTTCCCCACCCAGGGTCAAACCCATGTCTCTTGTGTCTCCTGCATTGGCAGGTGGATTCCTGAGCGCTTTCACCACCTGGAAAGCCTGTGAATCAACTGTACTCCAATAAAAATGATAAAATAAAGTAAAATTTTGTGTTTTAGAATCCAATTTCCTGTATTTAAGGTCAGGCTTCAACATTTACTATATGGCCTTGAATAGGACAGTCATTCTAAGACTTGATTTTCTTCTCTCTATATATAGATGGTATATATGTGTGTGTGTGTGTGTGTGTGTGTGTGTGTGTGTGGTGATAATAATATCTAGCTCTCAAAATGTTTATGGGGATTAAATGAAACAAAACCTAAAGATTAACAACAAAAATACACTTTAGCACAGTGTTTGTACATATAAGGGCTTAATTACTATTAATGGTGATGACAATGATGATAATGATGGTTGTGTTTTAGATACCATCTGGTGTTTATTATGTATAGACACAACTTGGTATCTATCAAGTATTCCAGGGATGCCATTCAGTAAGTGATTTGGCCTAAAAATACCTTTTGATATAAGATGTCCATTTTAGGTCATTGTGTTACATTGCAAGTTCTGGTGAGTATTTGCTTTATATTAGATTAATGTTTAATTTTTAGAGTGATGGAATTTTTAAGACACAGTAAACTAAAGGTGTTGTAAAACAGATTATGTCTCTGGTGAGACTGGATGTTTGATAAATAAATCTGGTAAAAGGCATTGGTAAAACATAAGCAGGTTAATCAATTCAAAACCTGTATTTTTTTCAATGAGTAGCATTTTACTTGAGGAAGACAGAATTTGTTAAAAAATAAAGACAGAATTTTCTCTGGCAGCAAATCAACGAGGTGACTGCCTTTTAATGTATTCTAATTTGAGTGGTTGGCTGGGAGGTATGAGTAGAAATGATCATTATGTACTTTTTTTGAGAACTGGGAGAACGATTACATTTCTGAGCAGTGGTTTACATTTTGTCATTTATTTAAATTTCCATCAAGCAAAGAAAGATTTACTGTATATTATTCAGGATGTTCTTATTGGGAATAATCTTAATTAAGAAATATCATGGAAATCTCCTTAATTTCTATAAATAGCTCATTATCAAAAATGAAAAAAATATAATTTGATTATACTCATGAGATTTTGAATCTGGGTATAGTTCTCTTAGCAAGTTATTCTCTTACGTAGTGCTACTGAGGCCCTGCTAGCTTTGGAAGATAAGTCTGTTCACAGTTATATTTTATATTGAATTTTAAAAATATTTGTACATTCTTATGTATTGAAATTAAAAAATGATGCAAATTTATTTTAAAATCTATATATCTTTAGAAATTACTTATGTGATATAGCTACATAAAAGTGTGATTATTGCCTTTGAGTTGACAGTCATTAAATCTAGTGTCAAGAAAAAAAGAATGAGGGTCATATCTGTTAGGTTGGTAGGCTATTAAAGGGTTAATACAGCGGCTGGAGATTCCCCGGCCCTAAAGAGACATAAGAAAAGGCCAATTGCTAGAATTAACACCGCGGCTGAAGAGTCCCCATAAGAAAGGGCTAGTTGTTAGGGTCAACACCACGACCAGAGACTCCCCGCACTAATGAGAGTCTCTTAAGACCTGCGATAAGGAGATGACCTTGGCCATAAAGATTCCTCACCGGGTCTGGAAAGTGTCAAGAACTTCACACCCCCAGCCCGCGGACACCTCAAAGATAGTAGGCTCATCACTGGACTTCCCGCCAAGTTTAAACAAAGAACTCGCTTCTGCACCTGCTCTGAGGAATCCCCTCCCCTTTTTTCCTGCTCCCCTTTCCTCCCTAATAAAACCTCCTCGTCCCATCTCTGGGGCATGATTTCCCTGGCCCATCTCTTGGACCTGTGGATCTTGCCTGGGAACTCTTCCCAAATAAACTTCTTCCCTAATAGTTTGTGGTCCGTCGTGTCTTTGCGATTCTTACATCTGGTGCCGAAACCTGGGAGGAGTGTGAGCCTCGCGGTCCTCTGCGAGTGCCCCTCCTTGCCCTCTGACACGGCTGGACCTCTCTGACCATCACCCGCTCCAGCATACGTGAGTGGTAAGTCCCCCTTATCCCATCGTTCTCACTCGAGACTCTGCTCCGGGCCCCTGGCTGGAAATAGCGGCCATGTCAGGGCAACCCTCCGCCCCGTGGTTATCCGGCGACTACCGTTGCGGAGACGTCTGCCACAGTTTTTGCACTACTCCAGTGTTCTGCTCACGCCAAGCAGAACATCTACCCTGTGGTCCCAGGCAGTCTCGGGGACGCCTGTCTCTGCCTAGTTCCGCATCCACCGGTCTCGGGTGACAACATGGGCAACTCTCAATCTAAACCTAATGCTCAGACCCTTTTGGGCTGTTTACTTTGAAATTTCTCTAAATTGAAACTGTCCCCCGATCTGCGCCCTAAACGGCTTATTTTTTATAGCAATACTTTGTGGCCACAGTATCCTTTAGATAACCAGAACCAGTGGCCTAAAGATGGGACTTTCAACTTTAATGTCCTCACTGACTTAGATAATTTCTGCCGAAGGAACGGGAAATGGTCAGAAATTCCTTATGTTCAAGCTTTTTGGGATGTTCGTTCCCGTCCTTCTCTCTGTGCTGTCTGTTCTACCTCCCAAGTGCTTCTTGCTAAAGAAACTCCGCCTACATCGCTGATACCTCCACCACTAAGGAATACCAAACCCGCTCTCTCTCTCTCTGATTTAGACGCGGAAGCCTCATCCTCACTTTCTGAACCTCCTGAAAACCTTTCCCCTCCGCCGGCTAGACCCATCCAGGCTCTGCCAGAAATCCCACCCTCTTTAGCTCCTGAAACTGTCTCTCTTTCACCTAGTAACTCTACCCAGCCTCCGCCATACCCCGAGTCAACCTCTCACCAGAGTCCACCAAACTCACCTTTACCCCCCGCAGAACCTCCCCCCACTTCACTTTCTCCCACTTCCCTTAATACCCGCTTTTCAATGCCTGCACCTTCTCAAGCCTCCGCTTTATACCCGCCACTTCCATCCTCAGAATCTATGCGACCTTCTTCTTTCTGTGACTCCCCCATTAGTGCTCACACTCGCTCTAAAATTGCACCTGCTACAGACCCTTCCCCTATATGCCCACTTCGAGAAGTGGCCGGGACAGATGGAGTCGTGCGGGTACATGCACCTTTCACTCTTGCTGATCTCTCCCAAATTGAAAAACGCCTAGGCTCTTTCTCTGCTAACCCTTCTTTATACATCAAAGAATTTCAGTATCTTACACAAGCATATGACCTTACCTGGCATGATCTCCAGGTGGTCCTATCCTCCAGCCTAACTCCAGAAGAAAAAGAACGAATTCTAATTGCTGCCACGGCACACGCTGACCAAACACATCTTACTGATGACACTATGCCACTAGGCGCTGAGGCGGTTCCCAGAACCGAACCAGCTTAGAATTACCAACCAGGGCAACCTGGCCGTCAGCGGTGAAATCAAATGATTACATCTCTGATAGCAGGAATGAGGTCTGTCTCACATAAAGTAGGTAACTATAGCAAACTTCAAGAAGTCACCCAGATGCCGGATGAAAATCCAGCCTTCTTTCTTAACTGACTTACAGAGGCCCTAACTCTATACTCGAGTAGACCCTACCTCTGACACAGGAGTCACCATTCTTGCTACTCACTTTATCTCCCAATCGGCTCCTGACATTAGAAAAAAGTTACAAAAGGCAGAAAGGGGACCGCAGACCCCTATCCGAGACCTGGTAAATATGGCCTTTAAAGTTTTTAATGTCCGAGAGGATGAAGCCGAGGCCTCACGTAAGGCCCGGCTGCAGCAGATGGTAGCCCTCTAAACCCAAGCCATGGTAACTGCCCTGAGGCATGCCAACGCCAAAGGTAAACAAGAGGGATCTAAAGGCACACAAAAGACCCCGCCAAGACCATGTTACAAATGTGGCAGAGAAGCCCACTGGGCAAGGAATTGCCCCAATCCCCGAGTCCCTAACGGACGCTGCCCATTATGTAACCAGAAGGGACATTGGAAGAATGAATGTCCCACACAGTCTGGTATGACCTCGATGCCTCCACATCGGAGCCCTGCCAGCCCCTCTCCTCTGGACCTACTGGGCTTGGCCGATGACTGACGCGGCCTGGACTTGAGGACCCCCATCACCCTCGCAGAGCCCAGGGTAACGCTCCAGGTAGTGGGTAAGTCTATTTCCTTTTTAATAGACACGGGGGCTACCTACTCTGTTTTGCCATCCCATGCGGGACCTTTGACTACTTCCCAGATCTCGGTTATGGGTATAGACGGTCAACCCACTACACCCTTTCAAACAGAGCCTCTACCTTGCAAACTCGATTCGACCTTCTTTATACACTCATTTTTAGTTATTCCTTCCTGCCCTCTCCCGCTTTTAGGACAAGATATCCTAGCCCATCTAAAAACTGTCATACTCATAGGCTCTGACTCTGCCACTCATCTCCTTTCCTTATTAGTTCCTCCTACTGATTCACCCCAAGTCCTCCCCGACATTAAAGCTGATCCTATGGTCTGGGACACAGCCCCCCCAGTTATTGCTGCCCACCACCAACCAGTACTCATTAAACTAAAAGATCCTTCTTATTTCCCGTCGAAGCCCCAATTCCCTATTTCTGATGCTCATCGAAGGGGACTCAAATTGATCATCACCCGGTTGCTAGACCAAGGCCTTCTCATTCCTACCAACTCTCCTTGTAATACTCTGATCCTTCCTATAAAAAAGCCCACAGGAGCCTATAGACTGGTCCAAGATCTTCGCCTAATCAGTGAGGCAGTTATTCCTATTCACCCAGTAATCCCAAATCCTTATACCCTTCTCTCTCATATTCCTCCAAACACCACCCACTATACTGTCCTAGATCTTAAGGATGCCTTCTTTACCATCGCTCTACATTCTGATTCCTATTTTCTTTTTGCCTTCACATGGACTGATCCGGACACGCAGGTCTCACAACAACTCACCTGGACAGTCCTCCCCCAAGGGTTTAGGGACAGTCCCCACCTGTTTGGACAGGCTCTAGCTAAAGACCTAACTGACTTCCCATTACCGGACAGCCATCTCCTACAATATGTCAATGATTTACTATTACGCAGCCCCTCTTATTCTCACTCACAACAAGACACCATAACACTTCTCAGTTTCTTAGGACAAAGGGGATATTGAGTCACCCCCTCTAAAGCCCAATTATCCAGCCCCACTGTCACCTACTTAGGAGTTAACTTAAACCGCTCCTCAAAAACTCTGACCACAGATAGAATACAGGCACTACAGAGTCTGACGCCTCCCACTACAGTTGATCAAATTCTTTCTTTCCTAGGTCTAGTAGGATTTTTCAGACACTGGATACACAACTTTGCCCTTCTTGCTAGGCCCCTCTATCGAGCAGCAAAGGAAACCCCCACAGGGCCTTTGACTTCCCCTAGAGAAGTGGCAAAAGCTTTCCGTGTTCTTCGAGATATTCTGATCGCTTCTCCGACTCTTGCATTACCAGACCCTAATAAACCCCTTCACCTCTTCACCGACGAAAAAACTGGAATAGCAACCGGCCTTCTGGCCCAACCACTAGGCCCTGTCTATCAGCCTATCGCTTATTTATCAAAGCAGCTAGATAATACTGTTAAAGGATGGCAACCTTGCCTCCGGGCTCTAGCAGCAGCCTCAGAGTTGGCAAAAGAATCTCTCAAACTGACACTCTCTCAACCCTTATCGGTCTTTTCGACCCATAGACTTCAAGATTTACTAACCCACCGCTCTCTTTCCCTGCTGGGACCCTCCCGCATCCAAGAATTTCACCTGCTGTTCATTGAAAACCCCCTTATTACTTTATGCCCTTCTCCTCCTTTAAACCCTGCTTCTTTACTGCCCAAGTCCACAACACTCCCCTTCCTGCTGCACTCCTGCCCTAAGGTGGTAGAAGAACTCTCCCTCCCCCGAAAAGACTTGTTAGACTGCCCACTCCCTAGCCCTGACTCTGTAGACGGGAGTTTGATAGTGGATAACACCAGGACTCGTAGGGCTGCATATGCAATTGTCTCTGAGTCCTCTACACTGGAAGCCTCCTGTCTTCCAGAGGGGACAACCTCCCAAAAGGCAGAATTAGTGGCTCTCACCCGAGCCCTCCACCTGGCCAAAGGAAAAATGGTCAACATATACACAGACTCTTAAGTATGCCTTTCTCATTACACACTGTCATGCGGCTATATGGAAAGAGCGTGGGTTCCTAACAACAAAAGGATCACCTATTACCAATGCTCCACTCATTTTCAAGCTATTAGAGGCTCTCCAACTCCCCCACAAAGTGGCTGTTATACACTGCAGAGGACACCAGTCTCAAAATAATTCCGTAGCCCGAGGCAATGCTAGAGCAGATGCTGTGGCCAGAAGCCTGACTTCTGGTCCCCCCACTACTAACACTGCTTTATTCTTGACCCCCACTGAAACTCCTAACTACTCTCCAGAAGAACAATCACTCTTAAACACACAAGGAGGCGCTTACTCAAAAGAAGGATGGATTACTGTTCAAAACAAAATAGCCCTTCCTGCCTCCCAGGCATTAGACATCCTAACCCAAGTACATCAGACACTACATATTGGCCCACGAACTATGTTCCATTTCTTAGAGCCTTTATTCTTTCACCCCAATCTGAAAACTCTGATTAAACAGGTCCACTCACAGTGTCACATTTGCTCTGTCACCTCATCCCAAGGAGGGCTTCACATTAGGCCGCCAGCACATCAGATGAGAGGACACCTTCCGGGAGAAGACTGGCAAATTGACTTTACCCATATGCCTCCCTGCCGTAAATTGAGATTTTTGCTTACTCTGGTAGATACCTTCTCAGATTGGGTAGAAGCCTACCTGACTTCTCAGGAAAATGCTCACACAGTATCCACTATTTTTCTAGAGCAGATAATACCCCGTTTCGGATTGCCCTCTTCCATTCAGTCTGATAACGGGCCAGCCTTCATCTCTCAGATAGTACAGAAGTCTCCTCTGTTCTAAATATTTCTTTGAATCTTCACATTCCGTATCACCCTCAATCATCAGGAAAAGTAGAAAGAGCCAGTGGACTGATTCAGGCTCACCTTGCTAAACTAACTGTGGAAGTACGCCTTTCCTGGCCCGAACTGTTGCCTTTTGCACTGGCCAGGCTCAGGGCTACCCCTAGAGCCCCCAAGTTCCTCAGCCCCTTTGAGCTCCTCTATGGACGCCCCTTTCTTATCAATAACAACTTGCCTACTAAAACCCCTTTATTAGCCTCTTATCTCCCTTACTTGACTCTGCTTTGAAAACTTCTCTGAGAACATGCAGACCGGGTCCTGCCACAACCCAGTCATCGTAATATGCCTAACACAAGCACTCAATCCTCTCCTACTTCCTTACAACCAGGAGACTCAGTGCTTCTCAAAACTCTGCACCCAAAGCCCTTGGAGCCACAGTGGACTGGACCACACACGGTGATCCTAATCACCCCTACGGCGGTTAAGCTACTGGGAGATCCGGCCTGGCATCACGTGTCTCAAATAAAAAGGACTCCAAGCCACCTGGATCAATTCTCTGCTGGACTCACCGGACCCACCAAAGTGCGCTTTTCTCGACTGAAGTAAGTCATGTCGCTAAACATTACAGACTTGCAACGTTTTTTGCAAGCTGTGATAGACGACTCCTGGCTTATAGTCTTTACCTCCCTCGATGACCTTATAGAGGCCATAGATCAGCTGTGGCTTCAGGGAACTTTCCTTGAATTTACTCCTGAACAAATCGAGTTCTTTACATTAGTCTTCCTGATCTTACTCTGTGAAGATGCTACACCCTCATCCTGCTCTGGCTTCCTCCTGCTACACCTGACATAGCTAATCCCTACCTCTGGGGATTTTACGTTGAAGATGAGGACACCTTCCGGGAGAAGACTGGCAAATTGACTTTACCCATATGCCTCCCTGCCGTAAATTGAGATTTTTGCTTACTCTGGTAGATACCTTCTCAGATTGGGTAGAAGCCTACCTGACTTCTCAGGAAAATGCTCACACAGTATCCACTATTTTTCTAGAGCAGATAATACCCCGTTTCGGATTGCCCTCTTCCATTCAGTCTGATAACGGGCCAGCCTTCATCTCTCAGATAGTACAGAAGTCTCCTCTGTTCTAAATATTTCTTTGAATCTTCACATTCCGTATCACCCTCAATCATCAGGAAAAGTAGAAAGAGCCAGTGGACTGATTCAGGCTCACCTTGCTAAACTAACTGTGGAAGTACGCCTTTCCTGGCCCGAACTGTTGCCTTTTGCACTGGCCAGGCTCAGGGCTACCCCTAGAGCCCCCAAGTTCCTCAGCCCCTTTGAGCTCCTCTATGGACGCCCCTTTCTTATCAATAACAACTTGCCTACTAAAACCCCTTTATTAGCCTCTTATCTCCCTTACTTGACTCTGCTTTGAAAACTTCTCTGAGAACATGCAGACCGGGTCCTGCCACAACCCAGTCATCGTAATATGCCTAACACAAGCACTCAATCCTCTCCTACTTCCTTACAACCAGGAGACTCAGTGCTTCTCAAAACTCTGCACCCAAAGCCCTTGGAGCCACAGTGGACTGGACCACACACGGTGATCCTAATCACCCCTACGGCGGTTAAGCTACTGGGAGATCCGGCCTGGCATCACGTGTCTCAAATAAAAAGGACTCCAAGCCACCTGGATCAATTCTCTGCTGGACTCACCGGACCCACCAAAGTGCGCTTTTCTCGACTGAAGTAAGTCATGTCGCTAAACATTACAGACTTGCAACGTTTTTTGCAAGCTGTGATAGACGACTCCTGGCTTATAGTCTTTACCTCCCTCGATGACCTTATAGAGGCCATAGATCAGCTGTGGCTTCAGGGAACTTTCCTTGAATTTACTCCTGAACAAATCGAGTTCTTTACATTAGTCTTCCTGATCTTACTCTGTGAAGATGCTACACCTTCTCATCCTGCTCTGGCTTCCTCCCCTCGCTACACCTGACATAGCTAATCCCTACCTCTGGCGATTTTACGTTGAAGAAGTCACAGGAGAAAAACTAAAGTCCTGGCCACTTCCGATTGTGATGTGGCCGGATGCCAAAGGCCTATAACACTCCAAATACCTCCAGACTCGAGCTTGAATGGGCTCCCTATAACAGAGATAAGTTCATTAAAGGGAATTAAAGTTGAGGTAACTATCTGCTTCCTCTATGATCAACATCAGGCTATCTGCTGATAAGAGTCCCAAAGATATGGAGGTTGTCCATACCCTAAGATATGGACCTTACCAGGAGCACCTAGCACCCTAGATGCTGCATTTAAATACTGTCAGAGGCACTGGCTTAACACTAACCCTGTGGGTCCCTGGCCCTACACTATGTTTTCATGTTTCTCGGACTCGTCCGGATCCTGGAAAATGAACATCCAAGACCCCTGGGACTCCAGGTGGCAATCTGGACAATATGGTAAGCTATATAGAGGCGATCTGTTAACAGATGCCATGGACCACATTATATATTCATAGAAAATATGAAAAGAGACTAGACACCTTAACAGAAATAAACCATAGATCAGGCTGAATCTAGCCTTAATCAGGACATAAATCAACCATGGGTGCCTGAAGCCTTCACCTGGATAGAAGTTATCAAACAGGGTGTAAAACTGCTTAATAACACAAAGGACTATCAGGTATCTGACTGTTTTTTGTGTGCGTCTTTGAATAGACCAGTACTAGCAGCGGTCCCATTAACATACTCTGTGAATGTATCTAAGGCTAGTTTACCAAACCAACTCCAAAATCCTGTGGCAGTAGATGTTCCCCTCTTTCAATCTGAACAGACTTACTTCCTTTGCTATGACAAAGAGGTGTCGAATTCCCCTTGCAATATGATCATATGGGTAACAGAAACCTTGTATACCCCCCCTGGCCTTTTACTCTGGTGCAACAAAACTCTCTAAAATCACATAAGTCCGCAATCACCATTCCCATGTTGGCCTGTTATCCTAGTTCCTCAACTAATGTTGTATGGCAGAGCCGAGTTTGCATCTCTTTACAGACCTCCGGTGCGACAGAAAAGAGCCGTTTTTCTTCCTCTCCTGGCCGGAATCACTTTGATCACATCATTAGCTGCAGCTGGAATTAGCGCCGGAGCTTTGGGACATAGTGTTTCTACTCAACAAAAACTTGAAGAAAAGCTTCAAATAGCGGCAGAAGCCTCTGAGACCTCTATGTTGTCTCTCCAGAGACAGATAACCTCCCTGGCTAAAGTAGCCTTACAGAATCGGCAGACCCTAGATCTCCTAACTGCCGACAAAGGGGGAACCTGCCTCTTCCTGCGGGAAGAATGCTGCTACTACATTAATGAATCAGGCCTAGTGGAAGAGAATACGAACGTCCTGACTCGACTGGGGGAACAGCTTTGTTCTGGTAGACAGTCCCCATCACCCTTTGAAGAGTGGTGGTGCTCCCCACTAATGGCATGGATAACCCCTCTCTTAGGACCCCTTCTAATTATTTCACTTTTACTCATGCTTGCTCCTTGTTTCCTCAGATTTCTACTGAGCCGAATGAAAGACATCTCACAGGTCACTATTCATCAGATGTTCCTTCAGCCCTATTCCCGGCTGCCCACTGGCCCACCACCCTCAGACCAGCCTTAAACTCCCTTTGCCCAAACGAAGACTCAGCAGGAAGTAGCCAGACAAAGCTCGGCGCCCTATATCACCAAAAAGGCTGGAATGTTAGGTTGGTAGGCTATTAAAGGGTTAATACAGCGGCTGGAGATTCCCCATAAGAAAGGGCCAGTTGTTAGGGTTAACACCGCGACCAGAGACTCCCTGCACTAAATCAGAGGGCCAGTCGCTTGCCTGCTGGCGCCTGAGAGTCTCTTAAGACCTGCGATAAGGAGATGGCCTTGGCCATAAAGATTCCTCACCGGGTCTGGAAAGTGTCAAGAACTTCACACCCCCAGCCCGCGGACACCTCAAAGATAGTAGGCTCATCACTGGACTTCCCGCCAAGTTTAAACAAAGAACTCGCTTCTGCACCTGCTCTGAGGAATCCCCCTCCCCTTTTTTCCTGCTCCCCTTTCCTCCCTAATAAAACCTCCTCGTCCCATCTCTGGGGCATGATTTCCCTGGCCCATCTCTTGGACCTATGGATCTCGCCCGGGAACTCTTCCCAAATAAACTTCTTCCCTAATAGTTTGTGGTCCGTCGTGTCTTTGAGATTCTTACAATATCCTGCTGTGGTTTTAACTATGATGCTTCTAATTGAAGTCAGTGGGTGTTTGGTGTATGAAATGATAACAGTCTATAAACTTTGATTATTTGATTCAACCGCAATCTTCAACTTTGTCTTCTGAAGCATACAGAAAAAGTGACATCTGAGGAAATTTTTCAATGAAAAATTGCATCTTTCAAATATATTTTGCCTTGTATATTCTTGTAACAGGATTATTACTCAATCATTTTTATTTTGATCAGAAGTACATTAGTAGTGGACATTGTTATTCTTTTGCTTTTCATGTCATATTGTGCATAGATGTTGCGTTTCATTCTGCTTGCGATATAAGCACTCCTGTATTTGTCGTTGAAATTATTATGTTTCAGAGTTTAGAGTAGTTATCTCTACCAAACAGAAAGCTATTTCCTTAGCTATGATTATGCTTAATGGTTCATAAATGTCTGCATAATGATGCTCTTGTTTACTTATCCTTCTTGTTTATTTTCATCCCTACTAGTTATTCTTTAAGGCCCCTTGTATAATGCAAATTAGTCATTCTTTATCTATATCCCTAAACCAGAGTGTTGAATTTACATTAGATTATCTTGCTGCCTTTACTCTAATCACTTTTCAGATACTTTGAAATAAACTGGCCCAGTTTTGAAATGGATTCTAATATTGCAGTTAAAAAGGATGTAGATTATTTTATCTGTATCACTGTGATAGTAAAAAATATACCTATTGTTAAAATTAAGTGAAAGCACCAACAAATAATATTAAAAATAAATAGAAAAAGCAGTGTATTTTCAAAGCACTCTTATAAAAGCTGTCTTTCATATTATTTTTAAGACAAATATAGCCAATTTAATAATTACCCTGCAGTCAAAACCGTGTTTGTGTGTGTGTGTGTGTGTGTTGATGCTGCTATTGCAGAAAGGATCCAGATAACAGATGTTTCTACAAACAAACATTAGATTTTTGGTTTTTGAGGCAGATCATTTCAATAGCAGATAGATTCTAGTACAGCCCTAGTAGGTTATAATTATAAATCAGAGACCTGGATATGGATGAAATCAAGAAGAAAGACATATAAAACTAGCATCCCATGCAAGGTTGATTTTGAAATCAGATAGCTCAAAAATATGGTTGAACACATTATTATGAAATACAGAGACACCCAATTTGAATTAATAAAGGAAGACTCACAATCAACATTTCTGGAATGAAATTCCTCCTCTGTGAAATCGTTCTGCATTCATTAAGCAGATTCCATTTCCAGTGTATATCTATCAGAAATATTCTACCCTCTGTCCAGAATCCTTGGTTTAGAGCATGTAGCATAAGCTGGCTCAAGCAGGGGAAAATGCTGTGACAGAAGAATTCTGGGGTAAAAGGGTCTGAAAAATATGCTATACATTGTGAAGTCTGGAATTGCATTAGCTGGTTTACCATTATGAAGTAAGCCAGCCTGAGGACAAAGCATACTTTAGAAGATCAGAGCTGAGAGAATCCCTGATCAAATCACACCTGAAGCCTATGTTACCTTGAACTTTCAATTACACAAGCCAATGTGCGTGCATGCATGCTAAGTCACTTCAGTCATGTCCAGCTCTTCCCATCAGGCTCCTCTGTCCATGAGGTTCTCTGGCCGAGAACTCTAGAGTGGGTAGCCATTTTCCTTCTCCAGGGGATCTTCCCAAGCCAGGGATCAAACCCTGGCCTCCTACATTGCAGGTGGATTCTTTACCATCTGAGCCACCAGGGAAGCTCAGTGTTTTTGAACTGTCTTTGAAACATGAAATCAAATTTTAAAATGAGTACCTCTAACCCCTCTCCTTCATTAGAAAGTATTACCCATTTGTGACCCTCTACTATTAATATAATTGTTACAGCTATTGCTGCATCCTGTTGCTAGATTTTAGTTCTGTGTTTTATGAGATCAAACAGCAAAAATCATTGCAAACTAATTAAACAAAGAACTTAAGGCACTAAGAAGTGGCATATAAGCAACTGCATACATGAGTCTGGAGCAAGAGTGTTCAACCTCATAAGAATTACTTATGCAACTTTTAAGACTTCACATCCAGGCATATCTGATGCAGTAGTCATTGCATAGTTGGAAGAACTGACTTAAGGAAAGGAAAGTCAGCTCATATTTCCTGTATATTTTCATGGATCTAGATTCCCCAAGCTGGAAAATTTTGATTTTGAAATCAGATAGCTCAAAAATATGGTTGAACACATTATTATGAAATACAGAGACACCCAATTTGAATTAATAAAGGAAGACTCACAATCAACATTTCTGGAATGAAATTCCTCCTCTGTGAAATCGTTCTGCATTCATTAAGCAGATTCCATTTCCAGTGTATATCTATCAGAAATATTCTACCCTCTGTCCAGAATCCTTGGTTTAGAGCATGTAGCATAAGCTGGCTCAAGCGGGGGAAAATGCTGTGACAGAAGAATTCTGGGGTAAAAGGGTCTGAAAATATGCTATACATTGTGAAGTCTGGAATTGCATTAGCTGGTTTACCATTATGAAGTAAGCCAGCCTGAGGACAAAGCATACTTTAGAAGATCAGAGCTGAGAGAATCCTGATCAAATCACACCTGAAGCCTATGTTACCTTGAACTTTCAATTACACAAGCCAATGTGCGTGCATGCATGCTAAGTCACTTCAGTCATGTCCAGCTCTTCCCATCAGGCTCCTCTGTCCATGAGGTTCTCTGGCCGAGAACTCTAGAGTGGGTAGCCATTTTCCTTCTCCAGGGGATCTTCCCAAGCCAGGGATCAAACCCTGGCCTCCTACATTGCAGGTGGATTCTTTACCATCTGAGCCACCAGGAAGCTCAGTGTTTTGAACTGTCTTTGAAACATGAAATCAAATTTTAAAATGAGTACCTCTAACCCCTCTCCTTCATTAGAAAGTATTACCCATTTGTGACCCTCTACTATTAATATAATTGTTACAGCTATTGCTGCATCCTGTTGCTAGATTTTAGTTCTGTGTTTTATGAGATCAAACAGCAAAAATCATTGCAAACTAATTAAACAAAGAACTTAAGGCACTAAGAAGTGGCATATAAGCAACTGCATACATGAGTCTGGAGCAAGAGTGTTCAACCTCATAAGAATTACTTATGCAACTTTTAAGACTTCACATCCAGGCATATCTGATGCAGTAGTCATTGCATAGTTGGAAGAACTGACTTAAGGAAAGGAAAGTCAGCTCATATTTCCTGTATATTTTCATGGATCTAGATTCCCCAAGCTGGAAAATTTTGACTCTAATAATATAGGATTTACAATTAAGTAATGAATGGAAATTGTAATTTATGTTTTCATTTAAGTAATTTGTGAAGGTGATTATATTAAGTCTTTATTCCATCAGCATAACTTAAAGTGACATTTTAAAGTAGTATCATATATTAGAAGGGGCAGAATTTTGATTTCCAGTAGATCTAGATTCTAAACCTGATTACTTAAACAGTAATTTAACTAGATTTCACCTCAGTTTTTTTATTGCTAAAATGTGAATCAGTAGGCTTCAAAGGATTTTGAGGAGAAATATGTAAGATAATGAATGTATACACCTACCATAGCACTATGTATAAAGTAGAAATTAGTAAATTGTAGTTGTTGTTATTTGATTCCTTGGCTAATTGATTCTATTACATGTAGCTTTCAAAAATTTATTTAATTTAGAATGGTTATGAAAAATTATCAATTTGGAGAGACTTGGTATAGTAATGACAGACACATCAATTTAGTTCTTTGAGCCCCAGCTAGGTTGTTGCTGAAAGGAAACTAAAGGCTGAGTGCCTTAAACCTCCCAAGAGCAGCCTTGTGATCTTTAAAAATCTGTTGCCTGCTAGGATTTATATTTATCCTGAAACAGAAATTATGTGAAAACAAAAATAAGGGAAAAGGTCATAGTTGTGCATTATGTGTATATTGTTGACAAGGCGCAACATTACTCACATTTAATGAAGTAATAAGACAGTGAATATGGCAATGATCAATTAAATAACGTTGTAAGCATCCATACAGTACGGGTCTAAAGATTGCAGGTAAGTTGCTTAGTTAGATTTGTTTGAATCTGTTGTATAGTATGTTATAACTATCATTCACCATAAAATTGTACCCTAGAGAACCTTAATTACAAAATAAATGATTAAATAGAAATGCAGTACTAGACAAAAGAAATATTATGCTGCAACAACTTTTGACCTCCTACATGATAATTTGAAAATAGTTCGGATGAGAACTGCAGAGTATTATTCTCAGCACAGTGTTATTTTCAACTTTTTAAAATACCATTATTATCTGTCCGGCATCTCTTAAGCATTGTGAAACTTTATGAATTTTCTTAACATAGGAAAATAAAGAATGTGAAAGTCAAGAGGACTGTATACAGGATTACAACATTCATTCAAAGTAAGTAGAAGATAAGGAGAAATTCATATATTACCGTAATTGTTGTACTTAGTCCTATGATTACTGAAAATCCGTAGTGGATATAATAGATTTTCTTGGGACCTAAGTTTTTTAATTATGGGGTCATTATGGAACCAGAAAATTTTTGACATAGTTTAGTTGACTATTTCCACAAAGGATATGCTTTGATCTCTGCTTCGATATTTTCATCATTTACTTTAGTTGGTCTCATTAATAATGTCAAATACTGCCTATTATTTTGTGCTTTCTTATTGATGAGTTCTTAACCATAATCCATTAAGACATGTTCACTTAAAGTTTGTTTTCACCATCTATTTATGAAATATATTTTGTCACCTTCAACTTTTTCTTTTGTTTGAAACAATGGGGAACTTTGAAATTTGTCTGTATTCAGTATGGAAAACAGAAAATCACACTACTTCTCAAGCATAAAGAGTTTTTAGTGCAGGGAATTGGGTGTACAAAATCATCAGAAAGGTGGTAGACTGAATGTTAAGGGTCTAAAGGTCCTTCTATTTAGATTTGCCACAGGTTCTGTCACAGGGAATCAGAGCTGCTACCATGCAGAACTAGAAAACTAAAGGAATTCTCTGAATACCTCTCAGCTTCTCTTCAATCTTGATAAGGGTGAATGGGAGAAGAACACAGAAATAATTTCTAACAACTCAAATCTGGGCAGTCCAAACACCTGCCTGTCATTACTGCCAGTGGAATAATAATGGCTGTTGTGTCTCTTCCAAGTCTTATGTGAAAGCTTCTCATTTATAAAACATAAAATAGATACAGAAAAAGGTGGAGGGTTGATAATCTGGGAAATATTGCAATGTTTCAAGCTCTTGTGATGGAGGGACTAATATAGAAGATAATGGAAAGGTTACGACAAGCCAGCATACAATATTCGTCAGACATATATTTTGGCATACAGTATCCCTATTGATGTTTCTGTTTAAATTCTTAAGCACCAAGAATAGCAAACATCTATTCTACCTAAGAAATTACAGGGGCTTCCCTGGTGGTCCAGTGGGTAAGGACACCGCCTTGCGGTGCAAGGGGCGCCAGTTCGATCCCTGGCCTGGGAAGATCCCACGTGCCGCGGAGCGGCTGGACCGATGTGTCCAACTACCGAGCCGGAGCTCTGGAGTGCACGTGCCCAGAGCCAGTGCTCTGCAGCAACAAAGGCCACTGCGATGGGAGACCCGCACAGGCCAAAGCACAAAGATGGATGAAAATGAATAGATGAAAGACCAAAGGAAGTGGCCAAAAAAAAAAAAAAAGAAATTACAGCTATCCCTCATACAAAGGGAGACCCAAAATTTTATCAGTCCCTCTATCCATCTCTGTAGCTTGTTAATTCCTCTTCTAGAGGAGTCACATGACACTTTTGATATCATGTAGCCTAAACTGACTGTAAACTGTTCACTTAAAGTTTGTTTTCACCATCTATTTATGAAATATATTTTGTCACCTTCAACTTTTCTTTTGTTTGAAACAATGGGGAACTTTGAAATTTGTCTGTATTCAGTATGGAAAACAGAAAATCACACTACTTCTCAAGCATAAAGAGTTTTTAGTGCAGGGAATTGGGTGTACAAAATCATCAGAAAGGTGGTAGACTGAATGTTAAGGGTCTAAAGGTCCTTCTATTTAGATTTGCCACAGGTTCTGTCACAGGGAATCAGAGCTGCTACCATGCAGAACTAGAAAACTAAAGGAATTCTCTGAATACCTCTCAGCTTCTCTTCAATCTTGATAAGGGTGAATGGGAGAAGAACACAGAAATAATTTCTAACAACTCAAATCTGGGCAGTCCAAACACCTGCCTGTCATTACTGCCAGTGGAATAATAATGGCTGTTGTGTCTCTTCCAAGTCTTATGTGAAAGCTTCTCATTTATAAAACATAAAATAGATACAGAAAAAGGTGGAGGTTGATAATCTGGGAAATATTGCAATGTTTCAAGCTCTTGTGATGGAGGGACTAATATAGAAGATAATGGAAAGGTTACGACAAGCCAGCATACAATATTCGTCAGACATATATTTTGGCATACAGTATCCCTATTGATGTTTCTGTTTAAATTCTTAAGCACCAAGAATAGCAAACATCTATTCTACCTAAGAAATTACAGGGCTTCCCTGGTGGTCCAGTGGGTAAGGACACCGCCTTGCGGTGCAAGGGGCGCCAGTTCGATCCCTGGCCTGGGAAGATCCCACGTGCCGCGGAGCGGCTGGACCGATGTGTCCAACTACCGAGCCGGAGCTCTGGAGTGCACGTGCCCAGAGCCAGTGCTCTGCAGCAACAAAGGCCACTGCGATGGGAGACCCGCACAGGCCAAAGCACAAAGATGGATGAAAATGAATAGATGAAAGACCAAAGGAAGTGGCCAAAAAAAAAAAAAAAGAAATTACAGCTATCCCTCATACAAAGGGAGACCCAAAATTTTATCAGTCCCTCTATCCATCTCTGTAGCTTGTTAATTCCTCTTCTAGAGGAGTCACATGACACTTTTGATATCATGTAGCCTAAAGACTGAACTATAAAGTAACAGCCACTGATACTTCTTCATTTAATAGGGGAAGGAGAGACAAAATAGAAGACCAGTATTCACCAAATACATACAAAGAAAGCAAGAATGACTGTATACCTACTGCACCCCTCATTTCTGCAATAATTCAAATTAAGAGCTTCTTTAGTACCCATTTCTTGTTCATCTTTAATCAGGAAAGTCTTGCTGACCATGGTTACTTGGTGGTCCTGTAAGCTAAGACTTCATTCCTGAAGAGCCTCAGCATTTAGTGGTGCTGTCGGTACTGGATTTTGAGGCATCTTCCATTAACTTATACCACTGGACCTGCACATATTTACTAAGAGGCACTCTATAAAATCCTCTAGTTTGAAGACATCTCTGTTTTGATAAGTAACAACTCTGTTTCCCATTGAAAACCATGATCAATCATCCAAGTTATCACAATATGTCAACATGGTGAGGCTAATTTTTAGCAATAATGATCATAGTACTTGTATTTTTTTTCCATGATGAGTTTACATGATGCCAATGTATCTATATTGGATGTAGAGGGTTTCTGTTTTGTTACAGGTGCAAGTCATTTTATACATTGACTTTATTTAGAGATAGTTTTGTTGAAGTTTTCTACTTGAACAGACAGGTTAGCAAATTTCAGACTGAGATAGATGTGTAATTTTACTTGGGCTAATAAGGAAAAACATTACTTACTAATATGGCATTCTTTTTCCTGCTCTCTCTCTCTGTCTCTTATACACACACACACACACACACACACACAGAAAATTCTTGAGAGACTAGAAAGTACCGTAGAGGTAGATATTAACACCTTGAGTTGAATTCCACATTACAGAGGACATTTTGCAGATACACCAACATAAAGTAGTCTGAAAAAATATAATTTAGTCTTTCAAAATGTGTCTCTGACACGTTTTGGCATTCAAGGTGAGAATTTATTCAGAATAAGAAATTTTTATCTGACTTGCGTATTATTTGGACCAGTCCTTTGAGAGGACTTTAGGACATGAATAATTGGGCATTAACAATAGCCTGGTGTTTCTGAATAGGCTCCTTTTTCTCTGAAATATTTACTTGTCAAGCCCTTATCTACACTATAAAAAGTCAAAAACTAAAACTTTCATCCAGAAATTTTGAAATGCAGAAATATGCAACTATTAGTACACATGTGAAAAACAGACATGGAGGATGAGTAGACTTCCTCAGGTGAATAGATATATAGGGCTGGGAATTCAGGGGAGTATTCATGGGAAAGCTATGTACACTAGAATAACTGAAGGAAATTAAGTATGTGTGGAAAGTGAGGGAAAGTTAGGAAGAAGAGAACTTGTAAAATGTTGTGCTTAGTCAGTTATGTCTGACTCTTTGCAACCCCATGGACCATAGCCCACTGGGCTCCTCTGTCCATGAGATTCTCCAGGGAAGCCTACTGGAGTGGGCTGCCATTGCTTTGGACCACCTCTTGAAGGACCTTGCTAAAAAAAAAAAAAATCCAGAAAGCAAAACCAAGAAACAGTGAAGGGTTTGTACTATGTTAGGAAAACGTGGAGGATGCGTTGGAGGAAGTAATCCAGCTGGTTGTTAAGGAGTCCAGACAGGAGTTGAAAGTGGCCCTGGCTGGGATATCGGGAGTGGAAATGGAAAAATAGACAGATTTTAGTTCTTTTAAAGGTAGAATAGGTAAAATAGATGATACTGGGGACTCATTCGATGATTGAATGATGGAATTGTCCCATAAGGCTAGTTACAACAGGAAAGCAAAGGATATATACCATTTCAAGAAAAGGATATCTTTACCCTAGAAGAAAAGAAACAAGCTGTACAAAGCACAAGGAATATATACCATATGTTCTTTTTTTTAAAAATTGAAGTATAGTTGATTTACATTTTTGGTTGGTTTTAGGTGTACATCACAGTGATTCAGTTATACATATATGAATACATGTATGCGTTCTTTTTCAGATTCTTCTCCTGCATAGGATATTAGAGGCTAGCTTCCTGTGGTGTATAGTAGGTCCTTGAAGCTTATGTATTCTGTGTCTAGTAGTTCCTGTTTATTAAAACCAAACTCCCAATTCATCTCTTTAACCCTCCATTTTACCGTTTGGTAACCATAAGTTTGTTTTCTGTCTGTGAGTCTGTTTCTGTTTTTTAATAAGCTCATTCACTCCCCTACTCAAAACATACAAATATATACCAGGAAATTTTAATAGTGGTTTCCAAGTGGTAGTTTATCTACAAATGTGCTGAATCAGAGTAATTTTGGAGGGAGGTATGTACTGAAAATACAGATTCCTGGATGCTGTATACTAAATCAACAGTACTTTTGTAGAGCTCAAGAATCTACTTTTTAAACAAGTACCCTTGATATTTATGTACAGACAGGTTTGTGAACCAAGGTAGTGAAAGCTTTATTGACCTTGATCTTCTGATATCCACTTAGTATGTTACTGCAAGAGGAAAGCAAAAAAGTCTCCTATCCAGTGAACTTACAGTGGGTATTGGTTCCATTTCATTGATTTTCTCCTCCAATGAAATGAAGAGACTGGATGGCTCTATACTTGACCACCTCTTGAAGGACCTTGCTAAAAAAAAAAAAAATCCAGAAAGCAAAACCAAGAAACAGTGAAGGGTTTGTACTATGTTAGGAAAACGTGGAGGATGCGTTGGAGGAAGTAATCCAGCTGGTTGTTAAGGAGTCCAGACAGGAGTTGAAAGTGGCCCTGGCTGGGATATCGGGAGTGGAAATGGAAAAATAGACAGATTTTAGTTCTTTTAAAGGTAGAATAGGTAAAATAGATGATACTGGGGACTCATTCGATGATTGAATGATGGAATTGTCCCATAAGGCTAGTTACAACAGGAAAGCAAAGGATATATACCATTTCAAGAAAAGGATATCTTTACCCTAGAAGAAAAGAAACAAGCTGTACAAAGCACAAGGAATATATACCATATGTTCTTTTTTTTAAAAATTGAAGTATAGTTGATTTACATTTTTGGTTGGTTTTAGGTGTACATCACAGTGATTCAGTTATACATATATGAATACATGTATGCGTTCTTTTTCAGATTCTTCTCCTGCATAGGATATTAGAGGCTAGCTTCCTGTGGTGTATAGTAGGTCCTTGAAGCTTATGTATTCTGTGTCTAGTAGTTCCTGTTTATTAAAACCAAACTCCCAATTCATCTCTTTAACCCTCCATTTTACCGTTTGGTAACCATAAGTTTGTTTTCTGTCTGTGAGTCTGTTTCTGTTTTTTAATAAGCTCATTCACTCCCCTACTCAAAACATACAAATATATACCAGGAAATTTTAATAGTGGTTTCCAAGTGGTAGTTTATCTACAAATGTGCTGAATCAGAGTAATTTTGGAGGGAGGTATGTACTGAAAATACAGATTCCTGGATGCTGTATACTAAATCAACAGTACTTTTGTAGAGCTCAAGAATCTACTTTTTAAACAAGTACCCTTGATATTTATGTACAGACAGGTTTGTGAACCAAGGTAGTGAAAGCTTTATTGACCTTGATCTTCTGATATCCACTTAGTATGTTACTGCAAGAGGAAAGCAAAAAAGTCTCCTATCCAGTGAACTTACAGTGGGTATTGGTTCCATTTCATTGATTTTCTCCTCCAATGAAAAATGAAGAGACTGGATGGTTCTGCTCTCTATAGCTGTGTGAGGAGAATCAAACAGAACCAAGCACAGAGTACTTCTAAAATTATGGCTTGATTTGCAATTTTCCATTCTTTCTTACAGCAGCCTCAGCTCTTTTCTTCATTCTTTGACTAGCTTATTACTGACTCCCCATGAAATACTGTATGTATGGTCATAATTGTATAATTAAATAATGTTTAATTGCTTATAGTAAGTAAAGCAAAAGCAAGAACCTTTTTGAGGAAATTCAGAAACCACCTCTTTTCTTTATAAGGCTTATTTTGTGTATCAATTACTTTAGTTTTGTGTTGTTTATTGTGATCAGTGTTCCTAATTAATTGATTAATTATTAATGCATCTCACCCTTTGTTTTCCTTATTAACTAAAGTCATGTAATATAATAAAATATACTTAATACATAATGCTTATTTTTAAATGTATAAAATCTGCTAATTGTTAGAATAATTCTTGTAGCATTATTAGCACCCTGCACTGAGCATTATCGTTTCATTAGTTACAAATTTTTTTTGTAGCTCATTCTGTGCACTTCCTCTATTATTTGAAATTTAAGAAATACATTTGCTGATTGCAGGATGGCCATGAATTGCAGTCCTTGAGAATGTGATGGGAAATGAGCTTGAGGATATAAATGTATATTTAATGACATGCAGCAAGTGTAAAATTTTTATAGTGAGGGTATTTTTCTTGGCTTTTGAAGAATATCTTGTAAACACTAGACCAGTCCTACCTGTGTGAGGCTAAAGTTATGCATTTTTTTAAATCTCTATCTTCATTCGCTCATGTCATTAATTGTTAAGATTCTCCTTTGACTATTTAGAATAATATGGAACAACTCAGAATTGGAAAACACAAGTAAATTTTCATGTTATCAGTGTACTTAAAAATAGAGAAGTTTGAATTTATTTTGTTCTTACTATGACTTTCTTCCTTATCCCTTTATCATATAGTCTTAATCTATTTTTTCTGTGAGTTTTAAAGTTTGTTTTCTACATTCTACACTCTATCTGGAATTAATATTTATGTGGGATAACAGTTTTGTGTTGGAATCAGCTTGCAAGAGATGACTACATGCATCTCTACATTCTGTGGCATCAGAGCAGTAGTTGAATTACTGATGGTGGGAGTCTTTACCCCACAGAAATTGGCAAGTGATAAAAATTTAGGCTCCAGATCCCCATGTCCCAGAGAATGGTTTGTTCAACGTTTCCTGTCTTATCACTTGAAGGTAAGAATCTAATTTGGTCTTTTTCCCGTATGGAGGAGCCTGTTGTCACAGCACCAGTTGATGAATAATTCATCCTTTATTCATTGAGTTGCGATGCCACCTCAGTTATGTACCAGAACATATCTAAGTCTTGTCACAAGTTTAGCTGAGCTGGAGAGAGCTGAGCTGCTAGATGTTGGAGTAGCCAATTAAAACAACAAGCCAAAATGATAGTACAGTCAAGACTTTAATCACTCCCTGTGATAGTATAAGCAAGAGGCTAAACCAAAGAGCCTACTCCCTTGTTCTCTTTCCTTCCACCATGGAATTGTGAGCCAGTTAAGAGTTAAGTGGATTAGCATGGACATGGGGCTCATCTCACTATTAAGGAAGCCTGAACAAAAATTCCTGCAGTTTTATGGACCTGAGGACCAGGGAAGGGTGAGAGGAAAAGGCTAGGAGTGGAAAAGTACTTCATACTGAGTTAAAGTGGAGAAAAAAGTGCCTCCACCCCCATCCAGAGCTTTCAGCAAACACCAGAGGAAAGCCTCTGTTGAAGGTCCTCTAGAAAGAATCTTTGGAATGAAGAAACCTAGGCTGGAAATGCAGGTATGTGTCAGGGGATGGTAGACAAGAAGTTCTGAGACATGGAGGGCAACTTCCTTCAGAGATTTATGCAGTGGCTGTGCATCAAGCCTGGGGTGAGGAGGACAGTTTTCTGCATGAGGTCTGTCAGGTAAAGCCATTGTGGGTGCCCATCCTTGGACCTGAAAATAAACACATAGGATTTTTGGCTAGAAGTCAGGCTTCTTAAATCTGTTTCTGTATTATTATGCTAGTTGGTTCTATTTTCCTATCTCTGGGCTGCTGCTAAAAATTTCAAATTTATATACATTTGTAATTCTAGATATTTAGGAAGGTGATTCCACTTTCCTTCTCCTCTTCTTGTTCTTCATTTACTTACGGATACATTGTTATTTGGACTGTTTTCTGTAGGAACATCATGGGAAAAGTCCCTCAGAGAGCTTTATGCATTTATATCTGCCATGTATCATTACTTTGTTTTGCATGCGTGCTTAGTCATGTCTGACTCTTTGAGACCGTATGGACGGTCAGACTATATGGCCTGTCAGACTCCTTTGTCTATAGGATTTTTCTGACAAGAATACTGCAGTGGTTTGCCATTTCTTTCTCCAGGGGATCTTCCCGACCCAGGGATTGAATCCAAGTCTCCTGCTTGACAGGAATATTCTTTACCACTATGCCACCTAGGAAGGCCAACTAGTTGATTACTGCTTTGTATATATTAATCTACTATTTATTCTTGCCTATTCTTAGTTTGAAATCAATCCATTTGATTTTAAAATTCATTAAACATGTGCTGCCAAATAAATTGAAATCCAAGTCTGTCTGGAAAGAATCTTTTATTCAGGTGTTCTAATCCAAATTTCTTTTTTTTTTTTTATTATTTTACTTTTACTTTTTCTTTTTACCGAGTTTTGTTGTTTACAGATATGTATAATCCGAAATTAGTCATGTGTATATCCCTGGGCCCCTTCTCCTCCGCCCCCCCGCCAATTTCTTAAATGTAACAAGATATGTATGTCCATTGTTGTTCACATAAGCAAATTTAATAAAATTATTTTAAACAAAAAAAAATTATTTAATTTTTATGCTGACTTTCTTTTATGCCATGAAAATATGGTTGACTCTGTGTACAGAAGTTATAAGCATTTATATTTAATTGATTTTACTTAGTTGATTAGTTAGTGATGAGGGACTATTTGAAATTATGTCCTATGCCCAAAATATTCTGCAATCATTCTATTCTCTCCTGGCAATTTGTTGGTTACAGGGCCAACTTGTTGGTCATTATAAAGCAGGTGACAGGAGTGTTTATTGAAGGTGAAAATTTTGAAAATCATGAATTTAAAAGCAGAGGATGAGTTGATGAAAGAAGAAAATGTAAATCTTGAAAGATAGATAGATAGATTTTCCACTTATAATAATTATATGTAATTTGCTTTAGGTCCTAATCTAAATTTTGTGGTATCATCTTCTTCAGTTCAAAATGATTATATCAGAAGAGTAAGTTAGCATCATTAATGAGTGTTTTGCATAGGAAATAGAACATGATTGCTAAAGTATCAGGGCAGTTAGTAATAATTAATGAACATTCTCTATTTAAAATTCTTTTCTTAGAACTCAGCTAGATGCAAAGGCTTATTAAAGTAGAAAAATACGTGGCCTTTTTTTCAAATATTCTTTAAGTTTTATGAAATTTGTACAGTTGGTCCTCCATATCCATAGGCTCTATATCTGTGGATTCAACCAACCACAGATAGAAAATATTTGGAACAAAAATCCTGGAAAGTTCCAAGAAGCAAAACTTGAGTTTGTTGAATGCTAGCAATGATTTGCATAATGTTTACGTTATATTTACAACTATTTGCATTTCATTGTATTGTTGATGTTGTTTAGTCACTAAGTCATGTCCCACTTTTTTGTGACCCCACGGGACTGTAGCCCACCAGGCTTCTCTGTCCATGTGATTTCACAGGTGAGAATACTGGAGTGCATTGCTATTTTCTTCTCCAGGGGATCTTCCCAACCCAGGGATCGAAACTGGGTCTCCTGCATTGGCAAGCGGATTCTTTACCACTGAGCCATCAGAGAAGACCTTCATTATATTAGGTGATATAATTGACCTAGGAATAATTTAAAGTGTGTCAGAGAATGTGAGTGAGTTACATTCAAATGGTGTCATTTCATTATTATTATTATTTTGCCATGCACCATGTAGGATCTTAGTTGCCTAACCAGTTTCTCTCCATTGAAAGTACTGAACCACAAGGGAAGTTCCAACTATGTCATTTTATATAAGGGACTTTTGCATCTGTAGATGTTGGTATACACAGAGTCCTGGAACCAATATTCTGTGGATATCGAGGGACAACTGTATTAAATATTGGAGCTTTTGGTATAGTTTTCTGTTATATTATGTATCTGTTCCTTTGTAACATTATAGCAAGAGTGTGTGAATAATTTTTATCATTAAATTTTTCCAAGGGCAGAGTCTCACAAAATTGTAGCAAAAATGTTTAATAGGTGGCCTGGATAAGGTTATTTACAGACTGTTCTATCCAAATGCAGCAACATTTCATGTGCCTGATCAGTGATGGAACTTTTAAGTGAAATTCTTGGGTCTCTTGAATTAATGAAATGTTTTGTTCAGTATTTCATTGAAATTCTGCCATTAGCATTGGGACTCTTGTATGGTAGACAGAACATTTGACCAGCACAAGATAATAGTTTCCCATCCATATTTGACACTCAATCACTAAATATGTGGCACTAAATATGTTGCATCTGTAAGATGAAACATAAATTCCTTCTATGAACTATGTCTCATCAGGAATAAAACTGCTACATAATACATACTATTTTCCATCATTCAAGCAAGCAACATTTATTTAATGCCTCTTTTATAATAATTCATTCCATCCACCAGCTGGGAACCAAGGTTTTATTCTCAGTCTTGGCTATGTATTAGAATCACTGGTGAGCTGTTTGGAAACTACAGATTCCTAGCCCCATCCTAGACTTCTATTTTGAAAATATTTATTTGGCAGCGGCAGGTCTTAGTTGAGGCATGTGGTATCTTTGTTGAGGCATGATCTTTGTTGTGGTATATGGGATCTTTAGGGGATCTTTAGTTGCAGCATATGAACTCTGTTGCAGCACATGGAATCTATTCCCTGACTGGCCCCCTTCATTGGAAGTGCAGAGTCTTAGTCACTGGACAGCAGAGAAGTCACTAGACTTCTTGAGTTAGAAAATGTGGGTGTAACACTGGGATATATATATATATATATATATATATATATATATATATATATATTAATACAATTCCATATATGCTTCTTTCTTTTTCTTTTTAATTTTTTTTTAAAAAAATATTTATTTATTTTGGAGGTGGGTGGGGTGGGGAGGGAGGGGAGCAGGCAGGCCACTTCTATTGGTCTTTCATTTGTCTAGTTTCATCCATCTTTGTTCTTTGGCCTGTGTGGGCCTCCCATTGCGGTGGCCTCTGTTATTGCAGAGCACCAGCTCTGGGCGCATGCGCTCCAGAGCTCGGGCTCGGTAATTGGACACATCGGTCCAGCTGCTCTGCAGCACGTGGGATCTTCCCAGGCCAGGGATTGAACCGGCGTCCCTTGCACTGCAAGGCGGTGTCCTTACCCACTGGACCACCAGGGAAGCCCTATGCTTCTTTCTTATCTGTAACTGAGCTAAGTATAACTCCTGTTACGGTATGAACATGAAGAATAATGAATAAATTATGCAAAAAATCTCACAACCTAGGTCGGGATATAAGTTCAGTATAAAGTAAAGGCTAAAAAGTATATAAATGTAAATATTAAACAAAAGGTCAATAAGCAAGTGGAGTAAGTAGAGGATGTGAGGTTTCAATTGAGTTGAAGTTGAAAAAGGGAGAGAATAAGAAAAATGATTTCTAGGAAGGAAAATTTGGGGAGTGATTGCATAAAGATAAAATAGGACTAGTTGGCTTTTACTGCAGTGAAATCTGACCAGATTAGGGAAAAAGGCCGCTGAAAATAGAAATCTGCTTCTTGGCTTCTTAAGGTCTTTGATTGTTGTCTGATCAATTTTTTTTTTTTACAATGCATATTCAATTTGTTAGTATGATTATGTATGATGGCTTAATCATATATGTTATAAATAATAAACTGTTTTTGTTTCATTAATAATGTTATTGTAATATTTCATATGCTTCTTTGACACATTATATGGGCTCTCATGGGCTTCCCAGGTGGTGCTACTGGTAAAGTAGAGGCATAAGAGATGTAGATTTGATCCCGGGGTCAGAAAGATCTTCTGGAGGAGGGCATGGCAACTGACTCCAGTATCCTTGACTGGAGAATCACCATGGACAGAGGAGCTGGTGAGCTACAGTCCATAGGGTTGTGAAGAGCTGGACATGACCGAAGCAACTTAGCATGCATGCATGAACTCTTTTGTGACTTGCTTTTTTTTTTTGCTCAACATTATTTTTATGAGATTCATCCATGGGGCACATAGCTTTAGTTAATTCATTCTCATCACTAAATAGCATTCGGTTGGATGAATAGTCCACAGATAATGTATCCATTCCACTGTTCATAGACATTTGAATTGTTTTCACTGGCTGTTTCAAACAGTGCTGCTCTTAACATGTGCCTGTTGCAGGAGGGGAACTGATGGATCACAGGAAATAAGTAATAGATAATGATAATCTAGATTCTAAAATGGTTTTCATACTACCACCAGCAGTATGTGGAGATTCTGCAACACCATTTGGAATTGTGTGTCTGTTAATTTTTGCCAAGCATATGTGTTTTATAGCTTGAATGTGTTCCCTATTGACTAATAAGGCTGTGCACTTTTTCAAATATTTATTGGCCACTCAGATATCCTCTTTGTAAAGGGCCTTTTCAAGACTCTTACCCATTTTTCATATGGAGGTCGGGATATAAGTTCAGTATAAAGTAAAGGCTAAAAAGTATATAAATGTAAATATTAAACAAAAGGTCAATAAGCAAGTGGAGTAAGTAGAGGATGTGAGGTTTCAATTGAGTTGAAGTTGAAAAAGGGAGAAGAAGAAAAATGATTTCTAGGAAGGAAAATTTGGGGAGTGATTGCATAAAGATAAAATAGGACTAGTTGGCTTTTACTGCAGTGAAATCTGACCAGATTAGGGAAAAAGGCCGCTGAAAATAGAAATCTGCTTCTTGGCTTCTTAAGGTCTTTGATTGTTGTCTGATCAATTTTTTTTTTTTACAATGCATATTCAATTTGTTAGTATGATTATGTATGATGGCTTAATCATATATGTTATAAATAATAAACTGTTTTTGTTTCATTAATAATGTTATTGTAATATTTCATATGCTTCTTTGACACATTATATGGGCTCTCATGGGCTTCCCAGGTGGTGCTACTGGTAAAGTAGAGGCATAAGAGATGTAGATTTGATCCCGGGGTCAGAAAGATCTTCTGGAGGAGGGCATGGCAACTGACTCCAGTATCCTTGACTGGAGAATCACCATGGACAGAGGAGCTGGTGAGCTACAGTCCATAGGGTTGTGAAGAGCTGGACATGACCGAAGCAACTTAGCATGCATGCATGAACTCTTTTGTGACTTGCTTTTTTTTGCTCAACATTATTTTTATGAGATTCATCCATGGGGCACATAGCTTTAGTTAATTCATTCTCATCACTAAATAGCATTCGGTTGGATGAATAGTCCACAGATAATGTATCCATTCCACTGTTCATAGACATTTGAATTGTTTTCACTGGCTGTTTCAAACAGTGCTGCTCTTAACATGTGCCTGTTGCAGGAGGGGAACTGATGGATCACAGGAAATAAGTAATAGATAATGATAATCTAGATTCTAAAATGGTTTTCATACTACCACCAGCAGTATGTGGAGATTCTGCAACACCATTTGGAATTGTGTGTCTGTTAATTTTTGCCAAGCATATGTGTTTTTATAGCTTGAATGTGTTCCCTATTGACTAATAAGGCTGTGCACTTTTTCAAATATTTATTGGCCACTCAGATATCCTCTTTGTAAAGGGCCTTTTCAAGACTCTTACCCATTTTTCTAGTGATGCTTATTTTTTGTAAGTATTTTTAACGTATCCTGAATATGAATCTCTTGTTAGTATATGTTTTGCAAGTATCTTTTTTTCACTGTTGGTTTACCATTTTACTTTCTTAATGGTGTCTTTTGATGAATTGAAATTCTTAATTGTAATATAATAGACTTTATCCATACATCCTTTAAGTATTTATGATTCCTACTTAAATGCTCTCGTACCCCAAGATCATGAAGATAATCTCATGTTTATGATCGAGAAGCTTCATTGTTTTACTTCTCAAGTTTAGATACACAATAACTTCCCTGCTTTGATTATCATCATTGTTCTTACCTGTAGATACTGAATCCCTCCTCTAATTGTACTAAATATTTACTTTTCTAGATACTCTTTCTGATTTTCTTGTATTATCTGATTGTCTTTCTAATTTTCCATCCTTTCTCAACCACTGAGGAATTCGGTATAAAAATTAGTTTACCTATTTCTTTAAACTGGCCAGGAGGGGCTTCCCAGGTGGTTCAGTGGGTAAAGAGTCTGCCTTGCAGTGCAAGGGGCACTGGTTCAATCCCTGACCTGGGTAGATCCCACGTGCTGCGGAGTGGCTGGGCTGGTGTGTCCAATTACCGAGCTGGAGCTCTGGAGGGCATGTGCCCAGAGCCAGTGCTCTGCAACGGGAGAGGCCACTGCAGTGGGAGGCCCACACAGGCCAAAGAGGAAAATGGATGAAAATAAATAAATTTTAAAAAACAATAAAAAGGGTCAAAATTAAAAAAAAAAAAAAAAAAAGAACATCTTTAAAAAAAAAGAAAAACTGGCCAGAGAGTTCAAGTGAAATGTTTAATTTGGTATTTGCCATTTAGACCTAAATTGGATAAACTTTTACTCAATTTCCAATGCCTCTAAAATAAATAAATCGTCTCTTTCCTGATCATGAGGTAATTCCCTTTAATTTAATGAAAGAAATGGTGTTACTTAGTGAAGAGTGCGTATTTTAAATTCCACACAAGGAAATATTTCATTCTAGTGCTAGATATGATAGAATAATGGGACTTCCCAGGTGGCGCTAGTGGTAAAGAACTCACCTGCCAATGCAAGAGATGTAAGAGATGCAGGTTCGATGCCCAGGTCAAGAAAATCCCCTGGTGGAGGAAGTAGCAACCCCCTTCAGTATTCTTGCCTGGAGAATCCCATGGACTGAGGAGCCTGGCAGGCTATGGTCCATAGGATTGCAGAGTTGGACATGCCTGAAGTGGCTTAGCATGCACCATGATAGAATAATAATATTTGGGATAGTTAATAAGTCTGAGCTACCACAAATTCACGTAGCTGAATTTTAAGTTTAATGTTTCTCTCAGCTACCATCCTAATAGCTTGTAGATTTTGTGAAAGTGTTCAGTGGATAAATGACCTTGTAAAAGCACCCCACATGCTCCTTTTTCCTTATACTAGAACTTTCCCTTTGGTGTGTCCTTAAACAGAGTTTATGAATATCTGAGAATATTAAAAGCGTAAAGAATTAGGGTGGAATATGCCTTTCCAGTTGAATACTTGGAGAGTTTTGGCATGATTATCTTTTTTTGCTCTGGTTGTTTTGTTTTGATTGTGTAAAAACTATCATCATCCAAATTTCTATTCCATTTCATGAAGGAGCAGAGATTCCCTGTAGCATCCTTCATGCCATTTGTGCATCCAATTGATTGCAGCTGTATCCAGAAGAAAGGGAACAAATGTTTTGCTGATTCTACTGCCAAGAAGTAGATTAAATTTGGAAACATACCATTGATGGACAATTAAAGCTCTGAAACATAGAATTTGTTAACTTAAAGCAGGAAGCAAAGAGAAGAGTTGTTGCTGTGTTATCAGACATGGTTCTTGTTTAGGTGACTAGAGTCTGAATATTCAGATTTGACATTTAATGGCAAAGGTTTATCTCTAAATCATTTTTGTTCATTTTCTAAAGAATTGATTCTGTTCTAAGGTGGCCTATTTAAATTCTCTTTTTTTCAAAGTCATAATTTATATACATTGTCATCTGTTTGCAAAACATTTGTGCCTGAGACCCACCTGCATGCATGCCCACCCCCACCACACACAAACACACACATACACAGAGTTATATTTAAAGTGTGTTTTGTGAAAAAGCAATAGAAAAGGAGGTTTTCTGAATCAGCTTTTATGAGATAAGAATGAAAACCCATCTTATTTGAAATGTATTGCACCAGAATAATTTCTCAAAACAGAAGATATTACCTTCTTTACTTTTAACTTTAGAACTTTGAGTATTATTTATTTTAGGATATCTAGGTCTCAGATTTGGGACAAGTTCCTAAGCCTCTTTCCAAATGATATTCTTGCCTTGATTTTTCCCTTCTTCTGTTGTTGGAGATTTAGCCTAACTCAACAGAGTGCTTGATTATCTCTATTTGAGGGGCTTCTCTGGTCAGAAGAAATCTGCTGTGGATCATCATGCTGTCAGAAATCCATGCCTCTGCAATTTGATGATGGCACTGGCAACATAACTGGGTTGGATGTCATTTGAGGCTGGATGGATATCCTGGAGGTTTCTCAGAAAAATCTGACAAATACTTGGCAAAGTGGTCACCATTTCCAACAGATTGTATCAGCACTGCTCTGTCAGATGGATGAACATTTAAACACCAAAAGGGTATATGGAACACCAGAGCTGCAGAGTTGGCAGCTTTGCATACATTTGTGAGAGAACATTGGGATGAACTTGTAACAATCATAAAACAGCTGCAATCAACACCCGTGTCATGGGAACACATTTTTCTCCTGACTGCAACATGTCAAAACAAAAACTCATCATTAGAGGCCAGTGGAAAAACTGTATGAATGCTAAGATTTAGATAATTGGGTAAGGATAATTGAGAGTCCACTTGAAATATATATATATATATATATGAATACATACATACATATATATATATTGAGTATGAGATACATGCATGCTTACAAATAGCCCCTTCTACTTTAGAGTTAGTAGATAGCTTTTCAGTAAGTGTTATCTTTTGTCCTTTTAATAGCTAACCTCTTCACTCTCCTTTTTGTCTCAATACTCTGGCTGTTTTTCAAGGCCTGATTGGCAAAACAGAAGCTAATTGTATCTTTTCCCTGAGATATGTGTTGTAATTTGGCTTTTGCAGATTGACCCTCATATCAGGATCAAAGAATAGTACTATAGAGCTCTGGGACTTGCTGTATATAGACAGTAATTCATTTCCAGAATGAACTACTTATATCTGTTATGTATGCATGCTAAGTTGCTTGAGTCATGGACAGTGCCCACCAGGCTCCTCTGTCCATGGAGTTTTCCAGGCAAGAATCCTGGAGTACGTTGCCATGCCATTCTCCATATATCTGTTATATCATCCCTTAGAAGGTTATGTCAAAATGAGAAAGACTGTAACAACCTGGAGGTGGGATGGGAAGGAAAAATTGGAGGGGTTATATGGTACGGGTTGCCACTTTGTGCAGCTATTATCCTTCCATTAAAAATTGTAAAATGGGATGGGAAAAAAATAACAGAGTGCGATTTTTTTGGGGCTTCTCTGGTCAGAAGAAATCTGCGGTGGATCATCATGCTGTCAGAAATCCATGCCTCTGCAATTTGATGATGGCACTGGCAACATAACTGGGTTGGATGTCATTTGAGGCTGGATGGATATCCTGGAGGTTTCTCAGAAAAATCTGACAAATACTTGGCAAAGTGGTCACCATTTCCAACAGATTGTATCAGCACTGCTCTGTCAGATGGATGAACATTTAAACACCAAAAGGGTATATGGAACACCAGAGCTGCAGAGTTGGCAGCTTTGCATACATTTGTGAGAGAACATTGGGATGAACTTGTAACAATCATAAAACAGCTGCAATCAACACCCGTGTCATGGGAACACATTTTTCTCCTGACTGCAACATGTCAAAACAAAAACTCATCATTAGAGGCCAGTGGAAAAACTGTATGAATGCTAAGATTTAGATAATTGGGTAAGGATAATTGAGAGTCCACTTGAAATATATATATATATATATATGAATACATACATACATATATATATATTGAGTATGAGATACATGCATGCTTACAAATAGCCCCTTCTACTTTAGAGTTAGTAGATAGCTTTTCAGTAAGTGTTATCTTTTGTCCTTTTAATAGCTAACCTCTTCACTCTCCTTTTTGTCTCAATACTCTGGCTGTTTTTCAAGGCCTGATTGGCAAAACAGAAGCTAATTGTATCTTTTCCCTGAGATATGTGTTGTAATTTGGCTTTTGCAGATTGACCCTCATATCAGGATCAAAGAATAGTACTATAGAGCTCTGGGACTTGCTGTATATAGACAGTAATTCATTTCCAGAATGAACTACTTATATCTGTTATGTATGCATGCTAAGTTGCTTGAGTCATGGACAGTGCCCACCAGGCTCCTCTGTCCATGGAGTTTTCCAGGCAAGAATCCTGGAGTACGTTGCCATGCCATTCTCCATATATCTGTTATATCATCCCTTAGAAGGTTATGTCAAAATGAGAAAGACTGTAACAACCTGGAGGGGTGGGATGGGAAGGAGATGGAAGAGAAATTCAAGAGGGAAGGGATATATGTATATCTATGGTTAATTCATGTTGATGTTCGGCACTAAACAACAAAACTTTGTGCAGCTATTATCCTTCCATTAAAAAATTGTAAAAATGGGATGGATAATTTAGGTGAATAGAAAGGTAATTTGGGTTTCCCTGGTGGCTGTGTGGTAAGAAAATCTGCCTGCAATGCAGGGGACTTGAGTTTCATCCCTTGGTTGGGAAGATCCCCTGGGGAACCAAATGGCAGCCCACTCCAGTACTATTACAAAAATGTAGTGATTCTTACAAAAAATACACAATCAAGATATTTAATTGTGAAGAGCTTGTTTTATTTGCTAGCAGTAGAGTATCAAGTAACTTTTCAAAAAAAAATTGAATTATTTTTAAAGTTGAAGGATAGTTAATTTACAGTGCTGTGTTAGTTTTAGGAATATAGTAAAATGATTCAGTTACATACACACACACACACATACACATTCACATATATGTACTTTTTCAGATTATTTTCCATTACATGTTATTATAAGATATTAAATATAGTTTCCAGTGCTATACAGTAGCTCCTTGTTGTTTATTTTATATATATTAGTGTGTATATGTCAATCTCAAACTCCAGATTTATCTGTCCCTTCCACCTCATCCCCTGTTATCCCCTTTAGTAACCACAGCTTTGTTTTCTATGTCTCTGAGTCTGTTTTGTAAATAAGTTTATTTATATAATTTTTAGTTCCCACCTATAAGTGATATCGTGTAATATTTTTCATTGTGTATCTGATTTACTTCAGTTAATACAATAATCTCGAGGTCCATCCACCTTACTGCAAATGACATTCTTTCACTCTTTTTATGGTTGAGTAGTTTTTCATTGTGTACATATATACCACATCTTCTTTATTCATTCATCTGTTGATGGATCTTTTAGGTTGTTTCCATCTCTTGGCTATTGTAAATAGTTTTGCTATGACCATTTGGGTGCATGTATCTTTTCAAGTTAGATTTTTCTCTATATGTATTCCCAGGAGTGAGATTTCAGGATCATATAATAACTCTTGGAGAAGGAAATGGAAACCCACTCCAGCAGCCTTGCCAGGAGAACTCTGTGGACAGAAGAGCCAAGTGGGCTGAAGTCCTTGGGGTTGCAAAGAGTCATACAGGGGCTTCCCTGGTGGTCCAGTGGGTAAAGAGTCCTCCTTGCAGTGCAAGGGTCACTGGTTTGATCCCTGGCCTGGGAAGGTCCCACATGCCACAGAGCGGCTGGGCCAATGTATCCAATTACGAGCCAGCGCTCTGGAGTGCATGCACCCAGAGCTGGTGCTCTGCAATGAGGGAGGCCACTGCAATGGGAGGCCCACACATGCCAAAGAATAAAAAAAGGTGGATGAAAAATAAATGATGACTTAGAGGCACACACGAAAGAAAAATTAAAAAAAAAAAAGAGAGAGAGAACTGAGCGACTTTGAAGGAGAGATAATTCTATTTTTAGTTTTTAAGGAACCTACATATTTTTCCACAGTGGCTGCACCAATTTACATTCCTACCAACAGTGTAGGAGTGTTCCTTTTTCTCCATACCTTCTCCTCCATTTGTTGTTTGTAAAGTTTTGATGATAACCATTTTGACTGTTGTAAGGTTATATCTAATTTTAGTTTTGATTTTCATTTCTCTAACAAATTAGTGATTTGAACATCTTTTCACCTGCCTTTTGGCCATCTGCGTGTCTTCTTTGGAGAAAGGTGTATTTAGGTCTCTTGCCTATTCTTCATTGAGTTACTTGTATTTTTGTTTTGTTTTGTTTTGTTAAATTAAAACTATATGAACTCTTTGTGTTTTTTGGAAATTAATCTTTTGTTGGTAGCATCATTTGCAAATACTTTTGCAGGGAACTTTGCAAATTTAACATATGTTTTAACTTAATTTTTGGTTCCAAAGAATATCTAATTTTGTCTTAATACTATGGTCTATGTATCCTGGATTTTTCATTGTTGGGAGATTTTTGATTACTGATTTAATCTCCTTATTTTTTATTGGCCTATTTAGTCTTTCTGTCTCTTCTTGATTCAGCCTTGACAGGTTGTATGTGTCTAAGAATTTAACCATTTTCTAGGGTGTCCAACTTGGCAAATTTTTTTTCATTCAAGTTAGATTTTTCTCTATATGTATTCCCAGGAGTGAGATTTCAGGATCATATAATAACTCTTGGAGAAGGAAATGGAAACCCACTCCAGCAGCCTTGCCAGGAGAACTCTGTGGACAGAAGAGCCAAGTGGGCTGAAGTCCTTGGGGTTGCAAAGAGTCATACAGGGGCTTCCCTGGTGGTCCAGTGGGTAAAGAGTCCTCCTTGCAGTGCAAGGGTCACTGGTTTGATCCCTGGCCTGGGAAGGTCCCACATGCCACAGAGCGGCTGGGCCAATGTATCCAATTACGAGCCAGCGCTCTGGAGTGCATGCACCCAGAGCTGGTGCTCTGCAATGAGGGAGGCCACTGCAATGGGAGGCCCACACATGCCAAAGAATAAAAAAAGGTGGATGAAAAATAAATGATGACTTAGAGGCACACACGAAAGAAAAATTAAAAAAAAAAAAGAGAGAGAGAACTGAGCGACTTTGAAGGAGAGATAATTCTATTTTTAGTTTTTAAGGAACCTACATATTTTTCCACAGTGGCTGCACCAATTTACATTCCTACCAACAGTGTAGGAGTGTTCCTTTTTCTCCATACCTTCTCCTCCATTTGTTGTTTGTAAAGTTTTGATGATAACCATTTTGACTGTTGTAAGGTTATATCTAATTTTAGTTTTGATTTTCATTTCTCTAACAAATTAGTGATTTGAACATCTTTTCACCTGCCTTTTGGCCATCTGCGTGTCTTCTTTGGAGAAAGGTGTATTTAGGTCTCTTGCCTATTCTTCATTGAGTTACTTGTATTTTTGTTTTGTTTTGTTTTGTTAAATTAAAACTATATGAACTCTTTGTGTTTTTTGGAAATTAATCTTTTGTTGGTAGCATCATTTGCAAATACTTTTGCAGGGAACTTTGCAAATTTAACATATGTTTTAACTTAATTTTTGGTTCCAAAGAATATCTAATTTTGTCTTAATACTATGGTCTATGTATCCTGGATTTTTCATTGTTGGGAGATTTTTGATTACTGATTTAATCTCCTTATTTTTTATTGGCCTATTTAGTCTTTCTGTCTCTTCTTGATTCAGCCTTGACAGGTTGTATGTGTCTAAGAATTTAACCATTTTTTCTAGGGTGTCCAACTTGGCATACAGTTACTAACAATAGTTCCTTTTGATCTTTTATTTCTATGCCATCCATTGCAATGTTGTAAAGGTTGTAAAACCTGTAGCTTAACTCACCAATTTGGTGATGTCTCCTGGTATTTACACATCATATATGTGTGTAAGATGTTAACAGTGGTGCAAAAAGAAAATTGAGAAACAGAGACATATATATATAGTCAAAATCCTGGTAAGACAAATTTGCTATTAAATTCGAAATAGTTAATGTCCTAAATAAAAATAAGCTGTATAGAAATGAATTGCATCTGGCTGGATAGAATTTATGTGTATGTAATGAACAGGAATTATTTTCCCCCTCTGACAAGAATTATTATTATTCTTATTTAAATTGTATTTATTTATTTATTTTTGGCTATTCTGGGTTTTCACTGCTGCCACAGGCTCTTCTCTAGTTGCAGGGAGTGGGGACTACTCTCTCGTGGAGGTGAGCAGGCTTATTGTTGCAGTGAATTTGTTGTGGAACTCGGGCTCTAGGGCACATGGACTTCAAATAGCATTGCATACCACAGAGGAATCATTAGGGAAAAGAAGAGTAAATCGATGTGGCAAACCTTATTGTTGTCTTATATGAATCATTTTCCCCAGCCATTCAAGTCTTCAGTAACCACCACCCTCAGCAGCTATCAGCACCAAGGCAAGAACCTCCAGCAAAAAAAATTATAATTTGCTGGAGGCACAGATTATGGTTAGCAATTTTATCAATAAAGTATTTTTAATGAAGATATAAATTTTTTAGACATAATACTATTGCACCCTATAATATAGTGTAAACAAAACTTTTGCATGCACTGGGAAATGAAAAAAATTCATGCGACCTGTTTTATTGAGATGCTCATTGTATTGCTATGATCTGGAGCTGAATCTGCCATATCCCTGAGGTCTGCCTGTATACTACTACTTCAAGCAGATAATCCCCAGAGGTCCTGCTAGACTCAGAATCTGAAATCTCTAGCTCTTTGGCCAAATCTTTTTTTATAAGTAAAGTTTTATTGTTATACAGTCACAGTCTGTATTATCTCTAGTTGCTTTTGGAATATAAGGATTGTTAAGTAACTGTCACAAAGATTGTACGGCCCCAAAGCTAAAATATTTTACCCTTTTCAGAAAAAAGTTGCTGATCCTTGCAGAGGATGTTAAACAGAGCATCACTGAAAAGACACACAGCCATCTTTTTTACCCATTTCCAAAATTTGGATGAGTATCTTTAAAATCCTATGGATGTAGCTTTCCAGTTTTCCCAGCACCATTTGTTGAAGAGGCTGTCTTTCTCCCATTTTATATTTTTGCCTCCTTTGTCAAAAATAAGATAACCGTAGGTGTGTGGGTTTATCTCTGGGTTCTCTATCTTGTTCCATTGGTCTGTATTTCTGTTTTTGTGCCAGTACCATACTGTCTTGATGACTGTTGCTTTGTAGTATAGCTGCAAGTTAGGGAGGCTGATCCCTCCAGCTCCATTTTTTCTTTCTAAGGATTTCTTTGGTTATTTGGGGTCTTTTGTATTTCCATATGAACTGTGTTATTCTTTGGTCTAGTTCTGTGAAGAATTTCATTGGTAGTTTGATAGGAATAACATTGAATCTGTAGATGGTATTTGGTAGTATAGTCATTTTCACAATATTGATCCTTCCTACCCAGGAACATGGCATTGCATACCACAGAGGAATCACTAACCTTATTGTTGTCTTATATGAATCATTTTCCCCAGCCATTCAAGTCTTCAGTAACCACCACCCTCAGCAGCTATCAGCACCAATGCAAGAACCTACAGCAAAAAAAATTATAATTTGCTGGAGGCACAGATTATGGTTAGCAATTTTATCAATAAAGTATTTTTAATGAAGATATAAATTTTTTAGACATAATACTATTGCACCCTATAATATAGTGTAAACAAAACTTTTGCATGCACTGGGAAATGAAAAAAATTCATGCGACCTGTTTTATTGAGATGCTCATTGTATTGCTATGATCTGGAGCTGAATCTGCCATATCCCTGAGGTCTGCCTGTATACTACTACTTCAAGCAGATAATCCCCAGAGGTCCTGCTAGACTCAGAATCTGAAATCTCTAGCTCTTTGGCCAAATCTTTTTTTATAAGTAAAGTTTTATTGTTATACAGTCACAGTCTGTATTATCTCTAGTTGCTTTTGGAATATAAGGATTGTTAAGTAACTGTCACAAAGATTGTACGGCCCCAAAGCTAAAATATTTTACCCTTTTCAGAAAAAAGTTGCTGATCCTTGCAGAGGATGTTAAACAGAGCATCACTGAAAAGACACACAGCCATCTTTTTTACCCATTTCCAAAATTTGGATGAGTATCTTTAAAATCCTATGGATGTAGCTTTCCAGTTTTCCCAGCACCATTTGTTGAAGAGGCTGTCTTTCTCCCATTTTATATTTTTGCCTCCTTTGTCAAAAATAAGATAACCGTAGGTGTGTGGGTTTATCTCTGGGTTCTCTATCTTGTTCCATTGGTCTGTATTTCTGTTTTTGTGCCAGTACCATACTGTCTTGATGACTGTTGCTTTGTAGTATAGCTGCAAGTTAGGGAGGCTGATCCCTCCAGCTCCATTTTTTCTTTCTAAGGATTTCTTTGGTTATTTGGGGTCTTTTGTATTTCCATATGAACTGTGTTATTCTTTGGTCTAGTTCTGTGAAGAATTTCATTGGTAGTTTGATAGGAATAACATTGAATCTGTAGATGGTATTTGGTAGTATAGTCATTTTCACAATATTGATCCTTCCTACCCAGGAACATGGAATATCTCTCCATCTGTTTAAGTTTTCTTTAATTTCTTTCATGAGTGTCTTGTAATTTTCTGTGTACAATTCTTTTGTTTCCTTGGGTAGGTTCATTCCTAGATATTTTATTCTTTTGGTTGCAATGGTGAAGGGGATTGCCTCTTTGATTTCGTATTCTGATTTTTCATTGTTTGATTTTGTATCCCACAAGTTTGCTGAATTCGTTGATTAGCCTAGTAGTTTTGTAATAGTGTCTTTGGGGTTTTCCATGTATAATATAAGGTCGTCTACAAATAGAGTTTTACTTCTTCTTTTACAATCTGGACTGCAAAAAATATGAAGTTGGAACATTCCCTGACAGCATACACAAAAACAAACTCAAAATGAATTAAAGACCTAAATGTAAGACCAGAAACCCTAAAACTCTTAGAGGAGAATATAGGTAAAACACTCAAGGACAGAAATCAAAGCAGGATCTTCCATGACCTGCCTACTAGAATAACAGAACTAAAAACAAAAATTACCATGTGGGACCTAATGAAACTTAAAAACTTTAGTACAGCAAAAGAAATTACAAAAAAGCTGAACAGACAGCCCACAGAAATGGAGAAAATAATAACAAATGAAATAACAGACAAAGAATTCATCTCCAAAATCGACAAGCAACTCAGACAACTCAGCACCGGAAAAATGAACAACCCAATCAAAAAATGGGAAAAAGACCTAAAGAGACATCTCAGCAAAGAGGACATACAGATGGCCAAAAAGCACATGAAACAATGCTCAACCTCGCTTATCATTGGAGAAATGCAAATCAAAACTACAATGAGATATCATCTCACACTAGTCAGAATGGCCATCATCCACAAATCGACAGACAATAAATGCTGGAGAGGGTGCGGAGAAAAGGGAACCCTCCTGCATTGCTGGTGGGAATGTAGATTGATACAGCCTCTATGGAAGACAGTAGGGAGATTCCTTAAAAAACTAAAAATAGAAGCACCCTATGACCCAGCAATCCCACTATTAGGCTTAGATGCTGATGAAATCAAAAGTGAAAGAAGCACCTGTACCCCAATGTTCATTGCAGCTCTCTATACAATAGCTAGAACATGGGAAGCCATCAAAAAAAATGAAATGAAACTACTCAGATTTAAGTTTTCTTTAATTTCTTTCATGAGTGTCTTGTAATTTTCTGTGTACAATTCTTGTTCCTTGGGTAGGTTCATTCCTAGATATTTTATTCTTTTGGTTGCAATGGTGAAGGGGATTGCCTCTTTGATTTCGTATTCTGATTTTTCATTGTTTGATTTTGTATCCCACAAGTTTGCTGAATTCGTTGATTAGCCTAGTAGTTTTGTAATAGTGTCTTTGGGGTTTTCCATGTATAATATAAGGTCGTCTACAAATAGAGTTTTACTTCTTCTTTACAATCTGGACTGCAAAAAATATGAAGTTGGAACATTCCCTGACAGCATACACAAAAACAAACTCAAAATGAATTAAAGACCTAAATGTAAGACCAGAAACCCTAAAACTCTTAGAGGAGAATATAGGTAAAACACTCAAGGACAGAAATCAAAGCAGGATCTTCCATGACCTGCCTACTAGAATAACAGAACTAAAAACAAAAATTACCATGTGGGACCTAATGAAACTTAAAAACTTTAGTACAGCAAAAGAAATTACAAAAAAGCTGAACAGACAGCCCACAGAAATGGAGAAAATAATAACAAATGAAATAACAGACAAAGAATTCATCTCCAAAATCGACAAGCAACTCAGACAACTCAGCACCGGAAAAATGAACAACCCAATCAAAAAATGGGAAAAAGACCTAAAGAGACATCTCAGCAAAGAGGACATACAGATGGCCAAAAAGCACATGAAACAATGCTCAACCTCGCTTATCATTGGAGAAATGCAAATCAAAACTACAATGAGATATCATCTCACACTAGTCAGAATGGCCATCATCCACAAATCGACAGACAATAAATGCTGGAGAGGGTGCGGAGAAAAGGGAACCCTCCTGCATTGCTGGTGGGAATGTAGATTGATACAGCCTCTATGGAAGACAGTAGGGAGATTCCTTAAAAAACTAAAAATAGAAGCACCCTATGACCCAGCAATCCCACTATTAGGCTTAGATGCTGATGAAATCAAAAGTGAAAGAAGCACCTGTACCCCAATGTTCATTGCAGCTCTCTATACAATAGCTAGAACATGGAAGCAGCCTAGATGCCCATCGACGAATGAATGGATACAAAAGCTCTGGTACATATATCCAATGGAATACTACTCAGATGTAAAAAGAAATGCAGAAGAATTAGTCCTAATGAGGTGGTTGGATCTAGAACCTATCATTAAAAGTGAAGTAAATCAAAAAGAGAAAGACAAGTACAGTATACTAACATATACATGGAATCTAGTAAGAGGGTAATGCTAACACACACAGTGAACCGATGGAAAAACAGAGAATAGACATATGGATATTATGGGAAATGAACAGTGCATGGGAAGCATAGAGGGAGTAACATGGAAACCTATACCATCATATGTGACAAAGATAGCTACTGTCAGTGTACTACGGGAGTAGGAGTTCCTACAATGGCTTGGTGCAACAGCCTGGAGGGGTAGGATGAGAGTGGCTGAGAGTGGGGAGGGGACCAGGGATATGCATATGACTGATTGGGGAACATACATGTCTGTGAACAATAAAACTCTGTAAAAATTAAAAAAGAATCCTATGGATGTTAAAATAGAGTGAAATCAGCATACAAATCAAAATTGAAAAAGTCTATCTCTATATGGTAGCATAAAACAATTGGAAAATAAATATTAGGGACAGGAGGGTGAGTGTGGCTATAAAGGGATAGCACAAAGGACCCTTGTGGTGATGGAACAATTCTAGATCTTGACAAGAGTTTATTATTGGATAAATCAGCACATGAGATAAACCTGCATGGAACTATGCACGCACGCACGCATGCACACACACACACCTGTACAAGTGCATGTAAAATTGGTGATATCTTGAATAAGTTCTGTGGATTATACCAATGTCTCTTTCCTGGTTTTGATATTTTTGTGCTATCAGAATGCATGATGTCACTATTGGGGGGAGCTCTGAGAAGTATGCTCAGAATCATGCATTTATTTGAAAAGTCCTGTGAATTTATATTTCAAAATAAAAGCTATATATATGCTCACAAAAATCATAGTTTTCACAAATGAATTGTTCTTCTAGAATGTTTGTAAGCAGCTTTATTAATAGTAGCCAAAAATTGGAAACAATTTAAATATCCATTAGCAAGAGAATGGATAAAGGGACTATAGTATATTCATATAAAGGAATACTATTCAATAATGAAAAAAAATGAATTTCTGATACATGGAATAACATTAACAAATCATATAGATATTATGTTCAGGAAAAAGCTGCACTCAAATGTATCCTTAATATATGATGCATATGTAGTTCTGAAACAGGTTAGAAAAACAATGTAAAACAATGGTCTGTGGTTGAGTTTAGGTAAAGATCGGGGTGGTGGGATTGACTCAGAAGGGGCAAAAGGAAGCTCCCTCAGAATATAGAAATATTTTGTATCTTGTTAAAGAGTATGTTACACATATGTAAACTATATGCACACATTCAAAAATCATTATTAAGGTTAGTAATTTTTAACTATTGATGACGTATTTTAGACTTGAGTCAAAGAATAGATAATTTGAGCATAATGGAACCAGTGTTTTCACAGTAGAGAACAAAGGTACTAACATACAAAGGAGGGATATTAGGACATAAAAATCCAATTTTTTTTACTGTATATATATATATATATATATATATATATATATATATATATTTGTATATAAAACTCTATTACCTCTATGGGAGTGGAAGCAATTCTACTCCAATGAGCACAACTCGGACCCAGATATCACATTGTTCCAGAAAGTAAGGAAGTCCCCCAAGAATGATAGAGACAAATCAAAATGACACAGAAGCTAGCTGGAAGTGTTTTCCCTAGGCAAATCTAGAATGATTGGAAAATCAAAACTAATAATGAGGTTACTGTTTTTTAACCCATTGAATAAATTCAGAACCTATGAATAAATACTGATAAAATTAATCAATTATTTATTATGCCAGTGAGTGAGAAGGAAAAGTGCTTTCTTACAGTGGAATGCCATTAGAAAGAATAATTGAGTGAGGAAATTATCAATAAATGCTAAAATTACTAGGCAAAAGTTTGATGAAGAACAGGATATTTGCATAATTTCCACACGTCTCTCCACAAATCGTTAATTGTAAGTGAAAGATTAGTAAATTTATAGTGGAGAAACTTGGCATTCATTAAGTTAGCTAAGTGATCAAAGTTATTATCACCAATTATGGAGCATATCAACATCGTGTACCTCCTGATATGATGTGCTGAGAAAGGCGTTAACACCTCTGCAGTATTTGTGCCAAAATACATACCTTGAATACATTCATGAGGACACATCCAACACATCCCAATTTATGAATATTCTACAAAATAATTGTCCCATAGTGTTAGAAAATTTCAGGGTCAACAAAGGTAAAGAAATAATGTGAGGATGTTTTAGATGAAAGGATACATGACAAATTAATACAATGTTTGATCTTAATTGGATTCTGGATTAGGAAAAATAGATACAAATGTTCCTGCACTGGGACAATTGAGATAATATAATTACGGACAAGAATGTGTTTTCAGGAAAGACATATTAAAATGTTTAGGGATAAAGTGCTACAACATATCCATAGTGACACCAACTTACTCTCAAACAGTTAAAAATTTTTAAAAGTGTGTGTGTGTGTGTGTGTGTGTATGTGTGCACGCGCCTGTGTATCTGTGTGTAGGAAGAGCAAGAGCTTATAAACAGTGGATCTGGATAAAGAATATACAGAAATTCCTAATACTGTGTTCAATGCTTTTCTTTAAATGTGAAATTGTATAAGATAAACAGTTACAAAATCCAGTGTTTGCTTAGCTCTTCACGGGTCATTTTTTTAGGCATCAAACCTTTTGTACCAATAGTTTGCAAATGGAAGAATGAAGAGAGAGTATTAATAGACACGATTAGCTGGAAGTGTTTTCCCTAGGCAAATCTAGAATGATTGGAAAATCAAAACTAATAATGAGGTTACTGTTTTTTAACCCATTGAATAAATTCAGAACCTATGAATAAATACTGATAAAATTAATCAATTATTTATTATGCCAGTGAGTGAGAAGGAAAAGTGCTTTCTTACAGTGGAATGCCATTAGAAAGAATAATTGAGTGAGGAAATTATCAATAAATGCTAAAATTACTAGGCAAAAGTTTGATGAAGAACAGGATATTTGCATAATTTCCACACGTCTCTCCACAAATCGTTAATTGTAAGTGAAAGATTAGTAAATTTATAGTGGAGAAACTTGGCATTCATTAAGTTAGCTAAGTGATCAAAGTTATTATCACCAATTATGGAGCATATCAACATCGTGTACCTCCTGATATGATGTGCTGAGAAAGGCGTTAACACCTCTGCAGTATTTGTGCCAAAATACATACCTTGAATACATTCATGAGGACACATCCAACACATCCCAATTTATGAATATTCTACAAAATAATTGTCCCATAGTGTTAGAAAATTTCAGGGTCAACAAAGGTAAAGAAATAATGTGAGGATGTTTTAGATGAAAGGATACATGACAAATTAATACAATGTTTGATCTTAATTGGATTCTGGATTAGGAAAAATAGATACAAATGTTCCTGCACTGGGACAATTGAGATAATATAATTACGGACAAGAATGTGTTTTCAGGAAAGACATATTAAAATGTTTAGGGATAAAGTGCTACAACATATCCATAGTGACACCAACTTACTCTCAAACAGTTAAAAATTTTTAAAAGTGTGTGTGTGTGTGTGTGTGTGTGTGTGTGTATGTGTGCACGCGCCTGTGTATCTGTGTGTAGGAAGAGCAAGAGCTTATAAACAGTGGATCTGGATAAAGAATATACAGAAATTCCTAATACTGTGTTCAATGCTTTTCTTTAAATGTGAAATTGTATAAGATAAACAGTTACAAAATCCAGTGTTTGCTTAGCTCTTCACGGGTCATTTTTTTAGGCATCAAACCTTTTGTACCAATAGTTTGCAAATGGAAGAATGAAGAGAGAGTATTAATAGACACTGATTTCTCTCTGCCAGAAAAGCCCTAAGAGGCATTTTGATGTTTTTCCCTGGTACATACATAAAGAATTTGGCACTTAATAAGCACTTGAGGACATGCCAGCTATTGATATTATTACGGATCTTCAGCTACCAGATTTGTTTTCATCTCCTCTACAGTGGGCCTTAAATAAGTGCTCTTTGTCTCCAGGCTCCTCATTTATCTCCTGTGGAGAATTACATGGTCTTGTTAAGTAGTATTGTCTCAGAGTTCCTATTGGCAGAATAACAAACTGCCTCAAACATAGTGTTGGAAAACAATAAGCATTTTATGTTTCATCGACACTGGTGAATTAGCTATTAGGAAAGGATGCAGGAAAAGCAGCTTGTCTTTGTTGTAAAATATTCAGGACCTCAAGTGGGCACGCTGACTATGGCTTGACCCTGGGAACTGGAGTCATTTGAGTGCTATTTACTCATGTCCTGCAATGATGTGGAGGGCCTAGAGGATTAAGATGGTCAATGGGAGCACCTACATGTGGCTTGTCTGTGTGGCTTGGTTTCCTCCAAGACTGGAGGACTCTGGGTAGTCGGACTTTGTCTGTGGTGCCTCAGGAATCCATGCAGGTGTCTTCTGAGAACAAGGTGGAGGCTGCAGTGCCTTTGCTGCCCTCACCTCAAAAGTCAGGAACTCATGCAGCACCTCTTCTGCAACATTCTTTTGATTACAAGGGAGTCAAAAGCCCACCTAGATTCAAGGGAAGTGTGCATAGAACCCATCTCTCAATAGGAGGAGAAGCAAGTTTGTATTGTAGAAAAGCAAGTGGGATGGGAATTATTGTTGCAGTCATTTTGGGAAAATACAGTCTATTCCAAAAAGTCTTTCATTTCAAGAAACCACTCATCCTCCTTAGACCATTTGCCTTTCTCACCGTTTGCAACAATTTCTTTTTAAATTCTACTGAAAGATTCCAGAAAAGCTCTTGTACTCTAAAGACGTAATATACAATGTCAATGGTAACTATATCAATCCTTCAAAAATCAATCTCAAAAAATTTGGCAACAGAGAGTGACTAAAAGAATGTATATCTATTGAATGTATTATAGATGTATTCTTTTCCGTTGGAAATACATTCCCATTCTGTTGATATAAGAATCTCTGGGATGGGACTTGTGAATCTCATTTCACAGCCTTCGTAGCATAACTTGGGAGCTTATTAGAAATGCAGAATCTTAGGCTCCCTCCAGGGATCTACTGGATCAGAATCTGCATTTTAACAGGATCCATAGGAGATTGGTATGCACTTAATAGTTTGGGATGCTCTGGTTTAAGTATTCTGATAATCTTCCAGGTGTGGAAACCAATTTCTCTAAAAGAAGCACTTATAAGACTGTGGTTGACCAGGATCTTCTGCAGCAGAATCATTATAAACTCTAGAAGCTGAGGCTTTGGAATCTACCTTTTTAAAAGTTTCTTAGTTTTTAATTGAAGGATAATTGCTTTACAGAATTTTGTTGTTTACTGCCACACATCCACCTGAATTAGCCATAGGTACACAAATGTCCCCTCCCTCTTGAACTTCCTTCCCATCTCCCTCCCCATACCAACCCACCAGGTTGTTACAGGACCTGGGGGTACATGTGGCTTGTCTGTGTGGCTTGGTTTCCTCCAAGACTGGAGGACTCTGGGTAGTCGGACTTTGTCTGTGGTGCCTCAGGAATCCATGCAGGTGTCTTCTGAGAACAAGGTGGAGGCTGCAGTGCCTTTGCTGCCCTCACCTCAAAAGTCAGGAACTCATGCAGCACCTCTTCTGCAACATTCTTTTGATTACAAGGGAGTCAAAAGCCCACCTAGATTCAAGGGAAGTGTGCATAGAACCCATCTCTCAATAGGAGGAGAAGCAAGTTTGTATTGTAGAAAAGCAAGTGGGATGGGAATTATTGTTGCAGTCATTTTGGGAAAATACAGTCTATTCCAAAAAGTCTTTCATTTCAAGAAACCACTCATCCTCCTTAGACCATTTGCCTTTCTCACCGTTTGCAACAATTTCTTTTTAAATTCTACTGAAAGATTCCAGAAAAGCTCTTGTACTCTAAAGACGTAATATACAATGTCAATGGTAACTATATCAATCCTTCAAAAATCAATCTCAAAAAATTTGGCAACAGAGAGTGACTAAAAGAATGTATATCTATTGAATGTATTATAGATGTATTCTTTTCCGTTGGAAATACATTCCCATTCTGTTGATATAAGAATCTCTGGGATGGGACTTGTGAATCTCATTTCACAGCCTTCGTAGCATAACTTGGGAGCTTATTAGAAATGCAGAATCTTAGGCTCCCTCCAGGGATCTACTGGATCAGAATCTGCATTTTAACAGGATCCATAGGAGATTGGTATGCACTTAATAGTTTGGGATGCTCTGGTTTAAGTATTCTGATAATCTTCCAGGTGTGGAAACCAATTTCTCTAAAAGAAGCACTTATAAGACTGTGGTTGACCAGGATCTTCTGCAGCAGAATCATTATAAACTCTAGAAGCTGAGGCTTTGGAATCTACCTTTTTAAAAGTTTCTTAGTTTTTAATTGAAGGATAATTGCTTTACAGAATTTTGTTGTTTACTGCCACACATCCACCTGAATTAGCCATAGGTACACAAATGTCCCCTCCCTCTTGAACTTCCTTCCCATCTCCCTCCCCATACCAACCCACCAGGTTGTTACAGAGCCCCTGTTTGAGTTCCCTGAGTCATACAGCAAATTCCCTTTGATTAGCTGTTTCACATATAGTAATGTGAGTTTCCGTGCTACTTTCTCCATACATCTCACCCTCCTCTTCCTGTCCCACTCCATGTCCATCTGTTCTCTGTTTCTCCATTGCTGCCTTGCAAATAAATTCATCAGTACCATCTTTCTAGATTCCATATATATGCATTAGTATACGATATTTATCTTTCTCTTTCTGACTTACTTCACTCTGTATATAGGCTCTAGATTTGGACTGATTCAGATGCATTTCTTTTAATGGCTGAGTAATGTTCCATTGTATATATGTACCACAGCATCTTCATCCATTCATTTGCTGATGCACATCTAGGTTGCTTCCATGTTCTAGCTATTGCAAATAGTGCTGCAGTGAACAGTGGGGTACATGTGTCTCTTTCAGTTTTGGTTTCCTCAGGGTATATGCCTAGTAGTGGGATTTCTGGGTCATATGGTGGTTTTATCGCTAATATTTTAAGGAATCTCCATACTTTCTTCCATTGTGGCTGTATCAATTTACATTCCCACCAGCAGTGCAAGAAGGTTCCTTTTTCTTCACACCCTCTTCAGCATTTATTGTTTGTAGACTTTTGGATGAAGGCCTTTCTGACGGGTATGAGGTGATATCTCATTGTAGTTTTCATGTGCATTTTTCTAATACTGAGCAATGTTGAGCACCTTTTCATGTGTTTGTTGGCCATCTGTTTGCCTTCCTTGGAGAGATGTCTTTTTAGGTCTTTTTCCCATTTTTTTAAAAAATTTTTGCCCCTTTTATTGGTTTATTTATTTATTTATTTTCATCTGTCTTTATTCTTTGGCCTAGTGTGGGCCTCCCATCATAGTGGCCTCTTTACTTGCAGAGCACTGGCTCTGGGCACATGTGCTCCAGAGCGCTGACTCCTAATTGGACACACTGGTCTAGCCATTCCATGGCATGTGGCATCTTCCTAAACCAGGAGTCAAATTGGTGCCCTTTGCATTGCAAGGTGGACTCTTTACCCACTGGACCACCAGGCAATCCCTTTCTCCCAGTTTTTGATTGGGTTGTTTTTCTTCTATTGAGTTGTATGAACTGCTTGTATATTTTGGAAATTAATCCTTTGCCAGTTGTTTCATTTGCTATCATTTTCTCCCATTCTGAGGTTTATCTTTTCACCTTGTTTATGGTTTCCTTTGCTGTGCAAAAGCTTTTAAGTTTGATGAGGTCCCATTTGTTTATTTTTGTTTTTATTTCCATTACTCTAAGAGGTGGGTCATAGAAGATATCACTTTGATTTATCATCAGAGTGGTCTGTCATTGATTGATTTGTCATCAAATGTTCTGCCTAGGTTTTCCTGTAAGAGGTTTATAGTTTCTGGTCTTACATTTAGGTCTTTAATCCATTTTGAGTTTGTCTTTGCGTATGGTGTTAGGAAATGTTCCAACTTCATTCTTTTACATGTGGCTGTCCAGTTTTCCCCAACCCCACTTATTGAAGAGGCTGTCTTAGCCCCATTGTATATTCTTGCTTCCTTTGTCAAATTAAGGTACCCATAGATGTGTGAGTTTATCTCTGTGCTATCTTGTTCCATTGGTCTATATTTCTGTGTTTGTGTGTGTATGTGTGCACCAGTACCATACTGTCTTAATGAATGTTGCTTTATAGTATAGTCTGAAATTAGGAAGGTTAATTCCTCCAGCTCCTTTCTTCTTTCTCATGATTGCTTTGTTTATCTAAGGTCTTTTGTGTCTCCATATGAACTGTGCTATTTTTTGGCCTAGTTCTGTGAAATAAATGCCATTGGTAATTTGATAGGGATCGCATTGAATCTGTAGATGATATTTGGTAGCATGGTCATTTTCATGATATTGATTCTTCCAACCCAGGAACATGGCATATCTCTCCATATATTTATGTAATCTTTGATTTCTTTCATTAGTGTCTTATAATTTTCTGTGTCCAGTTTTTTGTCTCTTTAGGTATGTTTATTCTTAGATATTTTATTCTTTTTTGTTGCAATGGTGAATGTGATTGATTCCTTGATTACTCTTTCTGATATTTCTATTATTAGTATATAGGAATTTAAGTGATTTCTGTGTATTGACTTTGCATCCTGCAACTTTGCTAAACTCAATGATTAGCTCTAGTAATTTTCTGGTATTATCTTTAGGGTTTTCTATGTATAGTGTCATATCATCTGCAAACAGTGAGAGTTTTACTTCTTCTTTTCCAATCTGGAGTCCTTTTATTTCTCTTTTTTCTTCTCTAATTGTCATAGCTAAGGCTTACAAGACTATGTTGAATAATAGTGGTGAGAGTGGACACCCCTGTCTTGTTCCTGATCTTTGAGGGAATGCTTTCCATTTTTCACCATTGAGGATAACGTTCACTATGGGCTTCTCATAGATGGCTTTCACTATGTTGAGGTAGGTTCCTTCTAAACCCATTTTTTGAAGAGTTTTTATCATAAATGGGTGTTGAATTTTGTCGAAGGCTTTTTCTGCATCTATTGAGATTATCACATGATTTTTATCTTTCAGTTTGTTAATATGTTGTATCACATTAATTGATTTGTAAATGTTGAAAAATCCTTCCCTAGAATAAACTCAACTTGATTATCATGTATGAGCTTTTTAATGTGCTATTGAATTTGGTTTATTTTATTGAGGATTTTTGCATTTATGTTCATCAGTGATATTGGCTTGTGGGGAATCCTCATTTTATTAAAATTTCCTCCCAGACCCTGAGTGATTCTTACTCTAACTGAGGTTGGACAACCATTTCTCTTAAGCAGTGTTCTCAGCCTAGACATCACACCAGCAGCATTACTATCACCTGAAAACTTAGAAAGGCATATTCATTTTTTAAAAATTTTATTGTATAGTTGACTTACAGTGTTGTGTTAATTTCTACTATACAGCAAAGTGGCTCAGTCATACATAAATATATATATATTTCATAATCTTTTTTGTTTTGGTTTATCACTAGAAGTGAATATAATTCCCTGTTGTATACAGTAAGGCTTTTGTGTATCTTTCCATATATAATAGTTTGCATCTGCTATTATAAAACTCCCAGTCTTTCCCTCCCCCACCTCCCCATGGCAACCACCAGTCTGTTCTCTATGTCTGTGAGTCTGTTTCTTTTTGGTTGATATATGAACCATATTGATATGGTTCATTTGTGTCGTATTTTACATTCCATATATAAGTGATACCATATGATATTTGTCTTTCTCTGTCAGACTTACTTCACTTAGTATGATAATCTTTAGGGTCATCCATGTTTCTGCAAGTGTTATTAAGAAATGCACATTCTAGGCTGTGATTTGAGACCCAGTGGATATAGAACTCCAGGGGTAACGGCCAGCAATCTGTGTTTTAACAAACCCACTGGACGAATCTCATCAGAGAACCACAAATCCTAGGTAATGTATCCGGAAATGGCTAATACCAGCTTATTACTTTACCAGACCCTAGTTTGTGTTGCTGACACTAAAGAATTTCACTCATTGTTCATTACTTTAGCTAAAAATTATGAAAAAAAATTTTTTATCATGGGAACACCTTTTTTTTTAGTTTTTATTTTAATTTTTACATTTACAAAGTTGTGTTGTTTACAGATATGTATGATCCTAGATTAGTCCCCCCACATTTCCAGGCCATCACACAGAGCCCCTGCAGGATCACCTTTTCCCACAGTGCAGTGACAATAGCTGTTTTTTTCACACATGATAATATAGGTTTCATGCTACTTATGGGAGTGCTTTTATAGGAAAAGACATCTATTGTCATGTTTACATTTTGGCCAAGTACTTTAATTTTAATTTTAATTCCAGGTACAGTTCTGGTTTTTCCAATTTGTCAGATGCACTGCATGAATATTAAACAGCATACAATATTGGTGCATAACCCATTTTTGTTGTACCGTTTACCATTACAGATGAGTGACAAGTGTAGCCCTTTCAAATCATATGCAAGTGACTGGTAGCCCACCTGTATCAGTTGTCTACCAACTGTTTAGTTGTCACGGTATAACAGCATGTCTGACAGCCTGAATAGACCCAGTGTTAATGAAAAGGAACACCTGGGAAGAGCAGAGTCTCTGATGCTTACCCCATCAGCTGAAACAGCTGTGATCTACAGCCTGCCAAGAAAAGGTCAAAAAGGGTGTGCAAGCTTTGTGAAAAAGAAAGAAAAAAAAAAGAGAGAGAACTCACCTTTTGCTTCTCTAAGTAAACTGGTCCCACTGGATTATGTGAGAGAATGACTCATATAATAAGTAAAAAGGTGTCTTTTAGACACCAAGATGTGTCTCTGGAGAATAGGTTTAAAAAGAAATGCAGTGTTCTGTAGACATGAAATATATTTTTGCAGAGAGGAGATCCTGCCTCTGTGCCCACTGCATATACAGCTATGACATCATTGTAATATGTACCACCTTTCAACCACCTTTCAGAGTTTTATAGAATTGTCACTGTTCTTCATTACATTGTATAGATAGCCAGCTGTGAGGCTGCTGTATGGTTGATAGCTGGTATGGTACTCACAGTTCTGCATGGTGAGTATGTCTGTGATGAAATACATTATTTGGATTTGATAGAAAACTGAGTTGCAGCAGTGTGAGATGGTCTAGATACAGTTGTTAAGTCAAAATGAAATGGATAGTAAGATACCATTTTATGAAAATAGATATATGTGCCCTAAAGAAAGACTAGAAGGAAATATAGCCAGATGTGAGTAATAGTTATGTCTGGATGGTCAGATTATGTTCATTTAATCTCTCAATTTACCTGGTTTTCCAAGGTATGTATAGTAAAAACTGTGTGACTATGGTTACATTTACAATATAATTTTATAAGATGACTTAGTCTTGCTTAATGAAAAATGGTATACCTTTCACAACTGCTAAATGATATGTAGTGCCTTCTTTGGTATAGTGAGGTCATGGACCAGGAGCAGTGACAACACTTGGAATATTAGCAGTAGAAATGCACCCAAGTCTAACTTAATCAGAATCTTTAATTTTATGCAATTCCAAGGTGATGTCTATGCACAGAAATTTTGAAGAAGCATTGAGGTAGTGTGTTGGTCTCTTTAGCCCTAGGAAGGAGAATCATCCATGCTAAAATGTTAAGTTCCTATATCAGATATTGTATTCAGAGTCTCTGATGCTAAGGAAACAGCTGTGATCTACAGCCTGCCAAGAAAAGGTCAAAAAGGGTGTGCAAGCTTTGTGAAAAAGAAAGAAAAAAAAAAGAGAGAGAACTCACCTTTTGCTTCTCTAAGTAAACTGGTCCCACTGGATTATGTGAGAGAATGACTCATATAATAAGTAAAAAGGTGTCTTTTAGACACCAAGATGTGTCTCTGGAGAATAGGTTTAAAAAGAAATGCAGTGTTCTGTAGACATGAAATATATTTTTGCAGAGAGGAGATCCTGCCTCTGTGCCCACTGCATATACAGCTATGACATCATTGTAATATGTACCACCTTTCAACCACCTTTCAGAGTTTTATAGAATTGTCACTGTTCTTCATTACATTGTATAGATAGCCAGCTGTGAGGCTGCTGTATGGTTGATAGCTGGTATGGTACTCACAGTTCTGCATGGTGAGTATGTCTGTGATGAAATACATTATTTGGATTTGATAGAAAACTGAGTTGCAGCAGTGTGAGATGGTCTAGATACAGTTGTTAAGTCAAAATGAAATGGATAGTAAGATACCATTTTATGAAAATAGATATATGTGCCCTAAAGAAAGACTAGAAGGAAATATAGCCAGATGTGAGTAATAGTTATGTCTGGATGGTCAGATTATGTTCATTTAATCTCTCAATTTACCTGGTTTTCCAAGGTATGTATAGTAAAAACTGTGTGACTATGGTTACATTTACAATATAATTTTATAAGATGACTTAGTCTTGCTTAATGAAAAATGGTATACCTTTCACAACTGCTAAATGATATGTAGTGCCTTCTTTGGTATAGTGAGGTCATGGACCAGGAGCAGTGACAACACTTGGAATATTAGCAGTAGAAATGCACCCAAGTCTAACTTAATCAGAATCTTTAATTTTATGCAATTCCAAGGTGATGTCTATGCACAGAAATTTTGAAGAAGCATTGAGGTAGTGTGTTGGTCTCTTTAGCCCTAGGAAGGAGAATCATCCATGCTAAAATGTTAAGTTCCTATATCAGATATTGTATTCAGATAGACTCTACTGAAAGTATAATTTTGAAATTGAGTCAGTCTACTTAATTTAAATGTTACCTATACATAAGATGTTTGTGTGCATGCTAAATCGCTTTAGTCATGTCCAACTCTTTGCAACCCCATGGACTTTAGCCCAGCAGGGTCCTCTGTCCAGGGGATTCTCCAGGCAAGAATACTGGAGTGGGTTGTCATACCCTCCTCCAGGGAATCTTCCCGACCCAGGGATCGAACCCATGTCTTTTATGTCTCCTGCATTGGGAAGCAGGTTTGATACCACTAGTGCCACCTGGGAAGACCATAAGATGCATAGGTAAAGGAAATTAAAGAATCTAAAATAGGGAAAATGTATTAAGGAGGAAAAATGAGTCCAAATGCAGCTTATTTCTCATTTGGTTTTCTTTCTCACTGACATCACTTTGGATTGCAGTGGCCTAGCACCTGGAAATAAAGTTTACTGCCAACCAAAAGTAATGGTAAACTTATGTAAATGTCAAGAATTCCCACGGTGCCCTCCTTTCTGCAGTTTCAAGGAAAATAGCTTGTACAAAAGCTTGGATTGGAATTATTACAGCTGGTGGGTTTTCTAACACCACAGCTATTCAAGAATCATTTGTAATTGCTAATGTACTTATTACCAAAGTGTGAAGCACAGCAAGTCCAGAGTCTCATTTTTTTAATATGATTTATGCCTCTTTTCTTTCTTTTTTTATGCTCTTTCATAAGCCAAATGTAATGCATTTCATTTTTTCCCAAGTATTTCCTCAATATTTATTTAGTAAACACTTCAGAATCCAAATGTGTGATAGCAAAATTAAAACTTAATGCTTCGTAGGTACATTTTATAAGATGACTTAGTCTTGCTTAATGAAAAATGGTATACCTTTCACAACTGCTAAATGATATGTAGTGCCTTCTTTGGTATAGTGAGGTCATGGACCAGGAGCAGTGACAACACTTGGAATATTAGCAGTAGAAATGCACCCAAGTCTAACTTAATCAGAATCTTTAATTTTATGCAATTCCAAGGTGATGTCTATGCACAGAAATTTTGAAGAAGCATTGAGGTAGTGTGTTGGTCTCTTTAGCCCTAGGAAGGAGAATCATCCATGCTAAAATGTTAAGTTCCTATATCAGATATTGTATTCAGATAGACTCTACTGAAAGTATAATTTTGAAATTGAGTCAGTCTACTTAATTTAAATGTTACCTATACATAAGATGTTTGTGTGCATGCTAAATCGCTTTAGTCATGTCCAACTCTTTGCAACCCCATGGACTTTAGCCCAGCAGGGTCCTCTGTCCAGGGGATTCTCCAGGCAAGAATACTGGAGTGGGTTGTCATACCCTCCTCCAGGGAATCTTCCCGACCCAGGGATCGAACCCATGTCTTTTATGTCTCCTGCATTGGGAAGCAGGTTTGATACCACTAGTGCCACCTGGGAAGACCATAAGATGCATAGGTAAAGGAAATTAAAGAATCTAAAATAGGGAAAATGTATTAAGGAGGAAAAATGAGTCCAAATGCAGCTTATTTCTCATTTGGTTTTCTTTCTCACTGACATCACTTTGGATTGCAGTGGCCTAGCACCTGGAAATAAAGTTTACTGCCAACCAAAAGTAATGGTAAACTTATGTAAATGTCAAGAATTCCCACGGTGCCCTCCTTTCTGCAGTTTCAAGGAAAATAGCTTGTACAAAAGCTTGGATTGGAATTATTACAGCTGGTGGGTTTTCTAACACCACAGCTATTCAAGAATCATTTGTAATTGCTAATGTACTTATTACCAAAGTGTGAAGCACAGCAAGTCCAGAGTCTCATTTTTTTAATATGATTTATGCCTCTTTTCTTTCTTTTTTTATGCTCTTTCATAAGCCAAATGTAATGCATTTCATTTTTTCCCAAGTATTTCCTCAATATTTATTTAGTAAACACTTCAGAATCCAAATGTGTGATAGCATATATATGCAGCTTTAAAGATCCCCCTTTACAAATGCTTCAAGTAGGTACATAGGTTGTTGGAAAAGAAAAGTGCATTGCTACTTCTGAGTCTTTTTAGTAGATAGATACTTATACTGTTTCCTCTATCATGTCCCCTATTCTGTGTGTATGTTTTGTATGTTTGAGTAATGACAGAAGCAGAGGGAATGCAGTGTGATGTGTAGCCTAATATAGTGCTTCTCCAGTTTAATGTGCAAGTAAGCACCTGGGAATCATGTTAAAGTGCAGATCCTAAATATTTCTTTAGCAAAGCCTGAGAGGATAGAACCTAGACTTCTGCGGGAGGGCGGGGGCGGGCATGAAAAGACCAAAAAACAAAGAAACTCACAAACTGTAGCCCAGATAATTGATCTTGTATAAGTTACTTCAGTTCTATGATTACCTTATGTGTCGCTGATCCTGTTCATGATGCCCATTGTCTTGCTGTTCACACTGTTTGCACTGTTCGCTGGACCCAGGGTAGGCAAAGTGCGAGCTAAGAGACTGGAAGAAAAGCCGAGGAGCAGTAGAAACTGCAGACACATTTATTCTTTCCTGGCTGGCATGGCAGACACAGCACATCCTCTATGGCCGAAGCAGCAGCCATAGCAGCTGCCATACATAACCATAATGTAGCCATAAGGTAGCCATAACACAGCCTCATATAACATAACCATGATGTTGCTCCAGTGTAGCCCCAGTGCAGCAGCAGCCAGGGCTTTCATGGTAAAACTCATACAGGCATATCACACAAAGTAGATCGTGACCAAATGAGTACCTCGTGATGTGCATGAGCAGTGCTATAAGTGATCTCAACTGTTATATAACCACACAAACCACACAAAGTCATTGTTTACAGAAAATGGGGCAAGAGGGTGTGAAAGTATGGGATGAAAGAGCCTGACTAGTGTCAACTTGTTAATTTCCCCACACTTTAACTCTTGGATTTCATCATCTGTTAAATGGGGCTAAAAATTGTGAAGATTCAAAAACAAAGTAGCACTTGTAAATCACTGGACACGTGAGAGAAACACACTAAAAGATCTTCTTTCCCAAGTATTTCCTCAATATTTATTTAGTAAACACTTCAGAATCCAAATGTGTGATAGCATATATATGCAGCTTTAAAGATCCCCTTTACAAATGCTTCAAGTAGGTACATAGGTTGTTGGAAAAGAAAAGTGCATTGCTACTTCTGAGTCTTTTTAGTAGATAGATACTTATACTGTTTCCTCTATCATGTCCCCTATTCTGTGTGTATGTTTTGTATGTTTGAGTAATGACAGAAGCAGAGGGAATGCAGTGTGATGTGTAGCCTAATATAGTGCTTCTCCAGTTTAATGTGCAAGTAAGCACCTGGGAATCATGTTAAAGTGCAGATCCTAAATATTTCTTTAGCAAAGCCTGAGAGGATAGAACCTAGACTTCTGCGGGAGGGCGGGGGCGGGCATGAAAAGACCAAAAAACAAAGAAACTCACAAACTGTAGCCCAGATAATTGATCTTGTATAAGTTACTTCAGTTCTATGATTACCTTATGTGTCGCTGATCCTGTTCATGATGCCCATTGTCTTGCTGTTCACACTGTTTGCACTGTTCGCTGGACCCAGGGTAGGCAAAGTGCGAGCTAAGAGACTGGAAGAAAAGCCGAGGAGCAGTAGAAACTGCAGACACATTTATTCTTTCCTGGCTGGCATGGCAGACACAGCACATCCTCTATGGCCGAAGCAGCAGCCATAGCAGCTGCCATACATAACCATAATGTAGCCATAAGGTAGCCATAACACAGCCTCATATAACATAACCATGATGTTGCTCCAGTGTAGCCCCAGTGCAGCAGCAGCCAGGGCTTTCATGGTAAAACTCATACAGGCATATCACACAAAGTAGATCGTGACCAAATGAGTACCTCGTGATGTGCATGAGCAGTGCTATAAGTGATCTCAACTGTTATATAACCACACAAACCACACAAAGTCATTGTTTACAGAAAATGGGGCAAGAGGGTGTGAAAGTATGGGATGAAAGAGCCTGACTAGTGTCAACTTGTTAATTTCCCCACACTTTAACTCTTGGATTTCATCATCTGTTAAATGGGGCTAAAAATTGTGAAGATTCAAAAACAAAGTAGCACTTGTAAATCACTGGACACGTGAGAGAAACACACTAAATAGTAGTCATTGTGTTATTGCCATTAGATGAATGGTCTGGCATTTCCATCGATTGCAGGAAAAAGTGCCAAATGACACCTAACGTATGCCATGATGTGAAATCTCAAGCTTGCTTATTCTTTTCTGTGCCTTTACCTGTAAGAATTGCCCCCTGGGATATGAACTGATAGAAAAGAAAAATGGGACACTAATATCATTTCATCATTTCCAACTTCAGTCCAGAGTCTAGATTGCATCACTGTCAGTTTCGGATATCACTTTTTGAGGGACCTTAGATCCTGGACCAGGGATCGATCAAACCCATGCCTCTTGCAGGTGGAAGTGCAGAGTCCTAACCACTGGACTGTCAGGGAAGTCACTTGGATATCACTTTTGTTTTCCCTTAACAATGAAGAGTAGTGTTGAGCTGTACCCCACAAGCCTACAAGACTGGAGTCATTAAGAGACATCGGTGGTTTAATGGATTGGGGAGCTTACATGTCTGAAGCCAGGTCCTGAAGAGACACACCACCCTGTGTGGTGGATGCTGGGCAGGACATGGTGGCAGTCATTGCTCTGGGCAAGAAGGGGAGACTACCATTTGTAGCAGAGTTGAAGTCTAGTGGGCTTATTAGTTACCAGGGAAACCAGTAGAGGCGCACTCCCCTCATCACCTCTTTGATAAAACAGGGGCCTGGGACAAGTCTGGAAGAAGGCCAATACTGTGAGTAGGGTGTAGGTGAAATAGGCACTGGTGGGAAAGGACTGTACAGAGAGCAATAGAATGGCCATCTTGAGGGATGACCATGCAAGTAGCACCTAACATTTTGGACTTCATAAAGTTGTTTTCTTGGTTATAACCTCACATCATTTTGGTCTTTGTTTGTTTGTTTTGTAGACCACACAAACCACACAAAGTCATTGTTTACAGAAAATGGGGCAAGAGGGTGTGAAAGTATGGGATGAAAGAGCCTGACTAGTGTCAACTTGTTAATTTCCCCACACTTTAACTCTTGGATTTCATCATCTGTTAAATGGGGCTAAAAATTGTGAAGATTCAAAAACAAAGTAGCACTTGTAAATCACTGGACACGTGAGAGAAACACACTAAATAGTAGTCATTGTGTTATTGCCATTAGATGAATGGTCTGGCATTTCCATCGATTGCAGGAAAAAGTGCCAAATGACACCTAACGTATGCCATGATGTGAAATCTCAAGCTTGCTTATTCTTTTCTGTGCCTTTACCTGTAAGAATTGCCCCCTGGGATATGAACTGATAGAAAAGAAAAATGGGACACTAATATCATTTCATCATTTCCAACTTCAGTCCAGAGTCTAGATTGCATCACTGTCAGTTTCGGATATCACTTTTTGAGGGACCTTAGATCCTGGACCAGGGATCGATCAAACCCATGCCTCTTGCAGGTGGAAGTGCAGAGTCCTAACCACTGGACTGTCAGGGAAGTCACTTGGATATCACTTTTGTTTTCCCTTAACAATGAAGAGTAGTGTTGAGCTGTACCCCACAAGCCTACAAGACTGGAGTCATTAAGAGACATCGGTGGTTTAATGGATTGGGGAGCTTACATGTCTGAAGCCAGGTCCTGAAGAGACACACCACCCTGTGTGGTGGATGCTGGGCAGGACATGGTGGCAGTCATTGCTCTGGGCAAGAAGGGGAGACTACCATTTGTAGCAGAGTTGAAGTCTAGTGGGCTTATTAGTTACCAGGGAAACCAGTAGAGGCGCACTCCCCTCATCACCTCTTTGATAAAACAGGGGCCTGGGACAAGTCTGGAAGAAGGCCAATACTGTGAGTAGGGTGTAGGTGAAATAGGCACTGGTGGGAAAGGACTGTACAGAGAGCAATAGAATGGCCATCTTGAGGGATGACCATGCAAGTAGCACCTAACATTTTGGACTTCATAAAGTTGTTTTCTTGGTTATAACCTCACATCATTTTGGTCTTTGTTTGTTTGTTTTGTAGTTGATCTTTTTGTTTCTTCATTTTGGATAGGAATTGGAATTTTCCCTCAGGCTAAGTTACCTTAAGCTTCCTTGCAATTTCAGAGTCAATCCAGTTCTAACTCAGGTTAATCCTATGACAGTCCTTGGATTTACCCTAGTCCTTAGAGACAGAACCAGATTGTTTTAGACCTGTCAGTAAAAGTATTGGAATAAGTTTGAATAGATTTATTAGGCCAATATTTCAGCCTCTGGTTGCACTTAGAGATCCCCACACAAAATTCCCTGCACATCAGAAAATGTGTTCCCTCATGCATCCTGTTTGTATTATACTAGAATGGCACACTCAGTAGACAGGAAGGGTAAGAAAGGGAATTCCAGCCTGTATATTGGTGGTTTGTTTCGCAGGAGTCCTATTTCCTTCAATAGATTTTATACAATACAGGGTTAGTGAATAGGTACGCTTCACACATGGAAATATTCTAAGTTAAAACTGTACCTGATTTTCTTAAAGTTGAAGGCCTGATTTCTACTTTGACAGCTAACCTTCAGTGAGTTGTTCTGAAATCTCATCAGTTGGGTAGTTTTATCTACTTAAGTCAGAGGATGGCTGGCTGTATTGGGATGGGTGAACTGGTTTTTATCTTTTTTTTTTTCTTTTTACATTTTGTTGAAGTGTGGTTGATTTACAAAGTTGTGTTAATGTGTGCTGTACAGTAAAATGAGTCAGTTATATGCACATAAGTTGGATTGCTGAATCATAGGGTAACTCTATTTTTAGTTTTTTGAGGAACTTTCATACTATTTTCAAGAGTGGCTCTATCAGGTTATACTTCCACCAACAGTGCAAGAGGGTTCCCTGATAAACTATTTGAATGAAAACCTAAGAAGTAGCTTATCAGAAGGGCCAAGATCTAGGGACTGATATTGTGTGAAAGTTCTCATAATAAATCTCTTCCTTTAACTTGAAAGCATCTATTCATTATTTACCAAATATTAACTGACCATCTCTTCTGTGTCAGCAACCTAATAGGCCTGAAGATGGTGAACCTAAACAGACAGATCTCTCTCTTCAAGGTCCTCATGGTTGAGCATGAGAGACAGACATTAATATAATAACCACATGCAGAACTATCTGTTAACCTAACTTTTCCAAAGAAAAAGAAGAAGTGCTATGAGAATAACATAGCATGTGTCCTTTGTGTGTTTTGTGTATTCTCTACTGTACCTAGACACCAGTCAGTTGTTACTGTAGGCCTCAGTGAGGTGACCCTCAGTTGGCTGCTTCTTTATTTGGGTCCTCACAACAGTCAAACCAAGTCATGCTTAATTTATGATGCATACTGTATGTCGGTGTAATTAGCCATTTACACATCTGTCTCCCCAAGTGGAATGCAAGCACCTGGAGGTACACATTCTTCCCAGCCTGGTATTCCTGACCCAGTGCTTGGGTTCAATCAGTGGTAGCTGGAGCACTAAATAAATCTCATTTCAATATAGGGCAGCTTAAAATTATATCCTGAGCCCTCATTTTTCAATAATAGTGAAGAACACAAGACCTTTTTACCTCAATTATGTTCTCAATTTCCTGCATATCGGATGGTATGGTTTCACTATAGAATGAAACTTCATTAAGTTTCATTCTTTTTCACTCTATGCTCAATTTCAAAGTATGCATTTGAAGCTCAATTAGAGATCTATACATCAAAAAATATTTAAAGATATCATTTAGAAAATCAGCAACTTTACATTAGAGAATCAAGTTCACTTAATTATTGGTTTGGGAGCAAAACTTTAAAATGCCAAATAAATCCTGAGTGTCTTCTGTGGATATATTGGGCAGATTGTGATGTTGCTAAACCTGACAGGGACTTTGCTGATGGGCTTAAAAAATGTACACCATGATTATCGTTCTTTTTTGGGGGGAGGGGGTTAATTGCTTTTAATAGACATTCAGTTCACTGCTTCATCAGCCCTTTAGCTTCTCAGTTTTACCAGTAACACTTCTCCTGCTAGAACTCTTTCCAGAGGCTGAAATATGTCTTCATACATCCAGTATATTTAACTTATACCCCAGGATGAGATTGGGATATTACAGAAGCAGGACTGTGAAAAGAATTTAGAAAGGTAAGTTTTTTCTGGTTGGGCTGCCATAATAAATATGAATAACTCAGTGGACGATTATACTGCAATAAGTATGCTAAAAGATAACTCTGAGTCAGACAGTGACACAGGCTGTGAGACTCTTGACCCTCACGATGGAGGCCTCAATTCATTAGCCAACTTGAGTTGGGTCAAGGAAAGAATAGACTCCCACAAAAGTAAAGGTCTTAATGAGCTGTTAATTGTTTACATGCAACGGAAGCTGCCTGATGATATTTCTCTTAATTTTACTAATGTATTCCTGGCCCTGCTGCTCTGATGGCCTCAGGCAAACTCTATCATAAAAATGCAGGTGTGCTTAGCAGGTATAATAAAAGTATAATAAAAGTGCAGATGTGCATAGCAGGTTTGTCAGTTGATATGCTCATATCAGCTTAAAAGAACTTCACATTTCTATAAATTAAGAAATGAATCACTGCTGCACTGATTCTTTGATTGCCCTCTCTTCATCATTTTCTCTGCAGGCCCAGACTGACTAGGCTATTTTACGGGAGCTGGAGATGACTCATTACTCTGCATTACTTTGTCTCACAGATGGCATCATTTTATCTTATGCACAAAGAGACTGACAAGTGACATTGTTGCATTGATTTTATTGTATTAGGCTGTGGAAAGCACTGTATGTGATGATTGTATAATGTGAGACTGGAGTTTGCATTTGGGACTTGGGGCTCTGGTAGGATAGAGGGAGATAAAAAGGGAGATTTTTCAGAAGGACATATAGAGGGTGAAAATGGAGAAGTGTTAAGAGATAAGCAAAATAGTATTTTCTATACTGAAGACCCATAGATGGTTCTTGGACTGATCCAGTCATTTGCCACTGAAAGGGGATTTTTAAACTGTGCTAAAACTGTAAACACAAAACTTTTCAATTCTTGCTCATAGTTACAGACTTTCTGGCAATTTTCATTAACTTAGGAACCTAGGAATGCTGTAGGAATGAGCTAAAGATTGACTTCTTGCCAATGCTGAAATAATAGGACAACAGTTTCCACCATTAAATCAAATATGAGATAAAAGTCTCTAAAATGTGTATGTGTGTGAATGTGGTTGTGTGAATGTGTGCATGTGCATGCATGTGTGTATGTATTTGTACACTCTCTTTCATGGTGGTCCCTGATTGCATGTGTGGAAGACGTGGGAATATGTGGAAATTCAGAAGAAATACAAGTTTTATCTGATCAGGTAGGAGGAGTCAAAAGTAATTTGTACTTTTTTCTGACATATTCAGGGGGAAAAACTGTCAACTGGGTAGAATCTTCTATTTCTTCTATCAGAAAGCTATATTTTTTGTTATAGGTACCTGCCATTGTGCAAATGGAATTGTCAAAGCTTGCTGCTATACAAAAGGGACTCAGTACACTCAGCAAAGCATGAAGATACCAGTATAATTTACTGTCATAGCCAATAACAAAGTGCTCTTTTAAGAAACAATGCCACCTGTTAAAACTCAAGTTTTTCCAGATCAGAGCCTGAAATGTTTTCTTGCTAATGCATAAGGTATTAATTTTACTCTGTCACAAGATATATCCATTTATTTTTGGATACAAGAAATATCCTATTATTTTCTAAAGAAAATTAATTTTGACATGAAGTTCCTTTTATGGGGACCATGGAATGATCTAATATCACTCATCGGATCTCCCTTCCCACCTCCCCAAGGTTATGGGAAGGCTTTGGAGGGTTATTCAGTCCAGAGTTTGAGAAAGTCTCTGGGCTTCCAAGGTGGCTCAGTGGTAAAGAATCCAGCTGTCAGTGCAGGAGACTAAGAAGATGTGGGTTCGATCCCTGGGTTGGGAAGATCCCCTGGAGAAGGACACGGGAACCCACTCCAGTATTCTTGCCTGGAGAATCCCATGGACAGAGGAGCCTGGTAGGCTACAGTCCACAGAGTGGCAAAGAGCATTCACGCATGCACGAACTCAGTGTCTTGGTCCACCCAGGTTCCAAGCCTTTGTTTTCCACTGGAAGGAGGGAGAGGTGGTACCACTTCTTCTCTGACTGGGACACTGGGTTTGGAACTGGAATGGAAGAACTAGTGTATTCGTCCTCTTGATGGAACTCACCTGAGGTTCAGTCTCTTCCTGTCAACTCTTAGGGCTTAAAAGCATATGTCCCAGCTCTTTGGGGACCACAAAAAAGCATAGTTACTTTCCAGTCTTAGAGACTCTCTCACAGATGCAGAGTCGGCTATTTTGACTGCCTATCTCTGCAAGCACTTCTAATCCATCGTGTCTTTTTTTTTGGGATGATTTTTGCATAACCCCTTCCCAGTGAGACACAAGTTTGCTACTCTCTCCAGTGGAAGAGTAGGACAGGAAATGTGGAAATCAGTCTGTTTCATTTAGATTACCTTATCCTGATATCAGTAGTTTCATGAACTCAAGAACAGTGGCTCCTATCACTGCAAAGTGAAAAATTGTTCATGTAGTTTTGTCTAGTGTTGATTAATACATTGTGAGGACAGAGAGGCAGACAGTGTCTCAGACAAAAAGCTCTTTGAGACTAATATTCCCAAGACATGGCTCCATTATGTCACTCCCTTCCTTTAAAAAGTTAGTGTTCTACTGAAACAGAGTCACACAAAGAATTGACTTGCTGTTGTCAAAGGGAAAGGGTGTGGGGAAGGGACTGGGAGTTTGGGATTAGTCGATACAAGCTATTGTATACAGATTCCCTGGTGGCTCAGCAGGTAAAGAGTCCACCATGCAGGAAACACAGGAGTTGAGGGTGTGATCCCTGGGTCAGGAAGATCCCCTGGAAGAAGAAATGGCAACTCATTCCAGTATTCTTGGCTGGAGAATCCCATGGACAGAGTAGCCTGGCAGTCTACAGTCCATGGGGTCGAAAAAGAGTTGGACATGACTTAGCGACTAAACAACAGCTGTATAACACAGGTAACTATATTCAGTATACTGTGTTAAGCCGTAATGGAAAAGAACATGCAAATTGTGTGTGTGTGTGTGTGTGTGTGTGTGTGTATGGGCTTTCCTGGTGTGGCTTAGTGGTAAAGAATCTGCCTGCCAATGCAGGAGATGTGGGCTCACTCCCTAGATTGGGAAGATCCCCTGGAGAAGGAAATGGCAACCCACTCCAGTATTCTTACCTGAAAAATCCCATGGGCAGAAGAGCTTGGTGGGCTACAGTCCATGGGGCTGCAAAGAGTCGAACATGTCTTAGTGACTAAACAACAGCAGCAATATACACACACACACAGACACACACACACACACATATATACATTGTATAACTGAAACACTTTTCTCTGCAGTAGAAATTAATACAACATTGTGAATCAACTAACTTCAAAAAAGTCAATCTTTAAAAACTGAATGTTTCTCATTGACTTATCAAAATGAAACTTCTCTCACCTCTTCAACAGTCTCAACTTACCTTTTCAGTTTTACCTCCTGTCCATACTCCATACTCAGGCAAGATGGAGCCTGTTATCTGAACATTCTGATATCTGATCAGTATCACCTTCAGGCCTTTGTTCTTGCTCTTTTGGCTCAAATGCCCTCCCTTTATATCTGCCTTTTGAGATCCTACTTATTACTCAAAGTTCAGATGCAATTTCCTTCAGGGATTCTTCTTGATTCCTTTGATTTGATTTTCTTTCTTTCTTCTTGGAACCTCAGAACATTTCGTTTGTCCTTTTCTTTTTATAATTCTCATATTCTTACACTGTAGACTGTAGCTGGTTGTATTTTTTGCTCTAGCTTTTCATCTAGATTGCACATTTTCTGATGGCAGAGGCACTGTGACCAAGGACTGACTGATTTTTTAGCATAGGGCCTTGAGAGGCTACACATTTCAACAGTTAATTTTGAAATTAGTTGATTCTATCCTAAGCTATTTTTAGGTCAGATATTCTTTTCTCTTTCTTCTCAGAGTGCCTCCAGTTGTTTGGGGCTCTGTTTGTTTTTATATATGTGAATTTTTCCAACATTTTTTACACCTTGGCCTCCTGCAGAGTAAACACATATCAAGCTGTCTGTTCCTGGTTGTTCTTGTTTGAGCTTTCCTTGTAGTTTCTGTTCTGATTTATTATTGACAAACCATTTCTTTGTCCCTTTTGCTGTATTTCTCTTGGATGTCATTCAGTTGTATTGGATCGGAAGAGATAACACTAGACTCCATATTTATCTTGTTGTTTGGTCGCTAAGTCATGTCTCCGTGGACTGTAGCCTGGCAGGCTCCTTTGTCCATAGAATTTCCCAGGCTAGAATACTGGAGCATGTTGTCATTTCCTTCTCTAGGAGATCTGTCCGACCCAGGGGTCAAACCCATGTCTCCTGCATTACAGGTGGATTCTTTACTGTCTGAGTGGGCACCACAATAATAATTCTAAGACAAACAAGCAAACAAAATAACATGGTATCTTTTTATTTAAAAGGGAAGGGTCTTTTCCAAACTTTTTTTTAAAAGGAAAACTAAATTAATTCCTGTCATAGAAACCTCTTCAACAGTCTCACCTTACCTTTTCAGTGTTACCTCCTGTCCATACTCCATACTCAGGCAAGATCGGGCCTGTTATCTGAACATCCTGATATCTGATCAGTATCACCTTCAGGCCTTTGTTGTTGCTCTTTTGGCTCAAATGGCCGCCCTTTATATCTGCCTTTTGAGATCCTACTTATTACTCAAAGTTCAGATGCAATTTCCTTCAGGGATTCTTCTTGATTCCTTTGATTTGATTTTCTTTCTTTCTTCTTGGAACCTCAGAACATTTCGTTTGTCCTTTTCTTTTTATAATTCTCATATTCTTACACTGTAGACTGTAGCTGGTTGTATTTTTTGCTCTAGCTTTTCATCTAGATTGCACATTTTCTGATGGCAGAGGCACTGTGACCAAGGACTGACTGATTTTTTAGCATAGGGCCTTGAGAGGCTACACATTTCAACAGTTAATTTTGAAATTAGTTGATTCTATCCTAAGCTATTTTTAGGTCAGATATTCTTTTCTCTTTCTTCTCAGAGTGCCTCCGGTTGTTTGGGGCTCTGTTTGTTTTTATATATGTGAATTTTTCCAACATTTTTTACACCTTGGCCTCCTGCAGAGTAAACACATATCAAGCTGTCTGTTCCTGGTTGTTCTTGTTTGAGCTTTCCTTGTAGTTTCTGTTCTGATTTATTATTGACAAACCATTTCTTTGTCCCTTTTGCTGTATTTCTCTTGGATGTCATTCAGTTGTATTGGATCGGAAGAGATAACACTAGACTCCATATTTATCTTGTTGTTTGGTCGCTAAGTCATGTCTCCGTGGACTGTAGCCTGGCAGGCTCCTTTGTCCATAGAATTTCCCAGGCTAGAATACTGGAGCATGTTGTCATTTCCTTCTCTAGGAGATCTGTCCGACCCAGGGGTCAAACCCATGTCTCCTGCATTACAGGTGGATTCTTTACTGTCTGAGTGGGCACCACAATAATAATTCTAAGACAAACAAGCAAACAAAATAACATGGTATCTTTTTATTTAAAAAGGGGAAGGGGGTCTTTTCCAAACTTGAAAGATCTTTATTTGTACATTTTAAAATGCTGGTTACTCTATTTTTCACATTATTCTCTTCCATCTTGCAAAATCCCATAAATCCTTCATGACCCAGGTCAAGTTACCTTTTTAGTAAAGTTAGTTCCATCTGGTGTGTACCAGTACTCTACCTTCTATTAATACCAAATACAACAAGCATCACATTTTACTGTCCCTTTAAAAAACTTTTTTTTTTTTTTAAAGTTTTGTTTTATTCATGTATAGATAGTTTACAATGTTGTGTTAATTTCTGCTGTACTGCAGAGTGATTCAGTTATATGTATCTTATCATGAATTCTTTTTTATTATGGTTTATCACAGGATTTGAATATAATTCCCTGTACTATACAGTAGGACTTTGGTATTTATCCATTCTATATATTATAATTTGCACCTGCTGATCCCCAACCCCAACTCCCCATCTCTCCTTTACCCTCCTCCTGCTTGGCAACCACCAGCCTTATTCTGTAAGCCTGTGAGGATATTTCATAGATAATTTTTTTTTTTTTTTCTGGCAACTTCTATTGGTCTTTCATTTATTTCTTTGTTCTTTGGCCTGCGTGGGCCACCCATCACAGTGGCCTCTCTAACTGCAGAGCACCGGCTCTGGGCGCATGCTCTCCAGAGCTCCGGCTTGGTAATTGGATACATCGGTCTTGCTGCTCCGCGGCACGTGGGATCGTCCCAGGCCAGGGATTGAACCAACGCCCCTTGCACTGCAAGGTGCTGTCTTTACCCACTGGACCACCAGGGAAACCCAGATAAGTTCATTTGTGTTGTATTTTAGATTCCACATATAAGTGGTACCATATGGTATTTTTCTTTTTCTTCACTTAGTATGACTAGTCTATGCCTGGCAGGCTCCTTTGTCCATAGAATTTCCCAGGCTAGAATACTGGAGCATGTTGTCATTTCCTTCTCTAGGAGATCTGTCCGACCCAGGGGTCAAACCCATGTCTCCTGCATTACAGGTGGATTCTTTACTGTCTGAGTGGGCACCACAATAATAATTCTAAGACAAACAAGCAAACAAAATAACATGGTATCTTTTTATTTAAAAAGGGGAAGGGGGTCTTTTCCAAACTTGAAAGATCTTTATTTGTACATTTTAAAATGCTGGTTACTCTATTTTTCACATTATTCTCTTCCATCTTGCAAAATCCCATAAATCCTTCATGACCCAGGTCAAGTTACCTTTTTAGTAAAGTTAGTTCCATCTGGTGTGTACCAGTACTCTACCTTCTATTAATACCAAATACAACAAGCATCACATTTTACTGTCCCTTTAAAAAACTTTTTTTTTTTTTTAAAGTTTTGTTTTATTCATGTATAGATAGTTTACAATGTTGTGTTAATTTCTGCTGTACTGCAGAGTGATTCAGTTATATGTATCTTATCATGAATTCTTTTTTATTATGGTTTATCACAGGATTTGAATATAATTCCCTGTACTATACAGTAGGACTTTGGTATTTATCCATTCTATATATTATAATTTGCACCTGCTGATCCCCAACCCCAACTCCCCATCTCTCCTTTACCCTCCTCCTGCTTGGCAACCACCAGCCTTATTCTGTAAGCCTGTGAGGATATTTCATAGATAATTTTTTTTTTTTTTTCTGGCAACTTCTATTGGTCTTTCATTTATTTCTTTGTTCTTTGGCCTGCGTGGGCCACCCATCACAGTGGCCTCTCTAACTGCAGAGCACCGGCTCTGGGCGCATGCTCTCCAGAGCTCCGGCTTGGTAATTGGATACATCGGTCTTGCTGCTCCGCGGCACGTGGGATCGTCCCAGGCCAGGGATTGAACCAACGCCCCTTGCACTGCAAGGTGCTGTCTTTACCCACTGGACCACCAGGGAAACCCAGATAAGTTCATTTGTGTTGTATTTTAGATTCCACATATAAGTGGTACCATATGGTATTTTTCTTTTTCTTCACTTAGTATGGTTATCTCTAGGTCTATCCATGTTGCTGCAAATACTGTTGTAATGAATTATTTTATGAATATTATTTAAACACAGACATTGTTGTTAGACTATGATTCCATAAGGTAACATTTCCCTTTGTCAGTTAAAATCCCAAGCGCTTGCCATTGAGTAGACTGTTCATAACAGTCTGTTGCATAGGATGTACAAATATTTCTTTTATTTGTTTACTAACTTTTCTTTCCTATTCAGTGGTTATCTTCATTTTTGTTGTATGCCTAGCACCTAGTTCAGCACCTAAAACATAGAGAATACTTACCAAGTGTTTGATAAAAAACACATTAGTGAATTATAGGATCTGTATATCAGGGCTACAATATTTCCTTCACCACAGACTCTTCTCTTCAAATGCATGGTTTGATCCAACTCTTTTTTTTTTTTCTCTAATTAATCAGAAGGGGAAAATACCTTTATTGATATTGTTAGATATAGACAACTTAAATAACCAAGATAGTTTTTATATTAACAGACATTTTCAGTAAGTTTTCTGACAGGAAAATCATAGATTACCAAAATTGAAAAGCAGACAAACAAAGAAACAGAAAAACTTGCTTCACTGCCAGATGTTTTTAAACAAAAGCATTTATTTCAGTGGTTCCAGGGCAGCAAATTATGGCATTCAGGTACCATTTCAACACTTAAAATAATTCAGATTTTTTTTTTAATTTTTTATTTATTTATTTATTTATTTATCTATTTATTTATTTTTGTACATGTATGTTCCCAGATCATTCATATGCATATCCCTTGACCCTCCCCCAACCCAGATCCCCCCCTCCCATCCCTCCAGACCATCGCTCCAAGTGGTTGTAGGTACTCCTATTCCCCTAGCACAATGACAATAGCTATCTTTTCTACACATGACAGTATAGGTTTCCATGTTACTCCCTCCCACTGTTCGGTCTCCACAATGTCTTTATGTCTAGTCTCTGTTTTTTCGTGAGTTCACTGTGTGTGTTATCATGACCATCTTACTAGATCCCATATATATGAGTTAGTATACTATACTTGTCTTTCTCTTTTTGACTTACTTCACTTTTTATGATAGGTTCTAGAGCCAGCCACCTCATTAGGACTGAGTCTTCTGCATTTCTTTTAACAGCTGAGTAGTATTCCATTCTATATATGTACCAGAGCTTCTGGATCCATTCATTTGTCGATGGACATCTAGGTTGCTTCCATGTTCTGGCTATTGTATAGAGAGCTGCAATGAACATTGGGGTACAGGTGCCTCTTTCAGTTTTGATGTCATCAGGATATAGGCGTAATAGTGGGATTGCTGGGTCATAGGGTGCTTCTATTTTTAGTTTTTAAAGGAATCTCCATATTGTCTTCCATAGAGGTTGTATTAATTTACATTCCCACCAGCAATGCAAGAGGGTTCCCTTTTCTCCACACCCTCTCCAGCATTTGTTGTCTGTCGATTTGTTGATGATGGCCATTCTGACAGGTGTGAGGTGGTATCTCATTGTGGTTTTAATTTGCATTTCTCTGATAATAAGCGAGATTGAGCATCGTTTCATGTGCTTTTGGGCCATCTGTATGTCCTCTTTGGAGAGGCGTCTCTTTAGATCTTTTTCCCATTTTTTGATTGGGCTGCTCATTTTCCCTGTGCTGAGTTGTCTGAGTTGCTTGTAGATTTTGGAGATTAAGGCGTTTTTGTCTTTGACTTCACTGCCAGATGTTTTTAAACAAAAGCATTTATTTCAGTGGTTCCAGGGCAGCAAATTATGGCATTCAGGTACCATTTCAACACTTAAAATAATTCAGATTTTTTTTTTAATTTTTTATTTATTTATTTATTTATTTATCTATTTATTTATTTTTGTACATGTATGTTCCCAGATCATTCATATGCATATCCCTTGACCCTCCCCCAACCCAGATCCCCCCCTCCCATCCCTCCAGACCATCGCTCCAAGTGGTTGTAGGTACTCCTATTCCCCTAGCACAATGACAATAGCTATCTTTTCTACACATGACAGTATAGGTTTCCATGTTACTCCCTCCCACTGTTCGGTCTCCACAATGTCTTTATGTCTAGTCTCTGTTTTTTCGTGAGTTCACTGTGTGTGTTATCATGACCATCTTACTAGATCCCATATATATGAGTTAGTATACTATACTTGTCTTTCTCTTTTTGACTTACTTCACTTTTTATGATAGGTTCTAGAGCCAGCCACCTCATTAGGACTGAGTCTTCTGCATTTCTTTTAACAGCTGAGTAGTATTCCATTCTATATATGTACCAGAGCTTCTGGATCCATTCATTTGTCGATGGACATCTAGGTTGCTTCCATGTTCTGGCTATTGTATAGAGAGCTGCAATGAACATTGGGGTACAGGTGCCTCTTTCAGTTTTGATGTCATCAGGATATAGGCGTAATAGTGGGATTGCTGGGTCATAGGGTGCTTCTATTTTTAGTTTTTAAAGGAATCTCCATATTGTCTTCCATAGAGGTTGTATTAATTTACATTCCCACCAGCAATGCAAGAGGGTTCCCTTTTCTCCACACCCTCTCCAGCATTTGTTGTCTGTCGATTTGTTGATGATGGCCATTCTGACAGGTGTGAGGTGGTATCTCATTGTGGTTTTAATTTGCATTTCTCTGATAATAAGCGAGATTGAGCATCGTTTCATGTGCTTTTGGGCCATCTGTATGTCCTCTTTGGAGAGGCGTCTCTTTAGATCTTTTTCCCATTTTTTGATTGGGCTGCTCATTTTCCCTGTGCTGAGTTGTCTGAGTTGCTTGTAGATTTTGGAGATTAATTCTTTGTCTGTTGTTTCATTTGCTATGATTTTCTCCCACTCTGTGGGGTGTCTGTTGAACTTTTTTGTAATTTCTTTTGGTGTACAAAAGCTTTTAAGTTTCATGAGGTCCCATATGTTCATTTTTCTTTTCAGTTCTGCTATTTTAGTTGGTGGGTCAGAGAAGATCTTGCTTTGATTGATGTCCTTGAGTGTTTTGCCTATATTCTCCTCTAAGAGTTTGATGGTTTCTGGTCTTACATTGAGGTCTTTAATCCATTTTGAGTTGATCTTAGTGTATGGTGTCAGGGAATGTTCCAATTTCATTTTTTTGCATGTAGCTGTCCAATTCTCCCAGCACCACTTGTTGAAGAGGCTGTCTTTGTCCCATTTTATAGTTTCTCCTCCTTTATCAAAAATAAGGTACCCATAGGTGCGTGGGTTGATCTCTGGGTTCTCAATCTTGTTCCATTGATCTATAGTTCTGTTTTTGTGCCAGTACCATACTGTCTTGATAACTGTTGCTTTGTAGTAGAGTCTGAAGTTAGGGAGGCTGATCCCTCCAACTCCATTTTTCTTCCTCAAGATTGCTTTGACTATTCGAGGTATTCTGTGTTTCCATATGAACTGTGTTATTATTTGGTCTAGTTCTGTGAAAAATGTCAGTGGTAGTTGAATAGGTATTGCATTGAATCTGTAGATGATATTTGGAAGTATAGTCATTTTCACGATATTGATTCTTCCAATCCAAGAGCATGGAATATCTCTCCATCTGTTTAAGTCTTCTTTAATGTCTCTCATGAGTGTCTTGTAATTTTCTGTGTACAATTCTTTTGTTTCTTTGGGTAGGTTTATTCCTAGATATTTGATTCTTTTGGTTGCAATGGTGAAGGGGATTGCCTCTTTGATTTCATTTTCTGATTTTTCATTGTTTGTGTATAGGAATGCCAGTGACTTCTGTGTGTTGACTTTATATCCTGCAACTTTGCTGAATTCATTGATTGGCTCTAGTAGCTTTGTAACCGTGTCTTTGGGATTTTCTATGTATAATATCATGTCGTCTGCAAAGAGAGCTTGACTTCTTCCTTTCCAATCTGGATTCCTTTGATTTCTTTCTCTTCTCTTATTGCTGTTGCTAGCACTTCCAGGACTATGTTGAATAGCAGTGGTGAAAGTGGGCACCCCTGTCTTGTTCCTGATCTTAGAGGGAATGCTTTCAGTTTTTCACCATTAACAATAATGTTCGCTGTAGGCTTCTCATAGATGGCTTTTATTATGTTGAGATAGGTTCCTTCTATGCCCATTTTCTGAAGAGTTTTGATCATAAATGGATATTGTACTTTGTCGAAGGCTTTTTCTGCATCTATTGAAATGATCATGTGATTTTTTGTCTCTCAACTTGTTGATATGGTGTATCACGTTGATTGATTTGCAGATGTTGAAGAAGCCTTGCATGCCTGGGATGAGCCCAACTTGATCATAATGTATGAGTTTTTTGACGTGTCGTTGAATTCTGTTTGCTAGGATTTTGTTGAGGATCTTGGCATCTAAGTTCATCAGTGAAATTGGCCTATAGTTTTCCTTTTTTGTGTTGTCTTTGCCTGGTTTGGGTATCAGGGTGATGGTGGCCTCGTATTTGTGCCAGTACCATACTGTCTGAACTGTTGTTTTAGTAGAGTCTGAAGTTAGGAGGCTGATCCTCCAACTCCATTTTCTTCCTCAAGATTGCTTTGACTATTCGAGGTATTCTGTGTTTCCATATGAACTGTGTTATTATTTGGTCTAGTTCTGTGAAAAATGTCAGTGGTAGTTGAATAGGTATTGCATTGAATCTGTAGATGATATTTGGAAGTATAGTCATTTTCACGATATTGATTCTTCCAATCCAAGAGCATGGAATATCTCTCCATCTGTTTAAGTCTTCTTTAATGTCTCTCATGAGTGTCTTGTAATTTTCTGTGTACAATTCTTTTGTTTCTTTGGGTAGGTTTATTCCTAGATATTTGATTCTTTTGGTTGCAATGGTGAAGGGGATTGCCTCTTTGATTTCATTTTCTGATTTTTCATTGTTTGTGTATAGGAATGCCAGTGACTTCTGTGTGTTGACTTTATATCCTGCAACTTTGCTGAATTCATTGATTGGCTCTAGTAGCTTTGTAACCGTGTCTTTGGGATTTTCTATGTATAATATCATGTCGTCTGCAAAGAGAGCTTGACTTCTTCCTTTCCAATCTGGATTCCTTTGATTTCTTTCTCTTCTCTTATTGCTGTTGCTAGCACTTCCAGGACTATGTTGAATAGCAGTGGTGAAAGTGGGCACCCCTGTCTTGTTCCTGATCTTAGAGGGAATGCTTTCAGTTTTTCACCATTAACAATAATGTTCGCTGTAGGCTTCTCATAGATGGCTTTTATTATGTTGAGATAGGTTCCTTCTATGCCCATTTTCTGAAGAGTTTTGATCATAAATGGATATTGTACTTTGTCGAAGGCTTTTTCTGCATCTATTGAAATGATCATGTGATTTTTTGTCTCTCAACTTGTTGATATGGTGTATCACGTTGATTGATTTGCAGATGTTGAAGAAGCCTTGCATGCCTGGGATGAGCCCAACTTGATCATAATGTATGAGTTTTTTGACGTGTCGTTGAATTCTGTTTGCTAGGATTTTGTTGAGGATCTTGGCATCTAAGTTCATCAGTGAAATTGGCCTATAGTTTTCCTTTTTTGTGTTGTCTTTGCCTGGTTTGGGTATCAGGGTGATGGTGGCCTCGTAGAATGTGTTTGGGAGTTTTCCTTCCTGTGCAATTTTTTGGAAGAGTTTTAGAAGGACAGGCATTAGCTCTTCTTTAAATGTTTGGTAGAATTTGGCTGTGAAGCCATCTGGTCCTGGGCTTTTATTTTTGCGTAGATTTTTAATCACAGATTCGATTTCTGAGCTTGTGATTGGGTTGTTCAAAGTTTCTGTTTCTTCCTGGCTCAGTCTTGGGAGATTAATCCTCTCCAAGAAACTGTCCATTTCTTCCAGGTTGGCCAGTTTGTTGCCATAGAGTTGCTCATAATAGTCTCTTACAGTCCTTTGGATTTCTGCATTATCTGTTGTAATCTCTCCTTTTTCGTTTTTGATTTTGTTGATCTGGTTCTTCTCTCTCTTTTTCTTAATGAGTCTGGCCAGTGGCTTGTCAATTTTGTTTACCTTTTCGAAGAACCAGCTTTTTGTTTTATTTATCTTTGCTATTGTTTCTTTTGTTTCTTTCTCGTTTATTTCTGCTATGATCTTTATGATTTCTCTTCTTCTGCTGGCTTTGGGATGTTTTTGTTCTTCTTTCTCCAACTGTTTTAAGCGGAGGGTTAGGTCATCTGCTTCATATTTTCCTAGTTTCTTGAGGTGGGATTGTATTGCTATAAATTTCCCACTTAGAACTGCTTTTGCAGTATCCCATAGGTTTTGCACGGTCGTGTGTTCATTGTCATTTTCTTCTAGGAATTGTTTAATTTCTCCTTTGATTTCCTCAATGATCAGTTGGTTTTTTAGGTATGTATTGTTTAATCTCCATGTGTTTCTGTTTTTAGGGTTTTTTTTCTGGTAGTTGATCTCCAGTCTCATTGCATTGTGGTCCGAGAAGATGGTTGATATAATTTCGGTTTTCTTGAACTGACTGAGGTTAGATTTGTGGCCCAAGTTGTGGTCTATCCTGGAGAATGTTCCGTGAGCACTTGAGAAGAAAGTGTATTCTTCTGCTTTTGGATGGAACGTCCTAAAGATATTGATGAGGTCCATCTTTTCCAGTGTGGCATTTAAGGCTTGTGTTTCTTTATTAATTTTCTGTTTTGTTCATCTGTCCATTGGTGTGAGAGGAGTGTTAAAGTCTCCTACTATTATTGTGTTATTGTTGATTTCTTCTTTTATGTCTGAAAGTACCTGTCTTATGTATTGAGGTGCCCCTGTGTTGGGTGCATAGATATTCATCACTGTTACGTCTTCCTCTTGGATAGATCCCTTAATCATGATGTAGTGACCTGCCTTGTCTCTTAGAATCTTCTTTACTTTAAAGTCTATTTTGTCTGATATGAGGATTGCTACTCCAGCTTTCTTTTGATTTCCATTTGCATGGAATATCTTTTCCAGCCTTTCAGTTTCTTCCTGGCTCAGTCTTGGGAGATTAATCCTCCAAGAAACTGTCCATTTCTTCCAGGTTGGCCAGTTTGTTGCCATAGAGTTGCTCATAATAGTCTCTTACAGTCCTTTGGATTTCTGCATTATCTGTTGTAATCTCTCCTTTTTCGTTTTTGATTTTGTTGATCTGGTTCTTCTCTCTCTTTTTCTTAATGAGTCTGGCCAGTGGCTTGTCAATTTTGTTTACCTTTTCGAAGAACCAGCTTTTTGTTTTATTTATCTTTGCTATTGTTTCTTTTGTTTCTTTCTCGTTTATTTCTGCTATGATCTTTATGATTTCTCTTCTTCTGCTGGCTTTGGGATGTTTTTGTTCTTCTTTCTCCAACTGTTTTAAGCGGAGGGTTAGGTCATCTGCTTCATATTTTCCTAGTTTCTTGAGGTGGGATTGTATTGCTATAAATTTCCCACTTAGAACTGCTTTTGCAGTATCCCATAGGTTTTGCACGGTCGTGTGTTCATTGTCATTTTCTTCTAGGAATTGTTTAATTTCTCCTTTGATTTCCTCAATGATCAGTTGGTTTTTTAGGTATGTATTGTTTAATCTCCATGTGTTTCTGTTTTTAGGGTTTTTTTTCTGGTAGTTGATCTCCAGTCTCATTGCATTGTGGTCCGAGAAGATGGTTGATATAATTTCGGTTTTCTTGAACTGACTGAGGTTAGATTTGTGGCCCAAGTTGTGGTCTATCCTGGAGAATGTTCCGTGAGCACTTGAGAAGAAAGTGTATTCTTCTGCTTTTGGATGGAACGTCCTAAAGATATTGATGAGGTCCATCTTTTCCAGTGTGGCATTTAAGGCTTGTGTTTCTTTATTAATTTTCTGTTTTGTTCATCTGTCCATTGGTGTGAGAGGAGTGTTAAAGTCTCCTACTATTATTGTGTTATTGTTGATTTCTTCTTTTATGTCTGAAAGTACCTGTCTTATGTATTGAGGTGCCCCTGTGTTGGGTGCATAGATATTCATCACTGTTACGTCTTCCTCTTGGATAGATCCCTTAATCATGATGTAGTGACCTGCCTTGTCTCTTAGAATCTTCTTTACTTTAAAGTCTATTTTGTCTGATATGAGGATTGCTACTCCAGCTTTCTTTTGATTTCCATTTGCATGGAATATCTTTTTCCAGCCTTTCACTTTCAGTCTATGAGTGTCTCTAGGTCTGAAGTGGGTCTCTTGTAAACAGCATATATATGGGTCTTGCTTCTGGATCCATTCAGCCAGCCTGTGTCATTTGGTTGGAGCATTGAGTCCATTTACGTTCAAAGTAATTATTGATACGAATGTTCCTATTGTCATCTTCTTAGAAATTTGGGGTTTGATTTGTAAGGCTTCTCCTACTCTTGTATTTATTGGCTATATCAGGCCCTTTAACACTTGTTGTAGGGCTGGTTTTGTGGTACAGAATTCTTTTAGTTTTTGCTTGTCTGTGAAGCTTTTGACTTCACCATCGATTTTGAATGAGATTCTTCCTGGGTAGAGAATTCGTGGTTGCAGGTTATTCTCTTTTAGCCGTTTAAATGTATCTTGCCATTCTCTTCTGGCCTGTAGGGTTTCTGTTGAGAGATCCACAGTTAAACGTATGGGGTTTCCTTTATATGTTATGTGTTGTTTGCTCCTAGCTGCTTTTAGGAATCTGTCTTTATATTTAGTCTGCGTTAGTTTGATTAGAATGTGCCTTGGTGTGTTTCTTCTGGGGTTTCTCCTGTATGGAACTCTGTGTGCTTCCTGGACTTGGTTGACTATCTCCTTTCCCATGCTGGGGAAGTTTTCAACTATAACCTCTTCAAGAATTTTTTCATAGTCTTTCTTCTCTTCTTCTTCTGGAACTCCTATAATTCTAATGTTGGTGCGTTTGATATTGTCCCATAGGTCTCTGAGGCTATCCTCAGTTCTTTTAATTCTTTGGGCTTTGTTCTGTTCTTCAGCACTTATTTCCACCATTCTGTCTTCCAGCTCACTTATCCGTTCTTCAGCCTCTGATACTCTACTGTTGAGACCTTCTATAGTATTTTTCAGTTCAGCAATTGAGTTGGTGGTCTCTATTTGCTTATTTTTCATTTCCTGCATGTCTTTTCTCAATGCACTAATTTCCTCTAATATTCTGTTTTCGGTGTTTTGCATCCTCATTAGTATAGTTTTTCTGAATTCTCTTTCAGATAGCTTGTCTATCTCCTCCTCTGTCATTTGAAGTGGTGTTTCTCTAGTTTGGTCCTTCATTTGTACAGTGTTTCTCTGACATTTCATTATTAGGTTAATTTTTGTTTCTTTGTATGTGTCTGTGTGTATGGAGTTCTTATTCCCACCAGGCTTCTTGGTTGAATTCTCCCTTCCTTTGGGTTTCTGTCCTTGTAGAAGGGTTCAGTGGTTTGTGTCTTGGGTGGTGATAGATCTTGTTTACAGGTGAATAATCTGTAGTGTTGTATGTTCTTTGATAGTGTGGGGTCTTGGAATCAGGGCTTCCGCTTCGAGGATCCTTGGTTTGATGATTGGTCAGGGGGTGTAGGCTCTATGTCTGGTTTGCTATGGTGTTCCGTGATATTAGTTCACATACTAGCATCTGAGGAACAAGAGGTGCATCCCTGATGGGTGACAGTCATAAAAGCATGCAGATGTTTTCTAACATAATCGTAAGATATACATACATATACAGCAATCCCCACAACTGACCAGTTTTACAGAGATAAGGCGCAGGAAATCTTTCTACCAACTCATGCAATCACAGATGATACTTGCCCGTTAAGCTTTGAATTAATTAAAATAGTGCCTGAATAATAGATCTAGCACAAGGTCCTGGCTTGGATAATTACAATGAGAGCAATTTTAAATTAGGACATGTGCTCAGGGTGACAAGGAGGAGAGTCTATAAGTAATAAAAAGGAAAAGCTTTGTCTTGGAAGTATTTTATAGGATTAGGTAGCAAAGATTAGTGTGTGTACTGTTTAGTGTATTTGGAAGTGAATAGTGGAGACAGAAATGAATTCTAATGTTGGTGCGTTTGATATTGTCCCATAGGTCTCTGAGGCTATCCTCAGTTCTTTTAATTCTTTGGGCTTTGTTCTGTTCTTCAGCACTTATTTCCACCATTCTGTCTTCCAGCTCACTTATCCGTTCTTCAGCCTCTGATACTCTACTGTTGAGACCTTCTATAGTATTTTTCAGTTCAGCAATTGAGTTGGTGGTCTCTATTTGCTTATTTTTCATTTCCTGCATGTCTTTTCTCAATGCACTAATTTCCTCTAATATTCTGTTTTCGGTGTTTTGCATCCTCATTAGTATAGTTTTTCTGAATTCTCTTTCAGATAGCTTGTCTATCTCCTCCTCTGTCATTTGAAGTGGTGTTTCTCTAGTTTGGTCCTTCATTTGTACAGTGTTTCTCTGACATTTCATTATTAGGTTAATTTTTGTTTCTTTGTATGTGTCTGTGTGTATGGAGTTCTTATTCCCACCAGGCTTCTTGGTTGAATTCTCCCTTCCTTTGGGTTTCTGTCCTTGTAGAAGGGTTCAGTGGTTTGTGTCTTGGGTGGTGATAGATCTTGTTTACAGGTGAATAATCTGTAGTGTTGTATGTTCTTTGATAGTGTGGGGTCTTGGAATCAGGGCTTCCGCTTCGAGGATCCTTGGTTTGATGATTGGTCAGGGGGTGTAGGCTCTATGTCTGGTTTGCTATGGTGTTCCGTGATATTAGTTCACATACTAGCATCTGAGGAACAAGAGGTGCATCCCTGATGGGTGACAGTCATAAAAGCATGCAGATGTTTTCTAACATAATCGTAAGATATACATACATATACAGCAATCCCCACAACTGACCAGTTTTACAGAGATAAGGCGCAGGAAATCTTTCTACCAACTCATGCAATCACAGATGATACTTGCCCGTTAAGCTTTGAATTAATTAAAATAGTGCCTGAATAATAGATCTAGCACAAGGTCCTGGCTTGGATAATTACAATGAGAGCAATTTTAAATTAGGACATGTGCTCAGGGTGACAAGGAGGAGAGTCTATAAGTAATAAAAAGGAAAAGCTTTGTCTTGGAAGTATTTTATAGGATTAGGTAGCAAAGATTAGTGTGTGTACTGTTTAGTGTATTTGGAAGTGAATAGTGGAGACAGAAAGATAGGAAATAATTTATCTAGAGGATATTGGTAGCTAGGAACATGTTTTACATTTAGAACATAGAGGAAGAAAGCAGTGGGAAAGAGGAAAGAGAAAAGAGAATTAGAGGTTTTCAAGAATTAAAATTCAACTTAAAAAAATATAATAAAAGTCAAAAGAAAGTTAAAAATTAAAAAGAGCAGAAAAAATTAATGAGACCGAAAAACAAAGAAAAAACACATAGAATAAATCAAACAAATGAAAACTACAAAAAAAAAAAAACAAACAAACATAAAAAAAACCCCAATAAACAAAGAAACTAATAAACCCCAAACCAATCAATTGAATAAGCAAAATAGTCCACCACAAACAAGCAGAAAAAAATGAAAAAAGAAAAAAAAAAAAAAGTTAAATACTGTCCTTGGTTTTTATCTTCACATCTGCCTGTTGGAAACCAATCTGCTCTTGATGGTGGTGGCTTGATGGCGTAGTCTTTCCCTTATAGTGCCGGTTGCTGTGGTTTCTGTGTTTGTGTTCAGCAAAATGAGGGCTTTGCTGCCATACTGGGTGTTGGCCGGGACGGTGGGCTGATCCCAGTCAGCCGGGCGGAGGCCGCGGCGCGCACAGTCCCGTGTAGGATGGGGGCACCCTGGCTCTATCGCGTGCCCGCCTGTAGTCTCCAATTCCTGCTCTTTCCCCGGCTTCCTCCACTGCTGCTGCAGTTCTAGGGGAGCGCGGGCTCCTCCACCACTGGCACACGTGCACTGCCGGTTACGTGTCTAAGTCCCAAAGGCGGACGCGAGCTTTCCCGTCCAACTCGTGCCCGGTCCCTGGTCAGCAACCCGTGGACGACTTCCCCTCTCCGTTCAGCAAGCCCTCCAGTTGGAGTGGCTGAACTTACCCGCCTCGCGGCTCCTCGCGGCGTCCGCGGCTCCTCGCGGCGTCCGCGGCTCCCTGTGGCGGGCGGGCTCCGGCGGCTCCTCGCGGCGGGCGGGCTCCGGCGGCTCCTCGCGGCGGGCGGGCTCCGGAGGCTCCTCGCGGCGGGCGGGCTCCGGCGGCTGGGCTCCGGCGGCTCCTCGCGGCGGGCGGGCTCCGGCGGCTCCTCGCGGCCGGCGCTTCAGATTTTTTAACAGAGTTTTATTATTGGAAAAAGCAACAACCCTATCAAGGGAAGACAGAAACTTAAGGAAATCAGGCATCCCTAATGACACTTTTCTGGATTTAGCATAGGTCTGGTGATTTCTTTGTTTTTTTTTTCACCAAAAACATTCACGTTTCACCTGAAACTATCACAGAATTGTTAATTGGCTATATCCCAACTCCTTTTTTTTTTTTTTTTTCTCCAAAACTTAAAAGGGTACCTAATAAATTGATAGTAATCAAGAAAGATTAAAGAACCCCTGAGTCTAAATTCTAATTCTAATTTCTTTTGTATCTCAATAACTCATTTGCTTAGCTAGTACATATAAATTATTTTCTGGGTGATAGACCTTTATTACTTTTTAAATTTTCCTGTGTTTCAGAAATAGGGGAAGTACTTTCTGGATTTTGTATAGCTTGGGATATTAGGGAATACTAAAAATAATGTTAGCAATATTTTGCAAGTATGGAAAGTGTAGTATATAGTGAACATGCAGTAACCTGAGTATTTTGGTTAATTTCATATTCATGATAGTTAAATGTTGCCATATATGTGGTTTCCATTTCTCAAAGCATTAAAATAAAAACATAACAAAACTTAACCTTAATACTGTGGTGAGTTCATCTTTTTGTTGTTGATTTGGAAGGTTTTCTGACCCCGCCTAACAACCAATTGCAGGAATCATAAGACCTGGGTTCAGTCTTCAGGGAGGATCCCCTGAAGGAGAGCATGGTAACCCACTCTAGTATTCTTGCCTGGATAATCTCTCAGACAGAGGAGGCTGACAGTCTACAGTTCATAGGATTGCAAAGAGCTGAACACAACTGAAGTGACTTAGCACACATGCAGTGGATCTTGGAGTACTTCTGAGATGTGATGGAATTGGATGATTCCTGACCAGCTTGATTCTCAGTCTATAGGTCTAGCATGTGTAATCTTGGGCGGACAAGTCCTTGGTTTTTCTGAGCCAGAACAATATTATGTTTTAACCCCAAGCACTGTTGTGAGGACCCCATGTAGCAACCTTTCCCAGGCATGTTATCTGGAAAAAGCAAATGCATACTTTTGGCCAATGTATAGCCTTTGACTGCTTGGATAGATGGCTAACAATCTTAGATAAGCTTCTGTATAATACAGAGGGAGAAAAGGGCCAGAGATGTAGACATCTGAGCCCTTTTGTATAAAGGGGTCTGTTGGAGTTTAAAGCTCATGTGAAAAACCAAAGAATCAAAAATTTTGTAAAAAGAAAGCAGACTTGCATACCAAAAGAAAAGGGTTCTGTTTGTACACTACAAAATCACCAATGAATCACTCCAGCAGTTTCAAAACTAAAAGTCACATGTCATGATCCTAATAGGCTGAAAAGGGATGGAGGAAGGGAGTGACCGTTCAACATAATCATTATGCAGAAACTCACTTTATAGAAGGGATAATGAACATTTATGATCATTCAGAGACAGAACCCTCCGTGTGAATGAAACAGTGCTAAATGCATGCTAAACAAATAGTAGGTGCACAATCTTGATTTAGTATCATTTAAAAATATCTCTGTGATGCCAAATGATCATCTAGCTATGAAGTATCATTAACATGTAACACAAAGAGTAAGAGGCTTGTTTGGAACCATATTTAACATTGCAAACAAAGAGGCCCAGTATTTCAGTAATGGAAAAGCTATTTACCTGTCTGGATAACATACCCATTTTAATTAATTTAATTTTATGTCATGCATTTGTTAATATCTATGTGGGAAGATGTTCAGTAATAGAGCATATTTAAAATCATCAAAAGCACAAAACAAAACCAGTAAAATTTTCTTGGTTTTAATATAATCCAAGGAGAGACCTTTATTTTTATCTAATTCCTTGGAAGTTGAAATAATGAAGTGTACACTATGTACTGTTTCCATAAGTAATCATGCCTCTGTTAACCTTATAATGAAAGTAGATCTTAAAATGCAGACACTCTCACTGAAAAGATTAAATATGAGTTTACTGTAAGACTGTAGTGAAATTAATCAAAAGAATTCCTGACCAGCTTGATTCTCAGTCTATAGGTCTAGCATGTGTAATCTTGGGCGGACAAGTCCTTGGTTTTTCTGAGCCAGAACAATATTATGTTTTAACCCCAAGCACTGTTGTGAGGACCCCATGTAGCAACCTTTCCCAGGCATGTTATCTGGAAAAAGCAAATGCATACTTTTGGCCAATGTATAGCCTTTGACTGCTTGGATAGATGGCTAACAATCTTAGATAAGCTTCTGTATAATACAGAGGGAGAAAAGGGCCAGAGATGTAGACATCTGAGCCCTTTTGTATAAAGGGGTCTGTTGGAGTTTAAAGCTCATGTGAAAAACCAAAGAATCAAAAATTTTGTAAAAAGAAAGCAGACTTGCATACCAAAAGAAAAGGGTTCTGTTTGTACACTACAAAATCTCCAATGAATCACTCCAGCAGTTTCAAAACTAAAAGTCACATGTCATGATCCTAATAGGCTGAAAAGGGATGGAGGAAGGGAGTGACCGTTCAACATAATCATTATGCAGAAACTCACTTTATAGAAGGGATAATGAACATTTATGATCATTCAGAGACAGAACCCTCCGTGTGAATGAAACAGTGCTAAATGCATGCTAAACAAATAGTAGGTGCACAATCTTGATTTAGTATCATTTAAAAATATCTCTGTGATGCCAAATGATCATCTAGCTATGAAGTATCATTAACATGTAACACAAAGAGTAAGAGGCTTGTTTGGAACCATATTTAACATTGCAAACAAAGAGGCCCAGTATTTCAGTAATGGAAAAGCTATTTACCTGTCTGGATAACATACCCATTTTAATTAATTTAATTTTATGTCATGCATTTGTTAATATCTATGTGGGAAGATGTTCAGTAATAGAGCATATTTAAAATCATCAAAAGCACAAAACAAAACCAGTAAAATTTTCTTGGTTTTAATATAATCCAAGGAGAGACCTTTATTTTTATCTAATTCCTTGGAAGTTGAAATAATGAAGTGTACACTATGTACTGTTTCCATAAGTAATCATGCCTCTGTTAACCTTATAATGAAAGTAGATCTTAAAATGCAGACACTCTCACTGAAAAGATTAAATATGATTTTACTGTAAGACTGTAGTGAAATTAATCAGAATTTGAATATTATTCTGACCTAGGTATAATGATTTTTTCATCTTCTATTTTTAGCTTTTTATTATTGAAAAGAAATGAAATTTGAAGTTAAAGCTTGTATTAGCAAAACTTAGTCTTTCTGATAAGAGCCCGAAGCTATATAGGTGCTGTTTTTGCCATTAGCTAGTATAGAGCTTTGAATAAGTCCCCTCTAATCATAATCATTTCTTCATTTAAAAGTTTACTTTTAAAATACCAATATCCCATAGTTCTACATACATGAAAAGATTAGAGCTTTGCTTTCCTGGCAGTAAAGGGGCATAGGAACACCTTATGTAGAAATTTGGGCAGGTACTTTACCTGACTGAAATTTTCTTGAAAGCCAATTATGCTGAAGTCTCAGCTACTCTGTGCACTGGTACTGAATCGAATCTCAGTGACAGAGTTTTGGGTGAAGTAGAAGTGAATAGCTTAATTGCTTTGTCAGGCAAATGGGGAAAATGTGGGCTCCTACCCTGAAAAACTGTGTTCCCCAACCAGAGGATTTGGTGAGTTTTATAGTGATGTTTTTTGCATGGAGTTGCTGATAAGGATGAGGATTTGTGCAGGTCCTGAACTCCTTTAATCTGGTCTCATGTGGTCTCTTGATGATCTTGTCCGGTTATCAAACTGTGATCTCTGGAAAGAAGAAGTGTGACATCATCCGTTTAACGGGGGAGTTAGTTCTATACAGAGCTCAGAGCTCAAAGATACTTTTCAGTGTGTCCCTCGAGGTGGAACCAGGACCCTGCCCTGAGGCTACACTATTTCTTGATTGGTCCCCCATTGTCTGTGCATCCTCTCCCTTCCCTGATTAGCAACTGTTTAAAAAGGCTTCCCTGCCCAAAGCTCAACAGGATCCTGCTCAGTTTCACCAGGTAAGAGCAGTGTGACCTTTATTTAGGTTCTGTCCGGCATAGGAATGGCCCCAATAGCAATTTGGACCCCAGATTCTTAATTTAAAATAAATGAGGGCCTTCCCTGGCGGTCCAGTGGGTAAGGACACCGCCTTGCAGTGCAAGGGGCCCCGGTTCAAGCCCTGGCCTGGGAAGATCCCACGTGCTGCGGAGCGGCTGGACCGATGTGGCCAATTACCAAGCCAGAACTCTGGAACGCATGCGCCCAGAGCCGGTGCTCTGCGACAACAGAGGCCACCGTGATAGGAAGGCCCACACGGGCCAAAGAACAAAGATGGATGAAAAATAGATAAATGAAAGACCAATATAAGTGGCCCGCCTGCCCTCCTCCCTCCCCAGTCCGCACCCCCCCAAAAAAAAACAAAAAAAACAAATGAGGTGTTTTAATGCTTGTTCTCAATGCTTAACTGTTTGAATGAACTAGATTCCCCAAATAGCTCTCCTTATGGGGCCTACAGCCATGAAATTAAAAGACATTTGCTCCCTGAAAGGAAAGCTATGATAAACCTAGACCAGCATTATTCAAAAGCAGAGACATCACTTTGCCAACAAAGGTCCATACGGTCAACACTATGGTTTTTCAAGTAGTCATATATTGATGTGAGAATTGGACCATAAAGAAGGCTGAGCACTGAAAAATTGATGTTTTCAAATTGTGCTGTTGGAGAAGACTCTTGAGAGTTCCTTGAACTGCAAGGAAATCAAACCAGTCAATCCTAAAGGAAATCAGCTCTGAATATTCATTGGGAAGACTGATGCTGAAGCTGAAGCTCCAATACTTTGGCTACATGATGTGAAGAGACGCTTCCTTGGAAAAAACCCTGATGCTAGGAAATATTGAGGGCAAGAAGAGAAGGGAACGACAGAGGATGAGATGATTGAATGGCATCACTGAGTCAATTGGCATGAGTTTGGGCAAGCTCAGGGAGATGGTGAAGGATAGGAAATCCTGGTGTGCTGCGGTCCATGGAGTCATAAATAGTCAGATGTGACTGAGTGGACAACAAAAAAAATGGGATCTGAGAAGGCATTTGTGCCATTACAGTGTTAATGCCAATACATAGGGACGGATTTCTACTCTGATGATGGAAAACACATTTTTTTTTTCATGGCAGTGTTTAGGATTTCTTACTGTGCCTGGGATACAGCTTTATTATACTTCTTACCCCGACCCTCTATCCCACACCACCACAAAAACACATACCTTTCAACCTATTATGTAGCTGAAATTGTAAACTACAAGTCAATATATAAAAGGGAAATGTAAACATGAATCTGTTACCTGAAGACCGTTTATTTCTAGATAGGGCTCTTAAATCTGCTGGTCCTCAACTTCTACAATTGTATTAATACTTCTTCTAAAGAATGGATCTCTTATATAAACAAAATGTTTCCTTTGACTGCAGTTAGAAACAAATGTATTAATGAATGTAAATATTTAAAATGGCCTTTTCCTTCATAAGGTAGCTCTTTAAAGCATTGTAAGAGAGAAAAAAATAATTTTCTGTCTACTGTTCTAGATTTTTGACTGAGACTCCCATGTAACAGAAGACAAATTCAAGGTATAAAAACACACAGAAGTTTAATAACCTATATATTTTCTGTATGCATTGAAGGAAGTATCAGGAGAATTGAGTGACTATCTGAAATGGCCAAGCCATTACCTTAAATACCATCTGCAATTAAAGACAAAAGAAAGATTTGGGGGATGGGCAAAGAGATCAGTTATGGGACGTGACCAGGAATAGCACTGTAAACAAGGGTTGCGCTTGTTATGTATATTTAAGTCTAAGCTTTTTCCATTCATAAGAATTTCTACAAATTTAGGCATCCTCCTTTTCCTGATATGAAGTGGGAGGCACCTTTACAAATGGATATTTCCCTTATAAATGTAAATTGCTTTTACTAAAGGACTGCTTAGGACAGATTCCTGATCATCCATTTCTCTTGTGCAGCTCCCACTAAAAACACCAGAAATCTTGCAGCATTGCAGTTTTCTCATGCAACTCTCAGATCTTCAAAGTATTAAAGACCTTAGTCAGCATATAAATGTTATATTTTTATAAAAAGAGGAAGAATTTGTACATCCCCAAAATAATTCTGCACGGACTTTTACATAATTAAGAACCACCAAATTCAAAGATCTTCAAGTATTAAAGTTGCAATATTACTCTTACCCCGGACCCTCTATCACATTTTTCATGGCAGTGTTTAGGATTTCTTACTGTGCCTGGGATACAGCTTTATTATACTTCTTACCCCGACCCTCTATCCCACACCACCACAACAACACATACCTTTCAACCTATTATGTAGCTGAAATTGTAAACTACAAGTCAATATATAAAAGGGAAATGTAAACATGAATCTGTTACCTGAAGACCGTTTATTTCTAGATAGGGCTCTTAAATCTGCTGGTCCTCAACTTCTACAATTGTATTAATACTTCTTCTAAAGAATGGATCTCTTATATAAACAAAATGTTTCCTTTGACTGCAGTTAGAAACAAATGTATTAATGAATGTAAATATTTAAAATGGCCTTTTCCTTCATAAGGTAGCTCTTTAAAGCATTGTAAGAGAGAAAAAAATAATTTTCTGTCTACTGTTCTAGATTTTTGACTGAGACTCCCATGTAACAGAAGACAAATTCAAGGTATAAAAACACACAGAAGTTTAATAACCTATATATTTTCTGTATGCATTGAAGGAAGTATCAGGAGAATTGAGTGACTATCTGAAATGGCCAAGCCATTACCTTAAATACCATCTGCAATTAAAGACAAAAGAAAGATTTGGGGGATGGGCAAAGAGATCAGTTATGGGACGTGACCAGGAATAGCACTGTAAACAAGGGTTGCGCTTGTTATGTATATTTAAGTCTAAGCTTTTTCCATTCATAAGAATTTCTACAAATTTAGGCATCCTCCTTTTCCTGATATGAAGTGGGAGGCACCTTTACAAATGGATATTTCCCTTATAAATGTAAATTGCTTTTACTAAAGGACTGCTTAGGACAGATTCCTGATCATCCATTTCTCTTGTGCAGCTCCCACTAAAAACACCAGAAATCTTGCAGCATTGCAGTTTTCTCATGCAACTCTCAGATCTTCAAAGTATTAAAGACCTTAGTCAGCATATAAATGTTATATTTTTATAAAAAGAGGAAGAATTTGTACATCCCCAAAATAATTCTGCACGGACTTTTACATAATTAAGAACCACCAAAGTGATTTAACTATATTGAAGACCACAACCTAAACAAAAAGAAATTACAGACTCATCTCTGCCTTGGCCTTGGACCAGGTCTCATTCAGCAATGCTAAGTAGAGGATTGGCGTTTTTTTTCAAGATACCTTTAAGTTTGAAACAAAATTTTTAAAAATGATCTTTGTTATTTAAATAATTATCAGGTCTCTTAAGACTGAAAATATTATTTTGTTGGTACTAACCATGATTCAGAACTTCATGATTTGGACATAAAAATAGAAAAGTTGAGCATACCTTTGCTAAATTGCTCTATATTTCTTTGTGCATGTCCACAGACATACATATATAATATATGTGTATATATATATATATATTTGAGTTCAAATTCCAATTACACTTTATTTAAGGAAAAAAACTTAAAAAGTAACTGTTGACAAAGGTTTTAAAGGGCATTATTAAATTGTTTCTGTATAAAATATCATCCCTAAAATCCTTGCTGCATGACTGATAAGGAAGGAATGTTGCTTTTCTATAGGATTAGTTGAATATTCACCTCTTTCAAACTGATTAAATATTTTTCATGTTTTTTATTGTTGTTGTTCTGGATTTTTATTTCTTAATTTCTCAAGATGGAAATACTGTCATGGCTTTTCTTCCAAGCAACAAGCGTCTTTTAATTTTGTGGCTTAAGTCACTATTTTGGAGCTAGAGAAAATAAAATCTGTCATTGTTTTCACTTTTTTCCCTTCTGTTTGCCATGAAGTGATGGGACTGGATGCCATGGTCTTAGTTATTTGAATGCTGAGTTTTAGGCCAGCTTTTTCGCTCTCCTCTTTCACCTTCATAAAGAGGCTCTATAATTCCTCTTCACTTTCTGCCATTAGAGTGGTATCATCTGTATAACTGAGGTTATTGATTTTTCTGCCAGCATTCTTGATTCCAGCTTGTGATTCATCCAGTCCAACATTTCACATGATATATTCTACATACAAGTTAAATGAGCAGGGTGACAATATACAGCCTTGATGTACTCTTTTCCTAGTTTTTAACCAGTCCATTGTTCTAGGTCCAGTCCCCAAAATAATTCTGCACGGACTTTTACATAATTAAGAACCACCAAAGTGATTTAACTATATTGAAGACCACAACCTAAACAAAAAGAAATTACAGACTCATCTCTGCCTTGGCCTTGGACCAGGTCTCATTCAGCAATGCTAAGTAGAGGATTGGCGTTTTTTTTCAAGATACCTTTAAGTTTGAAACAAAATTTTTAAAAATGATCTTTGTTATTTAAATAATTATCAGGTCTCTTAAGACTGAAAATATTATTTTGTTGGTACTAACCATGATTCAGAACTTCATGATTTGGACATAAAAATAGAAAAGTTGAGCATACCTTTGCTAAATTGCTCTATATTTCTTTGTGCATGTCCACAGACATACATATATAATATATGTGTATATATATATATATATTTGAGTTCAAATTCCAATTACACTTTATTTAAGGAAAAAAACTTAAAAAGTAACTGTTGACAAAGGTTTTAAAGGGCATTATTAAATTGTTTCTGTATAAAATATCATCCCTAAAATCCTTGCTGCATGACTGATAAGGAAGGAATGTTGCTTTTCTATAGGATTAGTTGAATATTCACCTCTTTCAAACTGATTAAATATTTTTCATGTTTTTTATTGTTGTTGTTCTGGATTTTTATTTCTTAATTTCTCAAGATGGAAATACTGTCATGGCTTTTCTTCCAAGCAACAAGCGTCTTTTAATTTTGTGGCTTAAGTCACTATTTTGGAGCTAGAGAAAATAAAATCTGTCATTGTTTTCACTTTTTTCCCTTCTGTTTGCCATGAAGTGATGGGACTGGATGCCATGGTCTTAGTTATTTGAATGCTGAGTTTTAGGCCAGCTTTTTCGCTCTCCTCTTTCACCTTCATAAAGAGGCTCTATAATTCCTCTTCACTTTCTGCCATTAGAGTGGTATCATCTGTATAACTGAGGTTATTGATTTTTCTGCCAGCATTCTTGATTCCAGCTTGTGATTCATCCAGTCCAACATTTCACATGATATATTCTACATACAAGTTAAATGAGCAGGGTGACAATATACAGCCTTGATGTACTCTTTTCCTAGTTTTTAACCAGTCCATTGTTCTAGGTCCAGTTCTAACTGTTGCTTCTTGACCTGCATATAAGTTTCACAGGAGTCAAATTATGTGGTCTGGTATTCCCATCTCTTTAAGAATTTACAGCTATATTGCATATCTAATTTCTCAATCAAAATATTGGCATCATCTATTCTAGCTATATATGCCACTGAAGTATAACATAACACCCTTGCAGAATCCCCAAGGACTTTCCCTTAAACATATCAATGAATTATGAAAATTCTTCATGTGTTTGCCAAAATTTTAAGGTGTGGCATTTTAGAAATTTGTCTCCCATGCCCCCTGAAACAACCTCTTTCTTTCATTTTTGTAAAATCTGGGTAAATTACTTAACCTACATGAGTCTCATATTTTGTTTCATTTTGTCTATTTATAAAATGTGGATGGTATTTTCTACCTTATAGAGCTATTATACAGGTTAAGTAGAATTATTCTTCTAAAGGACTGAGCCTGCTGAACAGCATGTTTTGTATGTAGGAGAAGCTCAGTTAATCTTAAATACTGTTGATACTGTTATTATTGTTTTTTCCACTGTTAATCATATAGCAAAAACAATTCACATAGCTTCTAATAGTATGTATACAGCAAGTAAAGAATTGGACATTGGTAATCAAGTGTCTTTGGTCTCAAAATTAAAACTGTCACCATCAGTGAAGCTAAAATGTACCTCATACTGATCATCCTTTTCTTTAGGAAAAATATATCAGGAGTGTAAGTCACAATAATTAAAAACAAAAACAAAAAATCTTAATTTGCTTTTGAAAGAGAGAGAAAATGAGAATGTTTATGTTTTTCCTCTTTTCCCTGTGCTTCTAGTTCTCTGTCATCTACTCATTTTCTGCTTTTGTAACAAATAGGTTGGTGTCAGTGTCAAAATCAGTTTTCTAGAGCTATTTCTTACAACACAGGTTTCTCATGACCAGGATATGTGGTGGGCTAGTTAAATATCTCATGAAATTAATTGGAATTCCTCTGAATTATAGAAATGATTTTTTTATTTTAATTTTTTAATTTAAAAAAAAAATTTGTACAGAGTTTTGTTGTTCACAGACACGTATGTTCCCAGATGAGTCATATGCATATCCCTGGCCCCCTGCCCCCTCCAACCACTAAAAATGATTTTTGATGAGTGAGTTATTTACTAGAATTTTTTCCAAGCTATATTTATAATGCTCTCTATGAATGAGAGATAGTTGTTATGATTTACTATAGAAAGTCGTAATTTGGGCTCATGCAATGTAAAGAAAAAAGGCAAACAAATCAAAGTAGAGGGGAATAAGCTACTTTGTTCAGGCAGCCATTAAATTAATATTATTATGTTGTATTTGTTTCTTGAATACAATTCTGGAGAATATCAGTCGTGGATAATTTAGAAACATTAGAATGAGTTAATTATGCAAGCTTTCATGGTCAATTTCAACTTGCAAATGTTAATATTAAATGCAACTTGATTTCTGCACATATATTATAATTTCTTATGCTTTATCAATCTCAAGATGAGTGATGATTATCACAGCAAGGAAAAATTTAAAAAAAATGAAATATACATATTTAATGTTCAAAATCAGTGTTAACTCTGATCTTCCCTTTGAGGATATGTATGAAAGATAAAATGCCACAGTAAAAGTTTGGGGAACCAAATCATATTAGAGTAGTATATTTAAAAGGTAAGTGAGCTCATTTTATAAGAATCTAATAAAATACCATAGTGGAAAGAAATGTTTCTTCATCCCTATTGATGTCAATTGTCAGATTAGTTCTAGATTTTAAACCCAAATTTGTTCTTGCTGGTTTTGAAATTTTGTTTAAAGATGTGAATCTTTATGTCTTGTTGACCTATGCTGTCATGGATGGGATGCTTTTGATTTTCCTTCCAGCTTATATAATGGAGCTTTTCTTTTTGGTACCTGGTAATTTTAAGATTAGAATTCTTTGTTTGAAAGGAACCAACCATTGGCTGACCTCAACCCTTTTCATTTTTGATCTCAGGTTCATCTAAACCCCATGATAGCACCAAGGTCCAAAGTTTTTAAAGATACAAATTTCTTTTATTCTGTATTCTCCTTTAGAGAAAATAACATCAACTAAAAAGTCCTTCTGTCTGAAATTCTTCCTCTTTGTGTTTGAGGAAAGTTAAAACGGCTCTTGAATCTGTCTATGCAAAGATGTTATTTCAATGTGTTGGCCCTTGAGTCTTCATCTTCACTTAGAGAAAGTAGTTTATTGTTAAAAGACAGTTCATCAATACTAATTAATGTGGAAGTGTAATTAAAATATATGGATATTCTGTAATTAGAGGTAAAACTTCCAAAAGGAAGTTTCATGATGGTCTATAATTTCTGGAAATGGAAAAGAGCAAATCATATTACTAATACAGGGTTTAAGCTTTTAAAAATAGTATTATTAACATTTTTTTTTTAATCAAAGCACTTGCTAAATAGAAAAGCAGGAATGAATCAGTGCATCAGTAACTCAGAGGCTTAAAGCACACAATTCTCCTGGAATTCAGTCCATTGGAATAAAAGGAAGTACAAGAGAAAAACTTATAGACCTAAAACATAGATTCACAAGTTCCATTCATTGAATAGAAAGAGAGTAGAAGAAAGGGGATAAAGAGTAATAAAAGAATACATACATTGATTCCTTTATCCAAAAAATTAATAGCATATCCCAGGCACTGTTAAAGACTCAGGAAAACAGTAATATTAAAAAATCAGACAGAAATCTTTGCATGTATGGTGTTTACATTCTTCTTGAAAAGACCTACACTTAGCAAGATAAATAAATAAAGCATAAGGTGTTAGACTATGAAATGGGATAAGAAGAAAAGAATAAGCAAGGAATAAGAATTTAAAATAGTGGGGTAGAATTTTTATTTTGGATATGATGGTCAAGGAAGGCCTCACTGACCCAGATGTAATGTGAGGACAGGAACCATGCTACAATCTGTAGGAAGGGCATCCTAGATAAAGGTAATTATAAGTGTGAAGACCCTTAAGTTAAGACCACATGAAATATGTTCAAGGAACAGAAAGGACTTTCACTCTGGAGAGAACTAGGGAAGAGTAGTAGGAGATAAGGGCTTCCCTGGTGGCTCAGACAGCAAAAAATCTGCCTACAATGCTGGAGACATGGGTTAGATTCCTGGGTTGGGAAGATCCCTGGGAGAAGGAAATGGGAACCCACTGCAGTATTCTTGCCTGGGAAATACCATGAACAGAGCAGCTTGATACCCTCTGATTCTTACAGATAGAGAAAATAGTAAACAGTAAACACAAGAATTGATGCCTTTGAACTATGGTGTTAGAGAAGGCTCTTGAGAGTCTCTTGGACTACAAGGAGATCAAACCAGAATCCTTAAGGAAATCAACCCTGAATATTCATTGGAGGGACTGATGCTGAAGCTGTAATACTTTGGTTACCTGATGTAGTCAGCTGACTAATTGGAAAAGAACCTGATGCTGGGAAAGATTGAAGGCAGGAGAAGAAGGTGACAGAGAATGAGATGGTTGTAAGGCATCACTGATTCACTGGACATGGACTTGGGCAAACTCTGGGAGATGGTGAGGGGCAGAGAAACCTGGCATGCTGAAATCTATAGGGTCAGGACAAGTCGGACATGACTTGGCTACTGAATAACAACAATGTCTTCCACAGAAAAATGTCATTCAGATTCTTTGCCCATTTTTAATTGTTTTTTTGGGGGTTTTGATTGTAAGTTATTTGAGTTCTTTGTATATTTTTCAGGTATTAACCAATCCTTTATTGGATATATCACTTGCAAATATCTTCTCCCATTCAGTAGGTGGCCTTTTCCCTTTATTGACAGTTTTCTTTGCTGTGCAAAAGCTTTTTAGTTTGATGTTGCATCAAGTGTTTATTTTTGCTTTTGTTTCCCTTACCTGAGGAGAGACATAGCCTATACATACATATATATATGTATAGCTAACATGAATGTCAAAGTTTGTGCTTCTTGTTTCCTTCTGAAGTTTTATGATTTCATGTCTTACATTTCAGTTTTTATGTATTTTGAATTTATTTTTGTACATGCTGTGAGAGAGTAGTCCATTATGATTCTTTTACATATAACTGTCCAGTTTTCCCAACGCTGTTTATTGAAAAGTGACTGTGTTTTCTCTATTGTACAATCTTGCATGTTTTTTCACAGATTAATTGAATATAGTGTGTGGACTTATTTCTGGGCTCTCTCTTCCTCAATGTTGATCTGTGTTTCTGATTTTATGCCAGTGCCATGCTCTTTGGATTACTATAGACTTGTAGTATGGTTCTAAATCAGGGAGTATGATACCTCCAGCTCTGTTCTTCTCAAAATTGTTATGGGGTCTTTTATGTTTACACACAAATTTAAAAATTATTTGTTTTAGGTATGTGAAAATGCCATTGGTATTTTGATAGAGATTACATTATATTTGTGTTTGATAGTATTGTTACTTTAATGATGTTAATTATTTTAATCCATAAACATGGTATGCCTTTCCATCTGTTTATGTCATCTTCCATTTTTTTAATCAGTGTCCTACTTTTCCAAGTATGAGTCTTTTAACTCCTTAGTTAGATTTATTCCTAGGATTTTTATTCTTTTTAAGAGATTTTAAATGGGATTGCTTTTCCCATTTTCTCTTTCTGTAAATTGTTCATAAGTGTATAGAAATGAGACAGATTTCCATATATTAATTTTGTATCCTCAACTTAACCAAATTCATTGATGAGTTCTAGTAGTTTTTTAGTGGTAACTTTACGATTTTCTACATGTAAGATCTTGTCATCTGCAAACAATGAGTTTTATCTCTTCCTTTCAATTTGAATTTTCTTATTCTTTCTCTTGCCTGATTTCTATGGCTGGAACTTCCAGTTGTATGTTGAATAAAAGTCTGAGAGTGGTCATCCTGGTCTTGTTTTTGACCTTAGAGAAAATGCTTTCAGCTTTTTGCTGTTGAGTATGATGTTAACTATGGACTTGTCATTTGTTGTTTTCTTATTTAGTTGCTCCTTAGTGATCAGCTCTTTTGTGACTCCATGAACTGTAACCCACCAGGCTCCTCTGTCCATGAAATTTTCCTACTTGAGGGTATCTTCCTAACCCAGGGATTAAACCTGAATCTCCTGCATTGTCAGGTGAATTCTTTACCACTTTGTGTTGATGCATGTTCCATCTATACTTGCTTTAATGAGTTTTTTTTTCTTTCATTATAAATAGATGTTGAATTTTGTCAAGAGTTATTTTTACATTTGTTGAGATGATCATATGACTTTTATTCTTCAGTTTGTTAATGTGGTTAATGTTGATTGATTTGCAAATGTTGAACCATCATTGCATCCTTGGGATAAATTCAACTTGAGCATGGTACATGGTTCCTTTAATGTGTTGTTGAATTTGATTTGCTAATATTTTGCTGAGTATTTTTGCCTCCATATTCATGACTGATATTGATTGGTAAGTTTTATGTGACTCTTCTCCAAACATTTGATAGAATTTTGCTGTGAGGCCAACTTGTCTTGGACTTTTGTTTGTTGGGAAATGCTTTACTATTAAGTCAGCTTTATTACTGCTGTTAACCTGTTCATATTTGCTATTTCTTCTTGGTTATTTCCCCCTTACTCTTTTCTTTGTCACTGTAAAATGGCAAATAAAAAAATTTAGTGCAGATAGTTGAAAGGACCATTCATGACTCAATGAATGGAAGTCATGTGTCATAATTTTTTCCCTATTATTAGCTCTTCAAAGACTTTTCCTGAACTTCTGAAGAGACTTCCATAGGTAAAGTTTAATTTTTTGTAAAGTTTACTTAGGTGCTGAGTAATAGCTAATCACATTATCTAGGTAAGTTAGGAGAACTTCAGCCATAATCACTGAAACAAAGTTCTTTTTCTTTTTTTCAAAAGATATTTAGTATGTCTGTGAGAACATACAAGAGCTAGAAATCATGGATATATATATATATATATGCACATACACACACACACACACACACACACACACACACACACACACACACATATATATATATATATATGATGTTGGTTTGTTCAGCTGATTCAAACAGTTTTTCTAAGGAGTCTGCAGTACAGATTAAGAAGGAAGTAAAAGAAAAATTAGCATAGAAGGGTCCTGTAATGATAGTATGACAAGTTTTATACAAGAGAAGAGCCATGTCATTTAAAGCATCCTTTGAGACAAAACAATAGGCAATATAATTGTATGATTATAATTAAGCTTTTGAAATTTCTTTCAAGCTGGCCTGTCTTTATGATAAAGTGACCTGAAAAGCAGACATTTAAAAGACCTAACTTTTGTGTATGACTTTTCAGTCCTTTTAAATAGTCATCATAATAAGTAGAGCCTGTGTGCTTAGTTGCTCTGCCATGTCCAACATTTTGTGAGCCCATGGACTGTAGCCAGCCGGATTCCTCTGTCCATGGGGATCCTCCAGGCAAGACTACTGGTGTGGGTTGCCATTTCCTCCTGCAAGGGGTCTTCCCCACCCAGGGGTCAAACCTGGGTCTCCTGCATTGCAGGCGGATTCTTTACCTGCTGAGCTCCTAGAGAAGCCCAAAAAGAGCCTAGGTATGGCTGAAACCATCTTCAGTGGAGATTTTTAGAAAGGTCTCTCAAATTATGTGTCTCTACTTCATACCATTCTATGATTAAAACCCGAATAGAATGCTATACTGAAAAATCAAGGTGCCTGTTGACTCTATTATCATCTTCATCCCCCATGCTTCTCAAAACCAGAATAGAATTTCCAAGAGGCCTAAAAGATATTGATCAAGGCTTGAAGCCTTGGCATTCATTTTCCTTATAAAAAGCTTTTTTCCACAAGTGAACTTGCCAAACTTCAACCCAAGTTCCTCTTCACTGCTCCATCTGGAATACTGTCTCAATTTGTTCAAGTTAATAGCTGTTAACATCTCAAAATATGATCACTATATTTCCCCAAGCTCTCTTTTTCTCAGTCTTCTAGACCTCGAATCTATTAATATTTCCTTTCCTCATCGATTTTCACTCTAAGAATTACTGAAATCTCAGTCTTCAGAATCTACTGAGTACAAATTATCTTCCTTTGTTCCGTCAATAGACTGATTTCAAATGGCTACACCTTTGACAATCAAGGAATTGCCCAAATATTGGTAGATGTCCTGGACCTGTTCAGAAATACTTTTAGCAATAACATACTCATAGTATCATCTGTTCCCAGAGATCTGTATATTTGACATATATATTCTTTCACCTTAATATCCTTAGATTTTTAAACAATCTAACTGCTTGACAAAGTAATATGGCAGACTGATAAATTGACATCTGTAATGCTGAATGTTAATTTCTAAGTTATCTTGTATTTACAATAATGACAGTTCATTTACGTTTAGACTTTGATAAAATATACATGACAGATCCTAATTTACATACTAATATTTGTGTATCAAGACAGATCCATATCTAGGACAGTTATCTGTCCACATGAAACTGTTTCAGTTTTTGTTACCTAGTATTTTGGGTGTTGAGGGCAGGAGGAAAAGGGGGAACAGAGGATGAGATGGTTAGATGGTGTCACCAACTCAATGTACATGAGTTTGAACTAACTCTGGGAGATGGTGAAGTACAGAGAAGCCAGGTGTGCTGCAGTCCATGGGGTCACAAAGAGTTGGACACAACTGAGCAACTGAACAGTAACATCTGGTGAGAAGCTTGTTGCTAAGCCATGTGTAGTCACAATCTTCTCATATAATCATTGTACTACTGTATAAGCTATGAGGTAAGTAATTTTATAGAAGAAGCAACTGAGACTCAGAGAAATTAAATATCTTATGGCAGGTCACACAGCTATCCACTGAAAAAGCTCAATTAGGAAATGAATCCCAAATCTGTCTTATTTAAATTCATGCTTATTCCACTATTCCCTTCCTCTCACCTACCTGATAGGGGCTACTAGATTTCTAGGACCAAGGATGATTCTGCTAAAACTCCCAAGTATAATACACATGAACTGGAAAGATGGCTCAGTTGAAGGCCATGCTTCTGTAGAGACCTGGTAGATGACAATTTGTGACCTTCAAAGGAGATTTCACTTTGGGATTGAAAGACTTGGCTTTGGTCACTCAGAACTTTGTGCAGCAAAAGTTTTATTAAAGAAGAAAGGGATAGGGAAAGCTTCCAGCAGAAGGCACTGGAAGGGGGAAAGAAGAGTACCCCCAGATGCTAGTTTTAGGCGAGACATTTTTCACTTCTCTGGTTGGTTATTAACAATAGATCAAAAGAATATATTAAGGTGATAAAGGTCTTACCAGACCCACACCCACAACATACATCTTTAGATAACATAGGTACAAACTAAGAAGGAGAAACATGTCTTCCAGTAAGATGCATTGTTGTTATAAACTTTAGCTCTGGGCTTAAAGAAAGTCTTTGGCAAAACAGATTATTGTCATAGGTGTGGCAATCAAGCTGAAGGCACCTTGGCTAAAAATGTTTCTTCCCCTCTTCCTCCTTGGAAACTGCTGGACTCCTTACCAAGTCTGCCTCTTCACTCCTTTCAGACCCATCAATGAAAGATGATACATTTACTAATTCAATCTGTGTGAAATAGCAGTGAATTCAGTAGGGTTGCTAGATAAAATACACCCAGATAAATTTGAATTTCAGATAAATGAGTAATTTTTTTTGGTGTATCTATAGCCCATACAATATTTAGGAAATGCTTGTATTTTGAAAATTATCCATTGTTTATTTGAAATTAAAATTTAACTGTATGTCCTGTGTTTTTTTTTTTTTAAAGATTTATTTATTTTATTATTTATTTTTGGGCGGGGGTTGAGTTGGGAAGGGAGGGGAGTGGGCGGGCCACTTCTATTGGTCTTTTATTTCTCTATTTTCATCCGTCTTTGTTCCTTGGCTCCTGTGGGCCTCCCATCACAGTGGCCTCTTCTTGTCACAGAGCACCGGCTCTGGGCGCATGTGCTCCGGAGCTCCGGCTCGGTAATTGGACACATCGGTCCAGCCGCTCCGTGGCACGTGGGATCTTCCCAGGCCAGGGCTCGAACCGGCACCCCTTGCACTGCAAGGCGGTGTCCTTACCCACTGGACCACCAGGGGAAGCCCTGTCCTGTGTTTTTAATTGCTAAATATTGCAATCCTGTGAATAAAGCAGTTGTAATTAGAGCTTCCAACTTCAGGGAACCATTTAGTTGTGTTTTTCTTGAACCTTTTAGGAAAACAGCCTACATGTGCTACACAGTGATTGGTAATGGCATGAATGCTCTGCTCTGAAGTAGGGAAAGGTTTTGTTTGGGGTGGAGGACAATAAATTTAATGATATCCGGAACTTTTGTTCCATGCTGGAAAATTTGCTACACACAATAAAAAACTAGTTTTAGGCGAGACATTTCACTTCTCTGGTTGGTTATTAACAATAGATCAAAAGAATATATTAAGGTGATAAAGGTCTTACCAGACCCACACCCACAACATACATCTTTAGATAACATAGGTACAAACTAAGAAGGAGAAACATGTCTTCCAGTAAGATGCATTGTTGTTATAAACTTTAGCTCTGGGCTTAAAGAAAGTCTTTGGCAAAACAGATTATTGTCATAGGTGTGGCAATCAAGCTGAAGGCACCTTGGCTAAAAATGTTTCTTCCCCTCTTCCTCCTTGGAAACTGCTGGACTCCTTACCAAGTCTGCCTCTTCACTCCTTTCAGACCCATCAATGAAAGATGATACATTTACTAATTCAATCTGTGTGAAATAGCAGTGAATTCAGTAGGGTTGCTAGATAAAATACACCCAGATAAATTTGAATTTCAGATAAATGAGTAATTTTTTTTGGTGTATCTATAGCCCATACAATATTTAGGAAATGCTTGTATTTTGAAAATTATCCATTGTTTATTTGAAATTAAAATTTAACTGTATGTCCTGTGTTTTTTTTTTTTTAAAGATTTATTTATTTTATTATTTATTTTTGGGCGGGGGTTGAGTTGGGAAGGGAGGGGAGCGGACAGGCCACTTCTATTGGTTTTTTATTTCTCTATTTTCATCCGTCTTTGTTCCTTGGCTCCTGTGGGCCTCCCATCACAGTGGCCTCTTCTTGTCACAGAGCACCGGCTCTGGGCGCATGTGCTCCGGAGCTCCGGCTCGGTAATTGGACACATCGGTCCAGCCGCTCCGTGGCACGTGGGATCTTCCCAGGCCAGGGCTCGAACCGGCACCCCTTGCACTGCAAGGCGGTGTCCTTACCCACTGGACCACCAGGGGAAGCCCTGTCCTGTGTTTTTAATTGCTAAATATTGCAATCCTGTGAATAAAGCAGTTGTAATTAGAGCTTCCAACTTCAGGGAACCATTTAGTTGTGTTTTTCTTGAACCTTTTAGGAAAACAGCCTACATGTGCTACACAGTGATTGGTAATGGCATGAATGCTCTGCTCTGAAGTAGGGAAAGGTTTTGTTTGGGGTGGAGGACAATAAATTTAATGATATCCGGAACTTTTGTTCCATGCTGAATTATTTGAAAATTTGCTACACACAGTTTCTGGAATCGATTTCTTGTATATTATGGCACATACAAGATAGCACTCATTGCACCTGAACTTTAGAATAAAATTCACTGATGGAACTAAACTATTGGAAAAAGAAAATAACCTTTTATGGGCCATGCTTATTTCACTCCATGATTACACAGTATAGTAGAAAAAGCACTGACCTTGAGTTAGAAAATCTAAGTCCTGCTCTAGCTATCATGTATTAGGCAAGTGATCTAGGAAAAGATCTTCTCTGAACTTCAGTTTATTTATTTATATAATAGGGGAATGATCACTGTCCAATCTGTTTCACATAATTGTTAATAAACCTAAGTGAGATAATTCTGTAGGTTGTAGTACACTTTTTTTTTTTTTTTGACTTTTGCCTCTTTTATTGGTTTTTATTTATTTATTTTCATCTGTGTTTGTTCTTTGGCCTGTGTGAGCCTCCCATTGCAGTGGCCTGTCTTGTTGAAGAGCACTGGCTCTGGGCACACATGTTTCAGACTGCTGGCATGTAATTGGACACACCAATCCACCTGCTCCATGGCACGTGGGATCTTCTTGGGCCAGGGATCAATCTGGTGCCCTTTGCACTGCAAGGTGGACTCTTTACCCACTGGTCCATGAGGGAAGCCCTAACACACTTTTTAAAATGTAAATATTTATATTTGTTTCACCCTAAAAGAGCTTTAACTGACAACTAACTATTATATTGAAAATACTAATAGTGAGTAAATGATTTGCTTTTCAGAGAGACTTGTTTGTTTTCTGATTGTTTTGGCAGCAAGAAAATATTTCATTGCTATGTGATTTACTTTTCTGGTATTTTGTGTCTATAAAACCATTTGAAATCGACTGTTCCAAACTGAATGATATGGTGTGTGATGTTCAGTTGCTCAGTCTTGTGTGACTCTTTGTGACCCAATGGACTATAGCCTGCCAGTCTCCTCTATCCATGGAATTCTTGAACCTTTTAGGAAAACAGCCTACATGTGCTACACAGTGATTGGTAATGGCATGAATGCTCTGCTCTGAAGTAGGGAAAGGTTTTGTTTGGGGTGGAGGACAATAAATTTAATGATATCCGGAACTTTTGTTCCATGCTGAATTATTTGAAAATTTGCTACACACAGTTTCTGGAATCGATTTCTTGTATATTATGGCACATACAAGATAGCACTCATTGCACCTGAACTTTAGAATAAAATTCACTGATGGAACTAAACTATTGGAAAAAGAAAAAAACCCTTTTTATGGGCCATGCTTATTTCACTCCATGATTACACAGTATAGTAGAAAAAGCACTGACCTTGAGTTAGAAAATCTAAGTCCTGCTCTAGCTATCATGTATTAGGCAAGTGATCTAGGAAAAGATCTTCTCTGAACTTCAGTTTATTTATTTATATAATAGGGGAATGATCACTGTCCAATCTGTTTCACATAATTGTTAATAAACCTAAGTGAGATAATTCTGTAGGTTGTAGTACACTTTTTTTTTTTTTTTTGACTTTTGCCTCTTTTATTGGTTTTTATTTATTTATTTTCATCTGTGTTTGTTCTTTGGCCTGTGTGAGCCTCCCATTGCAGTGGCCTGTCTTGTTGAAGAGCACTGGCTCTGGGCACACATGTTTCAGACTGCTGGCATGTAATTGGACACACCAATCCACCTGCTCCATGGCACGTGGGATCTTCTTGGGCCAGGGATCAATCTGGTGCCCTTTGCACTGCAAGGTGGACTCTTTACCCACTGGTCCATGAGGGAAGCCCTAACACACTTTTTAAAATGTAAATATTTATATTTGTTTCACCCTAAAAGAGCTTTAACTGACAACTAACTATTATATTGAAAATACTAATAGTGAGTAAATGATTTGCTTTTCAGAGAGACTTGTTTGTTTTCTGATTGTTTTGGCAGCAAGAAAATATTTCATTGCTATGTGATTTACTTTTCTGGTATTTTGTGTCTATAAAACCATTTGAAATCGACTGTTCCAAACTGAATGATATGGTGTGTGATGTTCAGTTGCTCAGTCTTGTGTGACTCTTTGTGACCCAATGGACTATAGCCTGCCAGTCTCCTCTATCCATGGAATTCTTCAGGCAAGAATACTGGAATGGGTTGCTATTTCCTTCTCCAGGGGATCTTCTTCACCCAGGGATTGAACCAGAGTCCCCTGTATTGATTGTCAGGAAGATTCTTTACTGCTGAGCTACCAGGGAAGTTCAAGCTTAGTAAAAGTAAATAAAAAGTTAAACTATCCTGGGAGTTTATATAATGTATTGTGAATGTGAATTATGTGATCATGCATAATATATATGTGCTCATGGAAGTATAGACCTGTGTACAAGAAACTGTATATGTGTGTATATATGGATGTGTGTGTGTAGGTGTTCAGTCACTCAGTCATGTCTGACTCTTTGTGACCCTATGGACTGTAGCCCACCAGGCTCCTTTGTCCATGGAATTCTCCAGGCAAGAATACTGAAGTGGGTAGATATTTTCTTCTCCAGGGGATCTTCCCAACTAAGAGATGGAACCCATGTCTCATGCATCTCTTGTGTTACCTGTATTGGTAGGTGGATTCTTTACTGCTGTACATCCAGGGAAGCCCACATGGAAATATAATGTGCACACACACACACAAACACACACACACACAAACACATGCTGTGCTGCACTAAGTCACTCAGTTTTGTCCAACTCTTTGCGACCCCATGGACTGTAGCCCACCAGGCACCTCTATCCATGGGGATTTTCCAGGCAAGAAAACTGGAGTGAATTGCTGTGCCCTTCTCCAGGGGACCTTCCCAACTCAGGGATCAAACCCAGGTCTCCTGCATTCCAGATGGATTCTTTACCATCTGAGCCATCAGGGAAGCCCAAGAATACTAGAGTGGGTAACCTATCCTTTCTCCAGGGGATCTTCTCGACCCAAAAAACAAACCTGGGTCTCCTGCATTGCAGGTGGATTCTTTACCAGCTGAGCTACCAGGGAAGCCTACACACACATATCCACACCCACACACATATATATACACACAAAGATTAGGAAGGGGTAGGAGAATCAAAACCAGAACGATCTGGAGTTTGCAAGAACCCTGCCCCTTCCCCTTCTATCATTCATATTCTACTGAGTTAAGACCTAGTTTTTTTTAGGCTACTCTTGTTCAGTCCTTCCTTTGCAGTAGATTTTAAGTTCCAAGAAAGCAGATAAGTTTTGCATTCCTAGTGCCTGTAAAAAATACTACTGTGTGCTTGTTTGAAATAATACTTGAGAACTTTTAAAATTTACATATAACCTCATCAACAGGAAGTAGATGCTGCTAACATTTTTAGTGCATAAATTTTCAGTCATTTTCCTGTGTCACTTTCCTCTTTCCTACCAGTTCTCTCTACCTTGAATGACAGCTGCCATTTTTATCAAGCCTTCAAGATCCATCTCAGAAGTATATTAGAACCACTAAACAGGGTTCTTGCAACAGAAAAGTGTTATAATATCAACAGACTTTCACATATTCATTTTTATTTTGTGACCATCTGTACAGCACCCTGAAGTTCTATTCCCAGATACTGTTTCCCAGTGCCCTCTTGTCCATGTTAGTCAGGTCCTTTAGCACCTTTGGTATATAAGCCAACTACTCCCTTAATAGACCTCTTACCTCCTTAGTAGGATCAGCCTGACTCTTGTTGTTGCTCTGGAGTCCAGGAATGGAAAGAGGGCTAGATCCTGAGAGAAGCCAGCATTATCTTATAATGCATTTTCCTCATTTGAGCCTTCTGTGTGATCTTCCAACAAGGGATCTTCTCTCTTCTAACAAGGAAGAGTGAGGGCATTTGTCAGGTCTAGATGGTTAAGAGGAATCTGGGAGTTTGAGCTGATTAGGTGAACCTACCCAGATAATCTCATTCAAAATTTATTCAAGACCCATTCTTTTCCTATGATGGCCCTGCATTTGGCATGAGACTTCCCTAGGCCAAGAACTCAGCTTCCTCTGATGCTCAGTCTCTTATGATTAAATCCTGTGTCAGTGTGCATTTCGACTATAGGAGATTAAAGTCTTTTAAAAATGCCTCCAGGGAGGCCCTCTGACTGTCACACATAACTTGACATTGGTGATTAAGTGATCTGAGCCTGTCATTTGCTTTCTTCAAAGCATCAGTAGTACTTAGCAACAGTTATCCAAAACCAGTCTGAATAGTGACTAAGCTCCCTGTATTTTGAAAACACCAGAGAAAATATCATCTAGTTTTTTAGGCTACTCTTGTTCAGTCCTTCCTTTGCAGTAGATTTTAAGTTCCAAGAAAGCAGATAAGTTTTGCATTCCTAGTGCCTGTAAAAAATACTACTGTGTGCTTGTTTGAAATAATACTTGAGAACTTTTAAAATTTACATATAACCTCATCAACAGGAAGTAGATGCTGCTAACATTTTTAGTGCATAAATTTTCAGTCATTTTCCTGTGTCACTTTCCTCTTTCCTACCAGTTCTCTCTACCTTGAATGACAGCTGCCATTTTTATCAAGCCTTCAAGATCCATCTCAGAAGTATATTAGAACCACTAAACAGGGTTCTTGCAACAGAAAAGTGTTATAATATCAACAGACTTTCACATATTCATTTTTATTTTGTGACCATCTGTACAGCACCCTGAAGTTCTATTCCCAGATACTGTTTCCCAGTGCCCTCTTGTCCATGTTAGTCAGGTCCTTTAGCACCTTTGGTATATAAGCCAACTACTCCCTTAATAGACCTCTTACCTCCTTAGTAGGATCAGCCTGACTCTTGTTGTTGCTCTGGAGTCCAGGAATGGAAAGAGGGCTAGATCCTGAGAGAAGCCAGCATTATCTTATAATGCATTTTCCTCATTTGAGCCTTCTGTGTGATCTTCCAACAAGGGATCTTCTCTCTTCTAACAAGGAAGAGTGAGGGCATTTGTCAGGTCTAGATGGTTAAGAGGAATCTGGGAGTTTGAGCTGATTAGGTGAACCTACCCAGATAATCTCATTCAAAATTTATTCAAGACCCATTCTTTTCCTATGATGGCCCTGCATTTGGCATGAGACTTCCCTAGGCCAAGAACTCAGCTTCCTCTGATGCTCAGTCTCTTATGATTAAATCCTGTGTCAGTGTGCATTTCGACTATAGGAGATTAAAGTCTTTTAAAAATGCCTCCAGGGAGGCCCTCTGACTGTCACACATAACTTGACATTGGTGATTAAGTGATCTGAGCCTGTCATTTGCTTTCTTCAAAGCATCAGTAGTACTTAGCAACAGTTATCCAAAACCAGTCTGAATAGTGACTAAGCTCCCTGTATTTTGAAAACACCAGAGACTTCACAAAAGCTAGTGCATCTCTGCATTCCACCTACCACTACTCATGGGTTCTTGTTGTTGTTGTTGTTGTTTGTGACCCCATGAACTGTACTCCCAAGCCTCTCTGTCCATCACCATGTCCCTGAATTTGCTCCGATACATGTCCCTTGAGTCTGTGATGCCATACAACCATCTCATCCTCTCTCAGCCCCTTCTCCTCTTGCCCTCAATGTTTCCCAGCATCAGGGTCTTTTCCAGTGAGTCAGCTCTTCATATCAGGTGGCCAAAGTATTGGAACTTCAGCTTCGTCATCATGGGTACTATGATGCCATTGCCATTTAACCACTGAGACACTTTTCTGCAACCTCTTGTAATACCAGTTGTATTACTTCTTATTTCATAGAAGCAAGCCTGAAATGTGATTTTTGAGAAGTTGATTTATTGAGGGATAACCTGCCAGTTAATCCTTTAAGGGCGTGAGGAAAGTGGATTACAGTGGGGGAAGATCCAAGGCAAAGATGTGTAGTCTAGCTTGTTCCAAGTTACAGGAGGCCCCTGTAACATGAATGACACCACAGGTGTATCTCATCTTGAGACAATGGTATGGCATTTTGTACTGTAAACTCCCAGGTTTTTCCAAGAAAGAGACCCTTGTTGCTGAGACCAGTGCTTAAAAGGTTGAAATTATGGACTTTAACATCCAATACTGTGACAGCTAGGAGTAAGTTGCATGAATCAGTAAAGTGGATCCAAGCAAGGCACAAACAACTTATGCTGTTTGGGCACAGGAGCAAAATTTGTGCAGAAGCCTGGAGGAAACTATGCCTATGAATGGGAAAAGAACATTCTAGGCAAAGTATATGGCAAGTGCAAGGCCCTGAGGTGGGAATATTCTTGGTGCATTCTAGTATTGGCAAGAAAGGTTGATGGAATATAACTCAGTCATGAAAATAATACCATTTGCAGCAACGTGAATGGAACTAAAGATGGTCATACTAAGTGAAGAAACTCAGAGAAAGACAAATACCATATCACTTACATATAGAATCTAAAAAATGATACAGGGCTTCCCTGGTGGTCCAGTGGGTAAGGACACTGCCTTGCAGTGCAAGGGGTGCCAGTTAGATCCCTGGCCTGGGAAGATCTCACGTGCCGGAGCGGCTGGATTGATGGGTCCAACTACTGAGTGAGAGCTCTGGAACGCATGTGCCCAGAGCCGGTGCTCTGCAACAAGAGAGACCACAGCAATGGGAGGCCCACACAGAACAAAGAACAAAGATGGAAATAAATGAAAGACCAATAAAAGTGGCCAAAAAAAAAAAAATGATACAAAGGAACTTATTTACAAAACAGAAGTAGACTCACAGAGATAGAAAACAAACATGGTTACCAAAGGAGATAGCAGTGGTGGAGGGAGATAAATTAGGAGTTTGGAATGAACATAAACACACTACTATATAATAAATAAACAACAAAGACCTACTGTATAACACAGGGAACTATATTTGATATCTTATAATAACCTCTAATAGATAAAAATCTGAAAAAATAATATAAATTGGGTTGGCCAAAAAGCTTCTTCAATTTTTTAGTAAAACTAAAAGACACGTTTTTCATTTTCACCAAGAACTTCATTGAACAATATATTTACTATTTTATTACACTACCTTCTGCCATTTTTCAAGCAACTTCCCCAAATTTGTATCTTTTGAACAAAGACCTTCTCTAGGTGCCTTTTATACTCCTCCAGAGAATTAAAATTTTTTACATTAAGAGAATTTTTTAAAGACCTAAATAACTCGAAATCTGAAAGTGCAATGGCTGATAAATATGAACTTCCCAGACAAGCTGTAACAGTTTTTTCTGGTCATCAAAGAAACATGTGGTCTTCCTGGTGGATGATTATGCATTTTCTGCTGACTAATTCTGGAGATGCTATTTAGAATTAATTGGAGCTTTAGAGTAAATAGTGGGATGTGCAAGACTGGCATTCATAGTTGATTAAAAATGATTCCCTATTATTGAACATTTAGATTACTTTCATTATCTATTGCTATTATGATACATGGAAATCTTGAAGGTAAAACTCAGTCATGTTTGCAGCAGTGTGGAACTAAAGATGGCATACTAAGTGAAGAAACTCAGAGAAAGACAAATACCATATCACTTACATATAGAATCTAAAAAATGATACAGGGCTTCCCTGGTGGTCCAGTGGGTAAGGACACTGCCTTGCAGTGCAAGGGGTGCCAGTTAGATCCCTGGCCTGGGAAGATCTCACGTGCCGGAGCGGCTGGATTGATGGGTCCAACTACTGAGTGAGAGCTCTGGAACGCATGTGCCCAGAGCCGGTGCTCTGCAACAAGAGAGACCACAGCAATGGGAGGCCCACACAGAACAAAGAACAAAGATGGAAATAAATGAAAGACCAATAAAAGTGGCCAAAAAAAAAAAAATGATACAAAGGAACTTATTTACAAAACAGAAGTAGACTCACAGAGATAGAAAACAAACATGGTTACCAAAGGAGATAGCAGTGGTGGAGGAGATAAATTAGGAGTTTGGAATGAACATAAACACACTACTATATAATAAATAAACAACAAAGACCTACTGTATAACACAGGGAACTATATTTGATATCTTATAATAACCTCTAATAGATAAAAATCTGAAAAAATAATATAAATTGGGTTGGCCAAAAAGCTTCTTCAATTTTTTAGTAAAACTAAAAGACACGTTTTTCATTTTCACCAAGAACTTCATTGAACAATATATTTACTATTTTATTACACTACCTTCTGCCATTTTTCAAGCAACTTCCCCAAATTTGTATCTTTTTGAACAAAGACCTTCTCTAGGTGCCTTTTATACTCCTCCAGAGAATTAAAATTTTTTACATTAAGAGAATTTTTTAAAGACCTAAATAACTCGAAATCTGAAAGTGCAATGGCTGATAAATATGAACTTCCCAGACAAGCTGTAACAGTTTTTTCTGGTCATCAAAGAAACATGTGGTCTTCCTGGTGGATGATTATGCATTTTCTGCTGACTAATTCTGGAGATGCTATTTAGAATTAATTGGAGCTTTAGAGTAAATAGTGGGATGTGCAAGACTGGCATTCATAGTTGATTAAAAATGATTCCCTATTATTGAACATTTAGATTACTTTCATTATCTATTGCTATTATGAACTACATGGCCATAACTATCTTGTTATATACATTGTTATACATTTGTCTACAAGATTCACAGACTTGGAAGTTCTTCCTTCAGACTTTTGATACATTGTATAATTGTGTTCTCCACAATTTTGTAAACACTGCACCCTCTAACTAGCAGTGTATTGTTTCTCAACAACATTACCAATCCCAAATATTGCTATTCTTTTACATAGTTTTTATTTTTTTAGTTTTCGTTTTGAATGAAAGCTGGCATTTCTCCTACTACCAGTAGGATTGAGAATCTGTTTTCTAATGCTTGTCTGTCTTTCTTTTTGCTAAGTTACTTGAGTTTCCATAACAAAGCAACATAGGCTAGATGGCTTTAAACAACTGAATGGTTGCTCTGGAGGCTAGAAGTTTCACATCAAGGTGTTGACAGGATTATTTCCTTCTTCGATCTCTCCTTGGTTGTACATGGCCATCTTCTTTCTGTGTGTCCACCTGGGCTTTTTTCTATGCATATCACTGTCCTAATCTCCTCTTTTCATAAAGGCAGCAATCAGATTGGATTAGGGGCCATGCATTTACCTCATTTTACTAATCACCTCTTGGGAATTTCTGTCTCCAATATAGCCATATTGACTGTAGAGCATCGGCAGGAGAATTTTGAGGAGATATAATTCAGTCTTTAGAACTGAAGATATTAATTATTTTCATAAATATTCCAATTATATTCTGGTGTTTAAATTGGCCTTTGATTTTGTTCATGGAGCTTTTTGCTAGTAAGGAAGTTTGAATTTAATACCTAAATTCATCTAAATTCAAATGTATGATATAGTACAAGAGAAAGCATGGAATACATGACTTTTCCCCCCATGTGTTCCATTATCTTCATACTATTTATTGTAAAGTTATTTCCACATTAATTTATGTTTCATTATTTACCATGCATTAAGAACTGTTTCATCAAGGATTGATTCAAAATTGAGTCATTGCCATGTTTTTAAATTTTTATAACTGTTTAACTTGCTTTAATGTTTGATTTGATCTCCTGCTTGTTTTAATTTTTAGACTCAGTTGTTTTATTTTCACTTTTTTCAAAATGATCTTTGGAATCAGCCTAAGTTTCCCTCTTCAAAAATATCGGTTTGTGTTTTTATTGCAAAATAGTCTATATTTTCTATTAGAGTTATTCCTTAATAGCTTATAGTTTTGGTTAGTTTGAAAATGTCACCTTTTTCTAGCATTTTTTTCTTATAAGTTATTTCTCATATCAAGGAAATACGTTTATTTTTGTATGTTTTATCTTGTTCACCATTTTATTGAACTCTTGTGATGCTTCTAATGATTTATAAATCTGTACTCTTGTCTTTTTAGGCATATGATAATTTTTTTTTTTTTTTTAAGATTTATTTATTTATTTTGGGCGGGGGTCAGGTTGGGGAGGGAGGGGAGCGGGCGGGCCACTTCTATTGGTCTTTCATTTTTCCATTTTCTTCCGTCTTTGTTCTTTGGCTCCTGTGGGCCTCCCATCGCGGTGGCGTCTGTCGCTGCAGAGCGCCGGCTCAGGGCACATGCACTCCAGAGCTCCGGCTCGGTAATTGGACACATCCGTCCAGCCGCTCCGCGGCACGTGGGATATTCCCAGGCCAGGGATCGAACCGGCGTCCCTTGCACTACAAGGCGGTGTCCTTACCCACTGGACCACCAGGGGAAGCCCCAGGCATATGATAATTTTAAAATAGTGACAATTCTGTGACCTTTTTTCCTAACATTTATAACTCAAGTTTCTGTTTCATCTTTATTTTGAATTAGCCAGAATATCTGTATAAATATTCATTTCTAATGGTGATATCAGTGGTTCTATATCTTGAATTTTATTTTCATTGAAATATTACTGGTATTTCTGTATCTTTTATCTATACCTGAAATTGTATCTATTGTGGTAATCTGTATGAATCATTAGATGAAAACCATGTGTACTTGTTTTTCTTTGAAATTTCTTTTATATAGACTGCATTTCATTAGGTAATCCTTTTACTCTGTAAAATGTGGTGCGTAGAAAGAGGTGGGTGGTATTTTCTGTTCCATGCTTTTCAGAATTCTCTGAGTGATATCTTTAATGACATAACCCATTATTTTATTGAAGATGTTAATTCAAGTCAGTAAACGTATTGCATGCCTGTAGCACACAAGGCTGTATGCCATGGGCTGAGGATCTAGACAGACTAAGCTCTGCAGTTAAGCTTCGTCCTTCAAATTTCTCTTTCTACTAGGGGAGACAGATACATAAAACCGTAGATGCAATACATTTTGACTTACTCAAGGTAGAGTGAGAAGATAATAGGTCGTATCGTCAGTTTTGCCTGGGTTACTGGGCAAGTCTTTTTCTGAAGATATGAAGAAGATAACACTTAACGATGAATCTTCAGAATTGCATGCATGTTTAGCAGAGAAGCCAGCAAAGAAAGATCCGTGCAGGCAGAAGGGGCGGCAAGACTGCATCTGTCTGTAGGTGTGAAATGTCCTAGTGTATTTGAAGCTTAATGGTACTTCAGTATTGCTGGCCTTGATTGTTTAGGCATCAAAGAGCCAGAACATTCAAATCAAAATAAAATATTAATTGTATTTGTATTACTTGTCACTTTTAATTATTTATGACTCCCCTCCCAGCTTTTAGTGTAGATCATTAAGAATTGACTAAAGTGAGGCTAAAGTAAGATAATTGAAAGAACTCAGAAAAAACTGCTACACATCTGAAAGAAATTATTGACTTAATGTTAATTTTAATTTTCCCAACTAGTACAGTGGTGGAGATTACTGTCTCCTGATAGCCATTCTCACTTTCATATATTAGAATTATGTTGGGCACATGATTAACATAAATGTCAAAGACCACATTTCACAGGCCCTGTAATAGTTCTGTAAGGCTAGCTATGTGACCAGATTTGGGCCAGTGGAATGTGAACAGAAGTAGATGTGTCTCATATCTAGTCCATTTCTTTAAGAGAAATGGAGATTTCTTCTCTTGTGTCTTTATGTACCTTCCTTCAGACTGGAATGTAAACATGATAACAGGAGCTATAAAACTTGACTGGGCAAGGAGATGATAGCTCTGTATTGATGATACCCAATCAGTATGTTAGAAGGAACCAGGATCCCTGCTGATTTTGAAGCTGCCTACCCAAGTTCTGATGTGAAAGAAAAATAAATCTGTCTAATTTAAGCAGCTAGTATTCAAGGTCTCTGATTGATATCAGTCAAATTTGTATTTAGCATAACACAGGAACTATTTCTAGAAAAGGATTAGAAGAAAGTCTTAGTGATTGTGGACTTGTCAATAAGTGAACCAACTGATCAAAATGAGAATTCTGCATTGATAACCTTGGCTAATGCTTATGAAACAGATAAAGAACTCTACTGTAGCATCTCTCTCCATACATAATTGAGAAAATACTTAAAACAAATTTTTATTTTCATAGTTTAAATATGTCAAATTACACAGGAAATATTTTTCATATATTGATGAAATTAACACCAAAAGAAATGTAGTAGTCACTAGGGGGGGATTTTCCCAATGTATGATGGAAATAATTTATATAAGTAAATATATACATGAATAGATCTATTTCTGACCAATTGTTCTTCAGAAAAAGCAAAAATAAAAATAATCATCTTGGTTAATTCAGAAATGCAGTGTCATTCTAAGCCCTTAGAGGGAAGTCTTCATACTTGCAAGGAGCAGAGTAACTTTGTGCCTTATAATTTTGCTCAGAATGATCAGTAGAAGAAAACTGAGGTTTTGAGTTTATCAGATGGCTTCAAATTTCTCCTTTTGACAAGGAAAGCAAAGCAAACTTATAATTTATCAACACAAATGTTGATTTGTAAAGTTAGTACAGCTGGTGCACTACTATCAGATGAATCAATTAAAGGATGATCTCTATTTTTCTGTGGTACACAAAGCAATAAATGGCTGCTGAGATTAATTAATAATTGAATTGAAATGAAGGGCTTTAATCAACCCTAAGAGCTGTTTATTGTAAGCATACCACAACCAAACACACATATCAAAACAGAGAAAAGTCTATTCAATTAGCAGGTTTGGAAAACATCATGCTTGCTTTCTGGGAAGCATCCCAGGGAGATTCTGATTAGTCAGAATAAAAGACTGATCAAAGGTATAGTTAAAAAGGGAATGCTTCTTTAAAATGTCAGCTCAAAAGACTGAATTATGTTTAATAAAGGATTTGGAGTGAGTGATTATTTTAGAAATGATGTCATTTAGGTCTTTTGTATAATTGGAGATTTAAAATATCTATTGCAACCAATTGAATCATATTAGATTTCTTTAAGACTTTGATGCCTCAAATAAATCATTGGGTATATAGAGAAGTAGCACTCAGCAGTAGTAGTAATAGTTGTTGTTCTAAGTTCTGTCTGACTTATGGATTGTAGTTAACCAGGCTCCTCTGTCCATGGGACTTCCCAAGCAAGAATACTGAAGTGGGTTACTGTTTCCTTCTCCAGGGGATCTTTCCAACCCAGGGATCAAACCTGCCTCTCCTGAATTGGCAGGTGGAGTCTTTACCACTGAGTCACCTTGGAAAACATTCAGCAATAGAGAAAACATTAAAATGGGAGAACAGGAGAGGTAGGGTCTTGTCCTAACTCTGCCATTAGGTAAATATTGCCAAAAGTCTGTTCCAGTTTTGAACTGTATGATTTCCAAAAGAAATCTCAATCTTGCCAGTGATAAAATTTTGTTATATATGTCCCTGAGTTTGAATTTTGCATGGAAAAGGATTTAGAAAATGTAATTTGTTATCCATTATGGTTGAGATCTCAAAACTCAGACCTCAACTAATGAATGAGAGAAGATTTTTTGCTGATTAAAATTGATAAAGAGCCAATTTTAGGTGTGTTTAACTGATTGGGACCATTCATAAATGCAAACAACTCTATTCTAGGAGGGCAAAAGAGGTTATTCTCTGCTTATTATATGTGCAAATGACTTGTGTTTTATTAAAACTCACAACTTGCTCGTAAGTGTTATGAATAGCATACATGGATTTGCTTTTCGCAGAGATTTAAGACAAATGATACTTATAACACTGGAGTGGTGAAAAAGCATTTGATTTAGCAGAAAAGAATTTTTATGTTTCAGGTTTTACGGGCTTTTGGTTTTTAGGAGAACTTCATTAAATGGATTGTAACCATATATTCTCAACTCACAGCCCACATAATAAGCAATTCCATAAAGTCACCCTTCTTTATACGATTGTAAAGTATTAAACAGGGTGGCCTGGTATCATTAGTATTATATATTTATGGTCATTGAAGAATCTTAGTTACAAAGCTCTTACTACACCATTCTACCACAGAACACTACATGAGAAATATAAGAGGATACTACGAATTATACTTTCATTTACATGAACTAATGATTTTCTTAAAACAAGGGCTGAAATGTATTTGCTTAGAACTAGTCCTAGTAATAGAGTCACAACACCATATATTCCTGCTAGACTCTTTTTTATAATGATACTAACTTTATTTCATTAGCAGAGGAGAATACCCCGAAGGTTGCCTCAGTACTTGGCAACATTCAAAGTGGCACCAATCAGTGGCAGCTACCTCTGTCAATCTTTAGAAGCAATAATTAAATTAAAATGAATTTTACTCCTCAAATCTCGTATTCCGTGTCAGTAATATTCTTTATTTGCCAAGATATTTTTTAAACTGAGTTAGACAGATGGTTGTCTCTCTTTGAAATACAAGGCAAAAAGCCAAAATAAAAAATTGCCAAAATAGCATGCTTCTATTAGAAATAGGAATTTTGGGATTTCCTATGTTTGAAATATATTATCTGGAGGCTTAAAATATCCTTTTTAAAGAAAAATAAGCTTATAAATCCAAACATATAAGATGCAGACTCATACTTTGTTAAACCTGAAGCTTAGGGTACTATATGCATAATAATAGTGTGAATTTTAAGCTACTGTAACAGAGATAAATCAGAGTATTATGGAATCAGTCAACACCCACCTCCCCAAAAGAATAACGAAGTTCTAGCCCATAGTACCTGTAACATGACTTTATTTGCAAATAGGGACTTTGTAGATTTAATTAAGATTAAGTCATTTTGGATTGGAGTGAAACTTGAACCCCATGATTAGTGCCTTTGTAATCGGAGAGAGAGATTTGAGGACTGACATGCAAACAGGGGAGAAGGCCACGTGAAGACAGAGGAAAAGACTGGAGTGATGCAACTGTACATCAAGAAATACCAAGGAATGCATTAACCACCAGAAACTAGGAGAGAAGCATGGAACAGATTCTCCCTCAAGTCCTCAGAAGTAAAGAATCCTGTCCACACCTTGATAAGACTTATGGAACACCTGAAGAATGAGAAATACACTTTTGTTGATTTAAGGCATCCAGTTTGTGGTACTTTATGAAGGCAGCCCTACCAAATTAATACAGAATATATCTGATGAAAAATACTTAGGGAGTGGGGGCTTCCCCCGTAGGTCAGCGATAAAGAATCTTCTTGCTGTGCAGGGGCCGATGGAGACATGGGTTCAACCCATGGGTCAGGAAGGTTCCTGGAGGAGGGCATGACAGCCCACTCCAGTATTCTTATCTGGGAAATCCCATGGACAGAGGAGTAGTGAGCACCAGTCCATGGGATTGCAAAAGAGACAGACACGACTGAAGTGACTGATCATGCATGCATTTAAGGAGTAAGTGGGGAAGAGGAAGGAGAGAATTTACTTTAAAGATTGTATGCCTGCAGTATTTGTCTCTCTGTTATTGGCTTATTTCACTTAGCATGATGTCTTCCAGGTTTTTCCATGTTGTCACAACTGGCACAATTTCCTTATTTTTCAAGGCTAAATAATATTCTATTGTATGTATATACCATACTTTTTGGATCCATTCATCTGTTAATGGACATTTAGGTTATTTCCATATCTTGGTTATTGATAGAATGGCAATGAACATGGAAAAGCAACTATCTCTTTAATATCCTGGCTTCAGTTATTTTGGCTATATACCAAGACATAGGTATATAACTGGATCATAATGGTACTTCTCATTTCAATTTTTTGAGGAGTATACATTACTGTTTTGTATAGCTGTTCTACCATTTTACATTCATACAAATAGAGTACAAGGGTTCCAATTTCTCAATATCTTTGCCAGCACTTTTTGTTTTTATTTATAATAGCCATCCTAAGAGGTGTGAGGTGACATCTCATTGTGGTTTTGATTGACATTTCCTGATGATTAGTGCCTTTGTAATCGGAGAGAGAGATTTGAGGACTGACATGCAAACAGGGGAGAAGGCCACGTGAAGACAGAGGAAAAGACTGGAGTGATGCAACTGTACATCAAGAAATACCAAGGAATGCATTAACCACCAGAAACTAGGAGAGAAGCATGGAACAGATTCTCCCTCAAGTCCTCAGAAGTAAAGAATCCTGTCCACACCTTGATAAGACTTATGGAACACCTGAAGAATGAGAAATACACTTTTGTTGATTTAAGGCATCCAGTTTGTGGTACTTTATGAAGGCAGCCCTACCAAATTAATACAGAATATATCTGATGAAAAATACTTAGGGAGTGGGGGCTTCCCCCGTAGGTCAGCGATAAAGAATCTTCTTGCTGTGCAGGGGCCGATGGAGACATGGGTTCAACCCATGGGTCAGGAAGGTTCCTGGAGGAGGGCATGACAGCCCACTCCAGTATTCTTATCTGGGAAATCCCATGGACAGAGGAGTAGTGAGCACCAGTCCATGGGATTGCAAAAGAGACAGACACGACTGAAGTGACTGATCATGCATGCATTTAAGGAGTAAGTGGGGAAGAGGAAGGAGAGAATTTACTTTAAAGATTGTATGCCTGCAGTATTTGTCTCTCTGTTATTGGCTTATTTCACTTAGCATGATGTCTTCCAGGTTTTTCCATGTTGTCACAACTGGCACAATTTCCTTATTTTTCAAGGCTAAATAATATTCTATTGTATGTATATACCATACTTTTTGGATCCATTCATCTGTTAATGGACATTTAGGTTATTTCCATATCTTGGTTATTGATAGAATGGCAATGAACATGGAAAAGCAACTATCTCTTTAATATCCTGGCTTCAGTTATTTTGGCTATATACCAAGACATAGGTATATAACTGGATCATAATGGTACTTCTCATTTCAATTTTTTGAGGAGTATACATTACTGTTTTGTATAGCTGTTCTACCATTTTACATTCATACAAATAGAGTACAAGGGTTCCAATTTCTCAATATCTTTGCCAGCACTTTTTGTTTTTATTTATAATAGCCATCCTAAGAGGTGTGAGGTGACATCTCATTGTGGTTTTGATTGACATTTCCCTGATGATTGGTGATAGTGCACACCTTTTCATGTTAGCCATTTGTATGTCTTCTTTAGAGAAATGACTATTCAAGTCCTTTGCCCTTTATTTCAGTCAGGTTATTTGAACTTTTGAATTATAAGAGTTTATCTGATATATATGGTTTGCAGATATTTGCTCTCATTCCATAGACTGTCTTTTCATTTTCTTCATTGGTTCTTTTGCTGTACAGAAACCTTTTAGTTTGATGTAGTTCCATTTGCCTATTTTTGGTTTTACTGCCTGTGCTTTCAGTGTTATAGCTAGGAAATCGTTTCCAACACTAACATTTCCATTTGTATGAACTTGTTCAGTCACTAAGTCGTGTCCAACTCTGTGCCTCCGTGAACTGTAGCATGTCAAACTCCTCTATCTTACACGTTCTTCCGGGAGTTTGTGCATGTTCATGTCCGTCGAGTCCATGATGCTATGTAACCATCTGATCCTCTGCCGCCCCTTTTTCTTTTTGCCTTCAGTCTTTTTTGGGGGAGGGGTGTGGGCTGGGGAGGAAGTGGGGCGGGCGGGCCACTTCTATTGGTCTTTCATTTATCTGTTTTCATCCATATTTGTTCTTTGGCCTGTGTGGGCCTCCCATCACTGTGGCCTCTGTTGTCGCAGAGCACCGGCTCTGGGCGCACGCGCTTCAGAGCTCTGACTCGGTAATTAGACACATTGGTCCACTCGCTCCGTGGCACGTGGGATCTTCCCAGGCCAGGGATGGAACTGGTGCCCCTTGCACTGCAAGGCGGTGTCCTTACCCACTGGACCACCAGGGAAGCCCTGCCTTCAGTCTTGAACCACTATGTTGTATACTGGGAACTAACATAGTGTTATAGGTCAATTATTCTTTAAAAACAAACTCATAGAGAAAGATTTCAGATTTGTGGTTATCAGAGACAGACACTGGGAGAAGAGGGAATTGAATAAAAGTAGTCAAAAGGTACAAACTTTCACCAGACTAAAAGAAGAGGTGGTTTATTTTATATTTTATGTAGATACATTTTACTTTGATAATAGCCATCCTAAGAGGTGTGAGGTGACATCTCATTGTGGTTTTGATTGACATTTCCCTGATGATTGGTGATAGTGCACACCTTTTCATGTTAGCCATTTGTATGTCTTCTTTAGAGAAATGACTATTCAAGTCCTTTGCCCTTTATTTCAGTCAGGTTATTTGAACTTTTGAATTATAAGAGTTTATCTGATATATATGGTTTGCAGATATTTGCTCTCATTCCATAGACTGTCTTTTCATTTTCTTCATTGGTTCTTTTGCTGTACAGAAACCTTTTAGTTTGATGTAGTTCCATTTGCCTATTTTTGGTTTTACTGCCTGTGCTTTCAGTGTTATAGCTAGGAAATCGTTTCCAACACTAACATTTCCATTTGTATGAACTTGTTCAGTCACTAAGTCGTGTCCAACTCTGTGCCTCCGTGAACTGTAGCATGTCAAACTCCTCTATCTTACACGTTCTTCCGGGAGTTTGTGCATGTTCATGTCCGTCGAGTCCATGATGCTATGTAACCATCTGATCCTCTGCCGCCCCTTTTTCTTTTTGCCTTCAGTCTTTTTTGGGGGAGGGGTGTGGGCTGGGGAGGAAGTGGGGCGGGCGGGCCACTTCTATTGGTCTTTCATTTATCTGTTTTCATCCATATTTGTTCTTTGGCCTGTGTGGGCCTCCCATCACTGTGGCCTCTGTTGTCGCAGAGCACCGGCTCTGGGCGCACGCGCTTCAGAGCTCTGACTCGGTAATTAGACACATTGGTCCACTCGCTCCGTGGCACGTGGGATCTTCCCAGGCCAGGGATGGAACTGGTGCCCCTTGCACTGCAAGGCGGTGTCCTTACCCACTGGACCACCAGGGAAGCCCTGCCTTCAGTCTTGAACCACTATGTTGTATACTGGGAACTAACATAGTGTTATAGGTCAATTATTCTTTAAAAACAAACTCATAGAGAAAGATTTCAGATTTGTGGTTATCAGAGACAGACACTGGGAGAAGAGGGAATTGAATAAAAGTAGTCAAAAGGTACAAACTTTCACCAGACTAAAAGAAGAGGTGGTTTATTTTATATTTTATGTAGATACATTTTTACTTTGAGAAGACTCTTCGCCCTAGAAACATCTACTTCATACTTGTTAAGAACTTTAATAAACTTAAATTCATAGTAATCTACCAAGCATTTTTTACTTCCAAGGATACTATATCACTTCTAAACTGGAAATATTATCACATTGGCCTGGAAAATTCAAGCCACAAAATGGTGTGTCTGTCTATTTGTCAGTCTATGATTTGGGTTTTTTTTTTTCAATGTAGACTACTCTTTAATAGGAATAAGTCCCTTAATTGAGTTTCCTGTTCCACTTTTGGTGACCTAATGTTAGCACTCCCTATATTTGCCATGTGTTTGAATTTCTGTTAAGTAATAAGAATATCATAGTGACTCTGCTAAAAATATTTATTGAGTACCTATCATGTTACAGATGCTTTCCAGATACTAAAGACCTAAAGTTTGTACCTTTTGACTACTTTTATTCAATTCCCTCTTCTCCCAGTGTCTGTCTCTGATAACCACAAATCTGAAATCTTTCTCTATGAGTTTGTTTTTAAAGAATAATTAAAGTATATTTTATTTTATTTTATTTTATTTATTTTAGAATATTTTATTTTAAAGAATAATTGACCTATAACACTATGTTAGTTCCCAGTATACAACATAGTGGTTCAAGACTGAAGGCAGGGCTTCCCTGGTGGTCCAGTGGGTAAGGACACCGCCTTGCAGTGCAAGGGGCACCAGTTCCATCCCTGGCCTGGGAAGAATTCAAGGTGGACATGGTCTCTGTCCTCAAGGAACTTAGATTTCAGTGGGGAAGACAGATTGTAAAATGCAGATACATGAGAATATTTCTAATACTGAAAATAATAAGAACTATCATACTTTCTGGGAGGGTGACCAGTTTACCCAGGGTGGTTGGGGAAAGCCTTTTTGGAAAAATGGCATTTGACTTGAGACTGGAAAGTTGAGAAAGAGGCAGCTATGTAATTAAATATTTGAGAGAAAAGTCATCTAAGCACAAGTATCTCTTTCTATATATCAAAGTGTATATATATGTGTATATATATATATATATACACTCATATATATTTACTGTGTATTTCAAAGTTTTTCATATATATTTATTTATTGTATTTCAGAGTCCTTGGAACATAAATAATCTTACTATGTAAGAAGAACCAGTCTGACTGGAGCACAATTAATGAGCAGGAGGGAGGGTAGAAAGACTCAAGGGTGGAGATACAGGAAGGAACTACATCGTGTACAAGTTGTAGTCCAAGATAAAAAGTTTGTATTTTATGTTAGGTTTCATGGAGAGACACTGAAAGATTTAAAGCTGTGAAGCACTGTAATTTTTATAAAATTATGAGAGGTGTTATAAAGAAGATGAGTTGTATGGGGAAATGAGTAGAAACAGGGAAACAAAATAGGGGATTATTGTAGTTCAGATGAGAGATGACAGTAGCTTGGACTGGTATTTTCAAATCCAGTGTTAATGGATTTGAAACATTTTAAAGGTAGAAATGTCTTTGGAAATAGATTTTTGGAGGTATGATGGGACTTACTCATGGATGGATCTGAAATTTGAAGCAAAGATAAGAATCAAGGATGACTCCTACCTTTTGTTATTGGTCTCAAGAACTGGGTATTCACTCAAAAGGAGAAGGGTTGGCAGGGAGCAGATGTAGAAGTAAAACTCTGTAATCCTATTTGCACTTTATTAAGGTTAAGAGGTCTATTACACTTTTCAAGTGGCAATGTGGAGTTGGGAGTTGTATATATTGTATGATTTCTAAAGTTCAGAAGAGCAGTGCAGGCTGGGACTATAGGTCTGAGAGGCATTATTATACAGATTTGAACTCATGGTTCTTGTTGTTCAGTCGCCAAGTCATGTCTGACTCTTCATGACCCCATGGACTGCACCATGCCAGGCTTCCCTGTCCCCCACCATCTCCTGGAGTTTGCCCAAGTTCATGTCCATTGCATTGATGATGCCATTCAACCATGTGCTCTGTTGCCTGCCTCTCCTGCTGCCTTCAAACTTTCCCAGCATCAGGGTCTTTTCCATGAGTTGGCTGTTCACATCTGGCCAAAGTATTGGAGTTCATGGTACTGGATGAGATAGCTTAGGAAGAGTGCATACAGAGGAAATGAGGGGTGAGGAAAGACTCCTTAGGCACTCCAACTTCTAGAAGTCTTATCTGGAAGGAAGAGCCAGCAAAAGAGACTGAAAAGGTATCTAGTGAGATAGAAAACTAGGCTATGATTCAAAGAGAGCCAAGTGCTTTTGATGGGTCAATAAAATTAGATCAGAGATTCCCCCCATTGACTTGACAAAATGTAAGTCATTGGAGTCTTTGGTGAGAGCTTTTTTAAGACAAAAGGAGTTGAGTTAAGCAGTACAAATAAATATTTAAAAGAGCATTTCAATACCATGTTTTGAAAAATAAATGAAGAAATTGAGTTAGTGATTAGAGACAAATATTTGGAGAATTGGTACCATTGAAGGAGAGACTTAGAGATTTTTGTTTGTTGTGTTTTTAAGATGTGTGATAGTGGTGCATATCTGAATGACAATGACAATGAAAGGAAGAAACTAATAATTGAATAGAGGTAGGACATAATTACAGGTGTAAAGTCTTTCAGGTGAGAAGGGATGGGATTCAAGGAAGGCACAAGGGAGCATACTCCTAGAGGACTCTTCTGCAATGACAACAAGGCACTTGAGTATGCAGTTAATTCAAAATCTAGAGGCAGACTTGTTGGGTTCAGATCCTGTGTTTGCCACCTGTGTTTTAATTTTAATTTTAATTTTTTGTAAACTTAGACCAATGCTTTCATTTCCTCATCTCTAAAATGGGGATAATCTTTGATATCTAAAAAAACCCCGTCACATAGAAAGAGTTAGGGTTAAGGTTAAATCTATGGTTACCCAAAAGAAAGGGTAGAGGAACTGGGTGAAGGTGATCAAAAGGTATACATATCTAGTTACAAGATAAATAAATCCTGGAGATGAAATGTGCAGCATGCTGACTACAGTTAACAGTTCTGTTTCATATGTTTGAAATTACTAAGAGAGTCGATCTTAAAAGTTCTTAATACAGAAAATCTTTTTAACCATATGAGGTGATGAATATTAACTAAACATGTTGTATCACTATTTCAGAATGCATCCATATGTCAGTCATTATGTTGTAAACCTTAATCTTATAAATGTGCTATATGCTAAGTTAGTTCAGTTGCATGTGACTCTTTCTCTGTCCCATGGACTGTAGCCCACCAGGCTCCTCTATCTATAGGATTCTCCAGGCAAGAATACTGGAGGGGGTTGCCATGCCCTCCTCCAGGGAATCTTCCTGACCCAGGGATAGAACCTGTGTCTCCTATGACTCCTGCATTGCAGGCAGATTCTTTACCACTGAGCCACCAGATAAGCCCAATCTTATAAATATTATATGTCAATTATAGCTTAATAAAAGTTGAAAAATTAAATATGGAGGAAATAATAGCACATACGTCATAGAGTTGTCATAAGTATTCAGTAGGTCCAAATGGGTGAAGTGCATGGGCATTCTGGGTGGTGGTAGTGGTAAAGGATCCGCCTGCCAATACAGGAGACTCAGGTTCAGCTTCCAGGTCAGAATGCTCCTCTGGAGAAGAAAATGGTGACCCACTCCAGTATTTTTGCCTGGAAAGTCCTAAGGACAGAGGAACCTGTTGGGCTAAAATCCATGGGGTCGCAAAAGTCAGACTTGACTGAGCACAGTACAGAAATGGATGAAGTGCACAGAGTAATGCTTGGCAAATAGCAGATTCTCAATAAAACCCAACTATTGTTGTTGTTGCTGCTGCTGTCATATGTGAACAGATACAAGTATATGGATAAAATTGTTGATGGGAAGATGAGCCAATTATCAGCTGATTATACCCGTTATATACCCATTATAAGAAGAATGCCAGGAGGTTTTCAGATGGATTAGTGAAAAAATAATGTTGAAAATTTGAGGAGAAAGGAGAAGGTATTAGATGGTTATAATTTTCTGATTAAGTAATTCTAATGTCTGTAGAAATAATCTGCTACTGAGAACTCTATATCATTGAATTGTTATGAGGAATAAGTGAGATAATGTTTAAAAAACTTAAAAAGCACTATATTAATAGAATTATTATTTTGTAAACATAGATAGTTGTAAAGTAAAATTTCTCCTCAAACAATTTGGGTAAGGAAATAGTAAAGGACATGGTATAACTGGTTTGATTTTGCTTCCTGATTCATCAATTTATTTTTTAATGTGACATTGACTGTGTTAGGGGATATTTTTAGTTCAGTTGCATGTGACTCTTTCTCTGTCCCATGGACTGTAGCCACCAGGCTCCTCTATCTATAGGATTCTCCAGGCAAGAATACTGGAGGGGGTTGCCATGCCCTCCTCCAGGGAATCTTCCTGACCCAGGGATAGAACCTGTGTCTCCTATGACTCCTGCATTGCAGGCAGATTCTTTACCACTGAGCCACCAGATAAGCCCAATCTTATAAATATTATATGTCAATTATAGCTTAATAAAAGTTGAAAAATTAAATATGGAGGAAATAATAGCACATACGTCATAGAGTTGTCATAAGTATTCAGTAGGTCCAAATGGGTGAAGTGCATGGGCATTCTGGGTGGTGGTAGTGGTAAAGGATCCGCCTGCCAATACAGGAGACTCAGGTTCAGCTTCCAGGTCAGAATGCTCCTCTGGAGAAGAAAATGGTGACCCACTCCAGTATTTTTGCCTGGAAAGTCCTAAGGACAGAGGAACCTGTTGGGCTAAAATCCATGGGGTCGCAAAAAAAGTCAGACTTGACTGAGCACAGTACAGAAATGGATGAAGTGCACAGAGTAATGCTTGGCAAATAGCAGATTCTCAATAAAACCCAACTATTGTTGTTGTTGCTGCTGCTGTCATATGTGAACAGATACAAGTATATGGATAAAATTGTTGATGGGAAGATGAGCCAATTATCAGCTGATTATACCCGTTATATACCCATTATAAGAAGAATGCCAGGAGGTTTTCAGATGGATTAGTGAAAAAATAATGTTGAAAATTTGAGGAGAAAGGAGAAGGTATTAGATGGTTATAATTTTCTGATTAAGTAATTCTAATGTCTGTAGAAATAATCTGCTACTGAGAACTCTATATCATTGAATTGTTATGAGGAATAAGTGAGATAATGTTTAAAAAACTTAAAAAGCACTATATTAATAGAATTATTATTTTGTAAACATAGATAGTTGTAAAGTAAAATTTCTCCTCAAACAATTTGGGTAAGGAAATAGTAAAGGACATGGTATAACTGGTTTGATTTTGCTTCCTGATTCATCAATTTATTTTTTAATGTGACATTGACTGTGTTAGGGGATATCTTTTCTTATTCATATAGATTACATTTTTACTAAGGTTGAGGCAATAAAAAAAGTCCATTAATTCAACATTTATTTGGGTAGTGAAGGATTACAGTCTCAAAATATGAAATATGGCACTTAGCACTTGCAGTTCTTTTATCCTCCAAATGTGACTATTTAACAGGCTAAGTTTATTATAAAACAAGACTTAGGTATTCATGCTTGTAGCAAATAAAAGGTATCTAAAACTCCTGGCAAAGTTACCATTTTGACAACATGAAATTTTCCCATCCAGCTGGTCATTAGGCCTTTCCAACTGTCAATGTCTCTTGCAATCTGCTTTAATAGTGGCATATAATTAGCTTTATACAGATCAGAGACATCAGGGGGTAATATTCCAATGCAAATATCAAAATCCCCAGAAAGTTAACTCAAAGAGACATATGTCCCCACCATCCTTTATGACAGTCTTTAGCTCGGAAAGCTGTAGCAGTTGATTTGTGTAAGGTACTTTGAATCATAATGTGGAAATATTATAATTAAATACCTATTGAAGTCCTGGAAAATATATTCAGGAGAATGATGTAAATAGCAATATGTAATTAATGTACATTGTCTTTGCATGTCTAGTTCAGTAATCACTTCAAAGAAGTGTGCCAGATAATTGAGAAAAAAATGATTTCTGATGCTAGAGTGAATTTTTCAAGATCTGCTATACGGGGAATTTAAAATCAGCACAACTTGATTTGTAAGGTAATATATTGTCTGACTAATCTAAAATTAATCTAACTTTAACATTATCACAGTGAGTTCTGTACAGATTTCCACACCTATGCACATAGACATGTGAAGACTCTCTAGGACCAAACTATGTCACTTTAAAGGGGACAAGATTGTGATGCTAAAATAGAATTTGAGACATCTTTTTATCTCTTGGCTTAAGGAATTCTGTTTTGTAACTTTAAGATTTCAACACCTTATGTCTTTAATTCTTTTTTTTTCCTAATGTCTTTAATTCTTTAACAATTAATGTCTTCATCCTTGGGTAGTTTTGCACTTCAATAGAAAGATTTCTGTCTTGATGAGATGTAATCTTTAGAGTGTCTAGGAGATAAAAGTATAGTCAGCTGCTCTCCAGACTATTTGTGTGGAAATATTCACAATAGTTCTTTGTGAAAGTGTTGTCTAAGCAGAGGACTAATGGCAAAACTGTGAATAAGATATATCACATGTGTGTAGAATATGACTTTTCATTAGCAGAGACGAGAGAGAGAACCCTATCACATGTGCCATTTCTAAGAGTTTCAGTTGCTTTGCAAGAAATTAATTTGAGGACTATCAATAATTAAATATTCCTGTTCAGTGAAAAATGGAATCTACCAGGCATCAAACCTGCCCATAGGAGACTTGCTGTTTGTCAGAACAAGTCCAAGGCACCAACTGTGTGTCTCAGCTTATAACTTGGCCAGATCCATGATGCCAACTCACATGAGAGTAGTGAGCTTACCATCTACTGAAGACTTTAGGGTTGGCTTTATTACAGCTGGTAACGATGAATTGGACAATAACCAGAATCCATTGACATTAAGGAGAAAACTGCAGTCTGGTGTTTACATGAGAATATCCCAAGTGAAAGATGTTCACTAATAAAGTCTGAACTAAATGTCAGATGGGATTTCTTTATTCCTTTTGAGTTTTTCATAAACCCATTGCCTGCACCCCAGAGAGTTGACAGCAAATTCCTGACTTGAGTTTCTCATTCTGCATCGATTTATTTGTGTCCCTTGATGATTATACTCTTGTCATAAGACCATACGCATTTTCTGGCTGAGGTCCTTTAAAGATTTGTTTACAAACTCATTTGTGTTTCTGTATAAACCACATATTCTAGCTCCTGGTAGGTACTAGGGTGGATTAAGAACTTGAAGGACAAGCGTTCTCATTCATCTCTAATGCTGGATGGTAGTTCATTATATACCCAAATGATTGGGGTTTCAGACAAGTCAGGCCATAGAAGGGCAGGGAAGGGGAAAGCCACTTGATGGCTGAAACCTTGGAGACACAGGAAAGATAAGTGATTTGTTCGAGGTAGACTACTGGTTGCATTCAAACACTTATTAGGAAATCATGAGTTCTAATTTTGATTATTTTCCATTACTTCATTCTGACATTTAAAGTTTTATGGTAATGTAAGTATAGCTTATTTCCACCTCTGATTTCTTAGTCACAATTCAGCGTTATAGTGTATGTAGAAAATAGAGGGGCTTCACTGGTAGTTCAGTGGTGGAGAGTTCATCAGCCAATGCAAGAGGCACAAGTTGGATCCCTAATCCGGGAAGATCCCACATGCTGTGGAGCAACTAAGCCACAACTATGGAGCCTGTGCTCTAGAGCCTCAGAGCCACAACTGTTGAGCTCATATGCCACAACTACTGAAGCCCGTGAGCCCTAGAGTCCGAGTTCCACAACAAGAAAAGTCACTGCAACAAGAAGCCTGCTCACCTCAACTAGAGAGTAGACCCCACTCCGTGCAACTAGAGAAGAGTCTGTGGCAGCGGTGAAAACCCAGAATAGTCAAAAATAAATAAATAAAATTAAAAAAAAAGAAAATAAATCTTCCTAGTTTCAGTGACTTACAGAATATGATGACTGCTCTGCAGTAAATAAACCCTAATGTGAATTCCACAAATACTGCAACATATGAATATACTAATGAATGATTTAAAACCTTCTACTTTTTAGTGGTTTTTGTGACTATTTCAGTTAGCTGCCCATGAAATATGCCACCTTGTTGATTATTCAGCTGATATGGCTGTTAAGCTGGATGTCTTCCTACTTCCCTAAGGATTCCTGCTGAAGCCACATACATTGCCTAGTGTTGCTTTTTTGGTCATAGTTTCATTTGCCTTGAGCAAGTGATAAGCATGTATAAATATTGAGAAGATTACAGACCTTCCAATCATATAGCACTTACAGTCTTCCAGAGATCAGGGCAATTCACTGACTTCACCAAAGGACACACTTATATAGTGGTTAAGTGCATACCTTCCAGAATCAAATGGCCCTGGGTTTGAATCTGAACATAGGTTAGTCTCTTTACTAGCTATCTGACCTTGAGCAAGTTACCTAATCTCTCTTGTTCATTTTTTTTTTTTCTGCAAAATGGGAAAAGGACTGGTACCTGCCTCAGAGCATTGAGGAAAGAGGTGTAGTAAATTGATTATTGTAAAGGACTGAGCAAAATGCTCATTATGTAGGTCAGGATATAAATGATAGCTGCTGTTGCCACCACCACTGCTGCAGCTGTTATTGTTGTTATTAAAGCATCATTAAAAATTCCATAGCAAAAAATGGGAAGGGGAAAGGACAGGCAGAGAATAAGGAATAAGTAGACGAGAATGATGGCTTATCAGCTAACTTATTGAACTATCCCACATCATTCTGAAGACAGTAAAGTGTCCTTTCTGGAATTTGGCAAACATTTTTGCTTTTCTTTTAAAGTGTATGCCACATGCTTAGAAGAAATTTAATTGGTTCATGATGATCCACATAAATTATCATGATTGATTGCAGAAAAGCCTTTTCTGCAATAGTCAAGTGTTTTTTTCTTGTTATAACCATACAGTCTCTCCTATGAAAAAATAGGTTATTATATTTCTTAAATAAATGTATTTAACATTAATGATTTGATTTCAAACTCTGAATTTATTGAATGGAAGGTGAAGGGGACAAGAGGGGGTTTTTGAACATTGCAGAATGAGTATATCTATCCATAAGAAAGAATTCCAGTAGATACAGAATGCTTGATTAAACGACAGAAACTGACTGCCTGTCTCTTTGTTCTCCTGAACATCCTCAAAATACTCTTCACCACTTCAATACATTTTACTCATTTTGTTTCTTCATCTTTACCTATGAAATTTTACTCATCCTTCAGTGTTTATTTCAATATTACTTCTGATCTTTGATGAAACGTCTTTTTTTTTTCAAGGTAAGGAATTCAATATGGACAGCTAGTTAGAGGTTAGAAGGTATGAAAACCAAAGAAAGGTGGAGCAATCTAGAGATTAACAACTGTATGCGTGTGTGTGCTCAGTTGTGTCTGAAGCACGCCAGGCTTCCCTGTCCTTCACTATCTCCCTGAGTTTGTTCTGTGCATCAGGTGGCCAAAGTCCCTCTTGTTCACTAGCTATCTGACCTTGAGCAAGTTACCTAATCTCTCTTGTTCATTTTTTTTTTTTCTGCAAAATGGGAAAAGGACTGGTACCTGCCTCAGAGCATTGAGGAAAGAGGTGTAGTAAATTGATTATTGTAAAGGACTGAGCAAAATGCTCATTATGTAGGTCAGGATATAAATGATAGCTGCTGTTGCCACCACCACTGCTGCAGCTGTTATTGTTGTTATTAAAGCATCATTAAAAATTCCATAGCAAAAAATGGGAAGGGGAAAGGACAGGCAGAGAATAAGGAATAAGTAGACGAGAATGATGGCTTATCAGCTAACTTATTGAACTATCCCACATCATTCTGAAGACAGTAAAGTGTCCTTTCTGGAATTTGGCAAACATTTTTGCTTTTCTTTTAAAGTGTATGCCACATGCTTAGAAGAAATTTAATTGGTTCATGATGATCCACATAAATTATCATGATTGATTGCAGAAAAGCCTTTTCTGCAATAGTCAATGTTTTTTCTTGTTATAACCATACAGTCTCTCCTATGAAAAAATAGGTTATTATATTTCTTAAATAAATGTATTTAACATTAATGATTTGATTTCAAACTCTGAATTTATTGAATGGAAGGTGAAGGGGACAAGAGGGGGTTTTTGAACATTGCAGAATGAGTATATCTATCCATAAGAAAGAATTCCAGTAGATACAGAATGCTTGATTAAACGACAGAAACTGACTGCCTGTCTCTTTGTTCTCCTGAACATCCTCAAAATACTCTTCACCACTTCAATACATTTTACTCATTTTGTTTCTTCATCTTTACCTATGAAATTTTACTCATCCTTCAGTGTTTATTTCAATATTACTTCTGATCTTTGATGAAACGTCTTTTTTTTTTCAAGGTAAGGAATTCAATATGGACAGCTAGTTAGAGGTTAGAAGGTATGAAAACCAAAGAAAGGTGGAGCAATCTAGAGATTAACAACTGTATGCGTGTGTGTGCTCAGTTGTGTCTGAAGCACGCCAGGCTTCCCTGTCCTTCACTATCTCCCTGAGTTTGTTCTGTGCATCAGGTGGCCAAAGTATTGGAGCTTCAGTTTCAACATCAGTCCTTCCAATATAGTGGGTGTAGCTTTATGTTAGTATGATTGACAACTGTGGTATCATTATTATATATGCTAATAGAAACCATGGAAGCAGATGTTCTTAGGATTAAGGATTGAAAATGTCAGTGGATATGGATGTTGATGATATGAAAACGTCTGTCTTCATAAGACTGAGTTTCCCTCACAGAATGCTAATAATTCTGTTACTTTTAAGAGCATATTTTTCCTTATAAATCACCTATTTCACAAAACTTTTAAAGAAGTTATCGTCAAGTTCTATAAAGAATGAAAAGTGAAGATGCTATTCTTTTCTAACTTGGGACTATTCACCAGCATGACTCCCAGTTTGTTACTTATATCCTACCAGGTATTCTCTATCACAGGATCTCTGTCCAAATTACAAGGGGTAATATACATTCTAATTGGATCCTAGTTATCTGTCTAAAAACTGAAGGTGAAATAATTACTTAGCATTCTGCATCAAGATTTTATCCATTTTTAATGACTAAATTCTATTTTCATGTTAAAAAAGTTTAGCGCTTATCAGCAATTATGAATATAAAAATAAAGTCTAATGATGTAATAAAATACAGTACATAAAAATGGTGCAGAAATATAACTCGTGGTTAATTAAGAGATAATGCCTGCAGTACTGAATAGTGTCATCCTTTGGCACAAATATGAAGGAGAAAGAAAGTCATTATTTTAAGAGCAGGAAAGTAATTTACAAACATCATATTTATGCTGCAGCCTGATTTATAGGAATACCACTGGATGACAAAGACAAGGAGGCTTATGTAGAACAATGGTGTTCTCGTGCCCATATACTCTGCAACAGGTGCTTTTCTGTTCTTATACAAAGTTCTCTAACTTGGCTTTAATTTTCTTCTCTGTAAAATGGAGAACACATCTCTGCTTTAATTACTTCATATGATGTTAATGATTGCAAAACAAAATCACAAGAGAAAATATTAATAAGTTAAAGAATGTTATATAAATGTGAGAGAGGGCACACACACAGAGAACAAACATAAGTTGCACTGGTATTGAGTTTTTTCCTTTTCTTTTTTTTTGAATTGAAGTATAGTTAATTTATGGTGTTGTGATAGTTTCAGGTGTGTAGCAAAGTGATTCAATTATACATATATTTATCTATTATTTTCAGTGCCTTTTCCATTATAGGTTATAAGAAGGTACTGACTGTAGTTCCCTGTGCTATACAACAGGTTCATACTGTTTATATGTTTTATATTTAGTAGTGTGTATCTGTTAATCCCAAAGTTCTAATTCATCCCTCCCCTGCCTTTCCCCTTCAGTAACTGTAAGTTAGTTTTCTGTGTCTGTGATTCCTTTTCTGTTTGTAACTAAGTTCTTTTGTATCATTTTTTAAAATTCCACATATGTGATATTATATGATATTCTTCCTCTGTTTGACTTAACTTCACTTAGTATGATAATCGTTAGGCCTGGTTTGAAGAAGGGCTGTTTTAGTCAATTAGAAGACAGTGTATGCTTCAAAATAATTTTCTTAACTATTCCTCAGTATACACTCTGAGACACATATATGACTAAGAATTAAGGTAAAACAGAGAGCACTTACAGTTATCCATTCCTGAAAAAAAGAGAATTATCTTCTTATCTTATGAACATATTTTTATATAATAAAAAGAGTCAGACATGACTGAAGTGACTGAGCATGCATGCAACCGAGTTTCCTGAGTATGTGAGCCATTCTAGCAAATTAATTCAACCCAAGGAGGGGATCATGGGGACCTAGGACTTTTAGCCAGTCAATCAGAAGTTAGTTATCATCCTGGAATTATGATTTTCATCCTGAGTTGGAGACAGTGATTGGAACCTCCAGTTATGTGTTGGTAGGTCAAGTAATATCCTGGGCTTGCAATTGATGTTTGAGGTTGAGGGCAATCTTATGGGACTATGTCCTTTACCTAATGAATCTGAGTCTGTCTCTGGGTAGATAGTTCCAGAATTGACTTGAATTCTCAGATATCTTGCTGTGTTCAAGAATTGTTTGTTGGTGTGGGCAAGCCTCCATACACATGTTGTAATTGGGTCCAGGAACCCAAAAAGACTAGTCATTTAAATCAACTAAATATCTAGTATTTATAATAATACTAGTTTTGATAGATTAGCCAATGATTTATCTGTTGTTTGACAGTCAGTTCTAACAATAAAAAAGCAATAAAGTGGGGCTTCCCCTGGTGGTCCAGTGGGTAAGGACACCGCCTTGCAGTGCAAGGGGTGCCGGTTTGATCCCTGGCCTGGGAAGATCCCACGTGCTGCAGAGCAGCTGGACCAATGTGTCCAACTACTGAGCCAGAGCTCTGGAGCACATGCGCCTAGAGCTGGTGCTCTGCAGTGATAGAGGTCACTGTGATGGGAGGCCTACACAAGCGAAAGAAAATAAATAAATGAAAGACCAATAAAAGTGGCCAAAAATAAAGAAGCAACAATGATAATGATCAGTGAATGAGTATAGATATGGCACTTGGGAATCTGTAATGTGTTATAATCAGATACCACATAATGAAATTTAAGTTTTTTGAGTGGATAAATAAACGTTAGAGATTCTCATCATTCATTTGGCAATTTTGTTTCTGTTTTCATGTGTTATGTTTACACTTCTTCGCAATAAATAGTGTACATATAAATATATATGTGTACAGGTATACAACCTCATGGGGGAAAGTGTATTTTTGAATTCAGAAGTTTATTTTAGAGAAGTGATATGGTATAGACTGATTTAGGGTAATAGCTCAAGTGGGTCTGAATCATCACCTCATCCAAATATGTACAGTATATGGGAATCATACAGTTTATGAAATACAAACTTCAGTCAGTTAAGCTAAAATTTTGTTGAACTGAATAATTTGGGCCAAAAATTTGAAGAAATTGTCTTTTCAGAGTATTTTAGATTTTGGAACTACAAATGGAATATAGAGCCCTGGTACGGTAATGCATTTACTTTCCAGTGCTAGAAATGCAGGAGATACAGGTTCAATTCCTGGGTCGGGAAGATCCCCTGGAAGAGGAAATGGCAATCCAGTATTCTTGCCTGCAGAATCCAATGGACAGAAGGAGCCTGATAGGCTGTGGTCCATAGGGTTGCAAAGAGTGACACATGGCTGAGCATGTACACACAGCACAGAGAGAGAGTAGTTCCTGCTGTCTGTGCTGATACTTCAGTCGTGTCATATTCATGTATGACATTTGACATCTGAGTTTGCTCAGACTAATGTTCATGGAGTTGATGATGCCATCCAACTGTCTCATCCTCTGTTGCCCCTTTTCCTCCTACTCTCAATCTTTCCCAGCATCTGGGTCTTTTCCAGTGAGTTGGCTCTTCACATCAGGTGGTCAAAGTATTGAAGCTTCAGCATCAGTCCTTCCAGTGAATGTTTAGGGTTGCTTTCCTTTAGGATTTGCTGGTTTGATTTCTATGTAGCCCAGTGGACTCTCAAGAGTCTTTTCCAGCACCACACTTCAAAAGCATCATTTCTTTGGTACTCAGCCTTCTTTATGGTCCAACTTTCACATCCGTACATGACTGCTGACAAAACCATAGCTTTGATTATATGGACCTTTGTTGGCAAGTGATGTCTCTGCTTTTTAATACACTGTCTAGATTTGTCATAATGTTTTTCCCAAGCATCAAGCATTTTTTAATTTCATGGCTGCAGTCATCATCCACAGTGATTTTGGAGTTCAAGAAAATAAAATCTGTCCCTGTTTCCATTGTTTCCCCATCTATTTGCCATGAAGTGCTGGCACTGGATGACATGATCTTAGTTTTCTGAATGTTGAGTTTTAAGCCAGCTTTTATGCTCTCCCTTTTTACCCTTATTAAGAGGCTCTTTAGTTCCCCATCATGTTCTGCCTTTAGGGTGGTATCATCTACATATCTGAGACTATTGATATTTCTCCCCACAGTCTTACAGCTTGTGTTTCCTGCAGCCCAGCATTTCACATGATGTATTGTACATAAAAGTTAAATAAGCAGGATGACAATATACACCCTTGATATACTCCTTTCCCAGTGTGGAACCAGTCCATTGTTCCACGTCCAGTTCTAAGTGTTGCTTCCATTTTTATTTTTAACTAGTAGTTTTTAAAAATTTATCTTTATTTTTGGCTATTCTGGGTTTTCACTGCTGCTGCAGGCTCTTCTCTAGTTGCAGGGAGTAGGGTCTACTCTCTAGTTGAGGTCAGCGGGCTTCTTGTCGCAGTGACTTTTCTTGTTGTGGAACTCGGGCTCTAGGGCTCACAGGCTTCAATAGTTGTGGCACATGGGCTCAACAGTTGTGGCTCTGAGGCTCTAGAGCACAGGCTTAATAGGTGTGGTTCACCGGCTTACTTGCTCCACAGCATGTGGGATCTTCCCGAATCGGGGATCAGACCTATGTCTCCTGCATTGACAGGTGAACTCTTTCATGACTCAGCTGCCAGGGAAGCCCTAACTGTTGCTTCTTGACCTGCATACAGGTTTCTAAGGAGGCAGGTAAGGTGGTCTGGTATTCCCATCTCTTTAAGAATTTTCTAGTTTGTTTGATCCACACAGTCAAAGGCTTTCATGTAATCAGTGAAGCAGAAGTAGATGTTTTTCTGGAATTTCCTTGCTGTTTCTGTGATCCAGTGGATGTTGGCAATTTGACCTCTGCAGAACCCATACTGCCACCTAAATGTGAATTTTCTTTTGGTTAATAATCATTTTAGAAATACAAATTTTAGGGGACCAAAGAAAATTTTACACTGCTTTCCTCCCTAAACTAAACGAATAGAAAAACAAACATACTGTCAGCGTGAATATGTAGGTCAAGAAGGAGGGTTGGACTTGTGCTTGGGCAGTGACCATCCAAATCTTAGTTGGGTCTCTAAGACAATCATTTGATTTGTTGTTACATCAGTGTTCACTCTAAATAATATTTATCCTTCTAAGAATCATGATTGACCCATTTTTTGGAGGGACATTTTTACCTCATTATTAAGTACAGTAAAGGAAAAAGAATATTCAGAGGGAAAAATGAGGGTCATTTACATGGTATCCTAAATAATAAAAAGGAATAATAAAAGATATTGTTTAAAGTCTTTTAAGACAAAAAAAGTAATTTGGAATTTAATTTTCAATAAGTTTTGAAGTAATATAAAAATCACTATGTTCATTTGTTTTTAGTTGAGTGTGAATTAATGTCTATTTATTTTATTCCCTGTAAAATATTTTAATACCAGCAATTATAATCATAGAGATATTGAATTCAATTAAAAACCAAATGTACTAATTTTTCCTCTAAGTATAAAAGTCATTTTCGAGTTTTCAGTGTATAAGAAATGTTTTCAAATAGGATCCAGCTTTTTATTTTAAGAGAACAAGTTAAATCCAAAAAACATGCAAAGACATTTATATTTTAGTTTGAAAAAAAAAAGTCAATGGAAAAAACCTTATAAAGATATATCAAATTGGAGCCATAAAAGTCAATTGTAACGTCAGGAAAATAAATTGCCACAATAAGAATTTATTAAGGAAAGAGTGGCATCACCTTTAAATGTTCAATTATATATTCATTGCATGCAATCATTTGTTAAAACTCTAGTCTGTCTGTTCTAATTTGTTTTGATAAGCCACTAATATTGTTCCTATCACTTCTCTTCAAAGCTCTTTATATGGGGTTTTCTGTTTGTCCTACAGCATTGTCATTAATAAGGGATTTCAATTGTTTAAAAGTAAGAGTGGCTAAAAATTCTGTTGATTCAGTGTTAACCAGAGAGCATTGAAATGTCATTGGAAAGTTATCTGGAATAGTAACAGATTTGAAACTGAAAAGAAAGAAAGAAAATAAATGTAAATATTAGTGAACTCATTTTCCTTTAGGAGTATTGATTTCATTCATCTTGCTTGATAAGTAGGATGACTAAGCAAAAATCCAAATCCAAAGCCATCAATTGAATAGGAAACAGGAGTGGAGATGAGGAAGGGTGAAATGATAAATTTTACTTCATTAAAAGAAGAAAAAAATGCAATCCTTCTTCATGAGAGATTCATCTATTTTCTTCTTGTTTTTAAGCCATCTTAATAAGCATTTGATAAATGCCCATTTAGGTATAAGAGAAAAATTATGTTTAAAATCTTGGTTCATGGGTCATCTTTCAAATATTTCATTGTAATAAATGAAACAGCTTTATAAGATTCCCTGCATGATTGGAATTTAATTTTCAATAAGTTTTGAAGTAATATAAAATCACTATGTTCATTTGTTTAGTTGAGTGTGAATTAATGTCTATTTATTTTATTCCCTGTAAAATATTTTAATACCAGCAATTATAATCATAGAGATATTGAATTCAATTAAAAACCAAATGTACTAATTTTTCCTCTAAGTATAAAAGTCATTTTCGAGTTTTCAGTGTATAAGAAATGTTTTCAAATAGGATCCAGCTTTTTATTTTAAGAGAACAAGTTAAATCCAAAAAACATGCAAAGACATTTATATTTTAGTTTGAAAAAAAAAAGTCAATGGAAAAAACCTTATAAAGATATATCAAATTGGAGCCATAAAAGTCAATTGTAACGTCAGGAAAATAAATTGCCACAATAAGAATTTATTAAGGAAAGAGTGGCATCACCTTTAAATGTTCAATTATATATTCATTGCATGCAATCATTTGTTAAAACTCTAGTCTGTCTGTTCTAATTTGTTTTGATAAGCCACTAATATTGTTCCTATCACTTCTCTTCAAAGCTCTTTATATGGGGTTTTCTGTTTGTCCTACAGCATTGTCATTAATAAGGGATTTCAATTGTTTAAAAGTAAGAGTGGCTAAAAATTCTGTTGATTCAGTGTTAACCAGAGAGCATTGAAATGTCATTGGAAAGTTATCTGGAATAGTAACAGATTTGAAACTGAAAAGAAAGAAAGAAAATAAATGTAAATATTAGTGAACTCATTTTCCTTTAGGAGTATTGATTTCATTCATCTTGCTTGATAAGTAGGATGACTAAGCAAAAATCCAAATCCAAAGCCATCAATTGAATAGGAAACAGGAGTGGAGATGAGGAAGGGTGAAATGATAAATTTTACTTCATTAAAAGAAGAAAAAAATGCAATCCTTCTTCATGAGAGATTCATCTATTTTCTTCTTGTTTTTAAGCCATCTTAATAAGCATTTGATAAATGCCCATTTAGGTATAAGAGAAAAATTATGTTTAAAATCTTGGTTCATGGGTCATCTTTCAAATATTTCATTGTAATAAATGAAACAGCTTTATAAGATTCCCTGCATGATTGCTTAGTGCCTAGGCTTTAACTTTTCCAATAGTCATAGAGAAATACTAAGAAATTTCATCATGAACAATAGAGAATGTATGGCAAAATAGTGTATTATATATATTTCCTCTGCAACATTGAAAAGAGTTTATTTGAAAATTTCACTACAGGGATTGGTCTCAGTAGATAGCACATTATTCCAACTGAATATATGCAGAGTTAAGATAAAGCTATTCTCACAGGAATTCCATGATATTAAAATGTGGAGGATTGTGACTATTATAAAAACTGGAATGAAGGTTGAGAATACAAATATTTACAGCTGTTGGTGTGTATGCCAGCTGTCATACATATACATATGGAAATTTCAGAAAGAATTGGAAGGGATAAAAGAACTACCAAGGTTTCTCTTATTTCATATAGAAAGCTAGTCTTTCCATTTATCTCCATTGAGTAGGTTGTCTATTCCAGATAGTTGTGCTAGAAAGGCATTTGTCTAGCAAAATTGTATTATATTCAGATGAAAATAAAAGGAAAAACAAAGATTTATTGAATTTTTTATTGGCCAGATTGGGAACATAGAATCTATTTGAAAAAAATATATATATAAATATTATGTGCACAGTCTAAAAGTATTCAATGCTATCTTGACATTTGTTGCACTGCTTGCAATAGTGTACATTAATGTCTTAGTAAATAAGCACTGTTTTATGTGATCTACCTGAGAAAAAAATTGTGTTTGATCTGATCACATCCCTGATAAGTAAGAATATGAGGGAGTGAGAAATGAATAATCGGTTTGCAAAGGCATCTTTATTAAGCAGGAAAATAAATGTCATTTGGATGCCATTCCAGACTTAATATTAACAACGACGACTCCAAATTTAGTTCTTATTCTGTGGCAGGGAGTTTATAATATTTGAATATGTAATTATCAAAATATGTCAGTGACGTATTACAGGTACTCCTGCTTTTTGAAAGTTTTCTTTAACTCACTTCGCATTTACTTAAAATCTACGTTAATACTAGTTTTCTTTTTTTTTTTTTTTAAAGATTTATTTATTTATTTATTTTGGGCGGGGGTCGGGTTGGGGACGGAGGGGAGCGGGCGGGCCACTTCCATTGGTCCCTTGTTTCTCTATGTTCATCCGTCTTTGTTCTTTGGCTCCTGTGGGCCTCCTATCGCGGTGGCCTCTGTTGTCGCAGAGCACCGGCTCTGGGCGCATGCGCCCCAGAGCTCTGGCTCGGTAATTGGACACATCAGTCCAGCCGCTCCGCGGCACGTGGGATCTTCCCAGGCCAGGGCTCGAACCGACGCCCCTTGCACTGCAAGGCGGTGTCCTTACCCACCGGACCACGAGGGGAAGCCCAATACTAGTTTTCTTAATGGAAAGAAATCCAAACAAGATTTTCACTTTGATGGGGGAAAAAAAGGGAAAAAAGCGCTCTGTATTTGTTTTCTAGCAAGCTATTATAAAGGCAGATCACACCCTGAGCAAGAGAAGTGGCACCACCAAGCCAGGAACTACACTTGCCATCTCAGCATGAAGCCACTATAACTTTGAACTGTATCTGTGACATTTGGGCTTCGTCTTGATTTATGTTATGCATCTGTTAGGAAGATGTGACTAAGATCATTGCTCCTTAGCTTTATGCCATTTTGGAGTGGGGGATGGGAAAACCTGTATTATTGTTCTCAATATTATCTCCAAATTACAAATTCTGTTCCAGAAGTTCAGAGAGATCACATGACTTGCCTGTGTTTGCATAGCTGGTCAATGACAGAACTGGAATTCAGATCCAGATGTTATTCATCTCAGTTTGCCTGAAAGGAAGGACCTTTGCTCTTAACAGTGAGATAGAAATTTGGGGGAATGGGCATAATGCAGGATTATTTCACTGAAAGAACAGGGAGAGAGCAGGAGGTCTGCTCTAATTTTAATTTTCCTATTGTTTAAGGGAAATAGAGTAAAAATGTCAGCTTTCTTACCTGGAAATGTTTATCGGAAATGAAGGAAAGCTAGCTGAAATTCCTGGACTGGTCTTTGCCATGTGAGCAAATGCAGATGACAAGGAAAAAAAGCATTCTAGGATTGCAGGGCTTCATAAAATATTTTGCAAAAGGTTGAAAATAGCAAAAATAATGCTTTTTCTAAGATAGATTTAGGTGGTCTGAGATAATTTGTTCATTAAGTTAGGGAGTCACCAATTATCTCCAGTGGGTTTTAGCAACTGGACATGTTTAGTTTGTGTCATCTAGATGTGACTATTTCTCAATAAACTTAGAGACAAATAGAGCTACTCTTCCATTTTTTTTTTTCCTTTTTTTTTTGGCCACTTCTATTGGTCTTTCATTTATTTCCATCTTTGTTCTTTGACCTGTGTGGGCCCCCCACTGCAGCGGCCTCTTTCACTGCAGAGCACCGGCTCTGGGCGCATGCGCTCCAGAGCTCTGGCTCAGTAGTTGGACACATAAGTCCAGACGCTCTGTGGCACGCGGGATCTTCCCAGGCCAGGGATCGAACCAGCACCCCTTACACTGCAAGGTGGTGTCCTTACCCACTGGATCACCAGGGAAGCCCAGAGCTACTCTTTATTGCTGTGCATGATCATTAATTACAAAAGGCAGCTAATGTTCTAGGAATGATATATGTATTTCACCCCACTTAATGAAATCATGGTGTTTTTTTCTTTTGTATTTCTCATTTGGAATTACAAACACCAGTTCTGGATATTTATCTGCAGTGTTAAACACAGAATAATTTGCGCCACATAATGTGAATGTTTGACTACTTTATTTAGTCAAATTCAGTCTAGTTATATTAGTACTGTTGTGCTGCTGCATTTCATAAGAAAATTCATTTGGTGGGGAGCTAAAACATGGAGATGTTGTTCACTCTTGGATCTCTTGCTAGTATTTTTAGTTGAGGAGAGATGCTACTAATTTTGGAAAATTCTTTACATATTTAGTCTAATATGATGAGCAGTGTTAAAATTAGACTGAGGAGCTCTTACAAAAGCAAAATGGACCACCTATGTCTATCTCTTTATCTCATCTTAATCAATTTTACTTACTGCTAAGTTAAGATGCTCCCACATTCCTGGGTCTCACCCTAATAAGTCCATGAGGATAAATAATAAATATGACCAAATGGCAGGATCCGACTTTAATCATGTGCTTATGCACCAATCTATTTATAAAATTTGTAATGTATTCATTACAGCACATTGATGCTAGGAAGCACCTTTAAGGTATCTTAACTAGAAGAAAATGAAGTCCTGAGAAGCTAGTTTGTGACAGATTTAGGATCAGAACCAGCAATTTTTCTCTCCTGATCCACAGTGTATTCTGAGTTGCACCTCTTCAGTGTTATTTGCAGATACGGGAAACATAATTATCTCTTTTCTTTGTACTACTTAGGCATTTAAAAATGCACTCATGAAAAATATTTCCTGAAAATTTTGATTTAAGAGACAATTTCCTAACAGTTAAGAATATAAGCTCATTGCTTGTTCTGAGGAAAGGAACATGAAAACAATTTAGGTTTTATTCTAAGCATCCTTTTTATTCTGATACTCTTCTGCATTCTAGGAAACACTTCTATATGTTTATTTCATTGAAATTTGTTTCTTGCACTTAAAATTCAGGTGTTCAATCCATAATTTAGAAAGGTTCATTGAAAAAGAAATATTCTGTTGAACATAGAAAATGATCATCAAACAAAATCCTAAAATTTTTACAGAGCATAATGTCCCTTTTTAGAATGGATTAAGGACAATGAAAAGAGGTGAAAAAACCTTTTCCTTTCTGATATTGAATGAAAATGATAATGCTTGTTTTGCTTGACCTCATGTCATTTCATGCATGCTTCACAGTATTTCTATACGCTGTCATTAAATGCCTCAGGATGCCATCCCCAATTGAATGTTTCTCATATATGTAACAACAAATCATAACTTTATGAATATGTTTGATTGATGTAGAAAATGTGCAGCTTAGAATTTGGCATTTGGGGTTTTACTGTGTTCTACATGTACACATTTCAAGCTCTTCTCTTGTTACATGCTCTCTTGCTTTATTCCATCAACACTTTTCTTTGAAACACTCTTTTCTCATCTTCTCTCCTCTCTTCCATTCTCCCTTCTCGCATCTTCTCCTGTATTTGCTAGTGTTTATATGTTTCCCTCAGTCAGTCCTGTTTGATTCCCTTTTACTTCCTTCCTTTGACATTTTCTTATTGAAGGTCCTAGATGCTCTGGTGATTAAGGGCTCTGAATTTACAAGATGGTTAAGACAGATAGGTTTATCACAGACTAGCAGTGAAGCCAGCCACACATTCTTAGTGCCTCTGAAATGGAAATGGCTTCATAGTTTAGTAGCCCAGGTTGTCCTTTGAAACAGGTGCCCTTAATTTTTCTTAAGCTAAATGCAGTATGACTTTATTGATATGGCTTACATTTCTTTGATTCAGGTTTCTCACAGGGACACCCCAGGGGATTCTGGATTCAGAGGAGGAAGGGGACTAGAGAGATAGGAATGATTAAGATCTTTAAAGAAGTGTTAGCAGATGCACTAAACAGAACCTCCCTAGCAACTGAAAAGAGTCCCTGAGCCAGGTAGATGACAGACCAGTAAACAGAGGTGAGAGAAATTTAAGTAAAACATGTAGACATGTATTTTGATGATCCAGGAATAGTAGGCTTAATAACATTACCACATACTTCAGATTTCTTGGCCTTGTAAGTCAAGGACTCCAAAATTAAAGGTTGCCTGACTTGTTATCAATAGGAATGAGCTTAAATAATACATCAGTAGGCATTTTACTCTGAATCTTCAGTATCAGGAAGGTGCCAAAGCCCTTTAGCAGCCAACCAATGGATATTCTCAGATAGGACTCCTCTCTCTTAAGGCAAAATAGTATAATACCCTTGTTTCAAAAGTTGTAAAGATGACACTTATTAACATAGGAAATAGCCCAGAAAGGGCTATGAGTTGGCTTATAAGATTCATTTCTTTGCTCCTTGTAAATAAAGTTCGTGTTATCAGAAGCCCTTTCTTTTTAGGCTCTTTTCTTCTTCAAAATATGACCGGATCTATTAAAGTAAATCATCATCAATACCATTTGGGGTTGAGTGGCATTTAAAAATGCTCATCAGCACTGTACGTCATTGCTCTTTTAAGAATGAACTGATACTAGGCTTGTGGAAAATAATAAAACCGTACTTTATTTATCTCACCTTAAGACTTAGGTGCCAACATACGGGAACTTAGAGCCTAAGATATTCTTGTTCCTTTATTTATATACAGTATTGACTTACTGTATATTGACCATACTTTGTGTATTGTCTTCTTAGCAATTATATTACTAAGCTTATTGTATTTTATGTAGTAGAACTGACCTATTCATAAGCACATTTTCCGGAAAATAAAGACAACTTCCATGATAGATCTATATAAGCTTAATTGAAACTATTTAGACCTAATTTGTCTTCAAATTGCCATGAATTGTATATACCTTCCCACTCTATTGTTATTGACTGAAAATGTAACTCATAAATGGCATTCACTCCTCTAAATTGCCATCATCAACTTTGATCTTTAACTGCTCGTGATAGTTTGCAATTTCTCTTTGAATACTGCTTGCCTTTATTATAGAGGTGAAACTGAATGGAAACCATGAAAGTAAATAAGTGAGTAAAATTCACCTTTCTCATATATATATTCTCAAGCATGTAGAATAGGTTAATTTAATTTTCTTTGATCCTTTCAAAAAAGGTCACTTTGGGGTCACCTTTACTTCTGTCTTTGTCTTCTCTTTCTCATTAAGAGATTACATCTATCACACAGCATTATTAATTGCTGTGTGTCTGCCCCTCCAAGTATTCTGTGTCATCTAGTTTATTCTCGCATCTTGTTCTGGATATTTATTGCTGCGTAAAAAAATACTCCAAAACTTGATGGTTTAAAGTGTCTTAAAACAACAACATTCTTCTTTGGCTGCTGCTGCTGCTTTGTAACAATTATAGTGGTAGTAAGAGTTATAGTAGTAATAGTATTATATTTTATGAATTTGTGGATCAGGAATTTGGCAAGAGCTTGGCTGGGTGGTTCAACTCTGACCTACATGGCATAAGTCTAGGCAGCTGGTACTGGAGGACCTACATGCAAGATAGTTTCTTGACACACAAATATCTCACTGCTTCTTGACTTCTCTCTCTTTCTTCATTTTGTGTCTCATTTTGTCAGGACTTCTCTGTGTTGCCTGGGCTTCTCACAGCATTGGAGTCTCAGGGTAATCAGGCTTATTATATGAGAGTTGGCTTTTCCCAGAGGTCCAGGCAGAAATCACAAGACTTGCTGTGACCTAGCTTCAAAAGTCTTAGAACATCACTTCTCCCATGTTGAATTAGTAGAACATATTTTTAAGTCAGCTTCCATTCAAGAAAAGGGGAAGAGTAGATTTCACCTGTGAAGGGATGGTATACATATATAATAGAGGGAAGGAATTCATTATGGCCATCTTGAAGACAAGCTCCCACACATCTCCAACCTTTTGGAGGGCAAAATGTTGTGCCGTTATTCATCTTTATTTCTTCAGTGCTTCGTAGAATGCTTGGTATATTCTTGGATTCAGTAAATGAATACATGACTGATTGTAGTTCTCAAAAGATTCAGTGTCCCTCCCAGAAAAACTTAGTGAATTTACAGTTGCCTGTTAAATACCTCGATCGTGCATCTCTTTCTGGTATTTAAAATTCTACAGGCCCAAAATGGAGCTCATAAAAATAGCTTCTCCTCTAGGCTTCCCTTATCTCTCCATTTTCCCAGTCATAATGGCTCAATAGCTAAGAATCCTTGAGTCCACCATTCTTATAGCCTTTCACATTCATCAACTTCTGTTGATTTACTCTTCTCTCATCTGTCCCCTCCTTTCTATTCCTTTAGCTACTGCAGTGTTTGACATCCTCCTAACTTCTCTTTTCAACTATTAAGATAACTTTCTAATTTTCTTTCTCCCCATCCTGACTTCTATAATTTATCCTATACTGCCAATTAAATTTTTGTAATGCACAGCTCTGATCATGTCACTTCTCAAATCCATATTATTGTGGGTGAAATGTACAGTACTCAATCATGCATGATCATGTTTGTGTGTGTGTGTGTGTGAAAGTCCTATTTGCTGTGCATTTGTAGGTGAATTCTGAAGCTCTTAGCCTTGTTAGATAACAAGTGACCCTTCTAGAGATTCCTGGTCCAAGCTGTACTCACTGGAGTTTGTAGTGCCCTTTTTGTGTCTCATTTTGTCAGGACTTCTCTGTGTTGCCTGGGCTTCTCACAGCATTGGAGTCTCAGGGTAATCAGGCTTATTATATGAGAGTTGGCTTTTCCCAGAGGTCCAGGCAGAAATCACAAGACTTGCTGTGACCTAGCTTCAAAAGTCTTAGAACATCACTTCTCCCATGTTGAATTAGTAGAACATATTTTTAAGTCAGCTTCCATTCAAGAAAAGGGGAAGAGTAGATTTCACCTGTGAAGGGATGGTATACATATATAATAGAGGGAAGGAATTCATTATGGCCATCTTGAAGACAAGCTCCCACACATCTCCAACCTTTTGGAGGGCAAAATGTTGTGCCGTTATTCATCTTTATTTCTTCAGTGCTTCGTAGAATGCTTGGTATATTCTTGGATTCAGTAAATGAATACATGACTGATTGTAGTTCTCAAAAGATTCAGTGTCCCTCCCAGAAAAACTTAGTGAATTTACAGTTGCCTGTTAAATACCTCGATCGTGCATCTCTTTCTGGTATTTAAAATTCTACAGGCCCAAAATGGAGCTCATAAAAATAGCTTCTCCTCTAGGCTTCCCTTATCTCTCCATTTTCCCAGTCATAATGGCTCAATAGCTAAGAATCCTTGAGTCCACCATTCTTATAGCCTTTCACATTCATCAACTTCTGTTGATTTACTCTTCTCTCATCTGTCCCCTCCTTTCTATTCCTTTAGCTACTGCAGTGTTTGACATCCTCCTAACTTCTCTTTTCAACTATTAAGATAACTTTCTAATTTTCTTTCTCCCCATCCTGACTTCTATAATTTATCCTATACTGCCAATTAAATTTTTGTAATGCACAGCTCTGATCATGTCACTTCTCAAATCCATATTATTGTGGGTGAAATGTACAGTACTCAATCATGCATGATCATGTTTGTGTGTGTGTGTGTGTGAAAGTCCTATTTGCTGTGCATTTGTAGGTGAATTCTGAAGCTCTTAGCCTTGTTAGATAACAAGTGACCCTTCTAGAGATTCCTGGTCCAAGCTGTACTCACTGGAGTTTGTAGTGCCATTTTGCTTCTGTCTCCCTTTGTATCTGTCTGTCTCTTTGTGTGTCTGTGTGATTTCTTCACTGAACATTAAGGGAGGCACTATATCATGCATGTGTATGTTTCAAGAGCCCAACAGAGTACTTTACACATATTGGTATCAAAAATATGTGACAGATAAAAGAAATGAATGGCAACAAATTATTATCTATACCTGGATAAATCGTGTATGATGTGTAGGCATCAGGCAAAACTAAATTGAGAGAGAGGTGCTTTTGAAAATGTTGATTCTTTTTTTTTTTTTTAATATTCATGGTTTTTTTTTTTAATTTTTATTTTACTTTTTACTTTTACAGAGTTTTGTTGTTTACAGATAGGTATGATCCTAGATTAGTCATATGTATATCCCCCCACCCCACCCCTCCAGGCCATGGCACAGCACCCCTGCAGGATCCCCATTTCTCACAGTGCAATGACAATAGCTATCTTTTTCACATATGATAGTATAGGTTTTCATGCTACTTCCTTTAAGCCTCCCACCCACTGTTCATCCCCCACAAGGTCCATATGTCTATTCTCCATGTTTGTTTTTTCATTGCTTCACTGCATGTGTTATCATTACCATTCTACTAGATTACATATATACGTGTTAGTATATTGTACTTGTCTTTCTCTCTTTGACTTACTTCACTTTTTTGTGATGGGTTCTAGATCCAGCCACCTCATTAGGACTGAGTCTTATGCCTTTCTTTTTATAGCTGTGTAGTATTCCATTGTATATATGTACCAGAGCTTTTTAAAAATTTTTTTAAAAAGTTTTTACAAAAATTTGTACAGTTTTGTTGTTCACAGACATGTATGTTCCCAGATCAGTCATATGCATATCCATGGTCCCCTCCCCACTCCCAGCCCCCATCCCACCTCTCCAGGCTGTCACACCGAGCCCTTGTAAGAACTCCTATTCTTGCAGGACAATGACAATAGCTGTCTTTTTCACATGTGATAGTATAGGTTTCCATGTTACTCCCTCTATGTCTCCCACCCACTGTTCATTCCCCACAATGTCCATATGTCTGTTCTCTATCTGTTTTTCCATTGGTTCACTGTGTGTATTATCATTACCCTTTTACTAGATTCCATACATATGTATTAGTATACTGTTCTTGTCTTTCTCTTTTTGACTTACTTCACTTTTTATGATAGGTTCTAGATCCAACCACCTCATTAGGACTGATTCTTCTGCATTTCTTTTAACAGCTGAATAGTATTCCATTGTATATATGTACCAGAGCTTCTGTATCCATTCATTCATCGATGGACATCTAGGTTGCTTCCATATTCTAGCTATTGTATAGAGAGCTGCAATGAACATTGGGGTACAGGTGCCTCTCTCAGTTTTGATTTCATCAGGGTATAAGCCTAGTAGTGGGATTGCTGGGTAGTATGTAGTATTTTTAGCATTTTAAGGAATCTCCATACTGTCTTCCGTAGCGGCTGTATCAATTTACATTCCCACCAGCAATGCAAGAGTGTTTCCTCTTCTCTGCACCCTCTCCAGCATTTATTGTCTGTCGATTTGTGGATGATGGCCATTCTGATAGGTGTGAGGTGATATCTCATTGTAGTTTTGATTTGCATTTCTCTAATAATAAGCGAGGTTGAGCATCATTTCATGTGCTTTTTGGCCATCTGTATGTCCTCTTTGGAGAGGCGTCTGTTTACGTCCTTTTCCCATTATTTGATTGGGTTGTTCATTTTTCCAATGTTGAGTTGTCTGAGTTGCTTATAGATTTTGGAGATTAATTCTTTGTTGTTTATTTTGCTATGATTTTCTTCCATTCTGTGGGCTGTCTGTTCACCTTTTTTTTGTAATTTCTTTTGCTGTACAATAGCATTTAAGTTTCATGAGGTCCCACGTGCTAATTTTTGTTTTTAGTTCCACTATTCTAGTAGGTGTGTCAGAGAAGATCTTGCTTTGATTTATGTCCTTGAGTGTTTTGCCTGTATTCTCCTCTAAGAGTTTGACGATTTCTGGCCTTACATTTAGGTCTTTAATCCATTTTGAGTTGATCTTTGGTGTGGTGTCAGGGAATGCTCCAACTTCAGTTTTTATGTCTCCCACCCACTGTTCATTCCCCACAATGTCCATATGTCTGTTCTCTATCTGTTTTTCCATTGGTTCACTGTGTGTATTATCATTACCCTTTTACTAGATTCCATACATATGTATTAGTATACTGTTCTTGTCTTTCTTTTTGACTTACTTCACTTTTTATGATAGGTTCTAGATCCAACCACCTCATTAGGACTGATTCTTCTGCATTTCTTTTAACAGCTGAATAGTATTCCATTGTATATATGTACCAGAGCTTCTGTATCCATTCATTCATCGATGGACATCTAGGTTGCTTCCATATTCTAGCTATTGTATAGAGAGCTGCAATGAACATTGGGGTACAGGTGCCTCTCTCAGTTTTGATTTCATCAGGGTATAAGCCTAGTAGTGGGATTGCTGGGTAGTATGTAGTATTTTTAGCATTTTAAGGAATCTCCATACTGTCTTCCGTAGCGGCTGTATCAATTTACATTCCCACCAGCAATGCAAGAGTGTTCCCTTCGTACCCTCTCCAGCATTTGTTGTCTGTCGATTTGTGGATGATGGCCATTCTGACTGGTGTGAGGTGATATCTCATTGTAGTTTTGATCTGCATTTCTCTAATAATAAGCGAGGTTGAGCATCATTTCATGTGCTTTTTGGCCATCTGTATGTCCTCTTTGGAGAGGCGTCTGTTTACGTCCTTTTCCCATTATTTGATTGGGTTGTTCATTTTTCCAATGTTGAGTTGTCTGAGTTGCTTATAGATTTTGGAGATTAATTCTTTGTTGTTTATTTTGCTATGATTTTCTTCCATTCTGTGGGCTGTCTGTTCACCTTTTTTTTGTAATTTCTTTTGCTGTACAATAGCATTTAAGTTTCATGAGGTCCCACGTGCTAATTTTTGTTTTTAGTTCCACTATTCTAGTAGGTGTGTCAGAGAAGATCTTGCTTTGATTTATGTCCTTGAGTGTTTTGCCTGTATTCTCCTCTAAGAGTTTGACGATTTCTGGCCTTACATTTAGGTCTTTAATCCATTTTGAGTTGATCTTTGGTGTGGTGTCAGGGAATGCTCCAACTTCAGTTTTTTACATGTAGCTGTCCAGTTTTTCCAGCACCATTTGTTGAAGAGGCTGTCTTTGTTCCATTTTATATGTTTGCCTCCTTTGTCAAAAATAAACTACCCATAGGTGCGTGGGTTTATCTCTGGGTTCTCGATCTTGTTCCATTTGTCTGTGTTTCTGTTTTTGTGCCAGTACCATACTATCTTGATGACTTTGCTTTGTAGTATAGTCTGAAGTTAGGGAGGCTGATCCCTCCAGTTCCATTTTTCTTTCTAAGGATTGCTTTGACTATTCGAGTTCTTTTGTGTTTCCATATGAACTGTGTTGTTCTTTGGTCTAGTTCTGTGAGGAATGTCATTGGTAGTTTGATAGGGATCACATTGAATCTGTAGATGATATTTGGTAGTATGGTCATTTTCACAACATTGATTCTTCCGACCCAGGAACATGGAATATCTCTCCATCTGTTTAAGTCTTCTTTAATTTCTTTCATGAGTGTCTTATAATTTTCTGTGTCCAGTTCTTTTGCTTGTTTGAGTAAGTTTATTCCTAGATATTTTATTCTCTTGGTTGCAGTGGTGAAGGGGATTGCATCTTTGATTTTGGAAAACATCCATTCTTATCTTTCAGTGCCATAGTTCATGGACCTTACCCTGACTTCTTAGGATCTTCATTAGTGTGTGCCAATTGATGGATTTCTTGGGACTAGCCATGACTACATTAAACTACATTTAAAATTTTGTGTTTTCATGAATCTTGACTAGGGATGAGCATCATTGGGGGAGAGGGCACACCAGGCCTCTCCCTGTTTTGAGACTGTGTGGCAGAAGAGGGGTGACATTTGAATCGTGGGAAATACCCAACAGGTTTTCTGCTCGTCTTACCCAGAGTCTGCCCTCTTTGCCTGGTTTGCAACCGAGAATCTTTTAGGTGCCAAGTTGCTTACATTCAAACATCTCTACCCTTTCTTCCTACATAAATTTTCACTCCTGCTCTGCCTTTCCTTTTTTTTTCTAAATCCTTTATTTAAAAATTTTACATTTCACTTCAAAACCAGAAGAACATTTGTTTTAAGAGTTGATCTTTGGTGTGGTGTCAGGGAATGCTCCAACTTCAGTTTTTTACATGTAGCTGTCCAGTTTTTCCAGCACCATTTGTTGAAGAGGCTGTCTTTGTTCCATTTTATATGTTTGCCTCCTTTGTCAAAAATAAACTACCCATAGGTGCGTGGGTTTATCTCTGGGTTCTCGATCTTGTTCCATTTGTCTGTGTTTCTGTTTTTGTGCCAGTACCATACTATCTTGATGACTTTGCTTTGTAGTATAGTCTGAAGTTAGGGAGGCTGATCCCTCCAGTTCCATTTTTCTTTCTAAGGATTGCTTTGACTATTCGAGTTCTTTTGTGTTTCCATATGAACTGTGTTGTTCTTTGGTCTAGTTCTGTGAGGAATGTCATTGGTAGTTTGATAGGGATCACATTGAATCTGTAGATGATATTTGGTAGTATGGTCATTTTCACAACATTGATTCTTCCGACCCAGGAACATGGAATATCTCTCCATCTGTTTAAGTCTTCTTTAATTTCTTTCATGAGTGTCTTATAATTTTCTGTGTCCAGTTCTTTTGCTTGTTTGAGTAAGTTTATTCCTAGATATTTTATTCTCTTGGTTGCAGTGGTGAAGGGGATTGCATCTTTGATTTTGGAAAACATCCATTCTTATCTTTCAGTGCCATAGTTCATGGACCTTACCCTGACTTCTTAGGATCTTCATTAGTGTGTGCCAATTGATGGATTTCTTGGGACTAGCCATGACTACATTAAACTACATTTAAAATTTTGTGTTTTCATGAATCTTGACTAGGGATGAGCATCATTGGGGGAGAGGGCACACCAGGCCTCTCCCTGTTTTGAGACTGTGTGGCAGAAGAGGGGTGACATTTGAATCGTGGGAAATACCCAACAGGTTTTCTGCTCGTCTTACCCAGAGTCTGCCCTCTTTGCCTGGTTTGCAACCGAGAATCTTTTAGGTGCCAAGTTGCTTACATTCAAACATCTCTACCCTTTCTTCCTACATAAATTTTCACTCCTGCTCTGCCTTTCCTTTTTTTTTCTAAATCCTTTATTTAAAAATTTTACATTTCACTTCAAAACCAGAAGAACAATATCAATAAGTGGTCCTTCACTCTGAGGGGTTTGCTGTTGTTATTTTAACATTTAATAAAGGTTGTCTACTCTCAAAATATTGTGTATATTGTGTGTGTGACCATGACCAAAATGGTTAAAAACCATTGCTCTGGGTGTCTTTTCTCTCTAAATAAAGTTAATCTTAGCTAATTTTTTTGCCTAAAGTATTTGTGAGGTTGCTAGCTTGTATATTTCTAATACTGAATTCCAATTTTTTAAAAAATATTTTACTGAGATATGATTCACATTAATTTCTGGTATACAACATAATAATTTGATATTGAAGATTTACTCTTTTAGCAATTTTCAGATATGCAATACAGTGTTACCATCCATAGTTGCCAGCCTGTGCATTACATCCCAGGATTTATTTAAACTGTTAGTTTGTACCTTTTGACTCCTTTCGTACATTACTCCCACCTCCACCCCCATCTCTGGCAAGCACCAATTTGGTCTCTATTAGTTTATTAATTTGTTGTTTGGTTTTTTTTTAGACCTCACATACTGGTGAGATAAAATGGTATTTGTGTTTCTTTTGTGACTCATTTCACTTAGCATAGTGCCTTTGAGGAGGTTTATCCATGTTGTCACAAATGGCATTTTGATTACTGAGTAATATTTTATTGTGTATGCATATATTTGAGTATGTGTGTGTATATGGCACAGATTTATCCATTCATCTGTCAATGGACACTAAGTTGTTTTCATGTCTTGGTCATTGTAAAAAATGCTGCAGACAATATGGGAGTAGAGATATCTTTTCAAATTAGTATATTATCATTTTATGTTAATATCATAAATATCACCCTTTATGTGGGGATAGTATGGGATAAAAGGATACATCTTTATTGTAATTTGTAATGTCTGGCAGTGCATTGTATAAAGGTAGATTTTATTTGAGTCTTAGCATTATCACATACTAATTACCAATTTTTATCTCTGAATCACAGTTTTTGCAGCTGAAAAAAAAATGGGGACAGTAGTACCAATTACAGAACATTTTTACGGAGAGTAAATTAAATATATACATAAACCACTTAACAGAGCTGCAAATAATACATGTCTAATAACTGTTAGTTCTCATCAGGCTAGTTGAAAATGTATTTGGGAGGCCTACTCCATCGATTATTATCTGAGGAAAAGTTATTTAATTGTTCTCTGCCTCACATCTTCATCTGTACAATGTGAAGCATGAATAAGAAAATAGATACAAAGATCTCAGAATACTGTCTTGTACATAGCAAACATTCAACAAATGTTATGTTAGGTGTCAGTAACAGTGTTACACCAGATTTGACTTTGCGCATTTTGTCAGCCTGTTGTTGTTTTTTTTTTTACATACAATTTTTGTAGTTTACCATAAAGATCAGTATCTCTCATATGTATATCAGTGCCTTATAAAGATTTTGTCACAGTTTCCTTCTCCAGGGGATCTTGCCCACCCAGACACTGAACCCAGGTCTCCTGAATTGTGGGCAAATTCTTTACCATTTGAGTCACCATCTCTGGCTTCCCATCCAGTATCTCAGAATGTGATTGTATTTGGAGATTAGACTTCTAATGAGGTAGTTAAGGTAAAATGACATTGTACATTGTTCATGTGCTAAGTCACTTTGACTCTTCTCGACCCTATGGACTGCAGCACACCCAACTTCCCCGTCCCTCACCATCTCCCAGAGTTTGCTCCAACTTATGTCCATTAAATTGGTGATGCCATCCAACCATCTCATCCTTTGTCTCACTCTTCTCTGTCTGCCTTCAACCTTTCCCAGCATCAGGGTCTTTTCCAATGAGTCAACTCTATGCATCAGGTGGCCAAACTACTGGAGCTTCAGCATCTGTCCTTCCAGTGAGTACTCAGGATTGATTTCCTTTAAGATTGACTGAGTTGATTTCCCTGCTGTCCAAGGGACTCTCAAGAGTCTTCTCCATCACCACAATTGGAAAGTTCCAATTCTTCAGGGCTCAGCCTTCTTTATGGTCTAACTCTCACATCTGTACATGACTACTGGGAAAATCATAGCTTTGACTAGATGAGCCTTTGTCAGCCAAGTGATGTCTTTACTTTTTTTTTTTAATTTATTTCTTTATTTTAAAGTTTTTACAGAGTTTTGTTGTTCATGTGCTGTCTAAGTTTGTCATAGCTTTTCTTCCAAGGAACAAGCATTTTCTAGTTTCATATGAGTGGTCCCTAACTCAATGGGATTGTGTCCTTATAAGAAGAGGAGATTAGCATATAGACAACATAGAGATTGGTGATCATACAAGGACACTGGGAGAAGGCAACCATCTGCAAGCCAAAAGAAGGGCCTCAGAATGAAGCTAATCCTATGTATACTTCTATCTTGGACTGTCAGCCTCCAAAAATGCAGGGAAATTAATTTCTATTCTCTAAATCACCCAGCCTATGATACTTTGTTATGACAGACATACCAAACTAGTATAACCACAAGTGTTGCTTCATTTTTAAAAGGAAACCATAAGAGACAGGGCTTCCTTGGTGGTTCAGACAGTAAAGAATCTGCCTGCAATTCAGTAGCCCCACATTCAGTCCCTGTGTCCAGAAGATCCCCTGGAGAAGCAAATGGCATTCCACTCCAGTATTCTTGCCTGGGAAATCTCATGAACAGAGGACCCTGGAGTGCTACAGTCCATAAGTCACAGTCTAACATGACTGAGCGACTAACACTTTCACTTTTCATAAGAGTTAACACATTTGGAAATATCTACTACAGTGCTTATTTCTAGGAAATGATCCATAAATACTGATTGAATCTCTTGACAAGCATAATGTTCTAAGTGCATGCATGCTCAGTCGTGTCTGACTCTTCGCGACCCCATGGACTGTAGCCCACCAGGCTCCTCTGTCCATGAAATTTTCCAGGCAAGAATACTGAAATGGGTTGCCATTTCCTACTCCAAGAATATTCTAAAGGAAAACTCAATAGGTTGGCATTTTGGGAGCTGACACTTTATTCCCTGTTGTGTTGCTAACTACCCTAAAGACCTTCATTACTCTGGACCTCAGAACTTTCACTTGCAGAAAGAATGAAAATGAAAGTTAAAGTGTTAGTCACTCAGTTGTGTCCAACTCTGTGACCCCATGGACTGTAGCCCACCAGACCCCTCTATCCTTGAGATTTCCCAGGCAAGAATACTGGAGTGGTTTGCCATTTGCTTCTCCAGGGGATCTTCCCCACCCAGGGATCAAACCTGGGTCTTCCACACTGTGGACAGATTCTTTGCCTCTGAGCACTATGGAAGCCCATAGAAAGAACAGTTTAGAACAAATAAATATTACTTTTCTATAGAATTCAAGAATCAAATTGTTGGAAAATCCTGATTTCCTAAATGTGTTACTGGTAGAGATGAAACTAGAAATCTGATCTTTGAATTCTCAGAGCAGTGTACTTTCTTGCTGTAAATTTTCTGCAACCATTAAATTTACTTTTGAGGTTCAGATGTTAGAGGGGGATATTCCTGCTTTTTTTAACTTAAAAAAATTTCAAAACCAGAAAGTTGCCGTTGAGTCTGCTGTGGAAATCTTCTGATTTCAGTAAGTATGGTGTTGAAATATTCGTTGACTGTGCTGCATTAAAGATTGCTTTCAAGGGGGCTAATTTAAATGAAATCAACATGTAAAAGAATAAGCCACAAGCTACTCTGCTTTCCGATTAAGAAATTTATCTTCTGTAATTGCATAGCCAAAAGAAAGGAGGGGAAAAACCACTGCTGTGACCTACTTCTGGCTTGGTCAGAAGCAGCTGTTTATATTTTCAATTGATGTTTTCTTGGTGATAATGCCTCCAGGTCCAGCCATGTGCTGTTGCAAGATAAATTGCTGACAACTGTTAGTTTATTCAAGAAAAAGTAACATTCAACTCTTCAATTTCATCATATAAAATAGTTTAGGACTCTAAATTAATGGCAAAGTTTTTGTTTATTCCTGTCCAAGTTGTATTGGTTATTAACCTCTGGTATTGAAACTTACAAAAGGTAAACCCCATAGATACAGGAATGAAATTTACCAACTTGATCTTAAACTGGAAATATGGAATGATCTTATGTGCTTTATAACTTTTGCTCTGCATTATGTGAAATGTGAACTGTGTGTATTCAGGATGACAATAGCCATTGGACTTCTTGCTTTGTATTATTTTTTAAAAATCAGAATAATAATTGTTCATGTTTTTGTAGTACTAATTATCATCTGGATACTGCTGTACCAGGTGGTGCTAGTGGTAAAAAACTCATCTGCCAACGCAGGATATATAAGAGACATGAGTTTGATCCCTGGGTTGGGAAGATCCCCTGAAGTACGCAATGGCATGCCACTCCAGTATTCTTGCCTGGAGAATCCCTGGACAGAGGACCCTGGCGTGCTATAGTCCATGGGGTCACAAAGAGTCGGGCACAACTGAGCAACTGAGCACAGCTCTACATGTTTTAACTGTATTAACTCATTCATTCTTCACAGTAAATCATTTAATCTTCACAAATGTGAAGTGAGAGGTATGTGACTAGCTCAAGGTCTCAAAGCTCATAGTGGCAGAATTGAAATCCAGGCAATTTGATTCAAAGCCAGGAGTAGAGAATCATTTTGTAAATTGTTTTCACAAAGGCAACACCCTTAAATTACCAATATCCCACAAGCAGTAGCTCAGTCTTTTGATGACCTCTTTGATTTTACTTCTTTAAGACTGGGTGATCCTCAGACAAGGAATACATTCAGAGTTATCTTTGAAGAATAAAGTATGAGATAGAAAGGAACATTTGCTCCTTGCTAATAATTTGAAAGTAATGCTACACAGCTGATATTTGGACATACAAATATGAATTGCCAATACTTCCAACCAGCCTGAGCTCCAGCTGGTCTGCTATAATACAGAAGTTAGAATTTGAGCCCAGATTGCACGAAAGAGAAAGGAGATTTGAGATGATGTCCATTTTCACTGCCACACAGCCTCTACATCTGATTAGCAGAGGGTGGCAATTTTTTTCTCCTGTGAGAAATAACCTTAGCACACATCTCTGAAAATTTGAAGGTGGAAAAGTCACACATATCAAAATTTAGACTTTTGTTCTTTCCTGTTTTTAAACCTTTCATTTCAAAAGTGTAAAACTAGAATAAATCTATAAAATATATGAATATTTTAACAAAGTTGATGATTGCATATATGTATGTGTGTATATAATACATATGTAACTTAAGAGTTATATATATATGTATGAGTATATCTGTGTATATATATATGTATATATATATATCTGCTTTTGATATTTGAGTAGTCACCAAATTTCAATATAAGTTATTCTATTCAATTAGATACTTTGTGCTCACTCAGCCCCATTTGGGTAAACATCTGGATTTCTGGAGCAAGTTAATGACTATCCTGTTATCAAGGATCACTCTCTAGATAGCATTCTTGCCTCTGTGAGCTGTGCAGTAGCACCTTCTTGTAACTGGTAGTTTCTAGGTTAAAAGCATCCTGTCACAGAACACTGAGTTGGGGTTGAGCTCCTGTGCTATACAGCAACCTCCCACTAGCTCTCTGTTTTACATATGGTAATGTATATGTTTCAATGCTACTCTGTCAATTCGTCCCACCCTCTTCTTCCCCTGCAGTGTCCAGAGGTCTGTTCTCCATGTCTGCATCTCTATTCCTGCCCTGGAAACAAGTTCATCAGTACCATCTGCCTAGATTCCATATGTATGTGTTAATATATGATATTTGTTTTTTTTTTTTGACTGACCTCACTCTGTATAATAGGCTCTACATTCATGTAACTAAGTAGAACTGACTCAAATTCATTCCTTTTTATGGCCGAGTAATATTCCATTTTATATATGTACTTCAATTTCTACTTCCATATCTTAAATTGCTAATTATTAGAGAAATGGAAATGAAAAGACGATTTAAAGTCACACCTGTCAGAATGACTGTCATCAGAAAGTCTACAAATGTTGGCGATAACATGGAAAAAAGGTTGCCCTTCTGCACTGTTGGTGGGAATATAAATTGGTACAGCGACTATGGAAAATGTACGGAGATTCCTCAAAAAAAAAAAAAAAAAAAAAAAAGGAAATACCATATGATCCAGCAATTCCATCCCTGATATTTATCTGAAGAAAACAAAAACATTAATTTGAAAGATAACAATGTTTGCAACAGCACCATTTACCATAGCTAAGATATGGGAGCAACCCAGGCATTCCATTCCTGGGATACCTTTTGAGTATTGTGAATAATGATGCTACGAACATGGACGTACAAATGTCTGAGTCCCTGACTTAAATTCTTCTGTGCATATAACCAAAAGTGGAAATTTTCAATCATATAGTAATTCTGTTTAAGTTTTTGAAACTATGTTGTTTTCTGCTGAGACTGCACCATTTTATATTGCTACCACCAATGCACAAGGTTTCCAATTTCTCCACATTCTCTCTTATACTTGTTATTTCTATCTTGTTTTTGTTTTTATTTTTAATTTTTGTCATCATCATCCTAAGTATATTAAAATGGTACCTTCTTGTGGTTGATTTGAAATTGCCTTATGATTAGTGATGTTGAGCATCTCCTCAAATGCTTCTTGGATATTTGTTTATCTTCTTTGGAGAAGTGTCTATTCAAGGCCTTTGTCCATTTTTCAGTGGGGTTGTTTGTTTGTTTCCCTTTGTTCTTTTTTTTTTCAGAGGGAGTGGGGCCGGGAGGGTGGGGGGCGTGCGGGCCACTTCTATTGGTCTTTCATTTATCCATTTTCATCCATCCTTGCTCTTTGGCCCGTGTGGGCCCCCCATCGCGGTGGCTTCTGTTGTTGCAGAGCACTGGCTCTGGGCACATGCACTCCAGAGCTCCAGCTTGGTAATTGGACACATTGGGCCAACGGCTCTGCGGCACGTGGGATCTTCCCAGGCCAGGGATCGAACTGGCGCCCCTTGCACTGCAAGGCAGTGTCCTTACCCACTGGACCACCAGGGAAGCCCCCAGGGAAGCCCCCCTTTGTTCTTGAAGTGTGGTAGTTCTTTGTCTTCCCTAGTGGCTCATATGGTAAAGACTCCACCTGCAGTGTGGGAGACCTGGGTTCAATCACTGAGTTGGAAAAATCCCCTAGAGAAGGGAATGGCTACCCACTCCAGTATTCTTGCCTGGAGAATTCCATGGACAGAGAAGCCTGGCGAGCTTTTGTCCATGGGATTGCAAAGAGTGGGACTCAACTGAGTGACTAACACTTTCAGTTTTTCTTTTGTATATTCTAGATAGTAATGTCTGATCATAAGTATGATTTCAAAATACTTTCATCCATTCTTTGGTTGCCCTTTCACTTTGTGGATAGTGTCCTTTCTTTTTTTTTTTTTTTTAAAGATTTATTTATTTATTTGAGGGGGGTGGGGTGGGGAGGGAGGAAGGCAGGCGGGCCACTTATATTGGTCTTTCATTTGTCCATTTTCATCCATCTTTGTTCTTCGGCCCATGTGGGCCTCCCATCGCGGCGGCCTCTGTTGTTGCAGAGCACCGGCTCTGGGCGCATGCGCTCCAGAGCTCCGGCTCGGTAATTGGACACTTTGGTCCAGCCACTCCACGGCATGTGGGATCTTCCCAGGCCAGGGATCGAACCGGCGCCCTTTGCACTTCAAGGCGGTGTCCTTACCCACTGGACCACCAGGGAAGCCCGGATAGTGTCCTTTTGATGCAGAAAGGTTTTTAATGTTGATGAAGTAAAATTTGTCTATGCGTTTATTATCATGCCAATGAATCACTACCAAATAAAACATCATGAAGCTCTCCCCCTAAATTTTCTCCTGAAATTTTTATAGTTTTAGGTGTTATGTTTAGGTCTTTGATCTACTTTGAGTTAATCTTTTTATGTGGTAATGAGACAGGGATCCAACTTCATTTTTTTGCATGTGGATATTCCATTTCCCAGCACCATTTGTGGAAAAGACTGTCCTTTCACCATTGAATTGTCTTGGTTGTCTTTAAAAAAAAAAAATCATTTGACCATATACATATATGTATGTGTGAGGGAGTGGGTTTATTTCTGGGTTCTCTATTCTATTTCAGTGAGTCTGTATCTTTGTCTTTATGCCAGTGCCACACTGTGTTGATTACTGTATATTTGTAGTAAGTTTTAAAATTGGGAATTGTGAGTCTCCTGACTTTGTTCTTTTTAAAGACTTTTTGGCTGTTGGAGTACCTCAAGATTTCATATACATTTTGGTATAGATTTTTTTATTTCTGAAAAAATGTCATTGAGATTTTGATAGTATTGCATTAAATCTTTAGACTTCTTTGAGTAGTATTGCCATCTTAACAATATTAAGTCTACCAAGCCCATGACCATGGAATGTCTTTCTGTTTGTGCATGTCTTTTAAATTTTTTGTTAGCAGCGTTAAGTAGTTTTCAGTATCAAGGCTTTCAGCTCCTTTGTTATGTTTATTCTTAAATTTTTTTGATGCTGTTGTGAATGGAATTATTTTCATCTTCTTTTCAGGTAGTTTAAATGTGCAGAAGAGTAGCTGATTTTGCATCTTGCATCTTCGTGGGATGTTTATCAGTTCTAAAAGGTATGTTTTTGTGTCCGTGTGTGTGTGTTATTTAGGGTTTTTCATGTAGAATTGGTGAAAATGTGCATCCATGTCTTATTCCGGATCTTAGAAGGAGAGCTTTCAGTCTTGTCACTATGGCATATGGTGTTAACCATAGGTTTTGTAATATATGGCCTTTATTGTGTTGAGGAAGCATCCTTTTATTACAAGTATGTTGAAAAATTTTATCACGAAAAGGTGTTGAATTTTGTCAGGAGTTTTTTTCTGTATTATTTAGACCACCATAGGTTTTTTTTTTTTGGCTTCATTCTGTTAATGTACTGTATTACATTGATTTACATATGTTCAAACATTCCTGAATTCCAGAAACAAATCTCACTTGGCCACAGTGTATAATCCTTTTAATATGCTTCTGAATCCCGTTGTCTAATATTTTTGTTGAATTTTTTACAGTATTCATCATGAATAATGGTCTGTAGTTTTCTCTAAGATTGTTTTCTGACTTTGGTTTCAGAGTAAAGCTAGCCTCATAAAATTGGTCAAGGAGGCTTTTTGTTGTTGTTGTTGTTGTTTTAATTTACCCATGTATTTACCTTTGCTTGGGATCATTATGTCTCTTTAGTGAGTTTCTGTGTGTCGTTTCATTTCAACCTGAAGGACTCCTTTAGGCATTTCTTATTTGGCAGGGCTAGTGGTAATGAACTCTCTAAGCTTTTGTTTTTTGGCCGGGGGGTGGGGAAATGTCTTATTTTCAAACTCATCTCTAAAAGATAGTTTTGTTGGATATAGAATGCTTAGTTGACAGGTTATTTTACTCTTGGTACTCTTAAAAATATCCTGCTGCCTTTGGCCTCCAAGATTTTGGGGAATACACTGATATGTTATTAAGGGTCATGTACTGCAGTCCATTGGGTCACAAAGAGTCAGATATGATTGAGCAACTGAACAAGAACACATGATGATATTTTTTTAAAAATTTGACATTTGGAAAACCAACCACCTCTCCCAGTTTATGTGGATCAGCTCTATAGTAAACAGTCCTTTACTTATTAGCTGGTTATGCTTTGAGCTTTGGGAGCAGCCCCAGGTGAAGGCCTAAGTTATTCTCAAGTATTTTCTTATCTTGTCTGGGCCTGTATATGGGTTTTTGATCCCTGTATGTGTGTGTGAGTGTGTATATACCTGCTTTTGAAAGTCTAAATTTCCCAAAGAGGTCCCCTTCGCATCACCCCACAGTGAGCTTAGATGGCCTACAGTATGCCTTCACCTGTGTTCTGTTGCCCTAGACCTCTGCAAGTCTGTTGTTCCCTTGCAGCTTTTGTGACAAATGCCTACTACATTGTCTCTTTTCCACTCTGAGATCCAAGTTATCCTGTTTTACCTTGTCTGAACCATGTGTTAGGTAAAACAGACTAGTTTATCAGACGACCCTCAGACAGGTTAGAAGATTACAGATAAAATATGTTCTGCCTCTGGTGTCTTCTGGTTTGAAACTAATTTGAAATCAGAGTTCCACCTTTTCTGGAGAAGGTTGTACCATACCAGTCAGGAGCTAGGACCAAGGCAAGTGAAAATGCCACAAGCTACTCTACCAATTTGAATGTGGCTTTTTCTTCATTGGGCATTTGCTTGATTGCTGAAACCTTTGATTGTCTTTGGGAGGCAGCCTTTCTCTCCTCTCATGTATATGATGTGTGTGTGGGGGGGTGGGGGGCTTCCCAGGTGCTGCAGTGGTAAAGAATCTGCATGCCAATACAAGAGGCACAAGAGATGTGGGTTCAGTCCCTAGGTCAGGAAGATCCTCTGGAAGAACTCTTTTTTATTTGGCAGGGCTAGTGGTAATGAACTCTCTAAGCTTTTGTTTTTTGGCCGGGGGGTGGGGAAATGTCTTATTTTCAAACTCATCTCTAAAAGATAGTTTTGTTGGATATAGAATGCTTAGTTGACAGGTTATTTTACTCTTGGTACTCTTAAAAATATCCTGCTGCCTTTGGCCTCCAAGATTTTGGGGAATACACTGATATGTTATTAAGGGTCATGTACTGCAGTCCATTGGGTCACAAAGAGTCAGATATGATTGAGCAACTGAACAAGAACACATGATGATATTTTTTTAAAAATTTGACATTTGGAAAACCAACCACCTCTCCCAGTTTATGTGGATCAGCTCTATAGTAAACAGTCCTTTACTTATTAGCTGGTTATGCTTTGAGCTTTGGGAGCAGCCCCAGGTGAAGGCCTAAGTTATTCTCAAGTATTTTCTTATCTTGTCTGGGCCTGTATATGGGTTTTTGATCCCTGTATGTGTGTGTGAGTGTGTATATACCTGCTTTTGAAAGTCTAAATTTCCCAAAGAGGTCCCCTTCGCATCACCCCACAGTGAGCTTAGATGGCCTACAGTATGCCTTCACCTGTGTTCTGTTGCCCTAGACCTCTGCAAGTCTGTTGTTCCCTTGCAGCTTTTGTGACAAATGCCTACTACATTGTCTCTTTTCCACTCTGAGATCCAAGTTATCCTGTTTTACCTTGTCTGAACCATGTGTTAGGTAAAACAGACTAGTTTATCAGACGACCCTCAGACAGGTTAGAAGATTACAGATAAAATATGTTCTGCCTCTGGTGTCTTCTGGTTTGAAACTAATTTGAAATCAGAGTTCCACCTTTTCTGGAGAAGGTTGTACCATACCAGTCAGGAGCTAGGACCAAGGCAAGTGAAAATGCCACAAGCTACTCTACCAATTTGAATGTGGCTTTTTCTTCATTGGGCATTTGCTTGATTGCTGAAACCTTTGATTGTCTTTGGGAGGCAGCCTTTCTCTCCTCTCATGTATATGATGTGTGTGTGTGGGGGTGGGGGGCTTCCCAGGTGCTGCAGTGGTAAAGAATCTGCATGCCAATACAAGAGGCACAAGAGATGTGGGTTCAGTCCCTAGGTCAGGAAGATCCTCTGGAGAAGGGAATGGCAACCCACTCCAGCATTCTTGCTGGGAAAATCCCATGGATAGAGGAGACTGGCAGGCTACAGTCAATGGGGTCACAAAGTGTCAGACACAACTGAGTGAGCAATGAGCAGCACATAAAATATATATACATTGAATATGTAATGTGAAGTTTCTGTAGAGAATGGGCACCTAGAGCTCCCTAGTCCACCATTTTGCTGACCTCACAAGGAATTTTTACCTTAAGACAGTTGTATGAATACTGAACTCCTCTTTTGATCTTCAGCGTGGTTTATCTATTTGGAAAAGGATCTTGAGGTGGCATACTGATATAGTTAAAACAGAGACTTAAGTGAAAGGAATACCTAGACTGATAAAATATAAATTAAAGGGACTTCCTTGGTGGTCCAGTGGCTAAGAATTTGTGCTCCCAATGCAAGGAATCTGGGTTCAATCCCTGTTCAGGGAACTAGATCCCACAGACCACAGCTAAAAATCCCAAGTGCTGCAACTGAAGACCCAACATAACCAAATAAATAAATTAAAAAAATATATATATATATATAAATTAAAACCGTAGTGAGATTCAGTACATACCCACCAAAATAGCTAAAAGAATAAGATGGAAGATGCCAAGTATTGGAAAGGATATGGGACAACCAGAACTCACACACTACTGGGGTGGACATGTAAATTATTGTAAGTGTCTTTGTTAGTATACAGTAAAATTTAACATAGGCATAACTAAGACCCAGGAATTCTGTTCTTTGGCATATACCCAAAACAAAGTCATCCTTATGTTACCAGAAGTAAAAGTTATATACTAGAATTTTCAAAGCAACTCTATTTGAAATACACAAAAACTGGAAAGTAGCCCAGTGTTCCTGAATGTAGAATGAGTCAGTTGTTTGTGGTATGGCCATACAATGCAGTGCTCTACAGCAGTAAGAATAAAGGACTTACAACTATGCTAATAATGTGGATGAACCTCAGAACCATGAAAACAGTGAGACATAAAAGAGTAAATACTCTATTACTTTATTTTGAGTTTAAGAACAAGCGAAATTAGCCTCTGTTTTAGAATTAGTATTGTAGTTGTGCTATGGAGAGGAAGTGACTGGACAGAACATGAGAAAGATGGGTTTTCAGTTCCTGACCCTTAAATTTCTCAACCAGACTTGTGAAAAAGCATCTATCTGTATACTTTTTTATCTTTCCATTTTCCTATAAGTGTTTTGTATTTCAATAAATAAAAACAAAGAATTATAAAGAATAACTTTAAATAGCCTAAATTTAAACTCTGACCCTACCACTTGCTAGTTTTATGAGTCTGGTAACATTTCATAATTCCTTTACAAGCCAAAATATCCTTACCTTTATGATGTTGTCAGTGGTGTTATTGATAAGAAGAAAGAGATACAGTCATTTTGTGTCCATTTCATTCCCACAATAACCTTGCTAAGTAAATAATTGGTAGTAATGTTATTTTTATGTAACAAATGAGGAAAGCTAGGCACACGGATGTTTTAAAAAAATAACCCATTGCACCCTGATCCAGAATTCCAATCTAGGTGCTCTCGCTCAAGAGTCCATACTCTTATCCACTATATCCTTCTCTATGTAAGGCTAAAAACAAAGATGAATTTAAAGGAATTTGGAAAACTGTAACCCAAGAAACATATGTTAGACCTCCTTAATTTCCATTAATGATTAAACATTGCCTCTAGCTCTCCTTGCAATGCCTACATTTCATATTTACACTCTGACTGTGTCCCACAGAGCACCAGTCCAGCATTCCTTTGACCACAGTTCTGGAACCCCTTCTTTCTCCTAGCAAATTGTTCCTAAATGCCCTTTGAGGAAACATGGTGAGTAGGTTACATTTTCCTACTCAATGCCAGTTACTTTCAAAAGTTACATATGGAAATTTCTTATTGACTCCACAATCATATATTTAAGAGCAGGAAAACTTGAATCTTTATTTTCAGTTCCTAGCTGATGGTTTGGGACAATTAGGTGCTCAGTAAATGTTTGTTGAATTTTTAATTTATATTAAAGGTCTTCTATTCCATGGTGACCTGTCAATATATATATATGTGTATTTATGTGTCTATATATGTAAACACACACACACACACACACATACACACACACACACACATATATTTACTGTTTATTTACTTGGCTATGGCAAGTCTTAATTGCAGCACCTGGCATCATTTAGTTGCAGCATGTGGGATCTAGTTCCCTGACCAGGGATCGAACCTGAGTCCCCTGAATTGAGAGCCTGGAATCTTAGCCACTAGACCACTTGCGGAGTCCCTATATATTTTCTTGACTGAAGACATTTTCTAATGCTATTAAAATCAAAGAGTTGATGGTGATTGGAACACAATGTGATTAGGTTCTTCGGAACAGACCATTTTTTTTGTTGCTTATTTGTTTTGAGCTCTATATCGTACTGTTTTGGTAAAACTTATTTAGTCTGTAAACATAACACCAACTCAGCTAGTCACCAGAACTTATCAATTCAGTCTGTTGAAATCTTTTTTTTCTGGGGACTCATCTCAAATTTTATCACAGAAACCAATGGAAACATAAGATTTGTTTTACATAAATTAGTTTTACAGCCACATTTTTGGAAGCACATCTGTTCCATAAAGAGAAAGAGCTTTACTTATTGCAATAACTTGCTTTATGCAATGTGAATGACATTGTTTCTCTTGTGTTTAATGAACTTTCCCATTATCTACTTGTCAGTTGGATGTAGACATTAGCAATTTTGGATCATGGTTCCAAATCTGGTCTCATTCCTATTCTAGGAAATCCTTGGCCGAACATCACGTTACAGTGCAATTCATTGCATTCCTTGCCAGCAAAGATAACCACAGAGTCATTCTAATCTTTGCAATTGCTAAATTTGCTCTAAAAGTTTTGGTAGACTGGCTGGCAGCCATCTGTAGTGTGTTTTCCTGGCTACCATCAACTTTTCCATCTGCCAGTATTTCACACTGTCCAGGTATGAACTCAGAAGCTAAATACCTCTCTCAAATCTATAACTATACTATTGGGTGAAAAACCTGAAATGATCCATGTTTTAATTAAATTAAGAAAGAAAATAAATGGAGGAAATAGAAATTATTTGCCTGTCTTATCTCTGAGATTTGGTAGCACCTCAATGATAATTTGAGGTCTGAGAGAAAGCTTTTTCTGGCCTTGGAATAAAGCCACTTGAAAAATTACAGTGATGACATAGCAAAAGCGAGTCAGTTACTGTATTTTAACTCGTGAATATTCAGCTGAAGTGATTGGGATTCAATTTGTTTTTTATCAATATCAGGGGTGTGTGTGGGGGGGTGGTTGTTGCTTTCAGGGGTAAGGTTGTAGTTATTCCTGGGGAAGAAAAGAGAAACCATGGATGCTACAACTGAGTGACAGTGTCCATAGCAGCTATGGCTTTTAGAAACTTACCAACTTCTATGGTTTAGAACAATGCTTTTCAGACGACAGGTTGAGAAGTATTAGAGGGTTATAAAACCAATTTAGTAGGTTATAACTAGCATATTTTTTAAAGTAGAATAGAACATATCAGTATGCACCACATACAAAGTTCTGATTTCTAAAGCCTGGTTTCAGGGGTACACACAAAGGTATGCAGACACACATGCATATGTACTAGTTCACAGTGTAAAGCAGTCTCTTTATGTTAAGGTAAGAAGTTTGATTTAGAGATTGATTTAGAGATTAAGAGCCTTTGTCTGTCTTTTACAATCTTGTCAGAATAAGAGATGATGAAATTTCTCCCGTTGAAAAAACACACCAGTATTAACTTGTTAAAATGAATTATACATTTTCTTTTGATGCTGAAAAATATCAAGATTATCTAGGATATCTCTAAGTTAATTAATACACGTGTTATATATTGAATATATGTTCATGTTTCAAATCCTCTTTCTAGAAAAACTCCGCTTTGAACACAGAAAACAATGATCTGGGTAAATTTAAATTTTGGGGAGCTCTTTAGAACCCCAGGGATTTTCCAAATTTAGGAGCCTGACTGAAGCAGAAATAGAGCTTTCCTCCCGGCGCCGCCCACCACCCCAGCCCCAACTCCCTCTCTCTGTCTCTGTCTCTGTCTCTGTCTCTGTCTCTCTCTCTCTCTCACACACACACACAACTTGGCTGCAGTAACCGTGAAGTTGCCTGTCTAAACCCAGTGTTTCAGCAGTGTTTGAGCCTTTCTTGGGGCTCCTTTGGTGTTCCTTTGAAGCCTCTTTAATGTGATGCTGGTGCAGCTACTCATAGCATACTTTAAGCTATTTTAGTCTTTAGTTATTTTCATTTCAATGAGAAAATTGAGTAGGCTATTTGATGATTCATTCGTTTTCGACATCCATGGCCTGAAACCAATCAGGTTTTTCTAGTCTGCAGAGCCTGTGCTGGTGTCCATCTATCTATGAGCTGTCTTTTCTAACCCACCATTCAAGTATACAAACTCTGACTTCCAGATACAGACAACTTCTAAACCCACAACTGCTTTCACCTGAATTAAGAAAAATGCTTTGATTCTATCCACATGATGTCAGATTAGAATCGTGAGTAACATTTCCATTTTTTTTTTCCAGCTAGGCTTGCTGTTTTAGGGAAATGGAGATATTTGAGTAAGGTTATACTTATGTGGCAACTGCTCTGTCTGGCACTGACAAAGTAAAATAGCATTTGGAGTGACAAAATCATTTGTTTGCTAGCCTTGTTTATCCAGAGGATCAGAAGGAGTGTGAGTCTGCCAGTAGTCACAAAATAAATGGTGTATGGAAATAAAAATGCATCCATTTTATGTTGCCTCAGTGATCAATGAAGATCACAACTTGATTGATCCAGGTGTGGTGATCAGAATTAATCAGGAAAATGGCTGAAATTAGTGGACTGACAGGGCTATGGTTTGAATTTGTCGCTACCTAAAGCTACTCCTAAATCATTCAAAGAACACCCCATTTGTTGTTTACTTTACTTTATTGGTGTTTTTACTCAATCTTACTGTTAAAATGAGCATGTATTTTATAATGACAATAAGCCCATTAGTGTGGTAAATATAATAATGTAAAAGTCTCTGTATTTGTAATGACTATCAATTTTTTCTCTCTAATTACATTAATTATAGCATTACATACCTTTGCAATTTGTGCAGGATTGTACTCAATTAGTTTCATGTTGTATTTCAATAAAGGATTTTTGCCACCATCATAAATCTTTGGAACACTAAGTCGTGGAGATAGTAGCAACCGAAGATTGATCTGCAGTGTTGGAATTCAGTGGGAAATCATGTCTTGTTATTGATTACTAAAAGAGTCATTAATTTATGGAAGCTTGTTGGCGATTTTGGCAAGTTTAGAACTTATTTCAAAATCATTCCCTATTCAAGCCACAGCTTTTCTCAGAGAGACAGAGTGAAGATGGGAGGGAAGAGGAGGGGAGAGGTAGAGGGCAAGGGTGGTGAGAAAGGAGAGAGAGAGAAAAAGAGAATATAAATTAAAATATTAAAATTTTAACATGATTCTATGTTACATTTCGTTAAACAGAGTAGGGTGAAGTGTGTGTGTGTAGTATATCAAGGTCAATGGCAATCTGATATTACCAGGCCACAATCAGGTTGAGTAATTGGTTTCTGACTGTAATCTTTATTCTCTCAGAAATGTAACTGACAGAAAATACCTAGCTATTCAGTCTAAAAGCAGATGTTTTGCTGTAAGAATTCAAGTAGCAGGTGAAAAACAGCCCAGAGTAACCTCTTTCCTTGCTTTCAAAATGGAAATATTCTAAAGGTTAGTCCTGTTTTCAGACACTAATTAATATGGTATAAAAAAGAATCTATAACAAGTTTGTAAAAGGGAAGTATGCTTCACACTTAGGAATTTTATAATTTGTCATTTAGTTTATGATACTGTTTTTAATTTTGGTCATGAATACCATGTAATGGAAATCCAGGTTTCAAGTGTATGTTTTATTTACCTTATCTTCATTTAAGGCATTGAAGTACCTGTGACTAATTATGTAAGTTGACAGATTTGATATAAATAACCCTCGCTCTTTTTTTTTTTTCTTCTCATTTTTAAATTCTGAAAATGTGTTTGGAATAGTATAGATTATGTAATGACAGGGAGCTTCTGAGCTTTCATCCTCAGGTGGAGGATTTGAGCACCAGCAATGCAGCATGGCTGATAAAGAAATAAACCTAGTATTATTGTTGCTAGATTTTTATTTCTATGGTAACCATGATGTCACTGGTGCCTGCAATGCTTAAACCTTCCATCTCTAATAACTTGAGCTGATCGGGTAGGACAGAAATGTAAAAATGAAAAAAAATTCTAATTAAGAGAATATAATCACCAGATGCAATTATATAAGAAATGTTTGGGAATGTAAAAGCTGAATCTTGATTGGGACCAAAAGAAAAATGTAGCATAGGGTCTATTCTTTTTTTTTAAGAAAAAGCGTTTTTTAAAATATAATGACTATGACGTGAGTGTAAAGGAGATTAAAAGATACAGTAGAGAAGGAGCTATCCATATGCTCTAGGCTTTATTATTTGTAGCTAGAGAAGAAGACAGACTGGGGGAAAATCATGCATTGGGGATTAATGTTTAATTCCTCTTAAGAAATGCAGAAAATAAGTGACATGTATATAATCCAACAGTAATATTGCTGAGAAGCATATTAATGATTTTATTATATTGCAGATGATTGTTTTCTATTTATACTTCTTTTCCTAAACCACCTTCATTCTCTTCCCAGTGCTACAGGAAGCTTCTTTTTCACCCTTACTGTCTTTGGCAAAGAATAAGCAGCCATTTGCTTGCTGAGCCCTAATCTATCCTCTCAGGGAGAAGTGAACTTCCTAACTGCATGAGTTTGGAAAGAAAAAGAGGTATTTCATGCCCATATTTTAAGGGAGAAAAAAATATTGACCGTACTAATAACAACCAGAAAGCTCTGACAGGGTTTATGAAGGAGATGGCTGAGTGACTAGGAGTGAGCTTGAACTCCATTCTCTTCAAAGTGATCTTTCTTATTCCTCAGCAAAGGAGCTTTTTTTCTAGGCAAACCATGGTAATGGAGAGAAAAATCAGCAGTTTTCTGCGCCTGCCCTCCTCACTCTGGTCCCTGCCCTGCTTTACCTCTCATGGCCAAGAAGCCTGAATCTCAAGTCCAGAAGAATATGGGTGCCTCACCTACTTCATGTACTTTCATCCTCAGGTGGAGGATTTGAGCACCAGCAATGCAGCATGGCTGATAAAGAAATAAACCTAGTATTATTGTTGCTAGATTTTTATTTCTATGGTAACCATGATGTCACTGGTGCCTGCAATGCTTAAACCTTCCATCTCTAATAACTTGAGCTGATCGGGTAGGACAGAAATGTAAAAATGAAAAAAAATTCTAATTAAGAGAATATAATCACCAGATGCAATTATATAAGAAATGTTTGGGAATGTAAAAGCTGAATCTTGATTGGGACCAAAAGAAAAATGTAGCATAGGGTCTATTCTTTTTTTTTAAGAAAAAGCGTTTTTTAAAATATAATGACTATGACGTGAGTGTAAAGGAGATTAAAAGATACAGTAGAGAAGGAGCTATCCATATGCTCTAGGCTTTATTATTTGTAGCTAGAGAAGAAGACAGACTGGGGGAAAATCATGCATTGGGGATTAATGTTTAATTCCTCTTAAGAAATGCAGAAAATAAGTGACATGTATATAATCCAACAGTAATATTGCTGAGAAGCATATTAATGATTTTATTATATTGCAGATGATTGTTTTCTATTTATACTTCTTTTCCTAAACCACCTTCATTCTCTTCCCAGTGCTACAGGAAGCTTCTTTTTCACCCTTACTGTCTTTGGCAAAGAATAAGCAGCCATTTGCTTGCTGAGCCCTAATCTATCCTCTCAGGGAGAAGTGAACTTCCTAACTGCATGAGTTTGGAAAGAAAAAGAGGTATTTCATGCCCATATTTTAAGGGAGAAAAAAATATTGACCGTACTAATAACAACCAGAAAGCTCTGACAGGGTTTATGAAGGAGATGGCTGAGTGACTAGGAGTGAGCTTGAACTCCATTCTCTTCAAAGTGATCTTTCTTATTCCTCAGCAAAGGAGCTTTTTTTCTAGGCAAACCATGGTAATGGAGAGAAAAATCAGCAGTTTTCTGCGCCTGCCCTCCTCACTCTGGTCCCTGCCCTGCTTTACCTCTCATGGCCAAGAAGCCTGAATCTCAAGTCCAGAAGAATATGGGTGCCTCACCTACTTCATGTATTCGTGTTAATTGTGGTTGAGGTGGAGCTGAGTGGGAGCCAAGTGGGAGTGGCATGCCCTGGGACTGTCTCTCCTGCCTTCCATCACCCTTTAGCTAGCCCTCTACTGGTGGAGGATATCTCATTATCCAGGAGATAGTGAAGGACAGGGAAGCTTAGCGTTCTGCAGTCAGGAATGCCATGGAATCACAAAGAGTCGAACACGGCTCAACCACTGAACATACTGGTAGAGGGTAGGGAGGGGGTAGTTTCTAAGTGGGTCAGAGGTTGGCACTGCCTTCTGATTTGTTTTTGTGAAACCACTCTACTGCAGTACTCTTTCCAGACTAATGGAATTCCTTGTTTGGGCTGTAATGTTTTAAATACAGTGGACAATTCTTCCGCATTAGAGAGAGATAACTGACTTAACTTGATCATACACCTGCTGGTACTATTGCTTTTCTATTGTTATCTGACTGTAGCTATCAACTGTGTAGACACTAGAATATTAAAGGGCTTCCCAGGTGGCACTAGTGGTAAAGAACTCACCTGCCAGTGCAGGAGACATAAGAGACACGGGTTTGATCCCTGAATTGGGAAGATCCCCTGGAGGAGGGAATGGCAACCCACTCCAGTATTCTTGCTTGGAGAATCCCACGGACAGAGGAATTTGGCAGGCTACCATCCATGGGGTTGTACAGAGTCTGACATGACTGAAGCAACTTAGCATGCAGAGTGATAAAAATGCATCCAGTTGACAGTGCACTCTGTACAGAGTCTGACATTTACTTGAAGCAACTTAGCAAGATGACTAAACTCATTTTCAGGGAGAAAATATTGACCTTTAAAAGAAGCTCTGACAGGGTTTATGAAGGAGATGGCTGAGTGACTAGGAGTGAGCTTGAACTCCATTCTCTTCAAAGTGATCTTTCTTATTCCTCAGCAAAGGAGCTTTTTTTCTAGGCAAACCATGGTAATGGAGAGAAAAATCAGCAGTTTTCTGCGCCTGCCCTCCTCACTCTGGTCCCTGCCCTGCTTTACCTCTCATGGCCAAGAAGCCTGAATCTCAAGTCCAGAAGAATATGGGTGCCTCACCTACTTCATGTATTCGTGTTAATTGTGGTTGAGGTGGAGCTGAGTGGGAGCCAAGTGGGAGTGGCATGCCCTGGGACTGTCTCTCCTGCCTTCCATCACCCTTTAGCTAGCCCTCTACTGGTGGAGGATATCTCATTATCCAGGAGATAGTGAAGGACAGGGAAGCTTAGCGTTCTGCAGTCAGGAATGCCATGGAATCACAAAGAGTCGAACACGGCTCAACCACTGAACATACTGGTAGAGGGTAGGGAGGGGGTAGTTTCTAAGTGGGTCAGAGGTTGGCACTGCCTTCTGATTTGTTTTTGTGAAACCACTCTACTGCAGTACTCTTTCCAGACTAATGGAATTCCTTGTTTGGGCTGTAATGTTTTAAATACAGTGGACAATTCTTCCGCATTAGAGAGAGATAACTGACTTAACTTGATCATACACCTGCTGGTACTATTGCTTTTCTATTGTTATCTGACTGTAGCTATCAACTGTGTAGACACTAGAATATTAAAGGGCTTCCCAGGTGGCACTAGTGGTAAAGAACTCACCTGCCAGTGCAGGAGACATAAGAGACACGGGTTTGATCCCTGAATTGGGAAGATCCCCTGGAGGAGGGAATGGCAACCCACTCCAGTATTCTTGCTTGGAGAATCCCACGGACAGAGGAATTTGGCAGGCTACCATCCATGGGGTTGTACAGAGTCTGACATGACTGAAGCAACTTAGCATGCAGAGTGATAAAAATGCATCCAGTTGACAGTGCACTCTGTAAATCTCAGCTTTTTGAACACCTCTATCCTAGATAACCTGTTGAGAAAAAAAAAAAACACAAAATAAAAATGACTCTTTGTACTGCATTGACAGCACAAAGTCATTCAGCTTTCAGTGGGCAAGATGCAACATTTCCCTAAAGAAAATATGGACTTGCATTTCCAGGTTTGACTATACCGTGACTTAAAATTACCTTTTGCTTATCATTTATAAATCTGTGTATCCTAACAGTAGAGACATAAAGGAAGTATTTTACACATAAAGAGATCATTAGTTATACAATGAAAACTACCCTAGATTAATAGCTGGCATCTATGTAGCCTTGTAAAATGGTTCTTTTCAAGCACCAGGTGTCTGGGGAGAGAGAAAATGACACAGACTTAATCTGTGCCCACACTGAAGAAGGAACTAAAGAATTCTTTGCATGGTTTGCATGCAGTGTCGTCTAGAAAGGACAATTAAAGACTCTTTCTCTTTCATAATGCCCTCCAATATTAGCAGTAGGCTATGTACTTTGAATGAGTCGATGTGATACAGGGTAGAAATTAAGAGGATGTCCTTTACAGGCAGACTTCTGGGTTCCAATGCCACATCCACCAAGTACCAAGGACAATTTGACACTGGGCAACATTATCAGCCTCTTAATGCCCCAATTCCATCAGCTGTAAAAGGAAGACCTACATCAGAATATTGTTATATGGGTTAAATAATGCATACAAAGCTCTTAGGGAAGTGCCTGGTCCACAGTCTGTTCAGCAAATGATATCTACTTTTATTAACTGTTGTTGTTTCATTGGATCAAGATTTGAAGTTTCAAGACCAGTGGGAGGAGAGGGAGGCAAAAATATTAAACTGTCATATATGTGTTCAGTATACTAATAGGATTTTGGAAGTTTCTGGTTTTTGCCCTCTCTCTCTTTCCCACTGCCTGTGGCTTCTCAAATTAATGTTTTTCATTTACCACCTCTAACCTTAAAATATCAATTTGTTGCCACATAGGCAATTTATTTCCTATCACAGAGGTCAGAATGGCCCCTTTCACATAGTTCCCATTGCTCGATGTTAGAAGTAATGAAAACTTTTTCTAGCATTTCATCCTTTGACCTAGAATCTGCCCCCAAGCAACTCTGCCTCTGCCTAACAGACATATTAACTGTATAATTATGCTATCATTGCTACTTGAGTGATTCATCAAGAGTGATATTCTCTTTTGGTGTTGTGTCATTTGGTGTTGTGTTAGCCATTTTTTGCTAACTGTGCCTTTCATACAGACTCACATATTTCTAGCCTCTTATTAGAGTATTAGCTGTCTGAAGGAAAAGGCCTCTTTCTGTGTGTCAGACAGACTCCAGAATGCTGATAACTGTTTTAGAATAAAAGTAAGGGAACCCCATAGAAGTGACCACCAAATATGAGACCAACTGGTCCTAGGGAAGAAAATAAAACCTAAGGGGAATCCTGTGCATTGTCACACATGATAAGGGTCAGTATGTAGAGTCCAAACTTGACCTCATCACTGATTAGTTGAGTGATTTCATACAAATTAGCTAACTTCTCTGAACCTTGATTGTCTACTCTATAAAAGGGGTTAGTGATCGTGGTCCTGTCTGTCTTTTAGAGTTGTTATAGGGCAGCGTGAGATCACAGTTGATAAACTACTTTATAAACTATGCATTAGCGAGCAAACATTTGTTGTGGTGGCAATGGCACTTCATGCCTTAGCCTACAATGAAAGTGACATTTCTGTCAGATTTTAGTGACTAATCCCTGTGTTGTTTCAATGATCTACCATTTCTCTGTTGCAGTTTAACAAACCATCCCTGAACTTCATAGACTAAAACAACAGCAATGACAGTAGTAATTTGGTCAGGAATCTGTTATTTGGGTGGGGTTGGTGAGGACAGCTAATCTCTGTTTGCCTGATATCAGCTTGGGAAGGTTTGAAGGCTGAAATCATGTGAAGACTCATTCATGTGTCTGACAGTATCTGCTGACTCTGGGTTAGAACTTTTCATGGCTCCAAGAACTGGAACACCTACATGTACATTGACAGAGAGGGAGAGAGTGATCAGAAAGAAGCTGTATATGCTCACTCATATTCAGGGAAAGAGAATTCATTTTCCATGTTTTGGTGGGAGGAATGTCAAATAATATGTAAACTAGCATAGATACTACCATCCCCCCCACTCCCCACTGCTTACTAGCATTTTTTGAGTATTGAATACATGCCAGATACAGTGCTGGGTTATTTTAATTCCTACCAAATAGCTGTGATGTTAACACCATTGTATCCATTTTAAAGATGGCAAAAATGAGTTTCAGAATGTTAAATAGCTTCCCAAATTTACATAGAGAAGACACTAGGACTAAATATGAAGTCATGTTGTTAATCACTACAATATACATCCTTTCTCTTTGACATTACACTTGTATGATGATAGGAATTTTTTTGTATGTGGAATAGGAACTGACTGCTAAGTGATGAATCAGTGAATAAAATTCATTTGACTTTATTGCTCAGATAGAGGAACACATCTGACACCTTTAAATGATGCTGCATTAAAATAAGAACCTGCCAGTAGCTCTCTCTGAAATGAATGCCTAACTCGGGTCAATAGAAAACAGTTGAAAATTTCTTACAGTCAGTATCCTTTGAATAATAAGCTCTCAAGAATTTATAAAGTGCTTAGTGTTAGAGAAGATATCCAAAAAGTTAGTGCCTAATTTTCACCTGTCAGGATGCCTTGGAAATGTGTGGTTTAAAAACAGAGAAAATAAAGCTTAATGACTCAGCTTCTTGGTTACTTGAGTTCTGTGCTTTAGTGACTACAGCAAGTAGAACCCTTCACTAGATGATGGCCAGAGACGTTGAATACAGTGACATTTTGTTTCTATGACCAAAGCTGAGGATTGCTTTGGGATTACAGTAATCATTGCCAGTGCCATCCAACTTTTGAACTCTGCCCAGCCTTGTTTATAAAGCTAACAGGTTGCATGCGTATTTGTTAGCTTTGGAAAATCCCGACATGTTGCACCTGCTTGAATTGCCTTGAGTGACAGTAGGGATTTCATTAATTTAACTAAATAAGTGTGAGGCCCTTTGCATTTCCTGGCTCTGTCAGCATAGCCTCATGGTGGGTGGTAATTATATGTGGGAGACAAAGAGCTGTATATGGTTGTCGAATGTGGAATGAATTTGGAAGGAGAAAGAGACCTACAAAGGAGAGATGAATTTCAAAAGATGTTGTCTGTAATACACAGTGTCAAATGAAATGGGTGAAATGAAATTGATAGCATCATTAGCTTGCCATGCCTCTTGGGACATTCAGATTCAAAAATACAAAAAAAAAATTGGTTGTACATGTAGAGTCATGCATTTCTATTCATATTCTTGCTTTACTCAGATTCAACTGTATTGTTGCTGCAAGGAATATTCTCTTTTAAAAAATTCATGTATTAAAATAAGGGAACTATTTAAGTTACAGTCCAGATCTCAGTTTTTCAGTTTTATTTTTGTTTATGGTGACATTCAAGTGAAACAAAGTAATACTCTTTCACACATGAACTAAACAATTTTGGTCCAACAAGTCAACTAGTAAAGACCATTTCTATAGGACTACGCTTTGCCTTAATGGAATGTTTGTTCCACGTTGGACAAAAAAAAAAATCCTAGAATAAAATCTTTGGGGAGAAGAACATCAATACATGAAGATGCTGTAGTATCTGTCACTTTTCCTTTTGCTCAAACCTTTGCTTCTTGAAAGAGGAAAATTAGTTAAACAGAAAGGGTAAGTCCATTGTAGGCCTGTTGTAGTCTGCTGTCTTTGTCCTTTTTATTTTTTTTTTACCTTTTTTTTTTTTTTTTGCCTGTTAAGCATGAAATACTTTGTAATCTGTCAAGTGAAGTTTAAAATGGGCAGTTATCCATGAGAACGACACATGTTTTTAATCCACAGAGGCAGATATTTAATGAACATATGGGCATTTGATGAACACATAATTATAGTTTAAACATTTTTTTGTGATGTTTTCAACAAAAATACTACTTTTAAAGATAGCAGGAGAAGTGCATTTGTTGATTCATCACTCTAAGTGTATTATTTCATGCCAAGATTGAAGAGGCAAAAGTTGATGCTGTACCTGTCTGCCAAGCCGTAACTGTTTATTTCCAGATGACTCCTGTTTTGATAGATCTTTCAAGAAGCTGCATTCAATTTTACACTGAACTCATATAACTCCAAATATCTAAGCACTTAAGTTTCTGAAGTCAGGGCCTGGGAATCTAGATTACAGGTTTAATATCATGGAAAATTTTAGGTGTTATTAAATAGCAAGCAGATCTTAAATTTTCTCAAGGTTTATGAGTATAGCAAATGAAAAATGGGGCACAGATGAGATATTTACTAGTATATCGTCTGTACACAAAATCAGCCAAGGTGTGTATCATCATTAAATATTTCATCCCACAAAATGGCTGTACTCAAAAGCCTATATTATTTTGATTGATTCAGAGCTGTCTTAAGAATTCATGACATTAAGATTGTACTTCTCTCAAATCTAATAAGATTTCCATATAAATATTTTATGACTGCCTGTATCTATGTATACTCTAACTAGAAGATTTGCCTTTATGTGCTAGAGCAGTGGGATTTTGTATAGATTTCCAGGAGAAGAGTGGGTATATGGAATGTTCTGTGTTCACAACCCAAATCTAAGCTTTCCAATTAGGTATCTATACCTGCTCCCAGGGACTTCCCTAGTGGGTCAGTGGTATAGAATCTGCCTGTGAATTGCAGGAGATGCAGGTTCAGTCCCTGGATCAGGAATATCTCTTGGAGAAGGAAATGGCAACCTACTCCAGTATTCTTGCCTAGAAAAATCCCATGAACAGAGAAGCTTGATAGACTTCAGTCCAAGTTGTTACAGAAGTCAGACATGATTTAGTGACTAAGCAATAACAACCACCTGCCCCCGGAGAGTTTTAAGGTAATTATTGCATAATATTTGGCTAAAAATGATCTATTCATAGTCTTTCAGAGCCCACAAAATGGCAAGAATTAGCATGGCTATTTGAATACTTCAAATACATGTTTTCCCTTAGTTCTTTTTTTAAATTATTTTAATTTTTTATTGTTTTTAAATTTTATTGGCCCTTCATTTATTTCTTTTCATCCATCTTTGTTCTTTGACCTATGTGGGCCTCCCATTGCAGTTGTCTCCCTTATTGCAGAACACTGGCTCTGGGTGCATGCGCTCCAGAGTGCTGGCTGGTAACTGGACACACCAGTCCAGCCGCTCTGCAGCACATGAGATCTTCTCAGGCCAGGGATCAACCTGGCGCCCCTTGTACTGCAAGGTGGACTCTGTACCCACTGGACCACCAAAGAAGCCCTTCCTTAGTTCTTTTGAAAATAGAAGAATAATGCATTTGACCCACAAATATTTTTGGTTTTGTAACATGTGCCACTTTTAAGTGGCACCCCACACTGAATTATAATTACTGTTTATCAATGTTTTTCCCTAACTGCCTTCTTTAAGAGAAGAGAGATTATGCCTTAATCATCTCTATACTCTCCTTACTCAGCATGATGAGTGACACATAAATGTTCAATAAACAAATGGTGAATGTGAATGAGTATGTAAATAAAGGCATAATCACATGAGTGAAAAATCTGATTAGCCTTGTAGCAATGGGTACAGGAAAGTAGAGTAGGGAAATACTATTTCTAATTTAGAGAGGAGAGTGGTAGGAACACCTAGAAATACACTGAGAATGAGGTGACACTTGTATTGGACCTTAAAGAATGTATAGGAGGCCGTTAGATTTGGTTACCAGTTCTTGATTAATTTAGAAAACCATTTCAGTGAAATGTTGCGGGCAAACAGCAGATTGCAATTATTGACTGAGTTTCTTTAATAGATATGGGCAAAACAGATAAACCATTTTTCCTTCTTACTTTTGGTAGATTGTCTGCTACTAACTGAATAATTGCATCCCCTCAAAATTCAAATGTTGAAACTTATTTCCCAATGTTTTGTTGTTTGGATGTAGGGCCATTTGGGAGGTTACTAGTTCATGAAGACAAAGCCCTGATAAATGGGATTAGTGACCTTAAAAAAAAAAAACAAAAAAACTCCAGAAAGCTCCCTTGCCCCTCCTGCCATGTGCACAGAGTGAGAAGACAGCCATTTGTCTGTGAAACATGAAGTGGGTCATCACTAAACACTGAATCTGTCAGCACCTTGGTCTAGGACTTCCCAGTGTCCAAAACTGTGAGAAATATCTGCTGTTTATAAGTCACTCAGTCTATGCCTGTTTGTTATAGCAGCCCAAATGGATTAAGACAATGTCTTTCACTGCCTTTTAAATTTCAGTTGAAATTGGATGTTTTCTAAGTTGTCAAGCGTATGGACATAATATTTCTTAATATCTATGCTATCAGTAGTGATGATCTTTCTTCATTTCTGATATTAATAACTAGTACAATCTCTGCTTTTTCTTTGTTACACTAAAATAGCCTCCAGCCAGGCTAAAATCAAGTCAGTCATTCTTTTATCTTCGATGACTCCTTCTTACTCAGCATGATGAGTGACACATAAATGTTCAATCCCTAACTGCCTTCTTTAAGAGAGAGAATGCCTTAATCATCTTCTCTCCTTACTCAGCATGATGAGTGACACATAAATGTTCAATAAACAAATGGTGAATGTGAATGAGTATGTAAATAAAGGCATAATCACATGAGTGAAAAATCTGATTAGCCTTGTAGCAATGGGTACAGGAAAGTAGAGTAGGGAAATACTATTTCTAATTTAGAGAGGAGAGTGGTAGGAACACCTAGAAATACACTGAGAATGAGGTGACACTTGTATTGGACCTTAAAGAATGTATAGGAGGCCGTTAGATTTGGTTACCAGTTCTTGATTAATTTAGAAAACCATTTCAGTGAAATGTTGCGGGCAAACAGCAGATTGCAATTATTGACTGAGTTTCTTTAATAGATATGGGCAAAACAGATAAACCATTTTTCCTTCTTACTTTTGGTAGATTGTCTGCTACTAACTGAATAATTGCATCCCCTCAAAATTCAAATGTTGAAACTTATTTCCCAATGTTTTGTTGTTTGGATGTAGGGCCATTTGGGAGGTTACTAGTTCATGAAGACAAAGCCCTGATAAATGGGATTAGTGACCTTAAAAAAAAAAAACAAAAAAACTCCAGAAAGCTCCCTTGCCCCTCCTGCCATGTGCACAGAGTGAGAAGACAGCCATTTGTCTGTGAAACATGAAGTGGGTCATCACTAAACACTGAATCTGTCAGCACCTTGGTCTAGGACTTCCCAGTGTCCAAAACTGTGAGAAATATCTGCTGTTTATAAGTCACTCAGTCTATGCCTGTTTGTTATAGCAGCCCAAATGGATTAAGACAATGTCTTTCACTGCCTTTTAAATTTCAGTTGAAATTGGATGTTTTCTAAGTTGTCAAGCGTATGGACATAATATTTCTTAATATCTATGCTATCAGTAGTGATGATCTTTCTTCATTTCTGATATTAATAACTAGTACAATCTCTGCTTTTTCTTTGTTACACTAAAATAGCCTCCAGCCAGGCTAAAATCAAGTCAGTCATTCTTTTTATCTTGTCAGAGAACTTCTAGTTTTGGTGATTTTTCTCTACTGTTTTCCTCTTTTCAATTTCATTATTTTGTCATCTTTATTAATTTTCCTCCTCTGGATTTAAATTTATTTTGCTTTTCTTTCTGTAGTTTCTAAGGTGTATACTTAGATTATTGATTTCAGGCCTTTTTTCCTAATACACACTAACACTAATATATGTATATATGTATGTATATTTAATGCTATAAATTTCCCTCCAAGCACTGTCTTCCTGTATCCCACACATTTGGATGTTGTGTTTCCATTTTCATTTAGTTCAAAAAATTTTTTTGTTTATTTGGCTGCACCAAGTCTTTGTTGCCACACATAGGATCTTCATTCTTCTCTGCAGCATGGGTATGTAGGATCTAGTTCCCTGACCAGGGATCAAACTCAGGCTTCCTGCATGAGGAGTGCAAAGTCTTACCCACTAGACCACCAGGGAAGTCCTTAAAATGTTTTTAAACAACTATGTAGTATATATGCATTCACAGTACATGTTTATATGTAGGAGACTCACTGTATATCCTTGTTGATTTCCTCCCTGCTGAATTGTTCGATTACTGATAGAAGTGTGTTGACATCTCCAATTCTAATAATGGATTTGTGTATTTTCCCTTGCAGTGCCATCAACATTTTCTTCACATATTCTGATGCTCTATAGTTAGATGCTTGCATATCCAGGATTGTTAAGTCTTCTTGGAGAATCTAGTCTTTTATCATTATGTAATACACCCGTTTATTTTTGATGATTTTCTTAGTTCTGAAGTCTGATTTGTATAAAATTAAAATATCTACTCTATCCTTCATTTTGTTAGTGTTAGCACTGTATATATTTCTCTGTTTACTTTTATTCTATCTCTTTACTTTTATTCTATCTGGACAGACTGGAGCATTGCTAAACTGATGACAAATATTTCTTAATATCTATGCTATCAGTAGTGATGATCTTTCTTCATTTCTGATATTAATAACTAGTACAATCTCTGCTTTTCTTTGTTACACTAAAATAGCCTCCAGCCAGGCTAAAATCAAGTCATCTTTTATCTTGTCAGAGAACTTCTAGTTTTGGTGATTTTTCTCTACTGTTTTCCTCTTTTCAATTTCATTATTTTGTCATCTTTATTAATTTTCCTCCTCTGGATTTAAATTTATTTTGCTTTTCTTTCTGTAGTTTCTAAGGTGTATACTTAGATTATTGATTTCAGGCCTTTTTTCCTAATACACACTAACACTAATATATGTATATATGTATGTATATTTAATGCTATAAATTTCCCTCCAAGCACTGTCTTCCTGTATCCCACACATTTGGATGTTGTGTTTCCATTTTCATTTAGTTCAAAAAATTTTTTTGTTTATTTGGCTGCACCAAGTCTTTGTTGCCACACATAGGATCTTCATTCTTCTCTGCAGCATGGGTATGTAGGATCTAGTTCCCTGACCAGGGATCAAACTCAGGCTTCCTGCATGAGGAGTGCAAAGTCTTACCCACTAGACCACCAGGGAAGTCCTTAAAATGTTTTTAAACAACTATGTAGTATATATGCATTCACAGTACATGTTTATATGTAGGAGACTCACTGTATATCCTTGTTGATTTCCTCCCTGCTGAATTGTTCGATTACTGATAGAAGTGTGTTGACATCTCCAATTCTAATAATGGATTTGTGTATTTTCCCTTGCAGTGCCATCAACATTTTCTTCACATATTCTGATGCTCTATAGTTAGGTGCTTGCATATCCAGGATTGTTAAGTCTTCTTGGAGAATCTAGTCTTTTATCATTATGTAATACACCCGTTTATTTTTGATGATTTTCTTAGTTCTGAAGTCTGATTTGTATAAAATTAAAATATCTACTCTATCCTTCATTTTGTTAGTGTTAGCACTGTATATATTTCTCTGTTTACTTTTATTCTATCTCTTTACTTTTATTCTATCTGGACAGACTGGAGCATTGCTAAACTGATGTAACAATGGAGGTGAGCTATTTTGGCCAGAAAGTATACAGTGATAGAATGTTTGCAAAGTTGGCTGTTATAATTTATCTATCCCATATGTAAGTACTTTTTCAATTTGACTCTCATGCTCCTCCCAACAAGTGATAAACTCTATACCCATTTCCCTATGAGTCTGGGCTGAACTTTTGGCTTGCTTTGATCAATAAAATGAGGTGGAAGTGATTTTTTGGAGTTCTAAGCTTATGCCTGTAAACTTCTACTCTCACTATAGTACTGCCCGAGACTTTTGTGTTAATAAAGCCTGGGATGGTCTCTTTGAGGATAAGAGATCACATGGTCCATTTTACAGGTCATATCAGACAAGTGAGTAGAATAATTCATCCTCAGCTGAGGCAATACAAAAACTGCAGTTGAGAGCATCAGAAGAATTGCCTAACTGAGCTCATCCAATGGAATCATAAATATACATAAGAGTTGTTTTATTAAGCTTTTCAATTTTAGGATGCTTTATTATACAGCAATGAAAACTGAAATTCCTTTTCTATGAGCAACAAATTTCTCTTTTCTCAGTTTGTTTTCTTCACGTCTTTGTCTCTGCTAAATCCCGGCTCCTTGCAGCTTTCTTAAATTCAAAGAAACTGTTTTTATACCCCATAAACCTTAGGCACAAGATATGGAGTAAGTCTATTCCTTGATCCCCATTGTTCTTTATTGATCATTATTCCTCCTTCCTCCTGTTTAATATGCTCTGTGTCTTCAACTTTCATGCTGTAATACTGTCACCTACTAATCCTTTTATCTACATCTAACATGGTACTGGAGAAGAGCAGAGAAATAGCTCCTGAAAGAGAGCTGAGCCAAAGAGGAGACAACACACAGTTGTAGATGTGCCTGGCGGTGAAAGTAAAGTCCAGTGCTGTAAGGAGCAATATTACATGGGAACCTGGAATGATAGGTCCATGAATCAAGGTAAATTGGATATGGTCAAGCAGGAGATAGTAGAAATGAAAATCAATATCTTAGGTATCAGTGAACTAAAATGGACTAGAAAACAATGTACTGGAATGAGCAAATTTAATTCAGATTACCATTATATCTACTACTGTGGACAAGAATCCCTTAGACCAAATGAAGTAGCCTTAATGCTCAACAAAAAAGTCTGAAATGTAGTGCTTGGGTACAATTTCAAAAATGACAGAATAGTCACAGTTCATTTGCAAGGCAAACCATTCAGTATATAATCCAAGTCTATGTCCCAATGACTAATGCTGAAGAAGGTGAACGTGACTAGTGTTATGAAGACCTACAACGTCTTCTAGAACTAACACTAAAAAAAGAAGTCTTTCTCATCATAGGAAATTGGAATGCAAAATTAAGAAGTCACAAGATACCTGAAATAACAGGCAACTTTGGCCTTGGAGTACAAAATGAAACAGAACAAAGGCTAACAGAGTTTTGTCAAGAGAACACACTGCTCATGCCAAAAACCCTATCCCAGCAATACAAAAGATGACTCTATACATGACAATCACCAGATGGTCAATAATGAAATCATATTGATTATATTCTTTGCTGCAAAAGATGGAGAAGCTCTATATGATCACTAAAAATAAGAGTTGAAGCTGACTGTGGCTCAAAACATGAGCTCTTTATTATAAAATTCAGGTTTAAATTGAAGAAAGTAAGGAAAACACCTTAGCCTTTTAGGTGTGACCTAAATCAAATTGCTTGTGGCTATACAATGGAGGTGAGGAGTAGATTCAAGGGATTGTATCTGGTAGACAGAGTGCTTGAAGATCTATGGACAGATTTTGTAAGTTTGTACAGGAGGCAGTGACCAAAGCCATCACAAAGAAGAAGAAATGCAGGAAGGCAAGGTGGTAGTCTGAGGAGGCCTTACAAATTGTTGAGAAAAGAAGAGAAGCAAAAGACAAAGGATAAATGGAAATATATGACCAACTGAATGCAGAATTCCAGAGAATAGCAAAGAGAAATAAGAAAGCCTTCTTATATGAACAATGCAAGGAAATAGAGGGAAATAATGCAATAGGAAAGCCTAGAGATCTCTTCAAGAAAATGGAGACACCAAAGGAATGTTTCACGCAAGGATGGGCACAGTAAAGAACAAAAACAACAAGAACCTAACAGAAGCAGAAGAGATTAAGAAGAGGTAGCAAGAATACCCAGAAGAACCATAAAAAATAGGTCTTAATGACTTGGATAACCACAGTGATGTAGTCATTTATCTAGAGCCAGACATCCTGGAATGTGAAGTCAAGTGGACCTTGGGAAGAATTAGTATGAACAAAGCTACTGGAGGTGATGGAATTCAGCTGAGCTATTTTAAATCCTAAAAGGTGATGCTGTTAAAGTGCTGCACTCAATATGCAAGCAAATTTGAAATCTCAGCAGTAGTTACAGGACTGGAAAAGGTCAGTTTGCATTCCAATCCTAAAGAATGTTCAAGCTACTGTACAATTGTGCTCATTGCACGTGGTAGTAAGGCAATGCTCAGAATCCTTCCAGCTAGGATTCAGTAATATATGAACCAATAACTTTCAGATATGAAAGCTGGATTTAGAAAAGGCAGTGGAATCAGATATCAAATTGCCAAATCTGTTGGATCATAGAGAAGGCCAGGGAAATCCAAAATACATCTGTTTCTGCTTCAGGGACTACACTAAAGTCTTTGACTATGTGGATCACAACGAAGTGTGGAAAAATCTGAAAGAAATGGAAATACCAGATCACCTTATCTGTCGCTTGAGATACCTGTATGCAGATCAAGAAGCAACAGTCAAAACCGAACGTGGAAAACGGACTGGTTCAAAATTGAGAAAGGAATTCATCAAGCCTATATGTAGTTATTTTGCTTATTTAACTTCTCTGCAGAGTGCTGTGCTATGTGCTGTGCTTAGCTACTCAGTCATGTCAGACTCTTTGCAACACCATGGGCTGTGGCCCACAAGGCTCCTCTGTTCATGAAGCAAGAATACTAGAGTGGGTTGCCATGCCCTCCTCCAGGGAACCTTCCCAACCAAGGAATAAAACCCAGGTCTCCCACATTGCAGGTTAATTCTTTAGCACCTAAGCCACCAGGGAAGCCCACGAATACTGGAGTGGGTAGCCTATGCCTACTCCAGGGGATCTTCCTGACCCAGGAATTGAACCAACGCTTCCTGCATTGCAGGTGGATTCTTTACCAGCTGTACTACCAGGGAAGCCCCTCTATGCAGTGAATATTCAAGTTTGATTTCCTTTAGGATTGACTGGTTTCATCTCTTTGCTGTCCAAGAAACTCTTAAGAGTCTTCTCCAACAACACAATTTGAAAGCATCAGTTCTTTAGCGCTCAACCTTCTTTATGGACCAACTGTCATATCTGTATGTGACTACTGGAAAAGCCAAAGCTTTGCTGGCAAAATGATTTTCTGCTTCTTAGTATGCTACCTAGGTTTGTCATAGCTTTCCTTCCAAGGAGCAAGCGTCTTCTAATTTCATGGCTGCAGTCACTATATGTAGTGAGTTTGGAGTTCAGGAAAAGAAAATCTGTCATTACTTCCATTTTTCCCATCCTAATATTTGCCATGAAGTGATTGGACTGGCTGCCATGATCTTTGTCTTCACATGTGTGAAATGCCTGCTGGATGAATCACAAGCTGGAATAAAGATTGCTAGGAGAAATGTCAATAACCATAGATATGCAGATAACACCACCCTAGTGGCAGAAAGTAAAGAACTAATGAGTCTCTTGTTGAAGGTGAAAGAGAAGAGTGGAAATGCTGGCTTAAAACTCAGCATTCATAAAACTAAGATGGCATCCAGTCCCATCACTTCATGGAAAATAGATGGAGAAACAATGGAAACAATGGCAGATTTTGTTTTCTTAGGTTTCAAAATCACAGCATATAGTGACTGCAGCCATGAAATTAAAAGACACTCCTTGGAAGAAAAGCTATGACAAACCTAGATAGTGTATTAAAAAGCAGAGACATCACTTTGCCAACAAAGATCTGTGTAGTTAGGGATATGTTTTTTCTAGTTGTCATGTATGGATGTGAGAGTAGGCCCATAAAGAAGTCTGAGCACTGAAGAATTGATATTTTCAAATTGTGGTGTTGAGAAGACTCTTGAGATTGCCTTGGATAGCAAGGAGATGAAACCAGTCAATACTTAAGGTAATCAGCCTTGAATATTCATTGTAAGGACTGATGTTGAAACTGAAACTCCAGTACTTGGTCACCTGATGCAAAATCCCACGAATACGGGTACTACCAGGAAGGCCCCTCTATGCAGTGGATTCTTACCAGCTGTACTACCAGGGAAGCCCCTCTATGCAGTGAATATTCAAGTTTGATTTCCTTTAGGATTGACTGGTTTCATCTCTTTGCTGTCCAAGAAACTCTTAAGAGTCTTCTCCAACAACACAATTTGAAAGCATCAGTTCTTTAGCGCTCAACCTTCTTTATGGACCAACTGTCATATCTGTATGTGACTACTGGAAAAGCCAAAGCTTTGCTGGCAAAATGATTTTCTGCTTCTTAGTATGCTACCTAGGTTTGTCATAGCTTTCCTTCCAAGGAGCAAGCGTCTTCTAATTTCATGGCTGCAGTCACTATATGTAGTGAGTTTGGAGTTCAGGAAAAGAAAATCTGTCATTACTTCCATTTTTCCCATCCTAATATTTGCCATGAAGTGATTGGACTGGCTGCCATGATCTTTGTCTTCACATGTGTGAAATGCCTGCTGGATGAATCACAAGCTGGAATAAAGATTGCTAGGAGAAATGTCAATAACCATAGATATGCAGATAACACCACCCTAGTGGCAGAAAGTAAAGAACTAATGAGTCTCTTGTTGAAGGTGAAAGAGAAGAGTGGAAATGCTGGCTTAAAACTCAGCATTCATAAAACTAAGATGGCATCCAGTCCCATCACTTCATGGAAAATAGATGGAGAAACAATGGAAACAATGGCAGATTTTGTTTTCTTAGGTTTCAAAATCACAGCATATAGTGACTGCAGCCATGAAATTAAAAGACACTCCTTGGAAGAAAAGCTATGACAAACCTAGATAGTGTATTAAAAAGCAGAGACATCACTTTGCCAACAAAGATCTGTGTAGTTAGGGATATGTTTTTTCTAGTTGTCATGTATGGATGTGAGAGTAGGCCCATAAAGAAGTCTGAGCACTGAAGAATTGATATTTTCAAATTGTGGTGTTGGAGAAGACTCTTGAGATTCCCTTGGATAGCAAGGAGATGAAACCAGTCAATACTTAAGGTAATCAGCCTTGAATATTCATTGTAAGGACTGATGTTGAAACTGAAACTCCAGTACTTCGGTCACCTGATGCAAAGTGCTGACTCATTGGAAAAGACCCTGATGTATCCTGCTCACTTTCTTCCTCCCCATACCTAAACTTTTTAGGATTCCCAGTGATCTAAATATCTTTCTGAATTGTTCTTGGCTTGGTGACCCAATTCCTTGATCTCACTTCCTGCAATCTTTTCCTACATTTCATTAAAGTTTCTGTTTGCAGTGATCGTAACCTGGAATCATTCTTTCTTGCTGGATATTAGTCCTCTACACAATCTCTAAACGTTAGAATAACTTGGGGCATGTTCTTAGGTACTTTTTAAACCTATATACCCCGTAGGTTTATCTTACTGATTTTTATTTTTTAATTAAATGCTGCATTTGATGTATGTTTCCCACTCATATCTCTTCCTTGAACCACTGCCTACTTGACCTTTCCACTTGCTTGTCTTGAAAATATTTTAAATGTAGTATATCCAAAGCAGACCTTGCTTTTACCATTTAGACTGATCTCCCCACTCAGTAAAGTCATGGTATGCAGGTCTACATGGCAGAGACAAAACTGTTATTGATTGCTGCATTTTTCTCATATCTAATCCTTCATAAGGATGATTTAGACTTTGCTCAGACTGTATTTTATTTTATTAGGTTGTTACTGAAGTTTTTACAACATTGCTTCTGTTTTATGTTTTTTTGGTTGTAAGGCATATTGGAGCTTATCTCCCTGACAAGGGATCAAACTCAGAATCCCTGCATTGGAAGGCAAAGTCTTAACCACTGGACCACTAAGGAAGTCCCTTGAATATATTTTAAATCCATAAAATTATCTGCATTTATAGTTCAGACCAAGAATCGCTTACTTGGACTATTCCAACAGCCGTATAACTGGTTTTCTGTTTCAATTTTTATAAATCTATAGTTTATTCTTTGCAGAGAAGCCAGATTTTTTTTTAAATTAGAATGAAATCATACTACATCTCTACTTTAACTCTTCAATGGGTACACATTGAATTCAGATGCTGTAGTCTTTAATGTGGCCTAAAAAGACCCTCCAGAATATGGTCTCTGTCTGCCTCTCTGACTTATCCATCTGAATCCTCCTCATTTGCTATGTTCTGATCATAGCAGCTTTCTTTTTATTCCTGAACCCTACCAAGCTTTTGCCAAGCATAGATCATTTGTACTAACTATTCTTGCTGCATGCTATCATCTGCCCCAAATCTTCTCTCCTAAATCTTCATGTGGCTTCCATTACCACCAATTTCAACTAGCTTTTCCTCCTTACTCTCCATTTTAGCCTTCTTTATTTCTTTCACATCTTTACTTTTTAGTTATGTCCGATAACAACATTTTCTGTTTCTTTCCTTCATGATAATATAAACTGCATAAAAGCAGGCACCATGTGCCTCATGTTCAATGTTGTATCCTTGGTGCTTAGCATACTACCACATTGTTTCTCACATAATACATGCTTAGGAAGTATATAATTAATGAATGAATGGATAGATTGAGTGACTGCATTATTGACTGTATTCAGATGCTTCAGCATTATTTCCTAGATAGATATCTGGATTGTGGGGTTAGAAAATAATCTATGCCATCATAAATAATTACCAAATAGCAGCTGTAGGAGGTGTTGGAGGATTTAATGTACCTAATAAATATTGAATAAATGATATTTAGTATATACCAGGGATTTTGCTAAATATTGTGTATTCAGTGGTAAATATAAGAAATGAGATTTATGACCTTATGGAGACTGCTGTCTTGGAGGCTTTTTAGGTAGCATTTGGTAATCTTTTTTGTGCATAGCACTGTTCTGTATACAGGTATGAGAAGGAGAGTTGATTTGTGGGGCTGATGGCTCAGCAGTAAAGAATCTGCCTGCATTGAAGGCAGCACCGGAGACCTGAGTTCAATCCCTGGGTCAGGAAGATCCCTTGGAGGAATAAAATGACAACCCACTTCAGTATTCTTGCCTGAAGAATCCCATGGACAGAGGAACCTGGCAAGCTGTAGTCCATAGGGTTGCAAAGAGTTGGACACAACTGAAGCGACTTAGCACACAGAAGAAATAGGAAGTGGTCTAAATTTGAGAAACTGAGCTACTAAGAAAGATAGGACAAAACATCATGTATTCATTCCATGAATCTCCCAACTTGTGTTTTCCCAGCACACACCACACGACACACACTCATGCCACATACACACACGGTTTACCTTTTCCTTTACATGTTAGGTTGTACAGTATGAGAAGTGGCTGTTATACCTAAAGTAGCTTGGTGAGTTCCTCACAGGTTTCTGAAACTCAAGGTCTGAGCATTGGAGTTACTATTAGAAAAGTAACAATTATAAACTCAGAATATACAGCAATAGGGCTGAGGGAAGACTGAAGAAAGATGACTGATATCTGATGGTAAAACTTTATTTTGAGGAGAAAAAGGCAGAGCTAAGTTTTTAGATGGAGAGGTAAAGGGTCAAGAGAAGTAAGTGCTCATGGAACTAAAAATTATTTTTGTGATGAGTGTCTTTTGTTTGCTTAAAAACAGAATCATAGCAAGGATAAAAAGTTTGGTTAAAAGGAGAAAAGTGGCATTATTTGTAGAAAATATAATTACATACATAAAAACCTGTGAAAATAAAGTGTAAAATTAAGAATGAGATTGCAGTAAAATGGCCCATTACAAGATATATAATGTCATTCCTGTATACCAACAATAGTAACTCTAGTGGGGATAATCTCATATTTAGAAAATCATGGTGTACCTAAGAATATGACAAACATTTAAATTTTTGAGAAAAAGGAATATGCCATGTTATTGTCTAGGAATATCCAGTATGATAAACAATTCAATTTATAGGATGTATAGAATTAGCACAGCCCCTGAAATTGTTCTATAGTCATTCTTGAAGAATACCCAAAGGAATTCTGGAAAATTAGTTATAAAGAAAAATACTTATCTTACAAAAATATAACCCTTTATTAAAATATAATAAATAAAAACATAACACAATAATGCTACAATCAATAGTCAGATAAATGGAATACAATAAATTGCCATGTAATATTAGAATAGATAAGAATTTGATATTTTACAATGGAAGCATCATAGATTGGTAGTAAAGGTTAGTTGAGAGTGAAAATTTGTTCATATAATAAAACTATCCAGTAAGATTTTCACTTGACCATATATTGTCTCAAAATACATTCCAGAGAGATAACCTTTTAAAAATTAGTTAAATACAGGTCAGTCTAGAATGGATAGAAACTTTTTAGAACCTACATCTTGCGAAAAGATACAAAATGGTTGGTAGAGTGAACTGTGTAAAATATTGCAAGTTTCTGAACATTGAAAACACCGCCATTCAACTCAAAAGGCAGAGAACAAATCAGGAATGTAAATGAGGCAGATGAAAGGTTAACATTTATAACAAAGACAAAACATATTGTATAGGGAGAAAAAAGAAACCTATAATGCTCACATGGAAGGATAGGCAAAGAGAACAAATGGGTAGGCAAATTCCATGTCACCAGTAGTTAAAAAAAAAACCACATTAGAGCAGTAAAATTTCATTTTATTGACCAGCATATTGGATTTTTTTTTGTCTTTTATATTAGTGCTCAGTCATACTGAGGATAGTAATAGGGAGGATAAATTGATAATTTCTAAAAATCTAAGAAAAATACATACCAAGAATTTCGATTGGGTTTGTGCCATTTAACCAAGCATTCTACTTCTATGAATATATTCTAAGAAAATATGTTAAAGATGTGGACAGTTATTTATATACAGAGATATTCATAACATTTAAATTGCACAAAAGTTAAAGTAAGACTATTAAATATATGGCTAAATAAATGTGGTAGATCCATATTTTCAAGTTATAAACATTATATTCTTAAAGTTTTTAAGGATGAGGAAAAATGCTCTTGAAGATATATAACTGAACAATGCAAAGAAATAGAAGAAAACAATAGAATGGGAAGGACTAGATAGCGCTTCAAGAAAATTAGAGATACAAAGGGAACATTTCATGCAAAGATGTGCATAATAAAGGACAGAAACAGTATGGACCTAACAGAAGCAGAAGATATTAAGAAGAGGTGGCAAGAATACACAGAAGAACTATACTAAAACAGTCTTAATGACCCGGACAACCACTCAAAAAAGAGTTGCAAGGAATCAGACACGACTGAGCAAATGAACTAGCTGAACTCTTTCAACTTATTTCAAATCTGAACTCAGTTAAATAAATAGGTAAAATAGGACCCCAACGCTGGGTAAGATTAATATTCTGGAATCAAACAACATACTTCTGACATTATTGGGAAAGGACTATGTTAAGGCTCTATGTTGTCACCCTGCTTATTTAACTTCTATGCAGAGTACATCATGTGAAATGTCAGGCTGGATAAATCATCTCAAGCTAGAAGCAAGATTTCCAGGAGAAATATCAACAGTCTCAGGTAGGTAGGTGATGCCACTTTGATGGCAGAAAGTAGAGAAAACTAAAGATCCTCCTGATTCTGATGAAAGAGGAGAGTGAAAAAGCTGGCTTAAAACTCAACATTCAAAAAACCAAGATCGTTGCATCTGATCCCATCACTTCATCACAAATAGGGGAAAAGTGGGAACAGTGAACAAAGTTAATTTTCTTAGGTTCCAAAATCACTGCATACAATGACTGCAGCCATGAAATTAAAAGGCACTTGCTCCTTGTAAGAAGAGCTGACAAACCTAGACAGCGTAGTAAAAACAGAGGCATCACTTTGCCAACAAAGGTCCCTCTAGTCAAAGCTACAGTTCCTCCAGTAGTCATGTATGGATGTGGGAGTTGGACCATTGGGAAGATTGAGCGCCAAAGAATTGATCCTTTCTAACTGTGCTGTTGGAGATGACTCGTGAGAGTCTCTTGGACTGCAAGGAGATCAAGCTAATCAATCCTAAAGGAAATTAACCCTGAATATTCATTGAAAGGACTGATGCTGAGGCTGAAACTCCAGTAAACTGGCCACCTGATACGAAGAGCTGAGTCAGTGGAAAAGACCCTGAAGCTGGGAAAGACTGAAGGCAGAATGAGAAGGGGACAACAGGATTAGATGGTTGGATGGTATCACTGATTCAATAAACATGAGTTTGAGCAAACTCCTGGAGATAATGAAGAACAGGGAAGCCCGGTGTGCTGCAGTTCATGGGGCCACAAAGAGTTGGACTTGACAACGACCGAAGAACAACAAAGAGGTAACACAGAGGGTATCAGGTGTGATTTTTTCGGGGTTACATAGAGGATATTAAGTGTGAATTTTTGCTGTCTCTTTCCTTCTTTGCTTCATTGTATGTTTCTAATCATGGTGATGTAAGAATATCATGTTGGTTGTCTGGGGCTGATGTACAAAATGCCAGAGATCGGTTTATTGAACAATTAAATATTTAATGTCTCACACTTTTGGAGCCCAGAAATCCCAGTCAAGATGTTAGCTGATTCGATTTCTTCAGAGTGGTGTGAAGGAAGCCTCTTTTTTAGACCTCTCTCTTGGTTTGTGGAGATGGCAGTGACCCTCTCTCTCCCCATAGCTGTTCACAATTTCCTCCCTATATGAGGGTCTCTGTGCCCATATTTCCCCTTTTTGAATGGATACAAGCCATTTTGGACTAGGAGCATCATAATGAATTCAGTTGAACTTGGTTCCTCCAGTATAAATCCTATCTCTGTATACATGTATTACGTGTATTGATATTACATGTTAGGTACTAGGGTTTAGTATTAGGAAATAGAATTAAACTGAGAGAAGATAAGAATTTTAGTTATAAGTGGGTATAGCTGTTGACTTTTTCATTGTATTGAGATCATTTCTTTTTTTCACAAATAACTGCTGGTATAATGTTTACTAGGTATATTTACAATTTTTAATTCTTCAAACACACATACATGTAGAATATTGATGGAAAGTCTTACTTATACAGACTTTTTAGATGAATAAAGGCATCCAAATCCATGAGCAATCTGGAAAAAATTGAACTTTTTATAATAATATATCATTTATTGATGGATGCACTATAAATTACTTCAGAACTTAGTGGATTAAGGCAGCAATTATTTATGATTTCTTATGTATCTACGATCCAGGTGAATGCTTCTGCTGATGTGTCTGGTATGTTTCAAAATGTTTTTGTAGCTCCTTATTTCATGGTCCCTTGTACAATTTATATGATATTGTTTCAGAATTAATAGTGTATTTCTAAAGTTGATGCTTGATAATAAATAGTGGTTTGTACATACTCTAATAATAATAATAATAATAATAATGAGAACATGGTGAACACAAGGGAAAATAAAGTGACTCCTCTCATGTAATTTCCTCAGCTATTTCAATAGTGAAAATTTTATTCATTTTTAAAAGTATAACTTTCTCCCTCTTTTTGAAGAGAGAAGATACTATTTCATTTCAGTCCTTATAAATGCATCTGGTTTGCTTTAAATACTAATTTTTATTCAGTTATATTTGGTATTTGTCTTATACTTTTAAAACAAGTTGAAATTTTCCCTATTGATTAGGATGTCAAAAACTGAAAAGGATGCCACTTTCAGTCAAACAGACAGACCAAATATGGACACCCTACAGAAACCAACACTGTTCTTCAGGCCCTGAGAAAAGGGGAAACACCACACTGGAAAGATGAAACACAAAGTCTTTTAAAAAATGTTTTTCCCAAATCCATAAACTCAAGAGAAACAATTGGGCAATACAGGATACTAGAAAGAGCTGAACCACTCAGAGTTGTGTGGCTTCAAATGGCCTGATCAACAATGGCTATAAAGGTATTTTTTGGGGGGTCCAAAGTAGAATCCTGATGAGCTATCACTCCTCAAAAACTGTCCTAATTAAAACAAAATGTTCAATAAAGAGTAGATATCCAAAACAGACGAAACTGATGTAACTATTGCGACTGGTCCAGATTATTTGGTTTTTGCCAAGTGCACATCCTCCTGTTTCTGAAAAAACAAACAAATAAAAAAACCCAGACGCATTCTCGACTTGCAGCAAGCGTAGCATCGTGAGGATGCTGGAAGCATCCAATCAGAGAAGCCCACACACCACTAGGAATTAGCTCAGCCAATGAAAAGCCTCCAGTTCCTAAGGCACAGTCATTGACTCAAAGTGTGAAAGGTTGTCCCTGTCTGAAGCAAAAGGAGTCTTCCAGGCATGCATAACCTTTGAGGTTGAAACGGGAGAGGGATGTGATGCTTTGCCATTGATAATTATTAAAATACTTGTCCCTAAAATAATCGTCCCTGCCCAGGTTTTGTTTTCCTTTTCATCCATTCTGTCTTTATTTGCATCTGTGTGTCTATGTGTCCATGTCCAGGGACCCATGAGTAGCAAAGGGTATGTACAAAGGTTGGAAACTTCATGCTTCTTCTGGGTTAAAAAGTTTCCCTGGGGACTTCCCTGGTGGTCCAGTGGGTAAGGACACCGCCTTGTAATGCAAGGGGCACCAGTTTGATCCTTGGCCTGGGAAGATCCCACTTGCCACGGAGCGGCGGGACTGATGTGTCCAATTACCGAGCCGGAGCTCTGGAGCGCATGCGCCCAGAGCCGGTGCTCTGCAGCAAGAGAGGCCACTGCGATGGGAGGCCCACACAGGCCAAAGAAAAAAAGATGGATGAAAATAAATAGATGAAAGAAAGACCAATAGAAGTGACCAAAAAAAAAAAAAGAGTTTCCCTGGATTGGAGAGATGCACTACATGGGCCAGGTCACCTCACTAAGGCAAGTCAAGAGGAAAACTATTCCAGAGTTTTCCACTTGGACCAGGGAACCAAGGACTTTATTATATGGATATGCCCTTTGTGACCCACCATGCAGTATCTCAAGAAATGTGTGTATATGGCACTGTATATCAGGTTCAGGAAAGTCCCTTCTTCCTTGGCTTTCCAAACACTGATTGGTCCTGTCCTGTTTTCCCTTGATCTCGACTCTAGGAAGGCGTGTAATTTCTTTGACTTATGGAACATGGTGGAAGTGATGTTATAGTGGTTACAGTTGCCCCAAACCTTGCAGAGTCATTTAGAAATTGCCTGGACACCACAGTTTGAGCCTAATCTGGATTATACTTTTCAGGTCTACTTCTTATTTGGACACACTACTTGGAACAGATTGATGACACGCCTCCAATTCCAAACAGATATATTGATAAATATTTGAAAAATTTTCATAAGCATTATACTAAGTGCTTGGATGAGCTAAAAAAGAGCCAGAGATTAATAGGTAACTGTAACCTTTGTACCAACCCCAGCCCCTTGAAGGAAAACAACCTCAGTGAAAACCTGCCCTTTTTAGTGCAAGGAAATGAAGATGACAAGAAAGCTGATGTCCTTATACCTTTGGTCTGTAGGGAGTGCAAAGGCCTCTTTGAGAACTTGAAATCACAGTTCTGAGACTTTGCAGTCACGTCTCTGCCCACACGTAGATTTGGAGTTCCAGTTGACACAGTCACTATGGTTAAAGGAATTCTGGTTGAAATTCAGACATAGGGCATATGCAAGTCAAATCCTTTCTGGAGGAACTTGCCCTAAACTGAGGCTTTGAGATGGTTCCCACAGATAAAGCCTTCCCAAACAAGCTCATAAATTAGAAACATAAGCATGTGTCCATTCAAAGATTTATCATCAACTGCAAACTATTGAAAAAACGTTTAGCATTCTTAAGCTAACGAGAGGATATAACCCATCATAAGGAAGAAACAACCAAAGAACACAAAGAATCAAATAAAATCTCTGAAAGTGGAAAAGCGAACCACTGAAGGAAAAGGTTGTTATGAGTTAAAATAATCAATTAGACACATGTGGTGCTAGAATTCGCTACTGAAAAAGAAGTGACAGAAATTCTGGAGAATGCTTTCTGGAAAGATAAAAAGTAATGGTTAAAGAAAGGTCAACAGACATAAGGTGCGGACCCAAAACAAACAATGTGCATCTTCTGAGATTTTGTGAAGGAAATACTGAGGAATAAATGATATTCTAAGAAGAAACAGCTGGTCATTTTCTAGAATGGATGATATCCCGGACACCTTAGGTTCTGGACACACACTGGGACACATCATGCTAAAGCTGCAAACCAATAAAACACTGGTGGTAGAATGCACATAATGTAGACTTTACCTCTTTCAGAAAGGGTTCCCTGCCTGTTCCTTAGCTGGGACAGATTCCCCTCTGCTGTGGTCCTCGTATAGCCAGGACACATCTCTGTTAGAACACTTAATACTTTGTAATTATCTGTTGAAAGTATCTGCTTCCTCGGTCTAGTCCCTAACCGGTTAACAGACTGTCAGCTTACGCATTTGTGATTCAGAGCAGCTAGCCGTGCCTGATGTCATAGGTAGTCAGTGAATAAATGACTACTTTGTTGAATAAATGATTGCAGACCAGTTATAAACCCTACCATGAAATTTCCTGACCCTTTGTGAGGATAGTATGTCTAAAAAAAGTGGCAATACCAATTTTTCTTTTTTCTCTATACTAAAAGGCAGTTACCAGTTTTTTGTCCTGTCGCTCAGAACAACAAAGAAAATAATACTGTGACATAATGTTGTCCAGTTCACATGGATGATTTCACACTGATCTGACAGTTCCGTTCCCATTCTGGGCAGTTGGGAGAGGGCACACGACAACCTTTCAAATAGATCTCTAAAACCCTACAAGGTTAGTGCTGCTTATGTTGCTGATTGACGAAGAACAGACCCATTATGAGAATGCTGAGTTAACTGTCATGCCTCACCCAGTTCAGGGTGCAGGTGTGCTGGGATCAGAACTCAGCACTCCCTGACACACATGACCAGCTTCTTGCTCCTTGAATCCTGAGGTCTCCCTACGTGGGGCGGAGAGGAGTCTCCTGTGAGGAGAAGCTGGGAATGGGTAGGATGCTCCTGAGGCTGGCTAGTCGAGGCAGGGGCGCGTCTGGGTGTTTCCTGCTCCTCTGCTGTGGCTAATGCCTGGCCACCAAGACTGGAGGAGAATTGGAACCTGCAGATCAACCAGGGAAGGGCTCTTCCCTGCATCTGAGTGACTGGGGCCTCTGGAACATCTGGAGGGCCCAATGAGACAGCTCGTAAACCCCTAAAGCACTCACTTGTAGGAGACCTGACTCTAGCGGCCTGGCAAGACATCAATAAGCAAAGACCCGCCACCCTGATTCCCTCAGGCCCAGAGTCAGAGGCGTGGGCACTGTGTTTTGCAGAGGATTACCAGCCTTCTAGCCTATGAGGTCATTATCAGGGGTTCCCAGGCCAGTGTCAGGACCTAGAGCTGTGGAGCCCACCGAATGAAATGTCAAAGCCCCTCAGCTCTCTACATCACCGTGTCTGATGCAAGAGTACAACAGAGGTTCCCTCCACACTTAGTCACACACTGCAGGCTTTGCTTTACTGTCCTCTTTCTTACCAAGGACCAATTAGAGGGAAAGGCTCCATCTTTACTGCAAGGGGAGGCAAGACTTTCTAGGTTAACAATCCTCTCCAATGGAGGTTTGTTTAACCCAGGCTTATTTGAAAGTTCCCTTGGAAAGTGGCCAGTGTGTGGGTTCTTCATGGCTGATTTTTGGAATCTTGGAACCACCAGGGAAATTTCCCTTTGGGGGTTTGCCTTGATTCATCAACTCCATCTCTCTTTTCCTGCTCAAGTGGCACTGTATCCCCTTCACTAAGCTTGGGGACCCACTGCATACAAATACCTTTGTTACCTAAAGGTTTTTGTCAAGTAGCCTCCCTCTCTACAGAGTTCAAGTAAGGATGTAGGTGTCTCTCCCCTGGACTCTACTTCTCTCTGTTATCCCACCAGGACTATTCATTATTCACTTAATCTCACATAGAAATCAAACTACTTAGTGGGGAGAGCTTGGGTGGTAGTTAACCTAATGTCTTAGAGCCTCAGTCTTCTCGACAGGGAGAATTTGACTTTCTTGTCCTGAGAGGAAAATATAAGGACAGAGGGTAAGTACTAGAAAAGTGCATGTAACATATGCAGCAGAGTGCCTGCCACATAGAATTTTAAAGTGCTCAATTAAACAGTGTTTTCTATAATAATTTGTGTAGAGTAAGCTCCTGAAAGCGAGGAGGGATAAAATGTGACCCAAACCTCTGGGATATTACAATTGATTTGGGAGCTAGCACAGACCTTTAAGGGGAGGGAAGTCATTGTAGGCTGGGATCGTCAAGTCACCTTCACAGAGGAGGTGGGATGTGAGCGAAGGCTGGGAAGGTGAATAGGATTAAGAAGCGACAAGGTGAGGAGTGGAAGTTTTCATGGGAGTGAGGAGGAATTAGCTGGCCCACAGAGCCTTCAGTGGGCAATGCCCAAAGCTACTGAGGTAACACGAAAGTTTCCATCTGCTCCCTAGCAACTTCCCATCACACCTCAGACCTGCCTTATCTCTGAAACTTTAGAAGCGTGAGGCCCTGGAGGGAAAAGTCATTGCCCCTTATCTCCCTGTCAGCCCTAGGCAAATAGATGGGTCCAGGGCATCCAGGAGAGTATGTCCATCCAGCTGTCTGGCACCAAGTCTCACCTCTATCCCTCTGATTGCTTGAGAGCATGACTATTGGGAGAATAGTTATAGCCTCCATTCACTGGGCACTCTATCTGCCTTATCTCACTGAGTCCTCACAATGGTCTTGTAGACCCTACTCTATAGAGGAAGAAACTGAGGTTCAGAGTGGTCAGGTCACCCAAAACACCACATCTAGTAAGGGAGACAGCTGGAGGTTCATTCCAGGTCTCATCTGTCTCCAAAACGTGTGTCCTTAAGCACTCTTGCCACAGATCCTAAGCCTACTAGCTCATACTAGGTACAGGACCCAAACAAACAGTGTCACCCTGTTGTGTTTCCTTTCCTTGTTAATGTTGCCTTGCAGCACTATTTGTGTCTAGAGGGCAAAGTGACCGGAATTCTGAGGAGAACAAATCATGGAAACATGATACATTCTCCTTTCCTCACTAACCTGTTGTGCGCTCTTAATTCCTCACCCCCAAAAGATGTCCTCACTGCCCATGCCTCCCCACTCTGAGTTGGGGGAGGGTTCCACTGGGCCACCAGGCATCCAGCAAGTGGAGCTGCAGGTGAACCATGTGCGCAGGGCCAACCCTGTGGTAAGCCCAGGAGGGGGACACCTGATCCTGGCTTTCCAGTCTTGCAGCCGTGAGGAGCCCCTCACTTCTGTCTTCACCTAGAGTCACAGCCAGGGGCAGTGTGCCAGCAAGGGCTGGCACCTCCCTGGAGAGCATGTCCATAGGATGTGAGCCTTGGGGTCTAACTAGGTGAAGACTGATCTGTCCAGAAGGGCACGGTGGTTTGGGTGGATGAGGCCCTTCTTCTGCATGTGGTGAGGTGTGATATGCTTGCACTGGTGTCTCTGAGTGGCTGGGACCAGCCAGCATCCCAGGCATCGCTGTACTGCCTTCACATGTGTGGTGGCGGGACCTGGTGCTAATTTTCCCAGTGGTCCGGCGGTGTCTCAGTCTTTCCATTCCTTGAGCGGTACCCTGCCCAAGCTCCGTGGCCCTCACTGTTCATGCAGTCTCACCCCCCTATGCCCTCTGATTGCTAGCCCTGAGAAGCATGACTATTAGATGGGTCCAGGGCATCCAGGAGAGTATGTCCATCCAGCTGTCTGGCACCAAGTCTCACCTCTATCCCTCTGATTGCTTGAGAGCATGACTATTGGGAGAATAGTTATAGCCTCCATTCACTGGGCACTCTATCTGCCTTATCTCACTGAGTCCTCACAATGGTCTTGTAGACCCTACTCTATAGAGGAAGAAACTGAGGTTCAGAGTGGTCAGGTCACCCAAAACACCACATCTAGTAAGGGAGACAGCTGGAGGTTCATTCCAGGTCTCATCTGTCTCCAAAACGTGTGTCCTTAAGCACTCTTGCCACAGATCCTAAGCCTACTAGCTCATACTAGGTACAGGACCCAAACAAACAGTGTCACCCTGTTGTGTTTCCTTTCCTTGTTAATGTTGCCTTGCAGCACTATTTGTGTCTAGAGGGCAAAGTGACCGGAATTCTGAGGAGAACAAATCATGGAAACATGATACATTCTCCTTTCCTCACTAACCTGTTGTGCGCTCTTAATTCCTCACCCCCAAAAGATGTCCTCACTGCCCATGCCTCCCCACTCTGAGTTGGGGGAGGGTTCCACTGGGCCACCAGGCATCCAGCAAGTGGAGCTGCAGGTGAACCATGTGCGGGGCCAACCCTGTGGTAAGCCCAGGAGGGGGACACCTGATCCTGGCTTTCCAGTCTTGCAGCCGTGAGGAGCCCCTCACTTCTGTCTTCACCTAGAGTCACAGCCAGGGGCAGTGTGCCAGCAAGGGCTGGCACCTCCCTGGAGAGCATGTCCATAGGATGTGAGCCTTGGGGTCTAACTAGGTGAAGACTGATCTGTCCAGAAGGGCACGGTGGTTTGGGTGGATGAGGCCCTTCTTCTGCATGTGGTGAGGTGTGATATGCTTGCACTGGTGTCTCTGAGTGGCTGGGACCAGCCAGCATCCCAGGCATCGCTGTACTGCCTTCACATGTGTGGTGGCGGGACCTGGTGCTAATTTTCCCAGTGGTCCGGCGGTGTCTCAGTCTTTCCATTCCTTGAGCGGTACCCTGCCCAAGCTCCGTGGCCCTCACTGTTCATGCATGCTGCCCCTTCTCATGTTTGCTGGCCCTTCCCATGCCCCCAGTCTGGTGACCACGCATGCCCCCTTCCCCTGTCTGCGATCAAACTGGCCTTGCCTCAGGTAGGTATCCTCCCCTGGCCTCTGTAGCTGGGAGGGTCCCACAGCAGATTACCCATTTTGGGGGTAGGGAGAGAAGTCATAACAGCAGGTTGCATGTTAAGACTGAGCACACACAGACACACACTGCTCTTTGTGCATGCATGTGTGCCACATCGCCTCAGTCCTGTCTGACTTTGCAACCCTATGGGCTCAAACTCCGAAGGCCATTGGATTCTCTGGGTAAGAATACTGGAGTGGGTTACCATGCCTTCCTCTCCTCCAGGAGATCTTCCTGATCCAGGGACCCAACCTGGGTCTCCTGCAACTCCTGCATTGCTAGCGGATTCTTTACTGTCCAGCCACCTGGGAAGCCCATGCTGATCTTTATCAGTTGTTATACCCCACATAAAAATCCCCAGATCTTACTCCTGTATATAGGAGGTGGAGTGAAAGTAAAAAGGCCAATGAAAGTTTTATGAAAAAAAAAATTGACCATAAAGGTCCCTAATATGACTGACAGAAAAACCAAGAAGAGAAGGGACCCTTTAGGAAAGCAGCAGGATGCAAAATGGTTTAGAGAAGCTCATGATTGTTCATTGTGCTGAAATGAGCATCATGGATAAGATATGTAATGCACTGTCCTAGGAGCGGCCCCTATCTGTCTTCACCTAGAGTCACAGCCAGGGCAGTGTGCCAGCAAGGGCTGGCACCTCTGAGAGCATGTCCATAGGATGTGAGCCTTGGGGTCTAACTAGGTGAAGACTGATCTGTCCAGAAGGGCACGGTGGTTTGGGTGGATGAGGCCCTTCTTCTGCATGTGGTGAGGTGTGATATGCTTGCACTGGTGTCTCTGAGTGGCTGGGACCAGCCAGCATCCCAGGCATCGCTGTACTGCCTTCACATGTGTGGTGGCGGGACCTGGTGCTAATTTTCCCAGTGGTCCGGCGGTGTCTCAGTCTTTCCATTCCTTGAGCGGTACCCTGCCCAAGCTCCGTGGCCCTCACTGTTCATGCATGCTGCCCCTTCTCATGTTTGCTGGCCCTTCCCATGCCCCCAGTCTGGTGACCACGCATGCCCCCTTCCCCTGTCTGCGATCAAACTGGCCTTGCCTCAGGTAGGTATCCTCCCCTGGCCTCTGTAGCTGGGAGGGTCCCACAGCAGATTACCCATTTTGGGGGTAGGGAGAGAAGTCATAACAGCAGGTTGCATGTTAAGACTGAGCACACACAGACACACACTGCTCTTTGTGCATGCATGTGTGCCACATCGCCTCAGTCCTGTCTGACTTTGCAACCCTATGGGCTCAAACTCCGAAGGCCATTGGATTCTCTGGGTAAGAATACTGGAGTGGGTTACCATGCCTTCCTCTCCTCCAGGAGATCTTCCTGATCCAGGGACCCAACCTGGGTCTCCTGCAACTCCTGCATTGCTAGCGGATTCTTTACTGTCCAGCCACCTGGGAAGCCCATGCTGATCTTTATCAGTTGTTATACCCCACATAAAAATCCCCAGATCTTACTCCTGTATATAGGAGGTGGAGTGAAAGTAAAAAGGCCAATGAAAGTTTTATGAAAAAAAAAATTGACCATAAAGATCCCTAATATGACTGACAGAGAAACCACGAATAGAAGTGACCTTTTAGGAAAGCAGCAGGATGCAATATGGTTAAGACAAGCTCATGATTGCTCATTGTGCTAATGACACAACAGACACATATTGAGCATCATGGATAAGATATGTAATGGTTTATTTGGGGATCAGAGTGTTTTAAAGATGGGGAGAGGGGCGTATGCAGAGAAGCTAGGGTGGATGAAACTCTTCAGGGCTTCAGGGCTTCTCCCAGGAAGTGAAGGTACCCTGGCAGAAAACCTTGGTTTTCCGGTAGTAAAGAGGCAGCATATCTCTCAACGGCGCTGTTGCCTTCAGACTGCGCGAACCTGCCCAGCTGGCCAGGCAAGATCAGGCGAATGGCGCTCTGGATCTCCCTGGTGGTTATCGTGCACGACTTGGACCAGCGGGTCAGGTTGCCGGCCTCTGCAGCGATGCGTTCAAACATATCCACTACGAAGGAGTCCAAGACTTTCACAGCAGCCCACGAAAGCTGCAGGCCCATGTGGACTTGCTTCAGCACCGTTGAATAGTATCTGCCAAAGCTCCCAATGTGATCGACAAGACGGCAGCTGCGGAGGCGGAGGTGGCAGCACCGACGGCAGCAGCAGCGATGGCAGTTAGCACAGCCCTTAGTTGTCTTCTTGGCCTTCTTGGCCTTCTTCTTGGCTGCCATCTTGGCCTTTTTCCTCTCCCTTTTTCCCTTGCCACCAGAGGGCTCCGTTTTGAAGAGCTTGACTTTTTGGGGGCCCATATCATTCTCGAACAGCTTAGAAGACATTTCTACCATCATGGAGTCATCTGTTTCAAAGGACTCAGCTGTTGCGGCACCCCTATCTTCGTCAGACAGCTCAGCGGACGACTCTGCCATCATGGAACCAGCCTCACTACAGCTTACACAGACGGAGAATGCAGCCGTTGAAAATCGTTGGCTAAGTGATGAGCCCTGCTTTCCTTGACGTCACAGAGCCTGTCCATATCTGATTGGATAAAGCGCCAGGCAGGGGGACGTGCTGTTATGACAACCCACATCACTTGTCACTGGATGCTACCACCTCTACCCGGCCACCCGCCCCCAACAAACCCAACTTGACTCCCTGGGAACCTTTAAACTTCCGTGACCCCCTCCCCCAAGAAAATCTTTCAACCATGCCCCATGTAGGAAGTAGTAATCCATTCACCTCAACTGACTAATGTCCACTCATTATGTATGAGAACTTTTAAAGATGTCACCTAAATTGAAGAAGAAAAAAAAAAAAAAAACTGCACAAGAGAGTCTGACTGACCTCCCTAACTCAAGCTCTTGCTGGCACCAGAGTGACACAGTTGGTGGCCATTTGACTCCAACACAGAATCACCTCTTACTGGTTGAGCTACACTGGCATGAGCAGGAACTCCTGACTACTCAGTGCAGTCCCAATGAGGGGTCTGGATTCTGTCCTGGGTTGGGAAACTAGATTCTGCATGCTGCACCTAAGACCTAATGTAGCCAAATCAATCAATTAATTTATTAATTAGCCAAACATGTATTACGCAATGATTTTTCTAATATTCTACAAAAAATAATAATAACTCTGGTAAGGGGGTTCATTTATCCTAAATCTGTACTGCAATAATCCTGAGGAGATCTGGAGTGGGTATCTGTAGGGGTGGAATCCCAGATCCAGTATTCACTTGCTGGTTAGAGGACCCATGCATAGGGGTGTCCTAGACCTGGTATTAACACATTGGTAGGTGGGGTTAAATTCCAGAACCACTGGCTGAGCAGCCCAAGGTATTCTTGGGTTCCTGGAGCTGGCACCAGCCAGCTTTGGTGTGGGATGGGTTCTAATATGACACAGTGAATGACTGTGATAGTCCTGAGGCTGGTCTAGGAGTTGTTGCCTGATAAGTAGAGGTGGGTCCTGGGCTCCCTAGCTGCAGGGCTCAGGGGTCCTAGAGCTTTTGTCTTGGCCTGCTTGTGGGAAGGGTAAGGCCCAGGGATTCCCAGGACTACCACAAGCTCACTGAAAGGTAGAGAGGAGTCCTGGGAACTCAGGCTGCATGGCCCTGAGGGTTCTGGAGTTGGTGTTTCAGCTTACTGGTAGGCTGGAGTGGGGTCCAGAGTATCATGGATGGCACCTTCCCCTTGATGGGTGAAATTGGTGCTACAGCTAGTCCTAGCCCATTGGTGCATGGTGTCAGGTCCTGTGGTGACCAAGGCTTGGTCCTAGGATGGCTGAGAGCTTCAGAGATCTCAAAGCAGCAGGTCTGCTGGTAGGTGGGTCTGTATCTCTGTCTGACTTTTTGCTAGGCCTGAGGTGTCCCAGTACTGGTGCTGATAGGCTATTGGTCAGGTCTGTGTTCTGACACTAGTAAGTTAGGAGGCTTCTAAAATGGCACTCCAGCATCAGTGTCCATGTGGTAGAACCAGCTACCCCAAATGACTGCTACCTATGTCTGTATCCCTGTGGTGAACACCAAATTGCCTTCTTCCTGTCCAGGAGGCTCTCCAAAATCAGCAGATAGGTCTAACCCAGGGTTCTTTTAAATTTCTGCTTCTGCACTAGATTCCCAAAATTGTTAGATTTTTTTGTGCACCTTTTCAGGAAAGAGTCTCCATTTCCCACAGCCATCTGGCTCTCCTGAAATTAAGCCTCACTAACCTACAAAGCCAAATGTTCTGGGGACTCATCCTCTTGGTATAGGACCCACAGTCTGGGAAGACTTATGTGGGGCTTGGACCCCTTATTCCTTGGGGAGAACATCTGCATTTGTTACTGTTCTCCCATTATTAGGTTGCCCACCTTAGGATATGTGTCTTGACCATGTTTACACCTCCTTAAACATGTACCAAGTTTAAAATTGTTTTCTTCACAATACTTAAATTCTGGAAATACTCCAAGGCTAGAATTGGTAAACACCCTTAGGTGGAAAATGTATACTCACCTAATTCTCTAAGGAAAAGCATATCAATTTAGTGGGAAATATTTTAAAATTAAAAACACAACTCTTTCAGGATCTTTGGTAATACATGCAAAGATATTTATATATGTATGAATGTAAAATTGTATAGAAATGAACCAAACAAATATAGAAATTAATCCAAACAAGGACATAAAGTCCATGAAGAAATGGAGCTTGTCAATGAGCTACCATCTGCCAAATGCCAAAATTCCGAGGGTGTATCTGGTCAGATCCTCCAGGAAGAGTTAATTCTGCTGCTAATAAAATATTTATTAAGAGTTCTAGATGTGAAATTGGTGCAGTGTCTCCCATGGTCTTCAGGTCCTGTGGTGACCAAGGCTTGGTCCTAGGATGGCTGAGAGCTTCAGAGATCTCAAGCAGCAGGTCTGCTGGTAGGTGGGTCTGTATCTCTGTCTGACTTTTTGCTAGGCCTGAGGTGTCCCAGTACTGGTGCTGATAGGCTATTGGTCAGGTCTGTGTTCTGACACTAGTAAGTTAGGAGGCTTCTAAAATGGCACTCCAGCATCAGTGTCCATGTGGTAGAACCAGCTACCCCAAATGACTGCTACCTATGTCTGTATCCCTGTGGTGAACACCAAATTGCCTTCTTCCTGTCCAGGAGGCTCTCCAAAATCAGCAGATAGGTCTAACCCAGGGTTCTTTTAAATTTCTGCTTCTGCACTAGATTCCCAAAATTGTTAGATTTTTTTGTGCACCTTTTCAGGAAAGAGTCTCCATTTCCCACAGCCATCTGGCTCTCCTGAAATTAAGCCTCACTAACCTACAAAGCCAAATGTTCTGGGGACTCATCCTCTTGGTATAGGACCCACAGTCTGGGAAGACTTATGTGGGCTTGGACCCCTTATTCCTTGGGGCGAACATCTGCATTTGTTACTGTTCTCCCATTATTAGGTTGCCCACCTTAGGATATGTGTCTTGACCATGTTTACACCTCCTTAAACATGTACCAAGTTTAAAATTGTTTTCTTCACAATACTTAAATTCTGGAAATACTCCAAGGCTAGAATTGGTAAACACCCTTAGGTGGAAAATGTATACTCACCTAATTCTCTAAGGAAAAGCATATCAATTTAGTGGGAAATATTTTAAAATTAAAAACACAACTCTTTCAGGATCTTTGGTAATACATGCAAAGATATTTATATATGTATGAATGTAAAATTGTATAGAAATGAACCAAACAAATATAGAAATTAATCCAAACAAGGACATAAAGTCCATGAAGAAATGGAGCTTGTCAATGAGCTACCATCTGCCAAATGCCAAAATTCCGAGGGTGTATCTGGTCAGATCCTCCAGGAAGAGTTAATTCTGCTGCTAATAAAATATTTATTAAGAGTTCTAGATTGTGAAGGAAGACATTTTATTTCAAGAAATATTATATGATGCCACTCAAGATGGACATGTTGGTGGTGAGTTCTGACAAAATGTGGTCCACTGGAAAAGGGAATAGCAAGCCACGTAAACATTTTTTGCTTTGAAACCTCCATAAACAATATGAAAAGGCAGAAAGATATGACACTGAAAGATGAACCACCCCACCCCACCCCCGCCCCCAGGTAAAAGTATCCAGTATGCTATTACAGAAGAGTGGAGGAATAGCTCCAGAAGGAGTGAAGAAGCTGAGCTAAAGGGGAAATGATGCCCACTTGTGGATTTGTCTGGTGGTGAAAGTCAAGTCTGATGCCGTGAACAGCAACATTGCATAGGAACCTGAAATGTTAGGTCCATGAACAATTGGACCTATCGTTTGGAAGTAGTCAAACGAATGATGGCAAGAGTGAACATTGACACTTTAGGTATCAGTGAACTAAGATGGATGGGAATGGGCAAATTTAATTCAGATGACCATTATACCTACTACTATGATCAGGAATCCCTTAGAAGACATGGAGTAGCCCTCATAGTCAACGAAACAGTCTGAAACACAGTATGTCGGTGCAATCTCAAAAATGAGAGAATGATCTCAGTTCGTTTCCAAGGCAAACAGCATAGTAATCCAAATGTATGTCCCAAACATTAATGTTGAAGAAGATGGAATTGAATGGTTAAATAAAGGCCTACATGGCCTTCTAGAACTAACACCAAAAGATGTCCTTTTCATCATAGGGGAATGGAATGCAAAAGTAGGAAGTCAAGAGATACCTGGAATAACAAGTTTGGCCTCGGTGTACAAAATGGGGGACGAATTTCTGCCAAATAAAGGCCTTTTTTAAAACACAACTCTTTCAGGATCTTTGGTAATACATGCAAAGATATTTATATATGTATGAATGTAAAATTGTATAGAAATGAACCAAACAAATATAGAAATTAATCCAAACAAGGACATAAAGTCCATGAAGAAATGGAGCTTGTCAATGAGCTACCATCTGCCAAATGCCAAAATTCCGAGGGTGTATCTGGTCAGATCCTCCAGGAAGAGTTAATTCTGCTGCTAATAAAATATTTATTAAGAGTTCTAGATTGTGAAGGAAGACATTTTATTTCAAGAAATATTATATGATGCCACTCAAGATGGACATGTTGGTGGTGAGTTCTGACAAAATGTGGTCCACTGGAAAAGGGAATAGCAAGCCACGTAAACATTTTTTGCTTTGAAACCTCCATAAACAATATGAAAAGGCAGAAAGATATGACACTGAAAGATGAACCACCCCACCCCACCCCCGCCCCCAGGTAAAAGTATCCAGTATGCTATTACAGAAGAGTGGAGGAATAGCTCCAGAAGGAGTGAAGAAGCTGAGCTAAAGGGGAAATGATGCCCACTTGTGGATTTGTCTGGTGGTGAAAGTCAAGTCTGATGCCGTGAACAGCAACATTGCATAGGAACCTGAAATGTTAGGTCCATGAACAATTGGACCTATCGTTTGGAAGTAGTCAAACGAATGATGGCAAGAGTGAACATTGACACTTTAGGTATCAGTGAACTAAGATGGATGGGAATGGGCAAATTTAATTCAGATGACCATTATACCTACTACTATGATCAGGAATCCCTTAGAAGACATGGAGTAGCCCTCATAGTCAACGAAACAGTCTGAAACACAGTATGTCGGTGCAATCTCAAAAATGAGAGAATGATCTCAGTTCGTTTCCAAGGCAAACAGCATAGTAATCCAAATGTATGTCCCAAACATTAATGTTGAAGAAGATGGAATTGAATGGTTAAATAAAGGCCTACATGGCCTTCTAGAACTAACACCAAAAAAGATGTCCTTTTCATCATAGGGGAATGGAATGCAAAAGTAGGAAGTCAAGAGATACCTGGAATAACAAGTTTGGCCTCGGTGTACAAAATGAAGCAGGACAAAGGTTAACAGAATTTTGCCAATAGAACGCACTGGTAATAAATGGGTCATTAATTCATAAATTAAAAAAAAATATAATACTGGAAGTATACAATGTTAACAGCAACTGTTCCTTGGTGTTAAGAATTATATCATTTTATTTGCTGATTTTATTGATTGTCAGATTGATAGCTAATCAAAAAGAAAAGCATTAAATACCCTCACATACATTACTTTATGTGATTCTCTAAATAATTCAGTGAAGTAGGTTATTGAAATTATTATATTTATTTTGCATATGATGAAAATGAAATTGAAAAATCGATTGACTTGTCTAATGTGTCACAGTTTCTAAGTGAGGATTTTTTATCCCTTGTACAGTACCCGGTACATCGTAAGTACTCAATATGTATCTGTTGAATGGCTTAGTTAAAAATTATTCTATAGACATACATGTAGGACTCTGTTGTTGCTCAAACTTCTAAAGTAACTTATCATGGTTCATACCTTCAATACTTGATCACTTCTGGACTTCATTTATAAAATATTACTCTACGTTATTTGTATTCACAGAACATTTAACTGGAGCCAGAAATAGTGAATGCCGTTATGTTTCATCAATTTGATTTGATATTAAAACAATAATGTTTTAGTAATTTAGAAAGTACTTGCCTCAAGATCAGGGATTGCACCCTCTCTATGTCCCAAGTCTATACAGAGTTACTTAATTGGCTGTGATGCAGTCAGTTGATTAATGATCACTTGTACAGCAGTCTACAAGTTTGAATGTGCTTTGATCCAACTGGATTGTTTAAATAGACAAAAACATTGGATTGACTATGCCATGATACATTATTTTTGGGTCATCGGCAGTGTCCTATAAAGTATCTATCACATTGGCATGAACATTAAAACATTCAATATATGACATGATAACAATGGCAAAAGCAATTTTAATGACAATTATAACTTTTTTTTCTAAATAATCAGTAACTCTGCTTTGATAATGGAAGACCATAGATGACTTTTTTAAGTTCTTAATTTGCATCTTCAGAAATCCCAGCCTAAAGTATAATTAAGTTCAACACAACATTTTATTGTTTTGTTTGTTTGTTTTTTCTGTTATTATGGAGACATGCTGTTTTGACACATTTTACTTTTGTAACCAGGTCCCAATGAAGTTTTCTTAAACCTGACATCATGATAGCATTTGTAACAGTCTCTACAGATTTCTATTTAAATTATCATGAGACTTTTATGCATTATTTATATCAAATGTCTGTTAAAGCTTATGCTCTTTACAAAATATTATATATGTATTTTTTATAATTTAGTACAATTAGTTCTTATGAAACAATATAAGAATCGTTTCATTCCAAAGTGTTAAGCCATTTAATATAGGTGAATTACTTGAATGGCTATTAAAAGAGGAATATTGCAGTGAGGAAAGCAGTATGCCAATAACTTAGCATAACACCATGAAGCACATATTACAATAATAATGATATGCCCATACAGGATATTATAAACAAAATCGCGTCCTCTTAAAATTTATATGTTTAAGCTATTTAACTCCAGTGTGACTATATTTGGAAGTAGAGCCTTTAAGGCTATCATTAAGGCTAAATATGGTCATAATGGTGGGGCCCTAATCTGATAGGATTGGTGTCCTTATAAGAAGGGAAAAGACCCCAGAGCTCCTGGCTTGCCCTTGCTCAATTTGATTTTAAAAAATTTAGAAAGTACTTGCCTCAAGATCAGGGATTGCACCTCTCTATGTCCCAAGTCTATACAGAGTTACTTAATTGGCTGTGATGCAGTCAGTTGATTAATGATCACTTGTACAGCAGTCTACAAGTTTGAATGTGCTTTGATCCAACTGGATTGTTTAAATAGACAAAAACATTGGATTGACTATGCCATGATACATTATTTTTGGGTCATCGGCAGTGTCCTATAAAGTATCTATCACATTGGCATGAACATTAAAACATTCAATATATGACATGATAACAATGGCAAAAGCAATTTTAATGACAATTATAACTTTTTTTTCTAAATAATCAGTAACTCTGCTTTGATAATGGAAGACCATAGATGACTTTTTTTTTAAGTTCTTAATTTGCATCTTCAGAAATCCCAGCCTAAAGTATAATTAAGTTCAACACAACATTTTATTGTTTTGTTTGTTTGTTTTTTCTGTTATTATGGAGACATGCTGTTTTGACACATTTTACTTTTGTAACCAGGTCCCAATGAAGTTTTCTTAAACCTGACATCATGATAGCATTTGTAACAGTCTCTACAGATTTCTATTTAAATTATCATGAGACTTTTATGCATTATTTATATCAAATGTCTGTTAAAGCTTATGCTCTTTACAAAATATTATATATGTATTTTTTATAATTTAGTACAATTAGTTCTTATGAAACAATATAAGAATCGTTTCATTCCAAAGTGTTAAGCCATTTAATATAGGTGAATTACTTGAATGGCTATTAAAAGAGGAATATTGCAGTGAGGAAAGCAGTATGCCAATAACTTAGCATAACACCATGAAGCACATATTACAATAATAATGATATGCCCATACAGGATATTATAAACAAAATCGCGTCCTCTTAAAATTTATATGTTTAAGCTATTTAACTCCAGTGTGACTATATTTGGAAGTAGAGCCTTTAAGGCTATCATTAAGGCTAAATATGGTCATAATGGTGGGGCCCTAATCTGATAGGATTGGTGTCCTTATAAGAAGAGGAAGAGACCCCAGAGCTCCCTGGCTTGCCCTTGCTCAAGCTCATGCTTGTGCTTATTCTCGCTTTCCTCATGTGCACAAAAGGCCATGTGAAAACACAATAAGAAGGCAGCCGTCTTCAAGCCAGCAAGAGAGGCTTCATCAGAAACCAAACCTGTCAGCACCTTGATCTTGAAATTCCAGCTTCTAGAACTGTGAGAAAATCAGCCCCTGTTATTGAAGCCTCCTATTCTGTGGCATCTTCTTATGGTGGTCCAAACTGATTAATATTACAGAATTTGTGAGTAACACTTCCCTTTTCACCTACCTGCTTAAAATCAGGGTCTCTACCCAGTTAAAATAAGGATCACATTTTTTAAAGTTAAGTGGAAACTCAAGAGAACCATAAAGTACAATGTTTTGCTATTGATCCTAGTAAGAGAAAAAAGGAAGAAGTGATGTAACTTCACAAGAAACCTTCTAATGAACTCCAATTTAGATCTCCTCATAAAATTGGAAGATATGCTCATTTATAAGGACAAAGCTCTTTGTATTGTTAAGTGTGGAAAACACCTTTTTTAGTGTATTTTAGTTGTACTTAGAGTGAGGCTGATTTTAAGTTATGCTGTTATAGTCATTTGACTTACAGCAACTATTCCAACTATTCAGTGTCAGTGTCATATGTGTTCTTAATTTTTAGATTATAATTGATGTTTAGACTAAGAACAACAAGATAAATATCTGTTGAATAGCCATGTTTGTGCCTCAACACAGAAAGCTGACCTGGACAGTTACTTTTTTGGTTCAATTTTCCTTGTCAAAATAAATGATTACAGATAGGAAAAAAGTCAGAAGAAACTTTGATGTAAGAGAAATGATTCTCATTCTGGTGAAAGATGTTCAACCTTATGAAGAAGTATTGATCTTTAAGAGCTTCGTTACTCTGTTAATCTAACCTTCACATTCAAAGTTTTGCCACTATTGAGAATACCCATGGTAATGCTCTACAGATTGAGAGAACATGTTCGGTAAAGATTCAAAATGGATTTGAACAAAAAAATTACTTATTATAACAAATGTAGAGGTTTTTATGATGGGCAACAGTTTTCAAAAATCATTGTTCAACAGTATTTGTTAAAAAAAAGAAATCAGTCTCAGGACTTTAGCTAGTCTTTTTTTTTTTTAATTGAAGGATAATTGTTTTATAATGTTGTTAGTTTCTGGTATACAGTGTGAATCAGCTATAAGTATACATACATCCTCTCTCTCCTTCCCCCACCTCACATCCTACCCCGGTAGGTCATCACAGAGCACCGAGCTGAGCTCCCTGTGTTACACTTTAGTTAGTCTTTTAATGAGTTAAATCATCTACTCAACATTAAGTGATACTGTACGTAAGGTATTAAGTTAAGCGTCTGTGATGATAGATAAGACCCAATGCCTACACTAAAGGAATTTATATTTTGTATAGTGATGATTAAAGTATGATGATTCACTAGCTACTGAGAAAAGCAGATAATGGATACTACAAATGCGTGCCTAGAATATGTTTATTTTCTGAGTTAATATTAGGGATGCAAATCTAAACTTTCCTTGACCTTAGAGGTCAGAAAAAGAAACTCATCCACCAGTGTTCAAGAGAAATATAATATAAGCCACAAATGCAATTACACATATGTAGTTTTAGCTTTTCTAGTAAATAAAATGCTTAAATATCATTTGAATATATTTTATTTATCCTCTATATACAGAATATTTCAACATAAGTCAATATTGAAATGGTACATTTTGCATTTTTTTGAACTAAATCTTTGAAATCTTATGTATATTTTATACTTACTGAATGTTTTCATTTCAACTAGCCACACTTCAGGTGCTTACAAGGCTATCATATTAGAGGTACAAGTCTAATCCATATGATACTGAACTGATCTGGGAGTTTGAGGCTATTGTATCCTTTCTGGAGCTTGCCTTTTAGATGACCCTGGTGATGAACTTTTTCCAAGATGCCAGTTTCAACTTATTAGCTCAATATGTCTACAGATTTGATCCCAATAAGGTCTCCCTACAAAGAGGTGCTATTCTGGTTCTTTAGAGTCCCTCGAAACCAACAGCAGTTATCTTTTAAATGTTTTATTTTATGCTTTAGTGGGCCTACTTCTATTATAGCACTCATAAAACTTCAGGGCATCCCTTGAATAAACATGTCTTTTTCTGTATGACAAAATATAAAAAGGTGTAAGGTTTTCAGTCAAACTGACCTGGATTCTGATCTCATATCTGCCATGTGGCAAGTTCCTTAACCTCTTTAAGCCCTTCTCATCTTTAAAATGAGGATAGTGACAATACTGAATTTATTATTGTAAGCGATACATGAGATAATGTTTAGAAATTTATATAAAACACTTAGCACTTTGACTAATACTAGATGCTTTCCATAAATAGTATCCTCTATTATTGTTAATGATATTAATAAAACAATGCCCTTTTAATTGTTGTATTCTTTATGTCTAGCATAGTAGCCTTTTAATATATTTTATTGAATTAATTAGTCAAGGCTCACCAGATAAGATAATGTATAAACTTGCTCAAGCTTTTAACTTTCTAGAAAATGGAAACCCTAGAATTATTACTGCTAAGCAATTAAATTGAATGGTCTTGGCTTAAAGTTTAGAAAATTAGCTCATAGATTATATTGTTTCTCTAAACTTCAGGAAACAATTTTTGAACTTAGTTATTCAGAGGAAGTAACTAAAACAGCCAAAATTCTATGCACCTTAGTGTGTATTCAGAAGCATCCATAGTTCTTGATCTGATCCTATTGTTTTTTGGAAATAAGGAAGGCTCTGTAGTAACCTGTTATAAAACACTGAGTCAAAGTAAAAAGACTTAACAATGGAAAATTCAAAAATCAATGGTCTGACTTTAAAAAGAGTGTTCTTATTTCTTAGAAATAGTCTTGCTAGGAGAATAGTGTTTAGAATCAAAGAAGGCTGAGATCATGTTAGAAATAGACATACTATACTCATATCAATACATTCACATCCATTCAAAGGCATTACAGTGTACACACAAACACACTCACACACACACACATACACACACAAGCATGCAGGCTGGCACCCACTGGATTTCTCTTCAGGAATCATTAAACAATCTGGCAGGAACTTCTTTGACTATTCCAATATTTTAGTGATGAACTTACAGGTAGAGTTACTGATGTTTACTTCATGTCACCTTCATTACTTTGGCTGTTTTGCAGCTATGTCTAGTACAGTAGTGAACTCTGAGCTACTATTGTCACAAAAAATGGTGTGGTGGTAGGTGGATTGGAGCCACTCTCAAAGGATTGTTCATTCAGATAATTCTAGTCTGGAAATAAGTACTTAAACATCAAAAAAGGCCTACAATCAGAGTATTTACCCTGCCACACCCCAAATGCTAATGTTTCAATTTTGCAGATTAAAAAGGGTATCATCCTTAAGGATAAAACACTGAAATTTTCCTCAGCCATGGCTGCATTTTTTGCTACTGACTTATGTCCTCAGATTATACAGCCCTTAAGAATATGGTTGAAATTTCCAATTTCCTTCCCTTAAGAATATGGATGAAATTCCCAATTCCCTTCCCCATAACCCATTGGGGATCAGATAGACCAAGGAAAATGAATATCCTTGTTACGTTTGATAAGGGGAGGCATTCAATAATGTTTTTGAACTCTAGCTGTAGGGTCATGTTTTTATAATTATTTGATGTGCGAATTACTGTTATTATCATTAGCATTATTATCAATCTATATAGATAAGCTCTGTCACTAATAATTAGGTATTATGTTATAATACATTACAGCTTTAGACAATAAGTAAAGCCTGGAATGATGTTTCTAAAGGGTCCTGGCAGGATAAGACACATGTAGTAACTTCTGACAGTTCATTACTCTGGGTGATGGGTATATAGGAATTCCTTATACTATTGCAATTTTTCTGTAAGCTTATAATTGAATCAAAAATATTTAAAAGGTACAAAGCTGTCTGAATATGTACTGTCTTTGTATTCCCATAGCATGTTTGCCTCTAGGCAACAACCCAGAACCTATGGTGACCCTAAGAGTTTGCAGTTCATTTGGTTATAAATAGTCTGAGTACAACACCTGTATTGGGTGTTATGCTTGTCAATACATTTGTCTTATTGTGTTCATTTTTCTAACCCTGAGGAAGTAGAGGATTATTGCTATATTGTTAATGTTCTCATTTTAAGCAAGTTTGCATCAATACCTCAAAGTAGGATAATGACATCAGCTGGGGGCTTTCTCCGTGGTGGGTGGCCTTTTTGAAGTCTGGGACTCTTTGCTGCCCTGGGGAACCCTCTAGTTGATTCCTCTCCCACTCCCCTAGTTTGACCCAAGTTTCCTAATAAAAAGACTGATCATTGCAGTACCCTTTTCCCAACTTAAACCTGTCAGCTGGAAAAACACTGAAGCTTTTCAAATAAATTCTCTTCCAGCCTGGAATCCTTTACCTAGGAAAGTTTTTTAACCTATTATAGAGTTTTCAAGAGTAAATCTAAAACAACCATGAAAGTGCCTTTACATTGCAAAGAAAGCCTTGGGTAAACTTTTCATGTGCTTCCAAATTTCCTTTCCTCAGTAAATCAGGTAAGGGCTGTGAAGGTTCACAAATATGTCAAGGCAAACTATGTTGGTTTGATTTCACTTTTGAATTTAAAATGGGATCATCCTTGGCCATGAAGGTCAAATTCCAGACGTGAAACCCTTTGGAATAACTCCAGAAAGGCAATGTTGTGGTTACAAGAGAAAGAACTGACTGTTACTTCTGTCTGTGTTGGTTTCTGGGAATAAGTCACTTGGTTGAATCATTTCTTTCTGTGACAGATAATCAGACTTGTCCTTTGCCTGTTTGGAAATAGTTTCTAAGAACAAAAGCTACAAAAAACGTTTGGGTATTTGCTTTCAGAAATGCATAATTTAATTTTTTTACAATACCAGAATATTTTGAGGTCTCTGTGGGATGTCCATTCAAGGGAAGTAGATACTAAAGTTTTCATCACATAAGTATGGCTTCTTTTTTTTTTTTTTTTTTTTTGGCCTGTAAGTCATTGTTTATTTTTCATCCATCTTTATTCTTTGGCTTATGTGGGTCTCCCATTGCAGTGGACTCTCTCGCAGCAGAGCATGGGCTCTGGGTGCATGCGCTCCAGAGCACTGGCTGGTAATTGGACACACCAGTCAAGCTGTTCCTCAGCACCTGGAATCTTCCCCGGCCAGGGCTTGAACCGGTGCCCCTTGCACTGCAAGGTGAACTCTCTACCCGCTGGACCACCAGGGAAGCCTTAAGTATGACTTCTTGATAAGGAAGTTTCTTGAGTTTTTATCAGGAACTTCACAATTGTGAGTATTATTGTATCTTCCTTGTTAACAGGGGGTAGAGAGAAATTCCTTCATGTTATTTATTTGGGAAAAGGAGCTAGCTACCTTTGATAAATTTTTGAACCCCTCTGGCCATATAACACCTAGCATAAAGTAAGTCTTACCAAATAAACTAAACCTTTATCAAATACCAATTTGAATTAGCATTGAAAAAGCATGTGGGATTTCCTTCTAAAGTGTGAGGTCATCATGTAATATTGATGATAGGGAGTACAACCTGAAGTTTGGTTTTGAGCCTCTGGGTTCTAAACAGTTTGCTTTACCTCTTATTTTGGAGGGTGGGGAACAGCACCTCAATCCTATAGTGTTCTTAGTAAACATAATGGACATTCTCTTTTAATAGCTTTTTATAGTCTCCATTTTTTATTAATGTATCCTGAATATGCTGTGCTTTTTATTGTGAATAACCAATAAAGGATGGCTGTAAAAATAGTCATAACACTATACTATTTTCTTCCATACTTTTATCTCCCACTGTAAACTTAGATGGTGCTCAGAAATGCAATTAAAGCAAAATGAACTCACAAAGAAAAGCATTTAAGGCTACAACAGCTCATTCAGCTCCCCGTGGCTTCTTTCACTGGACATATTCATAACAGCACATTTGCTTGGCTTATTTCTGTATACAATCTTCCTTATTTATAATTTTCTAATATAAATGGTTGCAAATTACATAGAGGACCAATGTAATAGAAACTGAAGGCAGGCATTTCACGGGTATCTTAACTCCTGGGAACCTGGTGAATATTAGTTACTTTGTAGTGAGAGGAAAATGTTACTCTGAGATAAAAATGTTTCTGAAGGGTTGAATCCTTTGGTATTCAGGAGAACTTTAAATAGTTGTTGCCTATTAAGTTGCACTACTCCTTAAACACATTATCAGCAAATAATTGATCACCTATTATGTGCAAGGTGTTTTTTATGGCACAGCCTTAGTCCTCAGGCAATGTATAACCTGAGGGAAAATAGTTGAGTAAACAATTAATATGCATAAGCAATAACTAGTGCAAGACTCAGAGAAGAGGAAGAGTCTTGCTTGGATTTTTTTTCCAAGGAAGGTTTCACTATTAATGTGGGATTTGGGCTAAATCTGGGTCAGTTCATAGGGGTCAGCTAGATGTAGAGTAGTAAAACGACTTTGTGCATTCAAGAAGCAGGCAGACTGGACTGTGTTAAGGAGGTCCAGAAGGAAAATATCACCCCCCTCCTTTTTTTTTTTTTTGCAGGAATAAATACACAAGCACCATAAAACCAAAGAGAAGACTGAAAAAGAAAAGGTCAGGGTAGATTAGAGATTCTTGAATGCAAGGATGACAAATTTGGACTTAATTCTGTAGCTGGTTCAAAATCCCATGGCAGTGAAGGGGTGGGATGGATATACATATGACTAATCTGGGATCATACATACCTGTAAAAATCAAAGGTAATAGCTTTTTATAGTCTCCATTTTTTATTAATGTATCCTGAATATGCTGTGCTTTTTATTGTGAATAACCAATAAAGGATGGCTGTAAAAATAGTCATAACACTATACTATTTTCTTCCATACTTTTATCTCCCACTGTAAACTTAGATGGTGCTCAGAAATGCAATTAAAGCAAAATGAACTCACAAAGAAAAGCATTTAAGGCTACAACAGCTCATTCAGCTCCCCGTGGCTTCTTTCACTGGACATATTCATAACAGCACATTTGCTTGGCTTATTTCTGTATACAATCTTCCTTATTTATAATTTTCTAATATAAATGGTTGCAAATTACATAGAGGACCAATGTAATAGAAACTGAAGGCAGGCATTTCACGGGTATCTTAACTCCTGGGAACCTGGTGAATATTAGTTACTTTGTAGTGAGAGGAAAATGTTACTCTGAGATAAAAATGTTTCTGAAGGGTTGAATCCTTTGGTATTCAGGAGAACTTTAAATAGTTGTTGCCTATTAAGTTGCACTACTCCTTAAACACATTATCAGCAAATAATTGATCACCTATTATGTGCAAGGTGTTTTTTATGGCACAGCCTTAGTCCTCAGGCAATGTATAACCTGAGGGAAAATAGTTGAGTAAACAATTAATATGCATAAGCAATAACTAGTGCAAGACTCAGAGAAGAGGAAGAGTCTTGCTTGGATTTTTTTTCCAAGGAAGGTTTCACTATTAATGTGGGATTTGGGCTAAATCTGGGTCAGTTCATAGGGGTCAGCTAGATGTAGAGTAGTAAAACGACTTTGTGCATTCAAGAAGCAGGCAGACTGGACTGTGTTAAGGAGGTCCAGAAGGAAAATATCACCCCCCTCCTTTTTTTTTTTTTTGCAGGAATAAATACACAAGCACCATAAAACCAAAGAGAAGACTGAAAAAGAAAAGGTCAGGGTAGATTAGAGATTCTTGAATGCAAGGATGACAAATTTGGACTTAATTCTGTAGCTGGTTCAAAATCCCATGGCAGTGAAGGGGTGGGATGGGCGGGATATACATATGACTAATCTGGGATCATACATACCTGTAAACAACAAAACTCTGTAAAGGTAAAAAGTAAAATAATAAAAAAAATAAATCCCATGGTAGGATTTTAAGGGAAGAAACTGAAAGCAGGTAGGCTAGCAAGGGTTATATTACCATCCTTAGACCAAGCAGGAGGGCACTCAGCCTGGAGCCCAGCAATATGGAGGGTAACTGCAATAAGAAACCTGGAGGAGCGATGTATGACAAATACAGGGGAGTCCTTGGCACTTGGGATCCAGTTTTCAGGGCTGAACACCTTCAATGAGCAAATGGCTATTTGTCTCTTTTGTTAGTTGTAATTTTGGTTTTATATGCAAACATAATTGCATAACCCAAGGCCATGAAAATGTATCTCTTTTTTCTTAAATATGTATCTTAAAAATATATCTCTAGGAGGTTTTAAACACATAATATATAGGTTTTTGATTCATTTTGAGTCATGCCCTTTGCTTTTCAGTTGTATCATTTTTACCTTGTCTCGTGTGTGTGTGTGTGTGTGTGTGAGCGTGCATATGTATATATATTTTTATTTGCTCTTTTCTGAAGGTTTCCACCTCTGAACTCTTTCATTCTATGTTATGTTTATATATATATATGTATGTGTATATATATATATATATATATATATATATATATATATATATACACACTTCACTCCCTATGTCTTCTGTTCCATATCTGACCTGTCCCCTTCACTCAAGCTTATAGCAATTTTTATAAGGAAGACTTTATGGAATTTCCCTTCTAGCTCAGCTGGTAAAGAATCCATGTGCACTGCAGGAGAGCCCGGTTCGATTTCTGGGTTGAGAAGATTCTCTGGAGAAGGAATAGGCTACCAACTCCAGTATTCTTGGGCTTTCCAGGTGACTCAGATGGTAAAGAGTCTGCCTGCAATGCCAGAGACCTGGGTTCAACCCCTGGGTTGGGAAGATCCCCTAGAGGGGAAAGGTGACCCACTCCAGAATTCTTGCCTGGAAAATTCCATGGTTTTTCCATGGGTCACAAAGAGTTGGACACGACTGAGTAATTTCAGTTTCACTGTTTTCAGAGTTATGACCTTACAGTAAGCATCATATGTTGATGAATATATGTAAGTATACATTGACACATATTAACATATGAATACATATACACAGGCATATATATATATATATATATATATATATATATATATATACACACATATGCACATGTACCCATGTTGTTGCTTTTTAGTCACTAAGTGATGTCTGACTTTGTTTCAACTCCATGGACTGTAACCCTCCAGGCTTCTCTGTCCATGGGATTTTCCAAGGATGAATACTGGAGTGAGTTGCCATTTCCTTCTCCAGGGGATCTTCCTGACCCATCTCTCCTGAACTGCAGTCAGATTCATTATCACTGAGCTACCATGGTAGCCCTACACATATATACACATGTACATATAAATTTATATATATATATATATATATATATATATATATACACACACACATTAATGATTACATATATACACAGGCATATGTTGATATTTACATGTATAATATACATATACAGTTTTATAATTTTTTGCGAGTATTATGCTGTTGTTGGATTCTGTTTAATTAGCCCTGACAACTTCTTGCTATACTTCCCACACAAGATCTCTGTACAAATCTGAGTTGGGTTTTGCAAGCATTATGTTATTGTTTGTATTTTATAACTAAGGCTTGGTTTCAATAAGACATGATTTACATGGTGTTATACATTCATTTTTTGCATTCTTATCATATTCAAGAGGGAAAAAAGGAAATTTTATTATACTGCCCTAAATGTACTAAGAAAATGCCTCTCTTGATTTTTTTCCCATCACAACACTGGTCCTCTACTACCCATGCCTTATTCCTCATTTGTAATAAAGAATAGGCTTTTTTCTTTTATTAGCAGATATCAAAGATACCAGATTCTTCATAAACCTTGCAACAAGCTTATCAATCTTTTTTTCTACAGTTTAGCCATAGTTGTGAGCAATAGCTTATACGTCAAGTTGCAATATCTAGCAGATGATTATAGATAATGACTTAGGACTTGGCAAGAGGCCAAGGTTAGGGAAAAAGCCATAACTGTTATTGATGAGTGTAAGAAGATCCACTCCTGGAACTTTTGTGGAGTAGTACTCATGCTCAGAGTAGTTACCATGTCCAACCTTCTGTATAAGTGAAATAGTTGACCAGCTCTCTACATGGAATTATTTTCTCCCACAAGGATTTCTCCTCATGATCTGTGATAATATTTTAAATTATAGATTTAGGGTTTATTCCAATTGATTAGGTATTGTCCCTTGTTAAAATGCCAAATCTATATCACAGGCAACATAATTCTATATGTCCCAAAGTATGTTCTTTGGAACACTACATTCAAAGGCTGTTAATTATTTTTCTATGATAAATAAATTTGAGGAAGCAATAATTTCAGTTATTAAAATTAAGCAAGTGTCTTTTGGGGGAGACTTCTTAGATCCTGTAGTAAATTCACTGTGATACCTCAAAAAGATTCAACATTGATATGTAGTATTTCCAAAACCTATGTGGCCGTGAAGCCTTTTTAAAATAAATCATCTGCTTCTGTTCTTCTTCATATAATTTTGAAAATTCTTTACAGTATAAGATCATTTCTCATTGACACAATTCTGAGATAAGGCTGCTAAATGGAGCACAAAGCATTTATGTTTTGATAGACGGATCAGAGAATAATGGTACAGGGGAGAGATTGGGATCTCTATGGTCAGATCATGCACCTGTATTGGATCTGGCTTAAGTCTCTCCCATTGAACTAATTTGAGTGATCAATAGGGAAGAGGGCCACTGGAAGGCACATGAGAAAAAACTCTCATTTTCATGGTATCAGACAACTGTTAATAGTACCGATGATAGATTAGTAGCCTCTGGATTTATGGAAGTCTTCTGCAACTATTCAACTTGGAAGTCATTTAGAAACATTCCTGTTACAGTGACATTCACCAAGTATATTCTTTCTAATTGGTAAAATTGGCAGGGAAATAATTCATACTAAGGAACACAATTTCTATTTTTAGTCAATGAAACTATCATTCTCCCAGTAACTCAGCCTTAAAAATTTGAAATCATCTATGACATTTATGCCTCCCTTGTCCCCATATTAAAGCTATCACTGAGTCCTGCTTCATTAATTTTCTTGCATTCTTTCCACAGTTCATGCAGAGAACTCTCATCTCCCCATTCAGAATCATTCTTCATATTATGATCAGCTTCATCTAAATGAATCCCCTACCTTCATGATCCCACTCCTGCCATTTTAACAGTCTCTTGTTCCCACAAGGATTTCTCCTCATGATCTGTGATAATATTTTAAATTATAGATTAAAGGGTTTTTTTTTTTCCAATTGATTAGGTATTGTCCCTTGTTAAAATGCCAAATCTATATCACAGGCAACATAATTCTATATGTCCCAAAGTATGTTCTTTGGAACACTACATTCAAAGGCTGTTAATTATTTTTCTATGATAAATAAATTTGAGGAAGCAATAATTTCAGTTATTAAAATTAAGCAAGTGTCTTTTGGGGGAGACTTCTTAGATCCTGTAGTAAATTCACTGTGATACCTCAAAAAGATTCAACATTGATATGTAGTATTTCCAAAACCTATGTGGCCGTGAAGCCTTTTTAAAATAAATCATCTGCTTCTGTTCTTCTTCATATAATTTTGAAAATTCTTTACAGTATAAGATCATTTCTCATTGACACAATTCTGAGATAAGGCTGCTAAATGGAGCACAAAGCATTTATGTTTTGATAGACGGATCAGAGAATAATGGTACAGGGGAGAGATTGGGATCTCTATGGTCAGATCATGCACCTGTATTGGATCTGGCTTAAGTCTCTCCCATTGAACTAATTTGAGTGATCAATAGGGAAGAGGGCCACTGGAAGGCACATGAGAAAAAACTCTCATTTTCATGGTATCAGACAACTGTTAATAGTACCGATGATAGATTAGTAGCCTCTGGATTTATGGAAGTCTTCTGCAACTATTCAACTTGGAAGTCATTTAGAAACATTCCTGTTACAGTGACATTCACCAAGTATATTCTTTCTAATTGGTAAAATTGGCAGGGAAATAATTCATACTAAGGAACACAATTTCTATTTTTAGTCAATGAAACTATCATTCTCCCAGTAACTCAGCCTTAAAAATTTGAAATCATCTATGACATTTATGCCTCCCTTGTCCCCATATTAAAGCTATCACTGAGTCCTGCTTCATTAATTTTCTTGCATTCTTTCCACAGTTCATGCAGAGAACTCTCATCTCCCCATTCAGAATCATTCTTCATATTATGATCAGCTTCATCTAAATGAATCCCCCCCTACCTTCATGATCCCACTCCCTGCCATTTTTAACAGTCTCTTGTTCAAACATCTTCATGGATACAACAGTATTCACATTCTTTCAGATAGCACTTAAGGACTTCATTTCTTAGCTCAGGCATACTTTTATATTCCTGTATTCCACTGTCCCTTAATAGGATCCCTTTGCTCCTGTCAGTAACCAAAACTTTCTCTTCCTACTCATGTCCTCTTTTCCCTTACTTCTTCCCCTAAAACTGACTATTCTTATACACACAGAGCAGACACTATAGCTATGAGACTTTTACAATACTATCAGGACTTAGTGATATCTACCTCTTCTGGACTGATGGAGCATTTCCCATTCCTACTACTGATTTGGGACCAAGTCTCATATGTTTTGCATTATTTGTATCTTATTTAAAGTGGATGGCAAGCTCCTTGAAAGAAACAATTATACCTTATACTTTTTCTTTGAATCCTGTAAAATATAAAAAATGTTTTAAAGAATTCTAGTAAAACAAATACAAGTTTCCATAAATAAAAATGCTTTAAGTGACTGTATCAATCTCTAAACACAAACTTTGGCATAATAAAAAGACCTCTGCTTTTTGTTTTCCTGGAAAATTAAGCATTTCTCTCTATTCTGATTTTATATCAATTCCTGAAATTGCATTTATTTTCCGCTGAAATATTATTTATATGTGTGATGTTGCTTGCATGCCAAAGCCTCTGAATAATAATGGATGACATTCCCATTTATGTCAGTGATTTTCTGTTAAATAAAAAGAATAGAGAAATAACATTTTTCCTGTTGAATTTTAAAAGAAAATGTGATGCTTTTATGGCATAGAATCTCCCAAACTTAGCACTTCTCTGTCTCAGAGAACTTCCTATTTCCCTAACTGCCAAATGAATAATTCATATTTGTAATAAGCAGAGATGTTATTCTTTTTTAGGAGAGAGAGGAACTCATTTTTGATGATCTTAAATTGTTTATCGAAACCATCTTGAAAGTGTTGCCCTGATTTCCTTATTGACTAATTATAATTTGAACATGTTTTGGCACAGCTTGGTACAAGGTATGATTGCAGATGTCTAGTATAGCAAACTTGTCCTTTATTTCTCATTTATTTTAAAAAAGTAAAAGCTCTTGGAAAATGCCAGCATTTGGAGTACTGATATGAAATATGGGTCTGCCAGCAAAATTTCAAGGAAAATTAGGAAGCAGCTAGTGTGTGTGTGTGTGTGTGTGTGTGTGTATGGTGAGGAAGAGTGCTGTGGAGGGAAAAGACTAGAGCCAGAGCTTTCTTTAAAAAGCACAAGAACAGTTCATTATTTATATGCATATCAAATAGCATCATGGTAGTTGCCTGGAAACAAGTAACAAGGAGTCAGAGAATAGAAAGGACTCTGATGTCCCAGTGAACCAAATTGAACTTTAAAACTACTAGAAAAGGAGTGATGACCAAATTAGCTTACACAATTGAGTGCTTCAAAATGTGCTTTAAGAGAAAACCTTGCATTTAATTTGCCTGTCATCTTAGACTTATTCCAAATGGGATACTTAGAGGCAGTACTAATTGGCCATTCAATGAGTTTAGGGAAATAGAATGGTAAAGGAGGAAGTAAATATTTTACATGGCCATTTACAATCTTATAAATGATAGGGTATTGCTGAGGACATTCCCTCACATTGCACCTTTATAACCCCATCCCTAAGTATTCTGTCCTGTTGAAGGAGGTGCCTGTTCATTTGACAGTTTAAAGCAGTGCTTAAAAATTCCCATAATGACTAGTCAGAATGACCATGATTTAAAATCTACAAGTAACAAGTATTGGAGAGGGTGTGGAGAAAAGGGAACCCTTCTACACTGTTGGTGGGAATGTAAGTTGGTGCAGCCACTATGGAGAACAATGTGTAGGTTCCTCAGAAAACTAGATCATGACTGTTATGGAGAGAGAGGTTTTACTCAATTATTCCTGAATTTTTTGCCAAATGAATAATTCATATTTGTAATAAGCAGAGATGTTATTCTTTTTTAGGAGAGAGAGGAACTCATTTTTGATGATCTTAAATTGTTTATCGAAACCATCTTGAAAGTGTTGCCCTGATTTCCTTATTGACTAATTATAATTTGAACATGTTTTGGCACAGCTTGGTACAAGGTATGATTGCAGATGTCTAGTATAGCAAACTTGTCCTTTATTTCTCATTTATTTTAAAAAAGTAAAAGCTCTTGGAAAATGCCAGCATTTGGAGTACTGATATGAAATATGGGTCTGCCAGCAAAATTTCAAGGAAAATTAGGAAGCAGCTAGTGTGTGTGTGTGTGTGTGTGTGTGTGTATGGTGAGGAAGAGTGCTGTGGAGGGAAAAGACTAGAGCCAGAGCTTTCTTTAAAAAGCACAAGAACAGTTCATTATTTATATGCATATCAAATAGCATCATGGTAGTTGCCTGGAAACAAGTAACAAGGAGTCAGAGAATAGAAAGGACTCTGATGTCCCAGTGAACCAAATTGAACTTTAAAACTACTAGAAAAGGAGTGATGACCAAATTAGCTTACACAATTGAGTGCTTCAAAATGTGCTTTAAGAGAAAACCTTGCATTTAATTTGCCTGTCATCTTAGACTTATTCCAAATGGGATACTTAGAGGCAGTACTAATTGGCCATTCAATGAGTTTAGGGAAATAGAATGGTAAAGGAGGAAGTAAATATTTTACATGGCCATTTACAATCTTATAAATGATAGGGTATTGCTGAGGACATTCCCTCACATTGCACCTTTATAACCCCATCCCTAAGTATTCTGTCCTGTTGAAGGAGGTGCCTGTTCATTTGACAGTTTAAAGCAGTGCTTAAAAATTCCCATAATGACTAGTCAGAATGACCATGATTTAAAAATCTACAAGTAACAAGTATTGGAGAGGGTGTGGAGAAAAGGGAATCCTCCTACACTGTTGGTGGGAATGTAAGTTGGTGCAGCCACTATGGAGAACAATGTGTAGGTTCCTCAGAAAACTAAACATAGAACTACCATATGATCCAACATTCCCTCTCCTTGGCCTACGCCCAGCAAAACTATTAATTCAAAAAGATATATGCACCCCTGTGTTCACAGCAGCACTATTCATAATACTCAAATCGTGGAAACAACTTAAATGTTCATCAACAAAGGAATAGATAAAGAAGATGTGGTACATATAAACAATGGAATACTACTCAGTCATAAAAAATGACAAAATAATAATGCCATTTGCAAGTGAAATGGATGCAACTAGAGATTATCATACTAAATGAAATAAGTCAGAGAAAGACAGATACCATATTATGTATATGTGGAATCTAAAATATGGCACAAAAACAACCTATCTAGAAGACAGAAACAGACTCACAGGCATAGAGAACAGATTTATGGTTGCCAAGGGGGAGGGAAGGACTGGACATTTGGGATTAACAATTGCAAACTATTAGATATAAGGTGGATAAACAACAAGGTCCTACTAAAGCACAGGAAACTATATTCAGTATCCTTTGATAAACCATAATGGAAAAGAATATTTTAAAAAAATTTCTATATGTATATATATCTGAGTCACTTTGCTGTACAGAAGAGATTGACACAGTGTCATAAATCAATTATACTTCAGTAAAAACAATTTCATGTAATGACAATATGAGACAAATGGCTTCAGAAAGTTTAGGGTGACTTTTACAATTCTGCTCCATGGTTTTCAATGGAGGATACGAAATACCAGTGGGAAGAGAAGGTCCCTCTGGCTAAATGCCACCCCTGATAAGCACACAAGATATTCAATGTATCAAACTTGACAGGGGTAAGAAAGACAAATGCATCTGCTTTTAGAGAAGCACCAGATCATTTAAGTGTGAGAAAAAGGTTTAATGAAAGAAATTGGCCAAGGAGTTCTAAAGTTTTGTTGCTCAAAAATAAAATTTATGCATAGCAGTATGTTTTTTCATGCTATTAAATAATTCTTTTTTAAGTACTGGAGGTTTCTGTATTAAGACTAATGCAGTTTTTATTCAGTCTCACTATGATTGAGTATTGATTCTCATCTAGTCAATAAGTTCAGTTCAGTCACTCAGTCATGTCCAGCCTTCTGCACCACATGGACCACGGCACGCCAGGCTCCTTTTCCATCATCATCTCTCAGAGCTTGCTGAAGCTCGTGTCAATTGACTCAGTGATGCCATCCAACCATCTTGTCCTCTGTCGTCCCCTTCTCCTTCTGTTTTTCCAAACATCAGGGTCTTTCCAATGAGACGTCTCTTTGCATGAGGTGGTCAAAGTATTGGAGCTTCAGCTTCAGCATCAGTCCTTCCAATGAATTGGTTTGATCTCCTTGCAGTCCAAGGGACTCTCAAGAGTCTTCTCCAACACCACAGTTCAAAGGCATCTTCAGTGCTCAGCCTTCTTTATGGTCCTACTCTTACATCCATACATGACTACGAAGAAGACCATAGCTTTGACTATACAGACTTTTGTCAGCAAAGTGATGTCTTTGCTTTTGAATATGCTGTCTAGGTTTGGCATAGAGTTTCTTAAGGTGGATAAACAACAAGGTCCTACTAAAGCACAGGAAACTATATTCAGTATCCTTTGATAAACCATAATGGAAAAGAATATTTTAAAAAAATTTCTATATGTATATATATCTGAGTCACTTTGCTGTACAGAAGAGATTGACACAGTGTCATAAATCAATTATACTTCAGTAAAAACAATTTCATGTAATGACAATATGAGACAAATGGCTTCAGAAAGTTTAGGGTGACTTTTACAATTCTGCTCCATGGTTTTCAATGGAGGATACGAAATACCAGTGGGAAGAGAAGGTCCCTCTGGCTAAATGCCACCCCTGATAAGCACACAAGATATTCAATGTATCAAACTTGACAGGGGTAAGAAAGACAAATGCATCTGCTTTTAGAGAAGCACCAGATCATTTAAGTGTGAGAAAAAGGTTTAATGAAAGAAATTGGCCAAGGAGTTCTAAAGTTTTGTTGCTCAAAAATAAAATTTATGCATAGCAGTATGTTTTTTCATGCTATTAAATAATTCTTTTTTAAGTACTGGAGGTTTCTGTATTAAGACTAATGCAGTTTTTATTCAGTCTCACTATGATTGAGTATTGATTCTCATCTAGTCAATAAGTTCAGTTCAGTCACTCAGTCATGTCCAGCCTTCTGCACCACATGGACCACGGCACGCCAGGCTCCTTTTCCATCATCATCTCTCAGAGCTTGCTGAAGCTCGTGTCAATTGACTCAGTGATGCCATCCAACCATCTTGTCCTCTGTCGTCCCCTTCTCCTTCTGTTTTTCCAAACATCAGGGTCTTTCCAATGAGACGTCTCTTTGCATGAGGTGGTCAAAGTATTGGAGCTTCAGCTTCAGCATCAGTCCTTCCAATGAATTGGTTTGATCTCCTTGCAGTCCAAGGGACTCTCAAGAGTCTTCTCCAACACCACAGTTCAAAGGCATCTTCAGTGCTCAGCCTTCTTTATGGTCCTACTCTTACATCCATACATGACTACGAAGAAGACCATAGCTTTGACTATACAGACTTTTGTCAGCAAAGTGATGTCTTTGCTTTTGAATATGCTGTCTAGGTTTGGCATAGAGTTTCTTCCAAGAAGCAAGCATCTTTTAATGTCATGACAGTAGTCACCATCCACAGTGATTTTGGAGCCCAGGAAAATAAACTTTGTCACTGTCCATTGTTTTTTGACCTATTTACTGTGAAGTGGTAGGACTGGATGCCCTGATCTTAGTTTTTTGAATGCTGAGTTTTAGGCCAGCTCTTTCACTCTCTTCTTTCTCCTTCATCAACAGGATCTTTAGTTCCTCTTCTCTTTCTGCTATAAGGGTAATGTCATCTGTATATCTGAGGTTATTGATATTTTCCCCACAATCTTGATTCCAGCTTATGCTTCATCCAGACTGGCATTTCGCATGATGTACTCTGCATATAAGTTAAATAAGCAGGGTGACAACATACAGCCTTGAAATACTCCTTGCCCAATTATCTGTGTACTGAGAATTTGTTCTGTCCAGGCTCCTGGTCAGGGAAAGATGATGTAAGCTTCACTGCCTAAAAGGTGGAGTTATTAGGCTACACTGGAGGAGACAGTATATAAGCAAATAACTATAGCTGTGTAATAGGCACTAAAATGGAATGTTACACCAAGTTGTTCCAGAGCACAGAGGAAATAAGTTATTTCTCAGGAAGAATTAGGAAAAGTTTCCCCAAAATATATTTGAGTTGGAGCTTGAATAATGAGTAGGTGATTTTGCCTAGAGAGAAAAGGGAAAAGGGTTGCCTGAGCAAGATAATATCACAGTAATGTTTACAGAAGTCTGAAAAAAATAAGATTAAGAAAAAAGGATGAAAAAGATGTGACTGAAGTGTTGGAAGTATCTGGTTGCACCTATTGAAGAGTTCTAGTACTCATTGGACCTTAAACTTTGCTAATTATAAAAAAATTCTCTGAGAGCTTTCTAATACAGATTACCTCATCTTAACATTTGCCAAAGTCTTAACCCTTTCTGTGATCCACTCTGGGTGCCCTAGTGGTAAAGAACCCACCTGCCAATAAAATGCATAGATTAGATCCCTAGGCCAGGAAGATCCTCTGAAGGAGGACATGGCAGTCAACTTCAGTATTCTTGCCTGGAGAATCCCATGGACAGAGGATCCTGGAGGGGTATGGTTGATAGGGTCACAAAGAGTTAGACATGACTCAAGTGACTTAGCAGCAGAAGCATCCACTCTAAGTCCAAAAGTGAAAGTGTTAGTCACTCAGTTGTGTCTGACTCTTTGCAACCCCTTTGATTATAGCCCGCCAGGCTCCTCTGTCCACAGAATTATTCAGGCAAGTATACTGGAGTTCTCTCGCTGCGATCTATTGAAAGTCAGCCCTCGACACAAACAAACAAACAAACAAAAGAATACTGGAGTGGGTAGCTATTCCCTTCTTCAGGGAATCTTTCTGACCCAGGGATCAAACCCCGATCTCCTGCATTCCAGGCAAATTCTTTACCATTTAAGCCACCTGGGAAACTCCCTAAGTCCAAATATTGCCTCTAAATATAATCAGTTCAGAAAATCTCAAATATCATATTCCAGTCACAACAACCATCTTTGTGAAGTACTATTACTGTTTTATTTTTGTAATTTCCATCTTTTTTATTGAAGTGTATTTGACTGTCCAGCAAAGGATGGAGTAATATTAAGGCTACACTGGAGGAGACAGTATATAAGCAAATAACTATAGCTGTGTAATAGGCACTAAAATGGAATGTTACACCAAGTTGTTCCAGAGCACAGAGGAAATAAGTTATTTCTCAGGAAGAATTAGGAAAAGTTTCCCCAAAATATATTTGAGTTGGAGCTTGAATAATGAGTAGGTGATTTTGCCTAGAGAGAAAAGGGAAAAGGGTTGCCTGAGCAAGATAATATCACAGTAATGTTTACAGAAGTCTGAAAAAAATAAGATTAAGAAAAAAGGATGAAAAAGATGTGACTGAAGTGTTGGAAGTATCTGGTTGCACCTATTGAAGAGTTCTAGTACTCATTGGACCTTAAACTTTGCTAATTATAAAAAAATTCTCTGAGAGCTTTCTAATACAGATTACCTCATCTTAACATTTGCCAAAGTCTTAACCCTTTCTGTGATCCACTCTGGGTGCCCTAGTGGTAAAGAACCCACCTGCCAATAAAATGCATAGATTAGATCCCTAGGCCAGGAAGATCCTCTGAAGGAGGACATGGCAGTCAACTTCAGTATTCTTGCCTGGAGAATCCCATGGACAGAGGATCCTGGAGGGGTATGGTTGATAGGGTCACAAAGAGTTAGACATGACTCAAGTGACTTAGCAGCAGAAGCATCCACTCTAAGTCCAAAAGTGAAAGTGTTAGTCACTCAGTTGTGTCTGACTCTTTGCAACCCCTTTGATTATAGCCCGCCAGGCTCCTCTGTCCACAGAATTATTCAGGCAAGTATACTGGAGTTCTCTCGCTGCGATCTATTGAAAGTCAGCCCTCGACACAAACAAACAAACAAACAAAAGAATACTGGAGTGGGTAGCTATTCCCTTCTTCAGGGAATCTTTCTGACCCAGGGATCAAACCCCGATCTCCTGCATTCCAGGCAAATTCTTTACCATTTAAGCCACCTGGGAAACTCCCTAAGTCCAAATATTGCCTCTAAATATAATCAGTTCAGAAAATCTCAAATATCATATTCCAGTCACAACAACCATCTTTGTGAAGTACTATTACTGTTTTATTTTTGTAATTTCCATCTTTTTTATTGAAGTGTATTTGATTTACAAGAATTATATTAGATTCAGGTACACAACAGAGAGATTCAATGTTTTTTGGATGATATTCTATTTAAAGTTATTACCAAATAGTGTCTGTAATTCCCTCTGCTGTACAATATATTCTTGTTACTTACTTCATACATCATATTTTATATCTTATAATCCCATATCCTAATTTGCCCCTCACCTTTTCCCTCTCCCCACTGGTGTCCACTAGTTTGTTCTCTATATCTGTGAGTTTATTTCTGTTTTGTTACATATATTTGTTTATGTTTTTCTTTTTTTAGATTCTATATATAAGTGATAACATAGAGTATTTGTCTCTCTCTGTCTGGCTTATCACTAGGCATAACACCCTCTAGGTCCATCTGCATTGTTGTAAATCTCAGAATTTCATTCCTTTAAATGCCTGAGTAATATTCCATTATATATATATATACATACATATATATATATATATATATATATATATATATATATATATATATATACCACATCTTCCTTATCCATTCCTCTGTTGATGGGCCCTTAGATAGCTTCCAGATCTTGGTCACTGAGGCACATGCAATTGGCACACAGGAAGGGAATTTAGGTGGACCAGAGGGCAGACTGTTGTGGGTGAAATTGTGTCTCTGGAAAGAAATGCTCAAGTTCTAATGCCAGCTACCTGTGAATGTGATTTTATGTAGAAATAGAGCCTAGATGAGAAAACCTTGGTGCTGTTTAATTGAAAAGAGATTGATAAAAGATTAAACCAGTACTTTATGTGTACAGTTTTAGTATGTAGAGGTTTTGTGCTTTAGAAAAACAGTTCAATAAACAAACAAAGGGCTTCCCTGGTGGTCCAGTGGGTAAGGATACCGCCTTGCAGTGCAAGGGGCGCCAGTTCGATCCCTGGCCTGGGAAGATCCCATGTGCCGTGCAGCGGCTGGACCAATGTGTCCAATTACCGAGCTGGACCTCTGGAGCGCATGCGCCCAGAGCCAGTGCTCTGCGACAACAGAGGCCACTGCGATGGGAGGCCCACACGGGCCAAAGAACAAAGATGGATGAAACTAGACAAATGAAAGACCAGTGGAAGTGGCACACGGGCCAAAGAACAAAGATGGATGAAACTAGACAAATGAAAGACCAGTGGAAGTGGCCCGCCCACCCCCCTCCCTCCCCACCCCCACCAAAAATAAATAAACAAATAAATGTTTAAAAAACAAACAAATAAACAAACAAAAAAAGAAATAGAGCCTTTGCAGGTGTAATTAGCATGAGGTCATATTGGACTAGGTTAAGTCCCTAGTCAATGACTTGTATAGTGAAATGAAGAGGAGAATTTATATATAATCAGATAAGGAAGAAAAAATGGCCATGAGGAGACAGAAGTGGAGACTGGAGTTATGCTTGTATAAGCCAGGAATGCCAAGGATTGCAAAAGACTAGCAGTAACCAGCAGAAACTAGAAAGAAACAAGGAAGGATCCTCCCCTAAAGAGAATATTGTCCTGGCAACATCTTGATTTTTTATTTCAAAACTCCAAAACTGTGAGAGGATGCAATTTCTGTTTTAAGCCACCCAGTGAGTGTGATTTTGTTCCCATAGCTCTAAGAACTTAGAACAGTTCATATCTCTTACTGAAAAAACTGCAATGATTTGCCATTATTCTTAAAATGAGGGAAAAAACCTTTAACAATTTCTGTCAGACTTAACATTTTGACCTTGTCTACCTGAGTTTGACCCTGCCTACCTCTCCAGCCTCACTTCATACAACTCTCTCCTTCTCTTCCCACACTCTGGGCACCCTAAGCTTTCCTGTGGTCTGATGAAGCATGCCTATCTCAGTGAATATGTCAGAGCTTATTGTTATTTCTTCTCATAACACTTTCACAGTATGAGTTTACAATTCTTTATGTGATCTTACAATTACCGTTTCTCTTTTTCACTAGATGGTAAGCCCCATAAGTCTGAGGACCATGACTATTTTTACTCACAATTAGTGTTTCAGTGCCTAGCACAGTGTCTAGCTTGTTGTAGACTTTTAGTACATATTTATTAAATAATTTAATGGATGAATGAATGATAACTGGATAGAATGATTTTGCAGGGCATTCTCAATAGTCCAGTAGTTTTCAAAAGGGGGAAATAGGTCACTGCATCTGTCAATTATGATATCATTGGTGAGCTTAGAAATAGCAGTTTAAATAGCACTGATTACATTAAACTGGGGAATGTAGATAAAGGGTGTATATATAATTCATTATAAGAATTTTGAGAAAACCATGAAAAGAGGCCAGTATGTTGAGAAGATCGTAGTATCTAGGTAAGAATGGAGATCTGGGTCCTAGAATAAGCAGAGGAAACCAACAAAGGGTGCACATATGAATGGTGGGAAATAGGAAGAATCCAAAGCAGTAGGAAGATAAGGATAAAGAGCACAAATAAAAGAGATTTTTCAAGGAAGGAAAACCTCTTCCTCCAGCAAGCAAGCAGGAATTAAGGACAGGTGCATAAAAACATATATATACTCATAGAAGTAGAAGAGAGACATGTTGAGAAAATTGATCACTTACAGTCTCGTTTTCCTTTCACAAAATAGATGCAAGGTCACAAGCACTGGAGACTGGTTATGCAGTTTTCCTTAGTAACTGACAATTCTGTAACAAGAGGTATAAAGGCAAATGTTAGTGTTAATTTAAGGTTAGAGAGAGTAGTAGGATAGGTGGAATAGAAAGACAGAGTACTAAAGACATCAACTCTGAGTTGATATTTATATTAATATAACTGTCATAAATATAATTCTCATATGTATATATATTTATCATGTAATTGCTAAATTAATTGGCCAAGGGCTCCTGTATGGTATCTTTTACATTCTGACATGATTGTATACGATTGATTTCTTAAGTACTATGAACCCGGGGTAACCCTAAGAAAATGATTGCCAATTAAGTCTGTGTTTTTCTAGACATCTTCCAATAAAGATCAACCAAAAGAGCAAATAAAACCACATGTGAACCAAACCTTTAGAACAGCTAGAAGACAGAGAATATTCTTCCCTTCAAATAACCTGCAAACAGAAAAATATTTAGCACCAAATCTCTCTGAAGCTCCTACTTAAAGTCTTTTCAGTGAGTAAGGTAAGTCTGGAAAAATATTGAGTAGAGAAAAGGAGAGTTAAACTCACTCCTATAATAAGAAAGCCCACAAGAAGTATGAAAATTCTGAAAATACAGTAGGTAAGCAGAATATCTGACCTTGGGATTGTGTAGGACTCATATCTCAGCAGGCCTTACTTCTAGGCATAAAGAGATTAAAAGGAAAGGGAAGGTGCTCTGATAAGACAGGAAATTAAGAGGAGAAAATAGAAGGGGAAACTTTAGAATCCTAAAAACAAAACAAGCAAATAATTCAAGAACTTAACTTATTCCCTCATCACTGTCACCACCACTACCAAAAAAAGAAAAAAAAAAAAACCCACAAATATATTTACCAAAGAATTTGCACTTGCTGTACAGGGCCTCCCAGGTGGCTCAGTGATAATGAATCTGCCTGCTAATGCAGAAGACAGGAGATGTGGGTTTGATCTCTGGATCAGGAAGATTCCCTGGAAAAGGAAATGGCAACCCATTCGACTATTCTTCCTTGGGAAATTCCATGCACAGAGGAGCGTGGCAGGCTACAGCCCATGGGGTCACCAAGAGTTGGACACAACTGAGCAACTGAGCATGCATGAATGCATACTTAAAGAGAGGGATACTTTTGAATTAGAAATCTTATAAACCACCCAATACATTTACCCCTGCCTATAAAATGAATATGTACAATCAATTTGTATCTATTAAAAAAAAACTCACTGTAATAATAAATTAGAATTTGAGTCAAAACATTTCAGGTGCTAACCCTGCCTCCCCCAACTAAATAACCATCAAGTGAAAATACTTCAGTCTGAATTAAATATCCTCAGTCACTTGGAGAAATGAAAATGTGCCTAGAATCTAAAATTCAAAAAACTACAAATAGAAATGGATAAGCAACAGGAAGAAATGGAATGATGGTTGATTGAACTCATCACAGAAATCAGAGCGAAGGACAAAATCTCAGAAATTAAGACTATGTTTCGAACTGTTGTGCTCAAGCAAATCTGAAGACAGAGAATATTCTTCCCTTCAAATAACCTGCAAACAGAAAAATATTTAGCACCAAATCTCTCTGAAGCTCCTACTTAAAGTCTTTTCAGTGAGTAAGGTAAGTCTGGAAAAATATTGAGTAGAGAAAAGGAGAGTTAAACTCACTCCTATAATAAGAAAGCCCACAAGAAGTATGAAAATTCTGAAAATACAGTAGGTAAGCAGAATATCTGACCTTGGGATTGTGTAGGACTCATATCTCAGCAGGCCTTACTTCTAGGCATAAAGAGATTAAAAGGAAAGGGAAGGTGCTCTGATAAGACAGGAAATTAAGAGGAGAAAATAGAAGGGGAAACTTTAGAATCCTAAAAACAAAACAAGCAAATAATTCAAGAACTTAACTTATTCCCTCATCACTGTCACCACCACTACCAAAAAAAGAAAAAAAAAAAAACCCACAAATATATTTACCAAAGAATTTGCACTTGCTGTACAGGGCCTCCCAGGTGGCTCAGTGATAATGAATCTGCCTGCTAATGCAGAAGACAGGAGATGTGGGTTTGATCTCTGGATCAGGAAGATTCCCTGGAAAAGGAAATGGCAACCCATTCGACTATTCTTCCTTGGGAAATTCCATGCACAGAGGAGCGTGGCAGGCTACAGCCCATGGGGTCACCAAGAGTTGGACACAACTGAGCAACTGAGCATGCATGAATGCATACTTAAAGAGAGGGATACTTTTGAATTAGAAATCTTATAAACCACCCAATACATTTACCCCTGCCTATAAAATGAATATGTACAATCAATTTGTATCTATTAAAAAAAAACTCACTGTAATAATAAATTAGAATTTGAGTCAAAACATTTCAGGTGCTAACCCTGCCTCCCCCAACTAAATAACCATCAAGTGAAAATACTTCAGTCTGAATTAAATATCCTCAGTCACTTGGAGAAATGAAAATGTGCCTAGAATCTAAAATTCAAAAAACTACAAATAGAAATGGATAAGCAACAGGAAGAAATGGAATGATGGTTGATTGAACTCATCACAGAAATCAGAGCGAAGGACAAAATCTCAGAAATTAAGACTATGTTTCGAACTGTTGTGCTCAAGCAAATCTGAATGTCCAGTAATATGGTATTTAAAAGTAAATAAATAATGGCTATTTAATAGAATGTATGTGGCCCTTTAATATGATGTGGCAGAAAAGAGTTTTGAATCTGCTCTCTGAAGACTTAGAGATTCCTCAGTGTGATATAAATGGTTCCAACAAAGGGGGTGAAGATATGTTGTCAGGTCCCTTAGACCCCTATGCAGTGGTCCAAATACATCATTCCTATTTTTATCTGCTTTACAGACGGGTTCATTCAGAGATTCTTTAAATAGAGAAATGTTTTCAAAGCTTAAAAAAAGAATATTAAATATCATTGAAAGTTTTCCATGATATATTGACACAAAGCAGAATGTAAACAGTATGTATTTGCCATCTGTCAGACTTTGGCCAGGTATTTAACCTCTTTTCCTCATTGTCATTATTTGAAAATGGGGTTAATAATTGTATTATCTCATAGTATTATTTTGAAGATTCAACTATCTAATTAGCATCTGGAATTTAACAAGTGCTCTATAGTAGAAAAGGTTCTCAAAAGAGTATACCAAATGCCTACAGTGATTAACTCAAATTATGAGATTACACATAATTACTTCCTCCATTGGCTTCTCTCAGTTTTATCTTTTTTTTCCTACAATGGTCACAACAAAAGCATAATAGATGTTGTCAAAAGGAATGAAGACACCTACATGAATAGACAGCACCGTCTATGCTGTACACTGACAATGACTGTCTATGTCTTTCATTACTATCAATAGAACCTATCATTGATTGAAGCTGTTTCTTTGCTTGGTAAGCTTAGAAACAGCAACTTCTCTTGTGATTGAAATCAACAAAAAATGGCCTGCTACACTGAATGATTTTGTTTTTGCAGTTGTGTTTAAGAGTTTGTTGGGACTCTTTACCCTACACTGCATCAATAAAGGCTTCACATTGTAGCATTTAACTTCTGTGTGTGAAGTGCAGTGGCAACAGGAAGAAATGGAATGATGGTTGATTGAACTCATCACAGAAATCAGAGCGAAGGACAAAATCTCAGAAATTAAGACTATGTTTCGAACTGTTGTGCTCAAGCAAATCTGAATGTCCAGTAATATGGTATTTAAAAGTAAATAAATAATGGCTATTTAATAGAATGTATGTGGCCCTTTAATATGATGTGGCAGAAAAGAGTTTTGAATCTGCTCTCTGAAGACTTAGAGATTCCTCAGTGTGATATAAATGGTTCCAACAAAGGGGGTGAAGATATGTTGTCAGGTCCCTTAGACCCCTATGCAGTGGTCCAAATACATCATTCCTATTTTTATCTGCTTTACAGACGGGTTCATTCAGAGATTCTTTAAATAGAGAAATGTTTTCAAAGCTTAAAAAAAGAATATTAAATATCATTGAAAGTTTTCCATGATATATTGACACAAAGCAGAATGTAAACAGTATGTATTTGCCATCTGTCAGACTTTGGCCAGGTATTTAACCTCTTTTCCTCATTGTCATTATTTGAAAATGGGGTTAATAATTGTATTATCTCATAGTATTATTTTGAAGATTCAACTATCTAATTAGCATCTGGAATTTAACAAGTGCTCTATAGTAGAAAAGGTTCTCAAAAGAGTATACCAAATGCCTACAGTGATTAACTCAAATTATGAGATTACACATAATTACTTCCTCCATTGGCTTCTCTCAGTTTTATCTTTTTTTTCCTACAATGGTCACAACAAAAGCATAATAGATGTTGTCAAAAGGAATGAAGACACCTACATGAATAGACAGCACCGTCTATGCTGTACACTGACAATGACTGTCTATGTCTTTCATTACTATCAATAGAACCTATCATTGATTGAAGCTGTTTCTTTGCTTGGTAAGCTTAGAAACAGCAACTTCTCTTGTGATTGAAATCAACAAAAAATGGCCTGCTACACTGAATGATTTTGTTTTTGCAGTTGTGTTTAAGAGTTTGTTGGGACTCTTTACCCTACACTGCATCAATAAAGGCTTCACATTGTAGCATTTAACTTCTGTGTGTGAAGTGCAGTGGCAACATTGTTTATAATTGACTTGATTCAAGAATCTTATTATTATTATTGAAATAAGTTAGATGATTATGGAATAAAATAATGGCCTCCTTCAAATGATGTTCAATATTTTCATGATGATTTTTCATTTTTATGACTCTTTTAACTCCCATTTTCTATCTTTTCCATCTGTATATTAAAATTCAGTTTAACCCACTTATACACCTCTGAATTCTCTTGAACAAGACTCCTGGCAAAAGAAACCATGTTTCCTCCATGTGTGGTTACCACATAATTCTACGGTAATGAATAGGTAAACAGACATAAAAACTAGGCTAATTTCTAAAACCAGAAACATTTTTAATCTTATTTTTCCTAAGTAGAGACTTCTAGGTTAAAAGATGTTTATTTTCTTTCACGACTTTAAACATATTGCTCCACTGTCATCTCACTTGAATTGTTGCTGATGAGTAATTTGTTGTAATATTCATCATTTCTCCTCTGTACAAAATGTGTTTCCCCCCCCCCCACCCCTGGCTAATTAATTCTTTTTTCTTTGTTGCTGGTTTTGAGTAGTTTGATTATGATGTGCCTTGGCGTAGCTTTCTACAACGTGGTGATGATGGTTTCTCCAGCATCCAAATGTTTGTCAAGTGCTGCTTTTCCATAATGGGAGAGAGGCAGTGATTAGAAGGCATGGAGGCAGGCAATGTGCTTGCCAAAGCAGAAGTCCATCCTTGCTACTGATGAACCTTGACCTTTGGAGATTGACTCAGTGCTAACATTGTACCCTTTATTCATAAGCTTATTGCAGACATTAGATTGGTTAATACATGTTGAGTGCTTAAAAGGTCCTACTATTTGATACCATAAAAATTAAATAGACACTGTCTTGAATGACAGCTTATTCATTTCTCCTAAATACTGTAGAAGACCTCCAACATTTTGTTGTTACGTGGTTTCCATCAACTTTTTTCTTCTCAGATATCAGTGTAACACCCTGAAACAAGAGAGTGCGTATGTGTTCTAGCAAAGCCAGAGGCTAGAGAAAATGGTGTATGGTGTATGGTAAGCTTAGAGCACTGTGGAAGGAAGTTAGCCCATAGAGGTAGTTCTGGGGTTATAGATATTATGTTACACTCATAAAGCATATCAAGCCATATTAAAGATTGTAGTTTTTACAGTGAGGTAGGAAATCATTGGAAGATATTTAAAAGTGAACTGTCATGATATTATTTATGATATTTTAAATATTACTCTGGCTACTCTATGAAGAGAATAGTATTTGAGGAGCGGGAATAAAAGCATAAAACCTTTTAGGAGCTGTTGAAGATATTCAGCTGTTAGGTCTCAATTGTTTGCTCTGTGGTGTTGGTATTGACAACAATCACAAGTACAAGTGGTCATAGTCTCTATATATTTTGGAGATAGAATCAATGAGATTTGCTAATAGGTTAAATATGTGATGTGATGGAAAGTGAGGAGTCGGGATGACTATAATTTTGTTTGTTTTTAAATCTCACCAGTTGGACAAATCGAATGTAAGTTGCTGTGACAGGGAAAGAGAGAAAGTCATGTAATAAGGTGTTATACTGAGATGTTTACAAGTCATCCAAGTGAAAATATATCATAGGCATTTGGCTCCACAAGTCTGGACAACAGGAAAACAAGGAAAATTTAGTAAAGTGGAAGAATTAAGAGAGGAGTCTCAGAAGCCAAGTGAAAAAACTGTTCAAGAAGAAGGGACTCTCAAACTGTACTGCCAGTCTGATAGTTCAATTATTTTAAGAACTAGGAAATAGTCTTTGTATTTGTCAAGATACAGCTCACTGGCGACCCTGAAATAGGTGAATAAGGTGGTGAAAGCCTGACTGAAATAGAGAGAAAATGAGATTTTGCAGTAGGCTGCATAAATTCAAACACATCCACACATCCTCAAAATAACTCTAAAGATCAACAGAAAATTAAACCATACATAACTCATTTTCATCACAAGAAGACAAAGAGTGGTACAAATAGCAGATTATGAATGGAACAGGAATGATATGTATCAGAAATGTGTCAGACACCACTTTATCCAAGAGTTATACTACTAAGGATAAATTAGGAGTATGGAATTAAAATGTACACATTGCTATATATAAAATAGATAAACAAGGACCTTCTGTATAGCACAAGGAACTCTACTCAATATCTTGTAATAACATATAATGAAAAAGAGTATAAAAAAGAATAGATACAGGGCTTCCCTGGTGGTCCAGTGGGTAAGGACACCACTTTGCAGTGCAAGGGGCGCCAGTTTGATCCCTGGCCTGGGAAGATCCCACGTGCCATGGAGTGGCTGGACTGATGTGTCCAATTACCGAGCCGGAGCTCTGGAGTGCATGCACCCAGAGCCGGTGCTCTGCAACAACAGAGGCCACTGTGATGGGAGGCCCACACAGGCCAAAGAACAAAGATGAATGTGAAAATAGATAAATGAAAGACCAATAGAAGTGGCCCGCCTGCCCCCCCCCTCCCCAACCCCCAAAGAAAAAAAAATAAAAGAATAGATACAGACATACAGATGTATGACTGAATCACTTTGCTGTACTCTTGAAACTAGTAGAACATTGTAAATCAACTATATTTCAATAAAAAGTAAAAAATAAAGCAGCTGAGTGTAAGAAAAATAATAAATGAAGGTTCTAAAAAAAATTGGAATTATTGCCAGCATTGCATAACATGTATTTTGACATAAGGAATTATCAGAATACCCCAAACAAAGCAAATTTTACAAACTAGTTGGCCTGTGTTCTTTTTTGGGGGGAGGGGGCGGAGACACATGGGTCCAGCTGCTCCACAGCATGCGGGATCTTCCCAGGCCGTAAATCGAACTGGCGCCCCTTGCACTGCAAGGTGGTGTCCTTACACACTGGACCACCAGGGAAGCCTCGCCTGTGTTCTTTAAATATATGAATTGAGTAAAGATTGAGATTGAAGAACTGTTCCAGATTAAAGAAGACTAAAAGACATGACTAAATGCAATGCCTGATCCAGAATTAGATCTTGAATGGAAAAAACAAACATCTATAAAATGTTAGTGAGTTGACTGGGAAGTTTTGTATTACATAATAGTATTTCATATTGTTAATTTTTTGATAATTTATTATAGTTATATAAGAGAATGTCTTTATTCCTAGAAAATTAGGAGTATGGAATTAAAATGTACACATTGCTATATATAAAATAGATAAACAAGGACCTTCTGTATAGCACAAGGAACTCTACTCAATATCTTGTAATAACATATAATGAAAAAGAGTATAAAAAAGAATAGATACAGGGCTTCCCTGGTGGTCCAGTGGGTAAGGACACCACTTTGCAGTGCAAGGGGCGCCAGTTTGATCCCTGGCCTGGGAAGATCCCACGTGCCATGGAGTGGCTGGACTGATGTGTCCAATTACCGAGCCGGAGCTCTGGAGTGCATGCACCCAGAGCCGGTGCTCTGCAACAACAGAGGCCACTGTGATGGGAGGCCCACACAGGCCAAAGAACAAAGATGAATGTGAAAATAGATAAATGAAAGACCAATAGAAGTGGCCCGCCTGCCCCCCTCCCTCCCCAACCCCCCCAAAGAAAAAAAAAAATAAAAGAATAGATACAGACATACAGATGTATGACTGAATCACTTTGCTGTACTCTTGAAACTAGTAGAACATTGTAAATCAACTATATTTCAATAAAAAGTAAAAAATAAAGCAGCTGAGTGTAAGAAAAATAATAAATGAAGGTTCTAAAAAAAATTGGAATTATTGCCAGCATTGCATAACATGTATTTTGACATAAGGAATTATCAGAATACCCCAAACAAAGCAAATTTTACAAACTAGTTGGCCTGTGTTCTTTTTTGGGGGGAGGGGGCGGAGACACATGGGTCCAGCTGCTCCACAGCATGCGGGATCTTCCCAGGCCGTAAATCGAACTGGCGCCCCTTGCACTGCAAGGTGGTGTCCTTACACACTGGACCACCAGGGAAGCCTCGCCTGTGTTCTTTAAATATATGAATTGAGTAAAGATTGAGATTGAAGAACTGTTCCAGATTAAAGAAGACTAAAAGACATGACTAAATGCAATGCCTGATCCAGAATTAGATCTTGAATGGAAAAAACAAACATCTATAAAATGTTAGTGAGTTGACTGGGAAGTTTTGTATTACATAATAGTATTTCATATTGTTAATTTTTTGATAATTTATTATAGTTATATAAGAGAATGTCTTTATTCCTAGAAAATACACACTGAAGTATTTTGGGATTAAAAGAACATAGTATTGATAACTCAGTCTTAAGAGGTTAGGGAAAAATTATATATATATATGTGCATATATATTTTTCTCTTTTTCAGTCGCTAAGTCATTTCCAACTCTTTTATGACCTCATGGACTGTAGCTCACCAGGCTTCTCTGTCCATGGGATTTCCTAGGCAAGAATACTGGTCTGGGTAGCCATTTCCTTCTCCAGGGGATCTTCCCAACCCAGGAATCGAACTTGGGTCTTCTGCATTGAAAGGAGGATTCTTTACCACTGAGCCACCTGGGAAGACCCATGTGCATGTATATTACATGTTTAAAAAGAATTATAAAGGTAATGTGGCAAACTGGTAGCAACTGGTGAATCTGAATAAGGACAGGAGAGACAAAGGACATCTTTGTACTAATTTTGCAACTTTCTAGTCAGTCTTATATCAAAGTAAAAAGTTAAAATGGGAGGAGAGGAGGTAAAGATAGCAAGTATTAGCAAATTAAGAATTTGCTGTGAGGAGGAGCATACAAAGGGGGCACTTATTGAAGGGGAATGTGGCATCAAATGGGACTTTAAAAAATAGTAATAGAATAGTAATACTGAAACAGCACTTATGCAGCCCCATGTGTAGTTCTAAGTGCTTTACATATCTAATTCACTTGATACACACACACACATACACACACACACACACACACACAGATATTAATGAGGAAACAAGCGCAAAGTAGTGAAATAACTTGCTAAAGGCCATATTGCAGTCAAGGCTAGTGTAACTAGAGTAAAGCAACCAAGTACTAGAATGGTAGGTGATGATGCTGGAAAGGAAGGTAGGGCACAACTATTTGGCCATTTTGAGGGTACAATCATGTTATCTGAGTAACGCTTCTTTAAAAAGATTTACTTTTGTTGCTGTGTGAAGGATAGTCAAAGAGGGGGGCACAAGTAGAAACAGGGAGATGGTTTATTTAGGAGGCCATTTCTATGGTCTGGGCGAGGCATGATGATGAAGAGGAGGAGGAATAGGAATAGTTGTTAATTTTTGATAATTTATTATAGTTATATAAGAGAATGTCTTTATTCCTAGAAAATACACACTGAAGTATTTTGGGATTAAAAGAACATAGTATTGATAACTCAGTCTTAAGAGGTTAGGGAAAATTATATATATATATGTGCATATATTTTTCTCTTTTTCAGTCGCTAAGTCATTTCCAACTCTTTTATGACCTCATGGACTGTAGCTCACCAGGCTTCTCTGTCCATGGGATTTCCTAGGCAAGAATACTGGTCTGGGTAGCCATTTCCTTCTCCAGGGGATCTTCCCAACCCAGGAATCGAACTTGGGTCTTCTGCATTGAAAGGAGGATTCTTTACCACTGAGCCACCTGGGAAGACCCATGTGCATGTATATTACATGTTTAAAAAGAATTATAAAGGTAATGTGGCAAACTGGTAGCAACTGGTGAATCTGAATAAGGACAGGAGAGACAAAGGACATCTTTGTACTAATTTTGCAACTTTCTAGTCAGTCTTATATCAAAGTAAAAAGTTAAAATGGGAGGAGAGGAGGTAAAGATAGCAAGTATTAGCAAATTAAGAATTTGCTGTGAGGAGGAGCATACAAAGGGGGCACTTATTGAAGGGGAATGTGGCATCAAATGGGACTTTAAAAAATAGTAATAGAATAGTAATACTGAAACAGCACTTATGCAGCCCCATGTGTAGTTCTAAGTGCTTTACATATCTAATTCACTTGATACACACACACACATACACACACACACACACACACACACAGATATTAATGAGGAAACAAGCGCAAAGTAGTGAAATAACTTGCTAAAGGCCATATTGCAGTCAAGGCTAGTGTAACTAGAGTAAAGCAACCAAGTACTAGAATGGTAGGTGATGATGCTGGAAAGGAAGGTAGGGCACAACTATTTGGCCATTTTGAGGGTACAATCATGTTATCTGAGTAACGCTTCTTTAAAAAGATTTACTTTTGTTGCTGTGTGAAGGATAGTCAAAGAGGGGGGCACAAGTAGAAACAGGGAGATGGTTTATTTAGGAGGCCATTTCTATGGTCTGGGCGAGGCATGATGATGAAGAGGAGGAGGAATAGGATGTTGATGATGTTGATGCTGTATTACCTGAATTTTTCTCAGTTCCACTCTTTACCGCAGTTGTTTTAAGTTAGTTCAAAAATATTTAGTCTCTAATGTATAAAAATAAAGCACCAAACCTTTTTAGGAGAGTGTTACCTTAGTCTGAAAAATCTGTCAAAAGTTACTAGGGTCACCAGTTTTAGTGCTGAAGTCCAAATCCATATAAATTGTTCATGCAAAAAATTGTGGGGCCTGGGGCAAAGACAGCCTCTTCAGTGAGTGGTGCTGGGAAAGCTGGACAGCTACATGTAAAAGAATGAAGTTGGAACACTACCTGCCACCATACAAAATGATAAACTCAAAATGGATTAAGAACCTAACTCTAAGACCAGAAACAATAAAACTCTTAGAGGATAACATAGGTGGAACACTCGATGACGTAAATCAAAGCAGGATCTTCTATGACCCGCCTCCTAGAGTAATGAAAATCAAGACAAAATGAACAAGTGCAACCTAATTAAACTTAAAAGCTTTTGCACAGCAAAAGAAACTGTAAACAAGGTGAGAAGACCACTTTCAGAATGGATGAAAATAATGGCAAATGAAACAACCAACAAAGAATTGATTTCCAAAGTATACAAGCAGCTCAGACAACTCAACACCAAAAGGATAAACAACCCAATCAAAAAATGGGAAAAGGATCTGAACATGCATCCCTCCAAAGAAGACATACAGATGGGCAACAAGCACATGAAAGGATTCTCAAATGCAAATCAGAGCTATGATGAGATGTCACCTTATGCCCGTCAGAGTGGCCATCATCAGAAAGTATGCAAGCAATGAATGCTGAAGCGGGTGTGGAGAAGAGGAGCCCTCTTGTACTGTTGGTAGGAGTGTAGACTGATACAGCCACTGTGGAAAACAGTATGGAGATTCCTCAAAAAACTAGGAATGGAACCACCATGTGACCCAGCAATCCCACTGCTGGGCATATACCCTGAGGAAATAAAAATGGAGAGTAACACATGTACCCCACTGTTGACCAGCAACCACTGATGCAGGAGGCCATTTCTATGGTCTGGGCGAGGCATGATGATGAAGAGGAGGAGGAATAGGATGTTGATGATGTTGATGCTGTATTACCTGAATTTTTCTCAGTTCCACTCTTTACCGCAGTTGTTTTAAGTTAGTTCAAAAATATTTAGTCTCTAATGTATAAAAATAAAGCACCAAACCTTTTTAGGAGAGTGTTACCTTAGTCTGAAAAATCTGTCAAAAGTTACTAGGGTCACCAGTTTTAGTGCTGAAGTCCAAATCCATATAAATTGTTCATGCAAAAAATTGTGGGGCCTGGGGCAAAGACAGCCTCTTCAGTGAGTGGTGCTGGGAAAGCTGGACAGCTACATGTAAAAGAATGAAGTTGGAACACTACCTGCCACCATACAAAATGATAAACTCAAAATGGATTAAGAACCTAACTCTAAGACCAGAAACAATAAAACTCTTAGAGGATAACATAGGTGGAACACTCGATGACGTAAATCAAAGCAGGATCTTCTATGACCCGCCTCCTAGAGTAATGAAAATCAAGACAAAATGAACAAGTGCAACCTAATTAAACTTAAAAGCTTTTGCACAGCAAAAGAAACTGTAAACAAGGTGAGAAGACCACTTTCAGAATGGATGAAAATAATGGCAAATGAAACAACCAACAAAGAATTGATTTCCAAAGTATACAAGCAGCTCAGACAACTCAACACCAAAAGGATAAACAACCCAATCAAAAAATGGGAAAAGGATCTGAACATGCATCCCTCCAAAGAAGACATACAGATGGGCAACAAGCACATGAAAGGATTCTCAAATGCAAATCAGAGCTATGATGAGATGTCACCTTATGCCCGTCAGAGTGGCCATCATCAGAAAGTATGCAAGCAATGAATGCTGAAGCGGGTGTGGAGAAGAGGAGCCCTCTTGTACTGTTGGTAGGAGTGTAGACTGATACAGCCACTGTGGAAAACAGTATGGAGATTCCTCAAAAAACTAGGAATGGAACCACCATGTGACCCAGCAATCCCACTGCTGGGCATATACCCTGAGGAAATAAAAATGGAGAGTAACACATGTACCCCACTGTCCATTGCAGCACTATTTACAATAGCTAGAACATGGAAGCAACCTGGATGTCCATTGACAGATGAATGGGTGGAGAAGCTGTGGTACATATGTACAATGGAAAATTTCTCAGCCATGGAAAGAAATGCAGTTGAGTCAGTTCTAATGAGGTGGATGAATCTAGAGCCTGTTGTACAGAGTGAAGTATGTCAGAGAGAAAGATATTGTATACTGAGACACATACACAGAATCTAGAAAGATGGTGCTGATAAACGAATATGCAGAGCAGCAGTGGAGAGGCGGACATGGAGAACAGTCTTATGGACATTAGGGTGAGGGAAGGGAATATGCTGGGGGACTTCGGGATCTCAAACAGGGGCTCTGTGGCGACCTGGAGGGATGGGGTGGAGAGAGAAATGGAGGTGAGGTTCTAGTGGTGGGACATATGTATACCTATGGTGGATTCAGGTCGATGTGTGGCAGTAAGCAACAAAACTCTGTAAAAATAAACAACTAAAATAAGAAAAAAAATATCAAAGGTAACAGAAAAAAAAAAGAAGTAAACATAATTCTTCAGAATTCAAAAAAAAAAATGTGGGGCAGTAAAAACTATATAGAGAGAAGTGTAAAATAAAGAATGAAGTTAGCTAAGATAATAATGTTATCACCTAGGTAGTCATTGCCATATTGAGAGGGACATACCTGGGGGAGTTGAAAGGCTCTTATCGCACTGTCTTGAAAGAGTAATTTTTTAAAATTTTTTAAATCGTGAAGTGCTATTTAAATGTTAATATGTATTGTCCTTGTCTTCTTAATTGAAGTATGGTTGATTTACAGTGTAGTTTCAGGTGTACGACAAAGTGATTCAGCTATATGTGTGTGTGTACGTATATTCCAGATTATTTTCCACTATAGGTTGTTACAAGATAGTGAATATAGTTCCCTGTGCTAAATAGAGTCTTTGTTGTTTATCTATTTTATAATATATATACTAGCTGTATCTGTTAATCACAAACTCCTCTAATTTGTCCCCCTCAAATCCCATTTGGTAATGATAAGTTTGTTTTCTATGTTTTTGAGTCAGTTTGTGTTTTGTAAATATATCATTTTTTTAAATATTCCATATATAAGTTACATCATATGATATTTGTATTTCTCTGATTTATATCATTTAGTATGATGATTTCTAGGCTTTTTTTTTACAGTTCTGATTTTTAAAAAATATTTCCTTGTTCTTACTTTCAATTATCCTTAATAACTGCATCTCTTTAATGGCATATGTGCTCAATATACAGTAATACTTTGATTATCAATTTGTGCAATAAAAAGCAATGCTGAGTAATATATCATGCTGAAGTGAGGATGGCTTTGAAAATTACTGAAATTAAAATGAGATCTCTGTCCTCTGGGACCTTAAAATTAAGAGTACAGTGGTTATCTCTTGAGATGTCAATGAAATGGAAGCTTTTACTTACATAGACCAAGATATGTGGTAATGTCATAAAAATAATCACCTAAACTATTCAGTCAAGAACCTAGAGGTCTCAGGGTCTTGCTTGTCTGATGCAGTCATATATAGTGACTCAGACTTCAAAACTTCAAAATGCTTGTGTGTTTCACTTGCCTGGAAAACAGTAATTGCCAATTTTTCTCTTAGTGCTTCTTTTTACTTGTGAGTGCCTCAGAGAACTAGATTTTTAAAAGTACCCATTTCTGTTATGGTTACCAGCTGGTTCAATAAACAGGAGTATGCTGAATAGACTCTAGAGCAAATAAAAATGAAAATCTTTCGAATGCCTCCTTGTAATGATCTATATTATAGCTTATAGATTTATTTACCTTATATTCAAGGGATATTTGCATATATCTTGCTAACAATTTACAGAAGAAAGAACTGAAAACTCAGACCAAAAATAAGATTTAAGCCAACCATTATAGCTAAAGTGCAATGGAAATTAAAAACTAACACCTTAGTAAATGAAAATGTAGAGCAAGATTTACTGATTCAAAAAGATTAATTTGGGACTGTCTTTCCTTTTTATCTTCATTCATGGGGTGATTTGCTAGATTCTGATACACTGAATTATAGATTTACCATTTCCCCCTAAAAATAATTTATTAAATTACTTTTGACAAGCACACACTAATGAAGAAAAGCATGGGGAAAGATAATATTACCTATCTTTATGGAAAAAATAATGATATAACCCATGCATTGCTGCTTGATTACTTAATTGCTGAACATCACCCAAGTTGAAACAAAATAAACAGCAAATTCCTGTTGACTTCTCACTGGGCATGACCAAATCCCATCCCTCTCCAGCCTAAGGTTTTGAATAAAGGCACTAAAAAAAAGAAAAAAAGAATTTGGTTATTCCTTTGAAAATAGCTATGGAATGTAAAAAAACCAGATGTAGCCCATCTTCTTAATATGAACAGGAAATGTCTAGGGTACAGAAACAGTCTGTCTTGCAACATTGTATAATGCCTTACCCATATGCTGTTATATTTATTTTTTTCCTGCTCCTACTTGTTTTTCATTTCTCATTTTAATTTTCATATAAGGGTGGAGTATTTTCTGGTTTTTAGAAAGCTGACAGAGGAGGGAATATGTTACATGCTAAAAATTAATTTACTATTTATTAATGTAATTTAGCAAAAGGACTACATGAAATTGCTCAAATTTTGAGATACCGTTAACTTTTCCTTCTTCCAATGCCTTCTCTAAGGCTTTCCTGGTTACAGAAAATGTCTGATCACTCAGTCTATGAAGGCTCTTTTTTTTTTTACTGTATCCTTTAATAAGTAAGAATCATGTGCATTGCTTTTTGTCTGTTTTATTTTTATTTGCTATGCTTTATTCATCAGGTATAAGAACCTTGAGTTGCAAATATTTAAAATCCCATTTTCCTCTCTTCAATTTCTTTCCTTTCTTCTCTCCCCAAGAATGCATAACTCAGTATTTCAGGTAATGAAAATAGTACACTTCTACTTCATTTTCATCCTTTACATTCAGTCAAAACACTCCTTTGTATGTTTGAGTGCTTGTGCTTGCTCATCTTTGTGACCCCATGAACCGTAGCCCTCTGGGCTCATCCATCCTTGGGATTTCCCAGGCAAGAATGCTGGAGTGGCTTGCCATTTCCTCTTCTAGGTTATCTTCCCAACCCAGGGATTGAACCCATGTCTCTTTCATCTCCTGCACTGGTTGGCAGATTCTTTACCACTTGAGCCACCTGGGTCTTATACCCTTCTAAAGCTATTGTTTCTAACGAAATATTTTCAAGGTATGGTACTTGCATTGATAGAAGGGCCAAGGCAGAGGAGAAGGGTCATCATGCATATCATGGCCAAAGTTAGTTGTCAATTTCCCAAGGATAGTAATTCAGTCCTAGGCATATCCCTGCCAGTTGTTTATAGTGTAACTGTTTGTTGATCACATTTGCCTTTGTATTAGGGTTCTCCAGAAGAACAGAACCAATAAATGTATACATCCTATTACTTCTGTTTCTCTGGAGAACCCTGATGATAAAAGTCCTTATAATAAACAAATAAATTTCAGTGTTTCATATTATAGTCCTTACCAGTAAATAAGGTTTTGGACTTCTCTGGTGGCTCATTGGTAAAGAATCTGCCTGCCAACAAAGGAGACAGGTTCGATCTCTGATTTGGAAAGATCCCATATGGCACTGAGCAACTAAGTCCATGCACCACAGCTACGGAGTCTGCTCTCCAGAGCCCGTGAGGTGCAACTGCTGAGGCTCACATGCCCTAGAGCACCATCCTCTGTAGCAGGAGAGGTTCTAATTCCATATAAAGGCCTGAGAACCAGGAAAGCTAAAATGGAATTCTGGTCCAAAGGTCCACAGGCTTAATTAAGACCAAGCAAGAGCCAATATTTCAGTTCAAGTCCAAAGGTGTTTTGTAAAGTGAATTCAAGAAGAATAAACATTCAGAAATTTCACAACGGAATCAATGTAGGCTGTAACTGGCTGGACACATACTAAGTGAAGAGCGTACTGGAAGTCCACATTTTAAATCATTGCACATCAAAAAATTATAAGAAAAGATGAAGCACACAGGCCTAAATTTAACAGAAAATATAGAATCTATATGTTAAGAACTGTAAAACTTCAGAAAAACAGAATAAAAGTTTAATAAATGGAAAACCATACTCCCTGGGCTCATCCATCCTTGGGATTTCCCAGGCAAGAATGCTGGAGTGGCTTGCCATTTCCTCTTCTAGGTTATCTTCCCAACCCAGGGATTGAACCCATGTCTCTTTCATCTCCTGCACTGGTTGGCAGATTCTTTACCACTTGAGCCACCTGGGTCTTATACCCTTCTAAAGCTATTGTTTCTAACGAAATATTTTCAAGGTATGGTACTTGCATTGATAGAAGGGCCAAGGCAGAGGAGAAGGGTCATCATGCATATCATGGCCAAAGTTAGTTGTCAATTTCCCAAGGATAGTAATTCAGTCCTAGGCATATCCCTGCCAGTTGTTTATAGTGTAACTGTTTGTTGATCACATTTGCCTTTGTATTAGGGTTCTCCAGAAGAACAGAACCAATAAATGTATACATCCTATTACTTCTGTTTCTCTGGAGAACCCTGATGATAAAAGTCCTTATAATAAACAAATAAATTTCAGTGTTTCATATTATAGTCCTTACCAGTAAATAAGGTTTTGGACTTCTCTGGTGGCTCATTGGTAAAGAATCTGCCTGCCAACAAAGGAGACAGGTTCGATCTCTGATTTGGAAAGATCCCATATGGCACTGAGCAACTAAGTCCATGCACCACAGCTACGGAGTCTGCTCTCCAGAGCCCGTGAGGTGCAACTGCTGAGGCTCACATGCCCTAGAGCACCATCCTCTGTAGCAGGAGAGGTTCTAATTCCATATAAAGGCCTGAGAACCAGGAAAGCTAAAATGGAATTCTGGTCCAAAGGTCCACAGGCTTAATTAAGACCAAGCAAGAGCCAATATTTCAGTTCAAGTCCAAAGGTGTTTTGTAAAGTGAATTCAAGAAGAATAAACATTCAGAAATTTCACAACGGAATCAATGTAGGCTGTAACTGGCTGGACACATACTAAGTGAAGAGCGTACTGGAAGTCCACATTTTAAATCATTGCACATCAAAAAATTATAAGAAAAGATGAAGCACACAGGCCTAAATTTAACAGAAAATATAGAATCTATATGTTAAGAACTGTAAAACTTCAGAAAAACAGAATAAAAGTTTAATAAATGGAAAACCATATCTCACTGCAGTTTTATCAGTTTTTGCTTTCTATATTTTGAAGGTCTGTTAATAGGTATATAAACATTTAGAATTGTTTAGACTTCTTGTTTAATAAAACCACTTTATTGTTGTAAAATGAACTTCTTCATCCTTGGTAATATCCTTTGCTCTGGAATGGACTTGATCACTCCAGTTTTATTTTAATCCATGTTCACATGGCATATTTTTCCCCATTCTTTTGTGCTTATTTGTGTGCTTATATAGAGAGGTTTTTTTGTTTTGTTTTTGGCTGAATATAGTTGTATCTTGCTTTTTATCCTATCTGAAAACATCTGCCTTTTAACTGGGATGTTCAGACAGTTTAGATTCAATGCAATTATTGACATGGGTTTAAATTGACTATCTTATTTATTTTCTATTTGTTTAGTCTCTTTCTGCCTTTTTTCAGCTAATTGACTTTCTCTTATGGTTTGTCTTCGTGTATGAAATGTATAAAAACTTTTATAATTTTTAATTATTTTTAGTTAGTTGTCTTTGGAAGATATTTAAACAATAAGGAGAAACAGTCCTTACTATCTACCCAAATTGTTGCTGTTTCTAGTATTCTTCTTTCCCTTGTACAGACCCAGATTGTCATTGGGCATTTCCCTTCTGCCTGAAGGACTCCTTTTTATATCTTTGATATTTCTTGTAGTTTGGGTCTGCTGCCTCTAAATTCTTTCAACCTTTATATGTGTGATGTAGACTTTTTTTCACCTTTATTTTTGCAAGATATATCCCTGAAGTACAGAATTCTAGGTTGATTATGTTTTTTTCTGTCTTTTCATATACACTGTCGTCTTCCCACTTGCATTGTTTCTGATAAGAAATTTTTGTTTTTCTGTATATGGCAGATTTTTTTCCTGCTGACTGCTTTTGAGATTTTCTCTTTATCGCTGGTTTTGAACAATTCATTACATTCTTTGCTTGGCTTTCTTCAAGTGTTTGTGCTTTTGGCACATTGTGCTTTTTTGCATGCATTGGATGATGAAGAATTGAAAATGTTAGGCACTCAATTGAGTCTGATTCTTTGTGACTGCATGGACAGTAACCCACGAGGCTCCTCTGTCCGTGAAATTCTCCAGACAAGAATACTGAGTGAGTTGCCATTCTCTTCTCTAGGGGATCTTCCCAACCCAGAGACCAAGGCTGGAGTCTCCTGCATTGCAGGCAGATTCTTTACCACCTGAGCCATCAGGGAAACCCTTATATATTGTTAGCTACAAATTGGCACTCTCCATCTTCCTCTACATGGATTAGATCATGTGCTGCTGCAGCTGCTGATTTTCAACACCCTCTGAAAGGAGTTCAGGGTGGAAAGCAGAAATGAGGCAGTCTGTGCTAAGGGTGGGGAGAAGGATTGACAGGACAGGTCCAAGCTCAAAAGTACTGTGTATATTTTTTTATTTAATACTTTATCTTCAGCATCTCTCTACATATTATAATAAATGAATTTCTAAACCTCCTCATGGAAATTTGTTGTTTCCCCATTTCTCACATAAATAATACCATTATAGGGCAAGTGATTTATATATGGTTACTTCATTCAAAGTTCTGATTGGTTTAATATGCAGTCCTCCAGGCAATAGTGATTGGTTTAAGGAATGTTAATTTAGGTTACTTGGAAATAATACAATTTCTACCACAAAGGACTTTGTTCTTCACTTTGATAGGATGGGACAAGGATATGAGGCTTGCAGTTGCTAAAGCAATTTTATGGCTTTAAGGCAAGAGTCTGAATTTGACAGATACAGAAATTTCAGTATGGAACCTGAGCATGAAAAACACTGAAGGATCAAGTTTTGCCTGAAGCCAGCCCACCTTTAAGTTTTCAGTAATTAGAAACAAAAGATTTCTTTCCTTTCCTTTTTTTTTTTAACCTTGCATTTGTGTTGGTTGTTGTTGTTGTTGTTGTTGTTGTCACTTTTAACTAAAAGTATACAGATAAACATTTGACTGATGTTTTCAATCAAGATGATCATGTTCAGAGTGGACAAAACAGGTGAACAATTCCCACTACAGAAGAATTATGGCTGTCCTGGTATTTGCAATATATTCCATGTGCTCTAATACTTATGATTTTATAAATACATAATTTCTTCAGGCTCTGGTTCAGAGCCTTTTGCCTTCTTTTCAAATGGCACAGAAGCTTTATTTGGTTTATTTGGTTTCTAAAACCATTAGCAGAAAAGAAGCTGCAAATGAGGAAAGGGAAGTACTACTATTATAGGCAGACTCTGATGATAGAGGAAAATCACAGTGAATTTTCTTATATTCAGGAGAAGATGAATAGAATACACAAATCATAGTAGCCTGATGGGGGCACAGACTCCTATTCTACTCCATACACCTTGAATTCATTAAGGTGATCCTTAATCATCAGGAACAGTAAAATTATATTTATAATCTTCTAAACATCATCTATCTTTAGTATATTAATTTAAAAAATATTTAGTAATAATGAGAGTTTGAAACCTAATGAGGGTTCTAGATAATAAATTTTACAAATTATGACATTTAAAAATTATGAGCTATTCTTTAGAGAATAACAACAAAAAAAGGAAGGTCCTTGATCATAAGACTATGAGTAGGCATAGTTCTTACATAATGTTTGTAACATTGCCATTCTATTTGCTTATAATTTTGCCCTTATTCCATTTTCTCTTTAGATTTGCAAGAAATATCCTAATAGGCTTCTTTCCCTTTGTGAAAAGAAAAAAAGATAGTACTGATTTAACCATTTCCCATAGGAAAAAAGAAAGGGCATATTTTGTCTTGCAAATACTTAAGGAAATATGTTATGGTTGAAACTGAAAGACATTTTTTAAAGTGGTGGTATGATAGCTGGTTGCATGAGGTTTTTTTTTGTTGTTGTTATTGTTTTGGGGTCAATCCCACTTAGAACACAGTAGCAGCTGAATACCCTATTGAATATTCATTACTTCACAAATAGTTTGGCTTTTGCTGAATCCTAAGAGAAAATTATCTAGGATAAAAGAAAACCATTTCTATTTTTTCTTTTATCCTCTTAGGTTGCCTTAAGTTTGCTTATCCCATGGAGAAGGTTGTGTTCTTTTCCAAAGAGCTAACCTCAAAGAGAGGAAATGCTGATATCAGTTATAATTTCAAGTATCATTCAGGTACTTGGCGTTTCTAACATAAGATCAGGAACAATGGTAGAGAAACATTTTAAATCTAAGTTATAAAAAGCATGTGCATGTATTAAACAGTTAAATGGAAATAAGCATTTCAGTAATAAAACTGTCTTAGAATGCCCATCAGATGTTTAAAGAGAGGAAAATAGGCAAATAGGTTTCCAGTTAATAACTTAAGGGTACGATTTAAAACTGACTGTATTTTCTGCCCCCCCAAAATATGGTAAACTCCTTAATCAAATACTCATTTTTATTTTAACTGTGACCTATAAGGAGAATCCCATTGATGTAATGTTTTTCCTTTCTCTACCACACAGATCTGATTAATATGTTCATGGTTGCAAAAACTGTCAATTTCCACAAGAAGTTGGATGGTTTTCTTTTGCTCTTTGTTGATGTTGGGATTAGGGTAGTTGTCTTTTGAATTTCTTTTTTCTTCGTGGTATTGTTCCTGAAGAACCTGAGGAGATACGAAGCAAGTCATTCAATTCTTCCAAGCCTTCAGGAGTATGAAGATATTGGTGAGGTCATTCACAAAATTATTTGTTCCTTAAGTTTATCTGTTTATTTGGCTCTGTGTAAATAAGTGCGAAACCATTATTTTAGAACAATAATTCCAGTTTGCTTTAATTCAGTGTCATGTTGCGATGTGACCTTGTTACCAAGTCCAAGCTCATTCTGCTCGCTAATGACAGGCCAATGAATCCCAAAGACGAGGTGTTGAGGTAAGGAAAACAACTTTATTCGGAAAGCAGCTGACTGAGAAGATGGCATGCTAGCACATCAGAAATAATCATCTTATTGGGGTCTCCATGCCGGGTTCTTTTATAGATCAGAGATGGGGGAAGGTAAGGAAGCAAAGTAAAAAGGCCATTAATCTTGCAAACTTCTGCTAGGATGGCAAGCCTCAGGCAGAGGATGTGTTAATTTCTCCCTTCCTGCCATCTACAAGTGGACAGGGCTCTGAACAAAGGCACTTTAGTTTACAGTCAAGCAGAGGGACAGGGTCCTCCAGGAAGCCATTAAGTATGATTATAAAATCAAAAGCAACAAAAAGCAAGTCAAAGTAACAGTTCACAACATGGAGTCAGAGTTGATTTCCTCCCTGTAACAACCTCATCTGAATTTTGACCTCTATATCCTGAGCCATGTTATGAAATACAAGGCATAAGTTGTGGGTATGCATAGTTCATCATTTCAGTTAGCAGATAATTCAAAAATAAAAATGTGTCATTTTCAAAACGTTTAAAGACTATGTGTGAATGTTGAGTATGTGCATGTATCTGTAGCAGTTAGGATTCTCCAGAGAAAAAAACTAAACCAAGGGAAGATATGTGTGTGTGTGTGCAAGAGAGAGAGAGAGAGAAACTTAAAGCATTGGCTCATATAATTGTGGGGGCTGGTAAGTCTGAAATTTGAATGGAAAGCTAGCAGGCTGAAAACTCAAGAGTGTCTGCAGTCTTGAGACAGAATTTCTTCTTCCTTGGGAAACCTCACTTTTTACTCAAGGTCTTTCAACTGATTGAATGAAGCCCACCCACATTATCAAGGGTAGTCTCTTTTACTTGAAATCAGTTGATTGTAGAGGCTAACTCGTGTACAAAGTACCTTCACAGCACCACCTAGATTAGTGTTTGATTAAATACCTAGGTATTGTAGCCTTGCCAAGTTGACACATAAAAGTAACCGTCACAATATCGAAGAGGTGGAAAAAATTTTCCTTCTTTTTTTCTAGATTCTTTCTTCCTTTTAAATTTGGTATAGTTGTTTTACAATGTTGTGTTAGTTTCTGCTGTACCACAAAGTGATCAGCTATATGTATACATATATCCACTCCCTCTTGGGCCTCGCTTGCTCCACCCCCAGTCCCATCCATCTAGATCACCACAGAGCACCAAGCTGAGTTACTTCTACTATACAAAAACTTCACAGTAGTTATCTGTTTTTATACATGGTAGTGTCTTTTGCTGGCCTAATAATCAAATTGACATAAGACAAATTAACAGGAGAAAAATGGAAGTTTAATAACATGGGTACCTCTTTTATATATGAAAGAGACCCAGAAAAATGAGATAATTCTCTGAAATGGTCAAAGCCATCACCTAAAATACCATCTTCAGCTAAAGACGAAAGAAAATGTCTTGGGTGGAAAGTCAGTTATGGGAGGTAACCAGGAAAAGCATAGTAAGCAAGGTTATGATTGTTACACAGATTTAGGTCCTGAGCCATGTTATGAAATACAAGGCATAAGTTGTGGGTATGCATAGTTCATCATTTCAGTTAGCAGATAATTCAAAAATAAAAATGTGTCATTTTCAAAACGTTTAAAGACTATGTGTGAATGTTGAGTATGTGCATGTATCTGTAGCAGTTAGGATTCTCCAGAGAAAAAAACTAAACCAAGGGAAGATATGTGTGTGTGTGTGCAAGAGAGAGAGAGAGAGAAACTTAAAGCATTGGCTCATATAATTGTGGGGGCTGGTAAGTCTGAAATTTGAATGGAAAGCTAGCAGGCTGAAAACTCAAGAGTGTCTGCAGTCTTGAGACAGAATTTCTTCTTCCTTGGGAAACCTCACTTTTTACTCAAGGTCTTTCAACTGATTGAATGAAGCCCACCCACATTATCAAGGGTAGTCTCTTTTACTTGAAATCAGTTGATTGTAGAGGCTAACTCGTGTACAAAGTACCTTCACAGCACCACCTAGATTAGTGTTTGATTAAATACCTAGGTATTGTAGCCTTGCCAAGTTGACACATAAAAGTAACCGTCACAATATCGAAGAGGTGGAAAAAATTTTCCTTCTTTTTTTCTAGATTCTTTCTTCCTTTTAAATTTGGTATAGTTGTTTTACAATGTTGTGTTAGTTTCTGCTGTACCACAAAGTGATCAGCTATATGTATACATATATCCACTCCCTCTTGGGCCTCGCTTGCTCCACCCCCAGTCCCATCCATCTAGATCACCACAGAGCACCAAGCTGAGTTACTTCTACTATACAAAAACTTCACAGTAGTTATCTGTTTTTATACATGGTAGTGTCTTTTGCTGGCCTAATAATCAAATTGACATAAGACAAATTAACAGGAGAAAAATGGAAGTTTAATAACATGGGTACCTCTTTTATATATGAAAGAGACCCAGAAAAATGAGATAATTCTCTGAAATGGTCAAAGCCATCACCTAAAATACCATCTTCAGCTAAAGACGAAAGAAAATGTCTTGGGTGGAAAGTCAGTTATGGGAGGTAACCAGGAAAAGCATAGTAAGCAAGGTTATGATTGTTACACAGATTTAGGTCCTTGCCTTCCTCATTGTGTGGGGAGAGTGTATAATTTCCTCGGTTCAGTTTAAGATTCAGTTTCAAAGATTTGAAATGGTGGACAAGTGTCACAGCTCAGAGTTTTAATTGATAAAGGAAGGACAGTGTCACCCCCGAGGCATGATGGGCCAACCCCAAAGGAGAGGCCTCAACCTGTTTTGGCTCCTTCTTTTTATACATTTTGTCTCCTTCCCCCTGAGCCTGCCCTATGCAAATTAGGGCTAGCCTGGAAGGGGGCATCTTTGTTTTGCCTGAGATTCTCACTCTGGTTGAAGGATTTTTCCTTTGTTTCCTTTTTGTGGGTTTTTCCCCTTTGTCTGTTTTAGCAACTGGCATTTCGGACTCCTTTTTGCTATTATAACTACCTAACAATCGATAAGAGTTTCTAGAGATTTAGAGTCATCCTTATCTTCCTGGTAGCTCAGCTGGTAAAGAATCTATCCGCAATGGAGGAGACCTCAGTTTGATCCCTGGGTCAGGAAGATCCACTGGAGAAGGGATAGGCTACCCACTCCAATATTCTTGGGCTTCCCTGGTGGCTCAGATGGTAAAGAATCTTCCTGAAATTCAGAAGACCTGGGTTCAGTCTCTGGGTTGGGAAGATCCCTTGGAGAAGGGAAAGGCTACCCACTTCAGTATTCTTGCCTGGAGAATTCCATGGCTCGCCCCATGGGGTCCTAAAGAGCAGGACATGACTGAATGACTTTCACTTCACTTCTCTTCTGGATACAGAGAGGGAGACATCCTTACAAATTGACATTGCCCTCATAAATGTAAATGTTGCTTATAAAAGGATAACTTTAAGAGCTTTTCTTCTGTTTGCTGTTTTTCTTAAAATAATCAATCTACCAAAGAGGCATATTTTGGGGCTGCAAAAATCTGCTCCCCTTCAACATCTTATAGGGACATACAATTCTTAGTTTCAAGTTTTTGAAATTATTTCTTAAGCAATTGTCTGTTACATAGAAAAACTGTCCTTATTTTATTCTCTAAATCACTGAGTGATGATGAATATTCTTCATAGAGATTAGATTTATTGTCTCTAACGTTTTTCTTCCTGGGAGGAAACACCATCACACTTACTACTATCTCTCACTTGGTAACTCAAACTTTTTCAGATCCTTTTCATGTTTTTGCAAGATGTGGGTAGTTGGGCCAAGGTCACTTCAATACCTGTCACTTCACTGTCTCCAAATTGGAGTAACAACAGCTTACTAGAGCCTCTTGGGTGAAGGACTATTTAGAAAAAGTCCATCTTGCTTTTATGAAACAGATAATTACTATAGAGGAAAACCACATCCCATTTTTAAACGGGTTTATTTTCTCTTCCTTTTACTATTGCTTTTGGTCCTAAAAGCCTACCATAATCCATTATGAAGTGGAAGTGTTAGTCATTCAGTCATGTCTGACTCTTTGTGACCCCATGGGCTGTAGCCCACCAGTCTTCTCTGTCCATGGGATTTTCCAGGGAAGACTGCTGGAATGGGTTGCCATTCCCTTCTCCAGGGGATTTTCCCAACCCAGAGATCAAGCCAAGGTCTCCTGCCTTGTACTTAAATTCTTTATCATCTAAGCCACCAGGAAAGCCCCATAATCCATTATAAGGATGTGATTTTTAGCAGCATGTATGTGTATATGTTGTGTGTTAAGTTGCTTCAGTGGTGTCTGCCTGTTTGCCACCCTGAGAACTGTAGCCCACCAGGCTACTCTATTCATGAGATTCTCCATACAAGAATACTGGAGGGACTTGCTATTTCCATCTCCAGGGTATCTTCCTGACCCAGGGATCTAACCCATATCTCCTGCATCTCCTGCATTGCAGGCAGATTCTTTACCACTAGCACCACTTAAGAAGCCTTTTAACAACATGGTAATTAACTATTCAGTATTCCATTTTTTTACAGTCCATATTTGTAAGAAACCACCTCCTTATTACTTTTATAATGACAGTGACAAAAGTAACTTTATTCATAATTCTAGCTCTATTTTATAAAACTCTTGATATTTAAAAGTCATTCTCTTCAAGATATGCCATTTTGGATTGTGAATTGTCCAATAGATGTGCCACTTTACTATGGCCAAAGATAAAATTAAGTAATATCTAGCAGATTTATATAGTCTTAGATTGTCTGTAGTTCAATAAAAATAATGAATTTTTTGTTCTCTAATTACATTGGATAAGTCAGTTAAAATTCAAATCATTAAAAGATTATAAATATAGATGTTATTCCAAAATGTATCTTATCCCCTGCTTCTCCTTAACCAAAGGAAAATAGCCTTCAAAATGAGCCAGACATACCTTCTCATAAGATTGATTAATGAGATTTGAAAAAAAAAAAAAAGAATCTAGTAATAATGCTGAGTACATGCTGTTGCCTTCAGGAAGGATGCACCAAATTGTCCCAAACATGTACAAGCTTTAAATTTTAAGACCTTTAGGGAAAACTCAGCTTCACTAATTCATTTTAATGTTTAAAAGCCCTAAAAATACAGGTACACAGCAGACACCTGTTGTGATCAATTAGCTCTGATGGTATTATACTAGAAAGTGCTGCGTTTCATGAATAATCAACAAATCTAGCAATACTTTTCCTTGAAACTGTTAATATATGCCCCATTTTTAAAGTTAGTATTTCAGAAGATCATACTCCAGGCATTCTAAAGTCACAAATCTAATGCAGTGGTTATTAGACTGACTCTACAGGACATCTCAACTCAATAGTAACCTTTAGTAAAATTTCATACAGTCTCAGCAAGGAAACAATTTTTACCTAAGTGACTGGAAAGAAGGTTTTTGGTTAAATTTGTGTGCTTTGTCTTTTAGGTAGCATATCTGTCAATGATGTGCTTTATAACACAAATGCCTTTATAACTTGATGCATGATGAAGTAAAATTTTGTGTAGTATGATTTCATCATAAATCCTGATTTTTTGAAAAAAGAGAAGATTAGGCCATAGGAGTTAGTTTCATCTTTAACATCTCAATTCATACTTGATTTCATTCATGGCACCCAGAAAAAGGTTGTATTGAAGATTCAGAATCCAGGATGTTAATGACTAGATTTATCAATATAGATCTAGAAATGGCAGTAGGAGAATTAAACTACTTTTAGAAAATTGTCCAATTATACTAAGGTAAAATAAAATAAAATCAAATCATCAACATAGGAGTCAGCCAAAGTGGTACATTTGATTAGGGTCCTGCCTCTATATAATCTTGACCTGTGCTACTTCAAAGATTAATGCATTAAATATATCTCTACCTTTGAACACAGTAAGAGAAATTTGCTCAAGCTTTTATTACACACATGTACACAAAATATCCTTAAAAATAAGGGAGAAAGTAATTTTCAGTTTATTTGTAAAGTCTTTGTATAGCTAAAAAAAAGATTGTTGCCAAGTTATGGGCTTGATGTGCTGTAATTAGAAATAAGACCTAATTATTTATTGAACAATACATCCAGGATCACAGATCTTTCTATGTGATGAAAATAAACATTCTAGTAAGATGCCTTCTGTATTTAATATAAGTGGTGACAAAATAAAATAACTCCAAATCATATAAATGCTTTAGAGATTTTCAAGGAGATAGGAAGGTGGGTTTGTTCATTTTCAAGCATACCATTCTATGGCACTGGGAGGAATCCAAATGAGTTTGCCTCATTCTTTGATATGGATTATGTTGACTGTTGTGCCGATTGCATTTTGATCTTGCAGTATAAAACTATATTTTGCACAGTAAATAATAAAGCCGTTCTGAATTGATTCATAGAACAGCAGCAGTTCATGAAATTCTTATACTATTTAAAGATTCACTCTTCCATCCAGTGAACTGGGCTTTTCCCAACTACCCCACAAAGAGGGGTTTTGTCCACTGCTTGATGTCACCTGGGAGAGCAATTTGACTTTCAAGGTCACTGAGTTTAAAGTCACTCAGTTTTATGAACTGAAATGACATAATTCTGAGTTTGTGCTCTGCAGAATTGAAATACATCAAAATTATAAAGTGGTTGAGGTTAAGCTGCAGTTGCCTAGCAGTCTAAGACTCAAAGGACAGTCTATCTCATGGTGGAGTAGGTATCTTTGGGTTTCACAGGTTCCCATATTCTACTTTTACTTCACTGAAAAAGAATTCACTGCTTCTAGAAAATTCCCCGAGAAAAATCATTAAACGTAATGATACTCTAAAGTAATAAGCATTATTATTATTTGTAAAATTTATTCTAATACATTGGTTAATTTACAAAATATATACTTACTGTCGCACTTACTGTCAGCATATATAGTTTAAAATGTAAATAAGACAGGACAACCACTTAAAGAAATGCACTCATTATGTGATTGTCATGACCCAGTTGAGCACATAGATAAGATCATTGGCAAAGGCCTGCGCTCCAAACACACAGCTTTCTGTGTGGTTTATCAATGACTTTCATGATTGACTATTAGAAATAAAGCTTATATAGACTTGAAAATAGCAAAGTGAGTTACAAGATAATTGCAAATTTAAAAACCAATGTTAATCACTCAGTCATGTCTCTTTGCAACCCTATGGACAGTAGCCCGCCAGGCTCCTCTGTCTGCAGGGTTCTCCAGGCAAGATTAAGGGGATCTTCCCAAACCAGGGTTGGAACCTGGGTTGCCTGCATTGCAGGCAGATTCTTTACCATCTGAGCCACAAGGGAAGCTTAAAAGTCAGAGTGAGTCTTTAAATATCCCTACAGTACGGTAAGTAGCACAGGTGTCTACACTGCTATCACCGCATTTCTTGAAGCCATAGGAAAACTATTCTTTTGCAATGCTTCACTGTTTAGCAGAGCCAGGGTAAATCTAACTGCATTTGCTAAGACTTCTGCAACTACTCTAAGCAGTTAAAGCATTTTGGCATATCTCTTATTCATGTTTGGTCCTTAAGGCATCTCCCATTCACAGAGGTTTTTCCATATTAATATTCATGCGTTCTACTGACTTTCCCTGTTCTTTCAACTGATGTCTTATTAGTTGACATAATGAAAAGAGCGAATTGCCTAATCAAGCTTTTTATAGTACTAAGAACTAGGGAAAGATATTCTTTAATTATATGCATATAATGCATGTCATCAAAATCAGCAGCATTGTTAACAAGAATGAGCTCACCACATAGTCACTTGAAGAGAGGAACTATTTCTACCCTCCCTCTATGATCATCACACAGAAAGGAGAAACAAACACAGATAGAGTGTCAACACCTGTAAAGTGAAATTTCCAAATTTATAATGGAATTAATGCTTTTGAAGCTATAAATATCAAAATGTGGCTCTGCATCTGCTAGTTCATGCTTTTTGACAACAAGCTGTGCTGAAAGGCAGTCAATTGGTGTTGCAGGCGAGCACCATTGGCTGTGGGTTGCAACTTGTTTATTCCTTCCTTATGCACATCCATGGGCCATATGGTCAGGGTCTTCATGGAGACAAATTGTCCATAATTTTCTTCTAGCATGAGAATAGGATAGTAAGTCTTTCAGAGCTATAGAATGACCTCAACAAAACCTGTTAATTATAAAGGATTGTATGAGAGTGGACATGATCTATGACTCATCTCATCTACTGTCTGCATGTATCAGGAATGCATATTATTGCAATTAGTATAGTTTATGCCATCTTCTCCAGACTTAGATGTTTTTTCTTCTATCAAGGCAAGATCAGGAGTATCACACCTCCTGATCTTTCCCAGAGCCCAGGAACCTCATCTCAGAAGAATAGTCAAACTCACCATAGTTGTTTAAAACTAGTTTAAAACTGTAATAGAGTTGTTACAAAGACTCAGAATATGTATGTTTTCCTACCATAACAGATTTATGCCTTCACATTTGTTTTCTCTTGATTTTGTAGTTGTATGGTGCTAGTATCACCAGTTCAGAGTATTGCCCTGGAATCTCTACTTTCATTGGCTTTTTTCCAAAAATTAACTGCATTTGCTAAGACTCTCCCCAAAGTTAAAGCATTTTGGCATATCTCTTATTCATGTTTGGTCCTTAAGGCATCTCCCATTCACAGAGGTTTTTCCATATTAATATTCATGCGTTCTACTGACTTTCCCTGTTCTTTCAACTGATGTCTTATTAGTTGACATAATGAAAAGAGCGAATTGCCTAATCAAGCTTTTTATAGTACTAAGAACTAGGGAAAGATATTCTTTAATTATATGCATATAATGCATGTCATCAAAATCAGCAGCATTGTTAACAAGAATGAGCTCACCACATAGTCACTTGAAGAGAGGAACTATTTCTACCCTCCCTCTATGATCATCACACAGAAAGGAGAAACAAACACAGATAGAGTGTCAACACCTGTAAAGTGAAATTTCCAAATTTATAATGGAATTAATGCTTTTGAAGCTATAAATATCAAAATGTGGCTCTGCATCTGCTAGTTCATGCTTTTTGACAACAAGCTGTGCTGAAAGGCAGTCAATTGGTGTTGCAGGCGAGCACCATTGGCTGTGGGTTGCAACTTGTTTATTCCTTCCTTATGCACATCCATGGGCCATATGGTCAGGGTCTTCATGGAGACAAATTGTCCATAATTTTCTTCTAGCATGAGAATAGGATAGTAAGTCTTTCAGAGCTATAGAATGACCTCAACAAAACCTGTTAATTATACGGATTGTATGAGAGTGGACATGATCTATGACTCATCTCATCTACTGTCTGCATGTATCAGGAATGCATATTATTGCAATTAGTATAGTTTATGCCATCTTCTCCAGACTTAGATGTTTTTTCTTCTATCAAGGCAAGATCAGGAGTATCACACCTCCTGATCTTTCCCAGAGCCCAGGAACCTCATCTCAGAAGAATAGTCAAACTCACCATAGTTGTTTAAAACTAGTTTAAAACTGTAATAGAGTTGTTACAAAGACTCAGAATATGTATGTTTTCCTACCATAACAGATTTATGCCTTCACATTTGTTTTCTCTTGATTTTGTAGTTGTATGGTGCTAGTATCACCAGTTCAGAGTATTGCCCTGGAATCTCTACTTTCATTGGCATTTCATTTCGAAGTCTTTTTTTTTTTTTTGGCCATTTCTATTGGTCTTTCATTTATTTATTTTCATCCATCTTTGTTCTTTGGCCTGTGTGAGCCTCCCATCGCAGTGACCTTTCTCGGGGCAGAGCACCAGCTCTGGGCGCATGCACTCCAGAGCTCAGGCTTGGTAGTTGGACACATCAGTCCAGCCACTCTGTAGCATGTGGGACCTTCCCAGGCCAGGGATTGAACTGGCGATGCTTGCACTGCAAGGCAATGTCCTTACCCACTGGACCACCAGAGAAGCCCTCAAAGTCTTTTCTAATTTAATAACTAAGTACGCATCATTATAGGGAAAGTCCGTAAGAAAAGTTAGGACTGAGTAAATATCAAAGCACTATGTACTTTGTACCTTATTAAAAAAAAAAAAAGATATATATCATGGAAATCAAGTGGTTTAATAAAATATGAGGTATCTTTAATCTTCAGAGATAATAGTGATGAGCAATATAGGTATCAAGCTTTGAGATGTGTAGTCAAAAGCGCGATGATGCTGTGTGTAAAATAATTTTTCATTCCTTTTGTCTTGTGAGCTATGGCAGACAGTTGCAATTCAGCCAACTAGTTGGGGCTGCCTTCTCTAATCAGAACATGAAATGAAACCAATTTGCCTATGTGGGAATTTGCCCCATAATGTGAATCTTTTTTATATCATGTTGTAACCATTGTGACAAATAAGTTCTACCTGAAAGTAAAAATAAGGTTGTCTATTGTCCACATTGCCTGTAATTATTGCTATGATTGCAATTATAGAAGTCTGGTTCTAGTGAATGAAAAATTAAAGAGATTAAACATTATAAGAAAGGCAAAGAATTTTTGCTCCATGTAAAATGAAAGGTAAAATAACATGGTGATATCCTTTATTTTTATGGTACTAGAGAAATTATTCGAAATGAAAATTATTAAATTGCCTGAAAATGAATCTGACTTAATTGTCTATAAATGCAAAGTGTTGGGACAGTTGCCTTTGTATATTCTCACTTGAATAGGATTAAGTCAAATATACCTTCAAGTTTTTCTTGATTTTGTAGTTTCTTTCAAGTTCGTATTTGGAATCTCTACTTTCATTGGCATTTCATTTCGAAGTCTTTTTTTTTTTTTTTGGCCATTTCTATTGGTCTTTCATTTATTTATTTTCATCCATCTTTGTTCTTTGGCCTGTGTGAGCCTCCCATCGCAGTGACCTTTCTCGGGGCAGAGCACCAGCTCTGGGCGCATGCACTCCAGAGCTCAGGCTTGGTAGTTGGACACATCAGTCCAGCCACTCTGTAGCATGTGGGACCTTCCCAGGCCAGGGATTGAACTGGCGATGCTTGCACTGCAAGGCAATGTCCTTACCCACTGGACCACCAGAGAAGCCCTCAAAGTCTTTTCTAATTTAATAACTAAGTACGCATCATTATAGGGAAAGTCCGTAAGAAAAGTTAGGACTGAGTAAATATCAAAGCACTATGTACTTTGTACCTTTTTAAAAAAAAAAAAGATATATATCATGGAAATCAAGTGGTTTAATAAAATATGAGGTATCTTTAATCTTCAGAGATAATAGTGATGAGCAATATAGGTATCAAGCTTTGAGATGTGTAGTCAAAAGCGCGATGATGCTGTGTGTAAAATAATTTTTCATTCCTTTTGTCTTGTGAGCTATGGCAGACAGTTGCAATTCAGCCAACTAGTTGGGGCTGCCTTCTCTAATCAGAACATGAAATGAAACCAATTTGCCTATGTGGGAATTTGCCCCATAATGTGAATCTTTTTTATATCATGTTGTAACCATTGTGACAAATAAGTTCTACCTGAAAGTAAAAATAAGGTTGTCTATTGTCCACATTGCCTGTAATTATTGCTATGATTGCAATTATAGAAGTCTGGTTCTAGTGAATGAAAAATTAAAGAGATTAAACATTATAAGAAAGGCAAAGAATTTTTGCTCCATGTAAAATGAAAGGTAAAATAACATGGTGATATCCTTTATTTTTATGGTACTAGAGAAATTATTCGAAATGAAAATTATTAAATTGCCTGAAAATGAATCTGACTTAATTGTCTATAAATGCAAAGTGTTGGGACAGTTGCCTTTACATCTTCTGACTTGAATAGCATTAAGTTAAATATACCTTCAAGTTTTTATGCTGCAGCAGAAATTCTAAGGCTTTGTAATCACTGCTGTCATTCCCTCTGAAAGACCACCCACCTTTGGTAATAGCAAGTGCTCCACAGTGAAAAGATGTGTGGATTTTCCCCTTTATTTAACTTTGTCTTAAAAGGATTTGAATGGTAATTTTAACCAGTAAGTTGTTACAACACATTTTATGTCACCAGTCATATTCATTTGCTATTTAAATTAATGATTAAAAATGTCTGCATATACTTGGATTTGGCTGAAAAATGATATTATGCTTATTCAGATCATTTAGGTTTGATAACGTGAGTTTTAATAGTTCAATCTCAGAAGAACAATTTCCCATGAGATTTTCAGATTGTACAGTTGTGCTCTTAGCTGTGTATCCTGTACAAATTGCCTGGATTGTATATTTCATCTTGGGGTTGCTTGTCATAAGCATGGGATTTCTGAAACTGTTTTTAGTCATAACCTCTGATGTGTGCATAACTTTTTGCCTGCACCTCATGTTAATAGTTGATAAGTTATTATTTAACTAGTTAATGGTTTATGCCTTGGAAAGTTCATTTTCTTTTTAGAGAGAGTGATTATATCACTATATTTATCTTAGATGTTTGTTAGAATTCTGCAGAGCAAAAATTAAGCGAGTTAAAAGTAGCAGCAACCAAGAACTTATTAAAATTCTACTCTGTATAAACATATAAAGCACTATTACCACACTTTACTGGCAATGCAAAGATATACATGATATTTGTGGGAGGGGATTATAAATATCTAGATGTGGATTAGTGAGGCCTATAAAAATAACACATAGAGGTTGGGGATTGAATTAGAAATTTCAGAAAAACAGACCTAGACAAGCAGCAAAGAATGATGAGAGAGCATAAAAGGCAGAGTATTCAGGCCTGGAAAAATGATAGGAGCAAAGCGTGAGGTTATTGGGAGCATCACCTGGCACCTCACACAGGTGCTAAAGAAAAACTCTTTTATGTTATTCTTGCTGTTAATTGCATGTGTATATGCAATTCCATAAAAGCTATGGTGGAATGTCTGCAAAGTGGTGTCATTATTATTGTTGTTATTATTTCAGACCATTCTCTTTAGATGAGAATTTGTATTTCAGGCAAATTTCGGTTCACATGACTGTCAGTGTATGAAAACTGTCCACACATGTATTTCGCTCTTTGTTTGCCTCCTGGTCGGAGGAGGGGGAGGAGACGAGCTAAGGGGTTGCTGTGGTCTGTCCAGTTCTCTTGACTTGTGGTCTAATAACTGTTACTGACCCCTCCTTTTTCATCTCAAACTGTTCCAATGCCTACTACTCCTTAAAACTAGGAAGATGTAAAATCTTCTGTGCCTCCTACTAACACAAAATGAGCACAAACAGCCTGTTACGACCAACCTGCAAGTTCAAAAAGAAGGAGTAAGACATGGGGATGGGGTAGCTTATAGGTGTGTATGCAAAACCTTCCTTGTCACCTCTTATTACCACCCTCCAGGAGGATTTGTGTCCTCTTTGTTTTCCTCCATCAGTACATAAAATACTGCTCTTCACTTGTTCATTTAAAGAGAGAAATTAGGCATTGGATCCTGTGGGGATTAACAAAATAGCACTGAACAAAAATGAATTCTGAAGTCTCATTTTCAAAATAGTGAGATTTTTACCTGCTTCCGAATGAGTGTAATTGTAATCTCTCTGACATGTGATTTCAGAAAACATCCTCCTTTTTGTTCACTGAATCAACAGTGCCCTGGCTACTAAGTGCATTAGGTGGTCAGCAAAGGTCCAGGCTGTTAAGTCTGTGCTGGGCAGGCTGGAGGGTAGGCAGGTGCTCTGCTATAGAGTTCAGTAATTAGAGAACTCCATCATTTGAATTTGACCTGCTTCTCTTTCTTTCATTCCTGACAACTTGGGCCATTTCAGCTGCGCTATGCTATTGCACTAAAAGGTCACGTTTCTACCGCCAGAGTGAAAAGTGAAGAAATTGAAGAATTCATTTACACAAATGATCCAGATTTTGACTTTTATTTTCATTTTGCCTAAAATCACCCTAGTATTTATTCCATTTTTGCCTAAAGAAAACTCTTTATGTTATTCTTGCTGTTAATTGCATGTGTATATGCAATTCCATAAAAGCTAAAGTGGTGTCATTATTATTGTTGTTATTATTTCAGACCATTCTCTTTAGATGAGAATTTGTATTTCAGGCAAATTTCGGTTCACATGACTGTCAGTGTATGAAAACTGTCCACACATGTATTTCGCTCTTTGTTTGCCTCCTGGTCGGAGGAGGGGGAGGAGACGAGCTAAGGGGTTGCTGTGGTCTGTCCAGTTCTCTTGACTTGTGGTCTAATAACTGTTACTGACCCCTCCTTTTTCATCTCAAACTGTTCCAATGCCTACTACTCCTTAAAACTAGGAAGATGTAAAATCTTCTGTGCCTCCTACTAACACAAAATGAGCACAAACAGCCTGTTACGACCAACCTGCAAGTTCAAAAAGAAGGAGTAAGACATGGGGATGGGGTAGCTTATAGGTGTGTATGCAAAACCTTCCTTGTCACCTCTTATTACCACCCTCCAGGAGGATTTGTGTCCTCTTTGTTTTCCTCCATCAGTACATAAAATACTGCTCTTCACTTGTTCATTTAAAGAGAGAAATTAGGCATTGGATCCTGTGGGGATTAACAAAATAGCACTGAACAAAAATGAATTCTGAAGTCTCATTTTCAAAATAGTGAGATTTTTACCTGCTTCCGAATGAGTGTAATTGTAATCTCTCTGACATGTGATTTCAGAAAACATCCTCCTTTTTGTTCACTGAATCAACAGTGCCCTGGCTACTAAGTGCATTAGGTGGTCAGCAAAGGTCCAGGCTGTTAAGTCTGTGCTGGGCAGGCTGGAGGGTAGGCAGGTGCTCTGCTATAGAGTTCAGTAATTAGAGAACTCCATCATTTGAATTTGACCTGCTTCTCTTTCTTTCATTCCTGACAACTTGGGCCATTTCAGCTGCGCTATGCTATTGCACTAAAAGGTCACGTTTCTACCGCCAGAGTGAAAAGTGAAGAAATTGAAGAATTCATTTACACAAATGATCCAGATTTTGACTTTTATTTTTCATTTTTGCCTAAAATCACCCTAGTATTTATTCCATTGTGTTTTGACCTCAAAGTATATTTACCAACAAGAAAATACAGATTAAATGCATTCTTATGGTATAAACAGTTCTTGCCATCCTTTGTTTCAAGGAGGCTTAAAATGTGAAATGGATCTATGCCATGGAGAAAGTCTAACTAATACAAGCTGTAATGCAATGCAATTATATTTACTATTCTGTTTGTACTTTATGGGACGTAATGTTTTGGGAGCTGCATCTTACTTCTTCGTTCATGGCCATCATATTTCTACCAAAAAGAAAAGGCATTTAAGCAGTTCCTATCTCTGTCCCCTGTGGCTGACTGTGTAGGTGATGAGAAATTTTCACTGATCTCTTTGCGTTTGTCTCAGGATCTTCTTTTTCCTGTTTGATTTAAGCCATAAGGAACTGTTGCTGAATGCTGATGAGACATTGGGTAAAGCCTCCAGCCATTTTTTTTTGTTTTGACTTTTTTTTTGTTTGTTTCATTTTGGCAAATTTGTTTCAGAAAGTTAGATACCCATCTGGCTCTTAGTCGAGCACCACTAAGGTCAGTTAAAACCATTTCCCATAGCTGTTTAAGATGTGCTTGTGACTGCCTGACCAGGTGAATAGGTAAACATTTCAGTCTTTTCTTTGGGAGAATAAATCACCTTGCTTGGACAGGGCTTGGAAAGGAAAATGAATCAAATGCCACAGTCTTAGCTGTAGCTGTCTCTGTGCTTGGTAGAACGCTTCCATCTTTTGTGATGCAAATAGTAATTTATTTTTGCCCAACAGCAGGTCAGCCACAAGGATTTAGTTTCCTTCCAAGGTGGGGAGCTGATTTAACCTGCCGTTATGCTTTTCTACAAGATTCTTATTTACAACAGTTTCTTAATGAGTTATGTCAGAGTAGCTGCTGGTATGATCCTCTTGATATCAGGACCTGTGAAGCAGAATGGTTAATGATGCACGCCTTGCTAGTTCCAGTGGAGAACATTACCGAATGACTGTAGCGCCATGGATGGCATGCCAAGCTCATAATAAATGGAACACTGCCATCTTTTGGTCATAAAATAGGAAAACAAATGAGGAGAGCTAGGAGGATTCTGCAAGTCAGAGAGGTGATTTCAAACTATTTGTGACTGATCTGGTGGTCATGCAATCTATGCAAGTAATAGTAACCTAATTCTTTTCTCTCTTCTTTTGTCCTTTTCCCCTGTGTGGCAGCACCTATGATTTGACTGTATGCATTTTGTATAATAAACTTGGGAGGCTTCGGGAGAAACTGAAGTATATTACATTCTAATTATGTTTTGCACAGGAATGAATTACACATGCATCATGTAGATAATGTGAAGGATTCCATGGTTACCGTTGTACACGTGGCACCTTCTTTCATACAGTGACAATTGATCTGAGGAAATATTTGGGAAGAATTTTGAAAGAAGGAAACAATTGAGGATTGCAGTATTTGTTTAGGATTGTGATTTAGACACTGATTTTTCTTAAAAAAAGGCTTTTGGGGGGTCTGCCTTGTTCTTTCCCTACATAGCCTTTCTCATGATGCAATAAAATGACAATTAATTGAGTTATAATCATCCAAATATCGACATTCACTTTTTAAATTAATTTTTTTAGAAGAAAGAGGCAAATTATTGTACAAGAAAGCAAGGTGATAGCAGGGAGTTAATCAAAAAAAGAAAATCCTAGGGTTCATCCTGATAGGGAGCTATAAACAACCAACCCAATCTCCTATGCAGATCAGTGCAATGGTAATTGATATCCAGAATATGCAAGATAAAAATTCTAAAATAAACATAAAAATATATTCCCTGGCTACCAACTAGGAGAACATTTTTTTTATAAAAGTAAAATTAGTGTCCACATAACAAGCCTTACAAAGTCATGCAGCACTAAATTAGAATTTCCTTCTTTTAAAAATTGTTCCCAAATATTTCATATTAATTTTCACTATATAAAAGAAGCATTTTCAAAAGAGTTCAGTTTTTATTAAATGAGAGATCTTATCTGCATCTTAATGATGAATTCTTGGAGACAGGTTTTCTCAACCTGAAGGAACAAATAGCACAACTTTAAGCATATCATCAATTCTGATTAAAAAAAAAAAAGTATTAAATGATTGAGCCTCCCCAGCAGTGAAAGTTGATGCTTACTTAACTGGGCATAGAATTACCCTTTCAAAAGTAAGAGAAGATGAGGACTGTTTCAATGGTGTAAAGTTTGCCTTATTGGCTATTATTCAGATACTATAGTCACTTTAGGCCTTCTTTGGCACTGAAACATTCACGGACAACCCTTGGGCTGTCTCTTGGTGTATTTCCACACAGATTCTGTTTTGGTTGTTATCCTTCCATACAAAAGTTGAAAACAGGCACAATGTTTTTTTAAAACACACACACACACACACACACACGCCACACACAGAAAACAATCAATACTATATAATCCGGCATGTTTCTTGTTTTGCCTTAGCTGTTAGAAAACAGGAAATTTCAGTTCCAAACAGTAGTAACTAGTGTATCTCAGGTACCTAAGAACATTTAGTTTCTCTAGGACTATCTAATTATTCTGTTTTTAGCTTTAAGTATCATGAGTCACATTAAATGATTTTGATAGCATCTGAACTTGGGCTGCTATAACAAAGTGACGTAGACTGGGTGGCTTGAACAACCAATTGATTTCTCGTACTTCTAGAGGTCAAAATGTCCAAGATTAATGTACCAGCAAGGTAAGCTTTCTTCTAAGACCTCTTCTCTTGGCTAGTAGGGACTACCATCTCACTGTGTGCTCATCTAACCTTTTTTTGGCCACTTCTATTGATCTTTCATTTATTTATCTTTTGTTCTTTGGCCTGTGTGGGCCTCCCATCACAGTGGCCTCTCTCGCTGCAGAGCACAGGCTCTAGGCACATGCGCTCCGGAGCTCTGGCTCAGTAGTTGGATACATCGGTCCAGCCACTCCATGGCACATGGGATCTTCCCAGGCCAGGGATCGAGCTGGCACCCCTTGCACTGCAAGGCAGTGTCCTTACCCACTGGACCACCAGGGAAGCCCCATCTAACCTTTTCATTGTGCACACTAGGAGAGAGGGAAAGAAAGAACTTCCTGGTGTCTCTTATAAGGGCCAAGTTCTATCATGAAAGCCCCACCCTCATGACTTTGTCTTAACCCTGATTATTTCTAAGAGATCCATCACCAAATGCCATCACACTGGAATTTAGGATTTCAACATATGTACTTTGGAAGGGCACAAACATTCAGTTTATAACAAATAGCTTCTTCAAATCCTTTAGGAAATAAATGGATCTAACTATAAAACCATGAGTGTCACGGATGTAAGACACTATATTAGGGACTAGAGAGGATAGAAATACATTTAATAAGGCCTCTACATTTGAAGACTTTGTCACTAAAAGAAATGCAAGAAGTGTAGTTCAGTTTGCTTTGTGAATTAAACTTGCTTTTGAAACTAAAACTTTTATATCATATAAAGTACCTGTAATATTACAGCCAATGAAGCATATTTCAAAGGTAATTTTTATCTTCTACTTGGATAAAATGTGTTCAATTTCATATGTTTAGATATAGAAATGTTCTTATTGTTGCAGGAAACTGAATATATTTAATTTTCTCTCTTCTCCCTTGATTGAAATACTACAAACTAGTTCCATTCATTATCTTGATGTAGTTGGAACATATTGTTATATTTGATATACTTTGTGGATAGACATAATATGTTGTATGATATATCAAAGATAATGAATTTTTACTCTTGTGGAAAATGTACCAAACGATGGAAATTAGAAAGATTAAACGTGTACTCCTCAAGTCAACATATATTTAATTAAATATAATATTTTACTGAAGGAAACTCTCAGAGTGGAGGAACCATAAGTTTAGAGTTATGGATTTTTTTCTTTAAATGTGTTGAAAATTCTGATTTTTTTTCTGTGTGTATTTTTTTTCCTTCCTGAGAAAACTACTTCAAAGCCTTCTTTAAAAACCTCCATTACTGCTTCCTAATGTATCATAAACAAAAAGAATGTCATTTCCTCAAACAGGCCAGGCTCCTAGGAGGTAGCACTGGTGAACCAAACAAAAATCAAGAGTGTGCTTTTCCATTAGCATTTCAAGTCCCATCCACTAGTGAAGGACTTGTAGCAAAACTGTATGATAAGCCAGCATTTAGACTTACTTTGCCTGATTCATTCCTCTCACGTTGCGGACAGCACACCAGTAGAAACCAGATCTCCTGCTGTTTTGATCTTATTTCTTTTTCTTGAGCCATGGCTTCTGTCACCTTTAGATACAAATTTGCTGAGTCATAAAATATTGTCAGTCAGAGATGTACAAGATTTTCCTGACTCCAAATTAACTCTCCCAACTGGCCTGACTATCCACCTAAGAAAGACCCTCTAAGACTCAGTTGGCCAATGAAGAGCAAATATAATATTATTTAATAGCCATTAATGCATTCAGTTTTCAGATTTCATACATTTAAAAATTAAAAAGAGAACACAGCAAAGAAGAGAAAACTTTCTGTAGTGAATGACAACTTGGTTCTTAAAGGCTGAATCTAGGAAGGTGTTCCATAGGATTTCTTTTGGAAGTTAATGTATGCACATGGGTCCAAGCCCTGGATAAGGTGGTAGAAAAGGGAAGAGGGGAGACAGTTTTACAAAAATATCAACTAAGCCTTCTTCACAGTTTTGTCCAAGATTGAATTGGCTCTATATCTGTCCATAAATCTTAACTGAAGTACTAACTCTTGGAAAAATATAATCAGAAAGAGAATAGTAGGGAACCAGGTATCATGGGATCCATAGACCACATTCTCAGATGACCTAGAAGTTGTCAGAGTTATTCCCAAAGAATGCTAACATCTGTGTGCTGAAAGAGTTTGGCCCACCAGTTATTCTTCCAGTATGCATAGTTATGTAACAAAAATTACATTATGTTCTTTGGCTTAAATTTTATTTTTCTTCAGGATAATTAATGTACATGGTTACTCATTGTATTTGTCAAAAAGTTAAATGGTGGAAAAGGAGTCTCCCATACCTAATCGTCATGCTTTCAGTTTCCTGTCTCCCAGAAAAAAATCCATCTTGGATCTTCTTCCAGAGATATTCTATAAATATACAATCATATCTATGTATACTTGTCTTTGTCTTAACAATAATGGGCTCACTCTTCACTCTATTGTGCATCTGCCTCCTTTAATTAAAATTGTGTGTTAAATATCATTCTATTTTAGTATAGACAGTTCTCTATTCTTATTAGCAACACATGGTATTCCATCTTATGGAAATCCTGTAATTTATCTAACCTATCACCTATTGAAAGACTATTTAGAGTTTTTCAATTTTTCTGTACTATAGAAAAGTTTGTAATGAATATTCTTGTATGTCCACCTTTGTGTGCATATGCAACCCTGTGTCTACCTTTGTGTGCATATGCAACCCTGTGTCTAGGTAAATTCTAAGAAATGGTTCAAAGGGAATATGCATTTTAAATTTCAATATACATAAATTATGATTAGATACTAGTATTGTGAGTATTAGATAACATGGTGGACATCCATCCGATATTGAAGGATAACTGCAAAAATCTGTTGCTTGCAGATTTCATTGTTCCACATTTATTAAGCAAATATTTATTGAGCATCTACTGTGTCAGACACTAATCTAGGTACCACTGAGACAGCACGTTCCTTCTCATCAGTTACATTCTATTAGGAAACTTCTATGGATGATATAAGGACAATGTACACAGTTATACTCATTTACTCAGGCACAGGACTTAGTGAAAGCTACGCCTAGCTTCCTGCATTGCTCCTATTTTGCATTTGCTTTTTCCCTAGGGCTACTGTTGGGCTTCCCAGGTGGTGCTTGTGGTGAAGAATCTGCCTGCAATGCAGGAGAACAGGGTTTGACTCCTGGATGGGGAAGATCCTCTGGAAAAAGGAATGGCTACCCACTCCAGTATTCTTGGAAAATGCCATAGACAGAGGAGCCTGATGGGCTACAGTCCATGGGGTGGCAAAGATTTGAACATAACTGAAGCAACTTAGTGTACATGCACACTCTTTCAAGAATTAGTCTTGGGGCTAGAGAGTTCAGAAAATTCCTAGGCACATCATTGTAACTGTCACACTTCTCTCAGCAAGCAGCATCCCCCAAGCGGTGGCAATAAAAAGCAGTTGTAAACTATACCTTCCCAATATAAATAATCAGTCTTAATCTGAGCACTTTTTGCTGGTAGTGGACCTCCTAGGGTATTCACCAACATCCGTATTTGTCAGCTCTTAATATTTACCTCCGTACTGCAGATACATGTTCCATATGTAAGCAAATGTGTTGTCCACATTGCATTTCCAGGGAGCACAGCTGCTTCTAGTCAGCAGTAATAAAGTAATCCTACACCCAATTATATGACCAAACAATTAGCACCAGCCTGTGTACTCAATAAATCGTTGGTTGGTTGCTGGCTCTATTGAGAAGCTGAGAATGGTGATTATGGCAGTAGCATATTTCAGCTAGTGATACAACAGGCAAGATGAGTAAGGCATTTGTTTAGAGCAGCTGGTTCTTTGGATGGACAGAAACCCAGATGGAGTAGTTCTGAGTGACTGAGCATTAGCAAGGTTATGTAGCATTCTGGCACACAGTTGTCTCTGCATTGGGAAGATTTCAGTGGGGCCTTTGCAGTTAAGAACTTGGAACAAGAAACCAGAACATAAAGAAGATACTTTGAGTGAAACAGTGATTTAAACTAAATGAATAGCCTGTTTATCCCAATGATGGCTAAATGCTATTTAGGCACATTCTAGTTTTTAGAAAGTATAAGCAAAACTAATTGTAGATTAGATTTATGGTGAAATTTATGGAATTAAAAAAAATTTTTTTGAACACCAAAGAACATTTTGTATTGGGGTATAGCCACTTAACAATGTTGTGATAATTTCAGGTGAACAGTGAAGGGACTCAGCCATATATATACATGAATCCATTCTCTCCCAAAACCGCCTGCCATCCAAGTTAGCACATAATATTGAGCAGAGTTGCATGTGCTGTACAATAGATTTTTGTCAGTTATCCAATTTAAATATAGCAATGTGTACATGACTGGAATTTATGGAATCAAAATACATTTTACAAACTATTATATATAGAATTGGTAAACAGCAAGGTCCTACTTTATTTACAACATCCTGTGATATACTGTAATGGAAAAGAATATGAAAAATAATGTGTATATATGTGTGTATATATATATATCTGTCACTTTGCTGTACAGTAGAAATTAACATTGTAAATCAGTTGTATTTAAATTAAATGCATTTTATTTTAAGTAAATAAGTAAGACTGACTTTTGACTGAAATAGAGTAAAACCAAATTGAGATTTGTACCTGTATATTCTTAAATATGAAAAGAGAGTTGGGGGGATAAAGATAGTTGGTATAGCCTGGTGGTCCCTCTGTTCAGGTTTCTAGCAATTTCTTTGGGAGAATTTCTCTGGGACAAGGTATGTTGCTCAAAAGAGTCAGAAACTACTTTTGTGTGTCAAAATCTAGCTGTCTATTCGTCAGTTAGGATTTCATATAAAATAGGGTTTTCTGAAAGAACTTAAAAAATTCTTCAGAAAATATATATTCCTATAAAGAGAAACAGTGGCTATCATAATATTGGATTTCTCTTATGGACTATAATCCCCTGAACATACTGAGAATTGTGATATATTTTGCCCACAATTAACTGGGGCTCTGCATTTCAGTGGGGCCTTTGCAGTTAAGAACTTGGAACAAGAAACCAGAACATAAAGAAGATACTTTGAGTGAAACAGTGATTTAAACTAAATGAATAGCCTGTTTATCCCAATGATGGCTAAATGCTATTTAGGCACATTCTAGTTTTTAGAAAGTATAAGCAAAACTAATTGTAGATTAGATTTATGGTGAAATTTATGGAATTAAAAAAAATTTTTTTGAACACCAAAGAACATTTTGTATTGGGGTATAGCCACTTAACAATGTTGTGATAATTTCAGGTGAACAGTGAAGGGACTCAGCCATATATATACATGAATCCATTCTCTCCCAAAACCGCCTGCCATCCAAGTTAGCACATAATATTGAGCAGAGTTGCATGTGCTGTACAATAGATTTTTGTCAGTTATCCAATTTAAATATAGCAATGTGTACATGACTGGAATTTATGGAATCAAAATACATTTTACAAACTATTATATATAGAATTGGTAAACAGCAAGGTCCTACTTTATTTACAACATCCTGTGATATACTGTAATGGAAAAGAATATGAAAAATAATGTGTATATATGTGTGTATATATATATATCTGTCACTTTGCTGTACAGTAGAAATTAACATTGTAAATCAGTTGTATTTAAATTAAATGCATTTTATTTTAAGTAAATAAGTAAGACTGACTTTTGACTGAAATAGAGTAAAACCAAATTGAGATTTGTACCTGTATATTCTTAAATATGAAAAGAGAGTTGGGGGGATAAAGATAGTTGGTATAGCCTGGTGGTCCCTCTGTTCAGGTTTCTAGCAATTTCTTTGGGAGAATTTCTCTGGGACAAGGTATGTTGCTCAAAAGAGTCAGAAACTACTTTTGTGTGTCAAAATCTAGCTGTCTATTCGTCAGTTAGGATTTCATATAAAATAGGGTTTTCTGAAAGAACTTAAAAAATTCTTCAGAAAATATATATTCCTATAAAGAGAAACAGTGGCTATCATAATATTGGATTTCTCTTATGGACTATAATCCCCTGAACATACTGAGAATTGTGATATATTTTGCTACAATTATTATTTACTAGCATTTATTGATGACTTGGGCCTCCCAGGTGGCTAGTGGTAAAGAACCTGTCTGCCATTGCTGCAGACATAAGAGGCGCAGGTTCAATCCCTGTCTCAGGAAAACCACCTGAAAGAGGGCATGGCAACCCACTCCAGTATTCTTGCCTGGAGAATCCCATGGACAGAGGAGCCTAGTGGGCTATATCCATAGGCTTACATGACTGAAGCAACTTAGCACGCATGCACACATTTATGACTTAACTGGGTATCAGTTAAGTATTGTTAATATGATTTCAGTAGCCAGAAGAAGTATTTATAGTACTGTTATTTCTTAACAAGTAAATTGGTGTAACTACTTGACCATAAGGTCCATTGGTTGGTACTGAAGCAGTACAATAATTGAAACAGTGCTTGAAATTGATTACCATGAAATCTGCATTCTACCCATGCAGTCTCTCAAAAAAGCAAGTATTTGCAAAAGCTTACATGAAGAAGTGATATAAAAAGTGAATCTCTCATTTGATAAAAAGTTTAGTTATTTTATGCCATGAAATAGTATACACAAAAATGAGATAAGATAAATTTAATTAGGCTAGAACGCCATATAGTATTTAGAAAGTTGCACAAGAGGTGCTAATTTGGTCTTAGCTATCCCATCTCCATGCAATCATAACATTATACCTGGTAAAATCTAGAAATTACCCCATTTAATTATTTTCCTTTATCTTATTATAGACCCACTTTTTTCATTTCTCCCAGGTAGTGCCAATGCTGAAGGCAATTTGGGTAACAGCATCTTTTTGCAATTACATAAATTCTGTATTTCTGAAGCATCATAAAACTAGGAAGTAAACCTTTGATGTTTCTCTCTGCCCCATTTTTGGCGGGAGGTGGTCTATCTCTTCCAGTTTCCACACAGTGTATTCCCAGCAGCGTGGCACCACCCTTACTCTGCTGATTTTCTTGACAGTAGTTGTAAGTTGTGGAATGTTTTTCTCTTACATCTCTCTAGCATTTCTCAAGGAATTTAAAAATGCCAACGAATAAGAAATATTTAGACAACTCTCTAAATTACTGATCTTTCAGAGGACTTCTGATTCTTGTGACCATAAAGCCTGATTGCCCAGTTAAACCCTCTCAAAGCAGTGTATTTGTATACTTTCACTGTTAAGATTTCTGGGTTAGCAAGGTAATTATTTTAAGTGTAAACTATGGTTACAGGAGCTTTTTATTAATGTTGCTTGAAATGTTGCCTATTTTTTTCTTTTAGGTCATTATGCCACTAGAGTCTTTTAAAAGAATTTTGATAACCCAAAAGATTCAGTATCCTTTTCCACAAATTATTACTAAGCAAACATATTTTTCTTCCCTTAAATCCAGTTACAGTCTAGAGCAGTAATTCCTAAAAAGCCAAGTATTACCTAGGTGTTCTTAGATCCCTTTTCAGAGTTGTTACTATTTGCACATAATATATATCACAGATGAGGTATAGCAATCAGAATAAGTTTGAGACAACTATATTATCAAAAATATCAAATTATCTGAAAATAATTTCCAGGAATGAGAATGATAGCAAAATCCATAATTTCAGACTCCAAATACTCTATTTTCTCCACTAGAAAAACTGCACAAAGCTTCAAGATAGACAGTGAATTTTATTGGTGTGCATAGGCAGCTATCTAAAAATCTGGTACATGTCTAATTCTTCTAAACCTTCTATTTGATCCCCAGTATCTTTCATATGAGGCTTCCTAAGTGGTTCTAGTAGTTAAAAAAAAAAAAAAAAAAAAACGCCTGCCAGTGCAAGAGACAAGATCTCCTGGAGGAGGGCATGGCAATCCACTCCAGTATTCTTGCCTGGAGGATCCCATGGACAGAGGAGTCTGGTGGGCTACAGTGCATAATATTGCAAAGAGCCAGACACAACTGAAGTGATTTGGCATGCATGTGTGTGTGCCTCTTTCATATACTAAGACGAGCGAGAATTTCCAAAGTACTTTTCACCTACATAACAATTTGATTATAAAAATATTCCAGAAAATTCACCATCAATTGCAAGTTATATCGGAATTTCCATGTGTCCTTCCCTGAAGCAAAACTCCTGTTTTTCTATCTCACAGAAGTACTGTTCTCACATTTAGGACAGCTGACTGTATGCTCTGGCTCTAATCAGTAAAGTTCAGTGCCTCTATGGTCATACTGTCGGTTGCCTATTATTGCCTTATTAGTGAAACAACAACACATGGATTTTTGACTTCATGAGAAAGGCAAATTCAATGGGCTTCTAATTTCGTGCCAAGATTATACTACTTTTCTTAGGTTGACAGTCAGTTTTGTCATTTGACTATTCTCCAGGTATGTTTTTGATAAACACTGGTTCACATAAAAGAGAAAGGGTATCGTTATACTACATCAATATAAGATGGAAAAGTGCCCCCAGAAATTTTGTTTCAACCGCTAAGCTGGAGTTTGATCTTGCTTACCACATTCATTAAAAAATGAAAAATTCCATTGCTTTAAAAATTTGTATTCAGCATTGAGTGTATATTAAAAAAATACATTATTTATAAATTATATGTAAGACACAATGCACTATAATGCACACTCTTTTCTCAACCCAGTTTAAGAAAAACAATATTATAACTTCTTTCAAGTCCTCTGATTGCCCCACAACTCCGCCCTTTTATTGAAGTTCTCTATCCAAATTTTTTTTTTTTTTAAATATGGAACGCTTCACGAATTTGCATGTCATCCTTGTGCAGGGGCCTGGCTAATCTTCTCTGTATCGTTCCAGTTTTAGTATATGTGCTGCTGAAGTAAGCACTATCCTAAATTTTTTATTTATCACTTTCTTGCTTTTCTTTCTACTTTTACTGTATATTTGTATCCCTACACAATCATTTTTTTAGTTTTGCAGTTTAATTTTTATAGACAAGAAATCATGCTGTAGGCATTTTTCTGTGACTGTTTTTTTTTTTTTAATGTATTATCATTTATTTATAAAACATTATAATTTTGTCATTCCAAGTGAAGTAACTAGATTTTCAAAGAAAATTTTTCACCAGAGAATGTCATTACTCAGTGCAGAGTCTCATGATGAATACAGCAGTTTTTTTTTTTCTTTTATTATGTATTCTTTTTTTTTTTTAATTCTTTATTTTAAAGATTTTACAGTGTTTTGTTGTTCACCAACACGTATGTTCCCAGATCATTCATATGCATATCCCTGGTCCCCACCCACCCACCCAGTTCCCCCTCCTCCCTCCGGACCATCACCTCAAGTGTTTGTAGACACTCCTATTCCCTTAGCACAATGACAATAGCTATCTTTTCCACACATGACAGTATCGGTTTCAATGTTACTTCCTCTATGCCTCCCTCATTGTTTGTTTCCCTCAATGTCCTTATGTCTATTCTCTGTCTGTTTTACTATGAGTTCACTGTGTGTGTTATCATGACCATCTAACTAGATTCCATATATATGAGTTAGTATACTGTACTTGTCTTTCTTTTTTTGACTTGCTTCACTTTTTATGATAGGTTCTAGAGCTAGCCATCTCATTAGGACTGAGTCTTCTGCATTTCTTTTAACAGCTGAGTAGTATTCCATTCTATATATGTACCAGAGCTTCTGTATCCATTCATTTGTTGATGGACATCTAGGTTGCTTCCATGTTCTGGCTATTGTATAGAGAGCTGCAATGAACATTGGGGTACATGTGCCTCTTTCATTTTTGATTTCATCAGGATATAGGCCTAATAGTGGGATTGCTGGGTCATAGGGTGCTTCTGTTTTTAGTTTTTTAAGGAATCTCCATACTGTCTTCCATAGAGGCTGTATCAATTTACATTCCCACCAGCAATGCAGGAGGGTTCCCTTTTCTCCACACCCTCTCCAGCATTCATTGTCTGTTGATTTGTGGAAGATGGCCATTCTGACGGGTGTGAGGTGGTATCTCATTGTAGTTTTGATTTGCATTTCTCTAATAATAAACGAGGTTGAGCATCGTTTCATGTGCTTTTGGGCCATCTGTATGTCCTCTTTGGAGAGGCGTCTCTTTAGATCTTTTTCCCATTTTTTGATTGGGTTGTTCATTTTTCCTGTGTTGAGTTGTCTGAGTTGCTTGTAGATTTTGGAGATTAATTCTTTGTCTGTTGTTTCATTTGCTATGATTTTCTCCCACTCTGTGGGGTGTCTGTTGAGCTTTTTTGTAATTTCTTTTGCTGTACAAAAACTTTTAAGTTTCATGAGGTCCCACATGTTCATTTTTCTTTTCAGTTCCACTATTTTAGTGGGTCAGAGAAGATCTTGCTTTGATTGATGTCCTTGAGGGTTTTGCCTATATTCTCCTCTAAGAGTTTGATGGTTTCTGGTCTTACATTTAGGTCTTTAATCCATTTTGAGTTGATCTTTGTGTATGGTGTCAGGGAATGTTCCAACTTCATTTTTTTGCATGTAGCTGTCCAATTTTCCCAGCACCACTTGTTGAAGAGGCTGTCTTTGTCCCATTTTATAGTTTCGCCTCCTTTGTCTGTGACTGGTTTTTAAGACAGTGTGTTCATTATTATTTGCTGCTGTATAGAAAATTCTGGTATATGACTACTTAACAATGTGCTTATTATTTCTACTACTGATGGACAGTTGAGTTATTTACTTTTTTTGTTACTATTACAGTGCTGCTATGAACATTCCTATAGCTAGCTCCTGATGCACGTCTGCAAGAGTTTAGCCAGTGTACCTACCTAGGAGTGCAATTACTTGGTCATAAGTTATGTGTGACTTCAGCTTCCCTAGATAACACCAATTTATTTTTCAAAATGCTTATGAATAAGTGTTCCAGTTACTTTGCATTTTTTACAACACTTAATACTGTCAAATTTAAATGTTTGCCAGTCTCTTGGGTGTGAAACAATGTCACATGTGGGTGAATTTTGCATTTCTTCTAGCAGTGAGGTGGAGCATGTTTCATATGCTTTCGGACCATTTGTACTTCTGTTAATATAAAGTGACTGGCCAAGGGTTTTGTCATTTGTCTATTAGAGTTTCGTAATTTTTTTTACTGATTTTTAGAAAAACACTCTGGATACTAATACTTTGTCAATTGTGTGTTGCAGATATCTCCTCTCAGTTTGTGATTTGTATTTTCATTTTGATGACATTTTAATAAATGGAAGTTTTAAGTGTAGGCATACTCAAATTTGACAATCCTTTCCTATCTTTGTGTATTTTTATAAATTGGTCCATACCTTAGGTCCAGAAGATATTTTCTTGCATGGTTTATATTAGTGTCTCTTGCATTTAACTTTCTAAATCTGGTTGGATTTTTTGTTTAGTTATAGCACGAGGTGGGATTCAGTTCCCATATGCAGAGCAAGTTGTTCCAGAATTGTCATTGAGATGGTTATCCTCTCCTCACTGATCTGCAGTGCCAGTTCTGTCATAAGTAAATTTCTTATATATGTATGGGTCTCTGGGGGCTTATAATTTTATTTCATTAATTGATTTGTCTATCCCTCTACTAATACTAAATTATCTTAATTATTATAGTTTTGTAAAAATTCTTTTTTTGGCCACTTCTATTGGTCTTTCATTTATCTATTTTCATCCATCTTTGTTCTTTGGCCCATGTGAGCCTCCCATCACAGTGGCCTCTGTCGTTGCAGAGCACTGGCTCTGGGCACACGCACTTGAGAGCTCCAGCTTGGTAGTTGGACACATCAGTCCAGTTGCTCTGCGGCACATGGGGTCTTCCCAGGCCAGGAATTGAACCAGTGCCCCTTTTACTGCAAGGCAGTATCCTTACCTGCTGGACCACCAGGGAAGCCCTGTAAAAATTCTTGATCATTGCTTTTCCTAATTCTGTATTGTTATGACCAGTCTTAGTCTTTTTGTCCTTCCATATAATTTTTTTTTAAATTTTTGGCCACTTTTATTGGTCTTTCATTTATTTCTTTTCATCCAACTTTGTTCTCTGGTCTGTGTGGGCCTCCCATTGCAGTGGCCTCTCCTGTAGCAGAGCACTGGCTCGTAATTGGACACACCGATCCAGCCGCTTCATGGCATGTGGGATCTTCCTGTGCTAGGGATCAAACCAGTGCCCCTTGCAGTGCAAGGTGAACTCCTTATCCAGTGGACCACCAGGGAAGCCCCTTTTCCTCCATATACATTTTTAAATCATATTTCTAAATTACACATTCATGCACGCATACATCTGTAAGGGTTTGGTTTGGTATTGTGTGAAATCTCCATTTTAGTGGATTGACATTACTATAATATTGAGTATTCCAACCCATAGCTAAAAATGTATCTTAATTTGTGTTTAAACTATTTTTCTAAAATTTTAAGATTATCTCCATAAAATTTTTGAAATTTACCTAGTTGTATTCTTAAATATTTGATATTCTTGCTACTGATTTTAAGGCAGTTATTTTTAGATTTTCTAACCATTTGTTACTAGGATATAGAAATGCAGTTGATTTGGGTATTTGATTTCCAGCAATCTTGCTAAACTGCCTTATTCTAAATATTTATCTGTAGGCTACATTGGGTTTCTTTAAATACAATCTGATCACTTGTAAATAACAGTAATTTTATTTCTTTATTCCCTATCATTATTCCACACAACTCCTTTTTCTGCTCTTTTCATATGCTAGCAAGGATTTCCTGTCAAATATTTGAGAGAATTTTTGAGAGAAGTTTCCATTTCTTACTCCTGACCTTAAAATGAATCATTTTAATATTTTACCACTGAGTACCTTTTGGAAAAACTTAAAGCATGGCTTGGGCACAGACTGGGCTCCAGCTTGGTAGTTGGACACATCAGTCCAGTTGCTCTGCGGCACATGGGGTCTTCCCAGGCCAGGAATTGAACCAGTGCCCCTTTTACTGCAAGGCAGTATCCTTACCTGCTGGACCACCAGGGAAGCCCTGTAAAAATTCTTGATCATTGCTTTTCCTAATTCTGTATTGTTATGACCAGTCTTAGTCTTTTTGTCCTTCCATATAATTTTTTTTTAAATTTTTGGCCACTTTTATTGGTCTTTCATTTATTTCTTTTCATCCAACTTTGTTCTCTGGTCTGTGTGGGCCTCCCATTGCAGTGGCCTCTCCTGTAGCAGAGCACTGGCTCGTAATTGGACACACCGATCCAGCCGCTTCATGGCATGTGGGATCTTCCTGTGCTAGGGATCAAACCAGTGCCCCTTGCAGTGCAAGGTGAACTCCTTATCCAGTGGACCACCAGGGAAGCCCCTTTTCCTCCATATACATTTTTAAATCATATTTCTAAATTACACATTCATGCACGCATACATCTGTAAGGGTTTGGTTTGGTATTGTGTGAAATCTCCATTTTAGTGGATTGACATTACTATAATATTGAGTATTCCAACCCATAGCTAAAAATGTATCTTAATTTGTGTTTAAACTATTTTTCTAAAATTTTAAGATTATCTCCATAAAATTTTTGAAATTTACCTAGTTGTATTCTTAAATATTTGATATTCTTGCTACTGATTTTAAGGCAGTTATTTTTAGATTTTCTAACCATTTGTTACTAGGATATAGAAATGCAGTTGATTTGGGTATTTGATTTCCAGCAATCTTGCTAAACTGCCTTATTCTAAATATTTATCTGTAGGCTACATTGGGTTTCTTTAAATACAATCTGATCACTTGTAAATAACAGTAATTTTATTTCTTTATTCCCTATCATTATTCCACACAACTCCTTTTTCTGCTCTTTTCATATGCTAGCAAGGATTTCCTGTCAAATATTTGAGAGAATTTTTGAGAGAAGTTTCCATTTCTTACTCCTGACCTTAAAATGAATCATTTTAATATTTTACCACTGAGTACCATGTTTGTTGAAGGAATTCTTTAAAATATTCTTTATCAGATTAAAGAAGTTCTCTTTGGTTTTGAGTTTGTTGAGTTATATCGTGACTGGTTTTCAATTTTATTGAAAACTTTGTTCAGCGGTTCTTGGGATGTTTCCCTTTTAGTTGTTATGTGGTGAAATATCATGTTCTATAGCACTTGGCCACATGTTTATATCTTCCAGTGTACCTTTTACTCCACTCCTTGTGGTGACAGGCAGAGAAACCAGCTTTGTGCAGGTGTAATCTGACAGCACTCACCTCTGCTGTACTTTGTTTTTAATTAGTATAATTGATATACAGTATTCTGTTTCAGGTATACTGTAAAGTGATTAAGTTATATAATACATATACATCAGATTCTTTTGCCATTATAGGTCATTAAGAGATATTGAGTATAGTTCCCTGTGCTATGCAGTACATCCTTATTGCGTATCTGCTTTATGTATTATAGTCTGTATCTGTTAACACCATACTCCTAATTTGTCCATCTGTCCCTTTCCCCTTTAGTAGCCCCCTTTGCTGTACTTCTTACATCTCATCCTCTACCATGGGGACCTCTCAATGCTATGGTATAGAAAGCCCTGGGTACCTGTTTGGAGGTTATGTACAGAATAAAAAAGAGTTAAACCCCTTGAAACAACTCAAGCCAGTGAACATGTACTTTCATCTTCTTTTGTTTGGAATGGATAATTCTGAGATGCTTTCTTTGTGGCTCCACGATGGTCAAGACCAAGTTGCCCAGTTGAGCATGCTCCATTATTCAGGCTGTCCATCTTTTACGCCTTAAATTTCCCCCAAATAATTACTTGCATGCAAATCTTTATGCATGGGTGGTGGATAGAGTGGAATGAGGACTCAGTTTAAAACAACTATGTTGTTTATTGAGTGTTAATCAACTTTAAATTCCAGGATATGCCCAACTTGGTTATGGTATCTAATGTTTCGTGCAGTGAATTTGAGTTACTGATAATCTGCTTATTTTGTTGTTGTTTAGTCACTAAGTTGTGTCCAACTCTTTGCAACCCCATGGACTCTAGCCCACCAGGGTCCTCTATCCTTGGGATTTTTCCAGCAAGAATGCTTGAGTGGGTTAGCATTTCCTTCCTGACCCAGGAATCGAACCCTTATCTCCTGAATTGGCAGGCAGATTCTTTACCAATGAGCCACGAGGGAAGCCCTCAATTATTTTGCATCAATTTCATGAAACATATGGGCTTATAAACTTTCTTTACCTTCTAAGACTCATATTATGGCTGTGCTAGTCTCAGGGAAATGAGCCAAGGGTATCTCCTCTTTTTTATACTCTGGAAAAGATTGTGAAAAATTGAAGTTATTTGTGTTTTGATTCTTGGGAGTCCTGTGGACAGCAAGGAGATTGAACCAGTCAATCCTAAGGGTAATCAACCCTGAATATTCACTGGAAGGACTGATGCTGTAGCTGAAGCTCCAATACTTTGGGTCATCTGATGCAAAGAGCCAACTCATTGGGAAAGACCCTGATGTTGGGAAAGATTGAGGGCAGGAGGAGAAGGGGGTGACAGAGGATGAGAAGGTTGGATGGCATCATCAACTCAATGGACACGAGTTTGAGCAAACTCTGAGACAGTGAAGGACAGGGAATCCTGGCGTGCTGCAGTACATGGGGTCAGAAAGAGTCAGACTGAGTGACTGAACAGCAACAAAATTTCTTGATTGCTTGTGAAATTTCACTAATACAGCCATCTGGTCCTGAAGTTTTTATTGTGAGACTTTTTAAAACTATTGATTTTATCTTTTTAATATTTGGGTATTATCTTTTTTCCCTAAGATACCTTTATTAAGTCTTTTTATCTAAGCCTTTTAATTTATGAAGGTAATTATTTCCAATATCCTATTTCTGTCTTTTTTTATTCTAAATGTTTTTTTATTTGTAACTTTCTTTTATATTTCCTTCTTTTTTTCCCTCTATTGCCATTTTAGGTTTTTATGTACCTATTTTGGGTCAGCTTTGTTGGTCTCTTCAAAACCATTTTGCATTAATCAACTTTAAATTCCAGGATATGCCCAACTTGGTTATGGTATCTAATGTTTCGTGCAGTGAATTTGAGTTACTGATAATCTGCTTATTTTGTTGTTGTTTAGTCACTAAGTTGTGTCCAACTCTTTGCAACCCCATGGACTCTAGCCCACCAGGGTCCTCTATCCTTGGGATTTTTCCAGCAAGAATGCTTGAGTGGGTTAGCATTTCCTTCCTGACCCAGGAATCGAACCCTTATCTCCTGAATTGGCAGGCAGATTCTTTACCAATGAGCCACGAGGGAAGCCCTCAATTATTTTGCATCAATTTCATGAAACATATGGGCTTATAAACTTTCTTTACCTTCTAAGACTCATATTATGGCTGTGCTAGTCTCAGGGAAATGAGCCAAGGGTATCTCCTCTTTTTTATACTCTGGAAAAGATTGTGAAAAATTGAAGTTATTTGTGTTTTGATTCTTGGGAGTCCTGTGGACAGCAAGGAGATTGAACCAGTCAATCCTAAGGGTAATCAACCCTGAATATTCACTGGAAGGACTGATGCTGTAGCTGAAGCTCCAATACTTTGGGTCATCTGATGCAAAGAGCCAACTCATTGGGAAAGACCCTGATGTTGGGAAAGATTGAGGGCAGGAGGAGAAGGGGGTGACAGAGGATGAGAAGGTTGGATGGCATCATCAACTCAATGGACACGAGTTTGAGCAAACTCTGAGACAGTGAAGGACAGGGAATCCTGGCGTGCTGCAGTACATGGGGTCAGAAAGAGTCAGACTGAGTGACTGAACAGCAACAAAATTTCTTGATTGCTTGTGAAATTTCACTAATACAGCCATCTGGTCCTGAAGTTTTTATTGTGAGACTTTTTAAAACTATTGATTTTATCTTTTTAATATTTGGGTATTATCTTTTTTCCCTAAGATACCTTTATTAAGTCTTTTTATCTAAGCCTTTTAATTTATGAAGGTAATTATTTCCAATATCCTATTTCTGTCTTTTTTTATTCTAAATGTTTTTTTATTTGTAACTTTCTTTTATATTTCCTTCTTTTTTTCCCTCTATTGCCATTTTAGGTTTTTATGTACCTATTTTGGGTCAGCTTTGTTGGTCTCTTCAAAAAAACCATTTTGCATTATTTGCCAATCTTTTTTTTTTTTTTGAAGGTGGGGTAGGTGGGGGAGGGGGGGGGGCGGGCGGGCCACTTCCATTGGTCTTTCATTTCTCTATTTTCATCCGTCTTTGTTCTTTGGCCCGTATGGACCTTCCGTCGCAGTGGCCTCTGTTGTCACAGAGCACCGGCTCTGGGTGCATGCACTCCAGAGCTCCGGCTTGGTAATTGGGCACATTGGTCCAGCTGCTCTGGGGCACGTGGGATCTTCCCAGGCCAGGGATCGAACCGGCGCCCCTTGCACTGCAAGGCAGTGTCCTTACCCACTGGACCACCATGGAAGCCCCTATTTGCCAATCTTTATTCTAAGTTTGCTTTCCTATAATAAAGTTCATTTCTGTGTTTCCTTAGAATAACATTCATTTCTGTTCCTATATTTTTCCTTTGTATTTTATTTGGACTTATTTCTCTATTCTGTTTCTCATTTCTTAAACTGGATGCTCAACCCATTAATATTCAGCCTTTATTCTTTTCTAATGTCATCATCTTGTTTAGTTGCTCAGTCGTGTCCAACTCTTGCAGTCCCATGGACTGTTGCCTGCCGGACTCTTCTGTCCATGGAATTTTCCAGGCAAGAATCCTGGAGTAGGTTGCCATTTCCTTCTCCAGGGGATCTTCCTGACCCAGGGATTGAACTCTGGTCTGTTATCTCTCCTGCATTGCAGATGGGTTCAATAGACTAAAACAGAAGCTTTCTGATTCCTAAAGATAAGGCCTGGAACTAGCAAAGCAGACTGAGTGACTGAACAGCAACAAAATTTCTTGATTGCTTGTGAAATTTCACTAATACAGCCATCTGGTCCTGAAGTTTTTATTGTGAGACTTTTTAAAACTATTGATTTTATCTTTTTAATATTTGGGTATTATCTTTTTTCCCTAAGATACCTTTATTAAGTCTTTTTATCTAAGCCTTTTAATTTATGAAGGTAATTATTTCCAATATCCTATTTCTGTCTTTTTTTATTCTAAATGTTTTTTTATTTGTAACTTTCTTTTATATTTCCTTCTTTTTTTCCCTCTATTGCCATTTTAGGTTTTTATGTACCTATTTTGGGTCAGCTTTGTTGGTCTCTTCAAAAAAACCATTTTGCATTATTTGCCAATCTTTTTTTTTTTTTTTAAGGTGGGGCAGGTTGGGGAAGGAGGGGGGCGGGCGGGCCACTTCCATTGGTCTTTCATTTCTCTATTTTCATCCGTCTTTGTTCTTTGGCCCGTATGGACCTTCCGTCGCAGTGGCCTCTGTTGTCACAGAGCACCGGCTCTGGGTGCATGCACTCCAGAGCTCCGGCTTGGTAATTGGGCACATTGGTCCAGCTGCTCTGGGGCACGTGGGATCTTCCCAGGCCAGGGATCGAACCGGCGCCCCTTGCACTGCAAGGCAGTGTCCTTACCCACTGGACCACCATGGAAGCCCCTATTTGCCAATCTTTATTCTAAGTTTGCTTTCCTATAATAAAGTTCATTTCTGTGTTTCCTTAGAATAACATTCATTTCTGTTCCTATATTTTTCCTTTGTATTTTATTTGGACTTATTTCTCTATTCTGTTTCTCATTTCTTAAACTGGATGCTCAACCCATTAATATTCAGCCTTTATTCTTTTCTAATGTCATCATCTTGTTTAGTTGCTCAGTCGTGTCCAACTCTTGCAGTCCCATGGACTGTTGCCTGCCGGACTCTTCTGTCCATGGAATTTTCCAGGCAAGAATCCTGGAGTAGGTTGCCATTTCCTTCTCCAGGGGATCTTCCTGACCCAGGGATTGAACTCTGGTCTGTTATCTCTCCTGCATTGCAGATGGGTTCAATAGACTAAAACAGAAGCTTTCTGATTCCTAAAGATAAGGCCTGGAACTAGCAAAGCAGCATTTCCACCCTATTCTATTGGCCAAATTAATCCTAGTCCATCCCAAATTCAAGAGGAGAGGAAATAATGGGAAATAGGCCCAGTACCTCAATGGGAAGAATGTCAAATAATCTGAAGCCAATTTTAATGGGATACAAGTTCTGTCTCTGAAATTTTAATATATAGTATTTCATTATTAACTTAGCACATTTTCTAATTTTAACTATGACTTGTTCTTTGACCTAAGAGTTACTTAAGTTTTAAAGAAACATATGGTTATTTTCCTAGTATATCTTCATGTCACTAATGTATAATCTAGCTGTACTTATTGTCAGCAGATTTCCTCTGTAGAATGCTGATATATATTTATTGAGACTTGGATTTTTACTCAGAATGTAAACTTCCTCAAAGTGTGTTTAAAGTAACTTGTACTGTAAGGTGTCTATAGTCATCCATTAGATCAGATTTGCTAATTAGATTGTTTGAATATTCTTTACCCTTACTGAATTCTTTGCCTTTTTCCTTTTCCAAATAATGAGAAAGAGATTAACTTGAAATATTCAACCGTACTTGTGGATTTTAAAATTTCTGTTGGCGGTCTGTCAGTTTTTGCTTTATATAGTTTGACTGTATGGTATTGATGCATATATATTTAGAGTCATTATATTTTCTTGGTGAAGTGACTATTTGTCATTATGTAGTTGCCTTTTTTATCACTTCATCACAAAGTATATTTTATTTTGTATCAATATAGGTAAACTAGTTTTATTTAAAATAGTATGTTATGCTTTGTATCATAATTTTACTTTCATTCTATTTGTCCTATATTTTTAGTTGAATCTCTTATGAACAACATATAGCTCTATGAAAAAAAATCCAATGATCTTTAACTTTAACAGGACTTTTTATATTTAGTTCATTTATATTTGTTATAAATATTGGTATATTTGGTTACTTCTCTAATGTATTTTGTGCCTTCTATTTGCCCCAACTTTTTAAAATCTATTTATTCCCTCCTTTCTTAACTTCTTTTGGTTTATTTTTTTCCCATTCCATTTTTTTTTCCAATTTTAAGTATATATACTCTGCACCCATTACCTAAATGAGAACCACAGGAAATTTAACATGACTAAATTTATGAATCCCTAAATTAATATGTTTAAAGTCCCCCAATCAATTAAGAATTTTCATGTATATTCAGGGCAACCTTCTCTTCCCACTCATATGCTAGTGTTGTGTTTTTTTATTTCTATATTATAGCTTTGAGATATTTTTATAAAGTCAATATTTGCCTCTATCCTTCCATTAACTTAGCACATTTTCTCATTTTAACTATGACTTGTTCTTTGACCTAAGAGTTACTTAAGTTTTAAAGAAACATATGGTTATTTTCCTAGTATATCTTCATGTCACTAATGTATAATCTAGCTGTACTTATTGTCAGCAGATTTCCTCTGTAGAATGCTGATATATATTTATTGAGACTTGGATTTTTACTCAGAATGTAAACTTCCTCAAAGTGTGTTTAAAGTAACTTGTACTGTAAGGTGTCTATAGTCATCCATTAGATCAGATTTGCTAATTAGATTGTTTGAATATTCTTTACCCTTACTGAATTCTTTGCCTTTTTCCTTTTCCAAATAATGAGAAAGAGATTAACTTGAAATATTCAACCGTACTTGTGGATTTTAAAATTTCTGTTGGCGGTCTGTCAGTTTTTGCTTTATATAGTTTGACTGTATGGTATTGATGCATATATATTTAGAGTCATTATATTTTCTTGGTGAAGTGACTATTTGTCATTATGTAGTTGCCTTTTTTATCACTTCATCACAAAGTATATTTTATTTTGTATCAATATAGGTAAACTAGTTTTATTTAAAATAGTATGTTATGCTTTGTATCATAATTTTACTTTCATTCTATTTGTCCTATATTTTTAGTTGAATCTCTTATGAACAACATATAGCTCTATGAAAAAAAATCCAATGATCTTTAACTTTAACAGGACTTTTTATATTTAGTTCATTTATATTTGTTATAAATATTGGTATATTTGGTTACTTCTCTAATGTATTTTGTGCCTTCTATTTGCCCCAACTTTTTAAAATCTATTTATTCCCTCCTTTCTTAACTTCTTTTGGTTTATTTTTTTCCCATTCCATTTTTTTTTCCAATTTGAAGTATATATACTCTGCACCCATTACCTAAATGAGAACCACAGGAAATTTAACATGACTAAATTTATGAATCCCTAAATTAATATGTTTAAAGTCCCCCAATCAATTAAGAATTTTCATGTATATTCAGGGCAACCTTCTCTTCCCACTCATATGCTAGTGTTGTGTTTTTTTATTTCTATATTATAGCTTTGAGATATTTTTATAAAGTCAATATTTGCCACTATCTTTACTATTCTTTCTTTCCTTATCACAAACATTCCATGGGGGATAATTTTTCTTTTGCTTGAAGTCCTTCCTTTGGCATTTGTTTTAGTGATACTCTGGTAGTATAAATCTCAGTACATTTTTGTTAGCTTTAAATTGTCTTTATTTCACTCTCATTCTTAAAATATATTTCTCCAGGAAATAGATTTCTTGGTTGACATCTATTTTTTCTCAGCACAAAGAAGATACAAATCCACTGTCTTCTGCTCTCTACTCTTGCTTTTGAAAAGCCAGCAATTAATATAACCATATTTTTGTTTGTGATTTTTTTTTAATTTTCCAGCTGCTTTAAAAATCTTTATTCTCACCATGATGTGTGTAAAAGTGAGTTTATTTTTATGTAAATTCTGAGTATTATGTTTATTGATTTCACAGATTACTATCATTTTTAGGTTCTGGAAAATTCTTACCCATTAACTCTTCAAATATTACCTCTACCCCTTTCTCTCCCTCCTCTACTTTTGGAACTTCAATTATATGAGTGTTAAAACTTTTACTCAATGTTCCATGCTTCTTAAATCATTTTGTGTATTTTGCATCTCTTTCCATATGTCATACTAATGATTTATTTAGGTCTATCTTCCAGCTTTCTATATTGTTAGGTGCATTTAATGGGGCTTCTCTGGTGACTCAATGGTGAAAAATCTGCCTGCCAATGCAGGAGACCCAGGTTCAATCCCTGGAATGGGACAATACCCTGAAGAAGGAAATGACAACCCACTCCGTTATTCTTGCCTGAGAAATCCTATTGACAGAGAAGCCTGACGGACTACACAATCCTTGGGATCACAAAAGAGTTATACTTGACTTAATGACTAAACAACAACAGCAAGGTCCATTTAATGCTTTTACTCATGGTTGATAATTTTTTAATTATTAAACTATAAAATATAAATTAATTTGAAATTTTAAAAATATTTATATATGCTTACTGCTACTTTTTTTTGTACTTTTAAAAAAATATATTTATTTATTTGGCTGCATTGGGTCTTAGTTGAGGCATATGAGCTTCATCATGTTATGGTATGTGGGATCTCAGTTCCCTGACCAGGGATCGAACCTGTGTCCCCTGCATTGGTAGGTAGATTCTTAACCACTGGACCACCAGGGAAGTCCCTGCTACTTTTATTTTTAAGCCTCCCCTTTATTTTTTGAAATTTTAAGCACAGTTATTTAATATTATGGGTCTTATAGTTCCAATTTCTGAATTCTTTTTTTTTTTCCGTAGATTTTTTTTTTTTTATGGCGGAGGGTCGGGTTGGGGAGGGTGGGAGGCGGGCGGGCCACTTCTATTGGTCTTTCATTTATCTATTTTCATCCATCTTTGTTCTTTGGCCCGTGTGGGCCTCCGATCACAGTGGCCTCTGTTGTCACAGAGAACCAGCTCTGGGTGCATGCGTTCCAGAGCTCCGACTCGGTAATTGGACACATCTGTCCAGCCGCTTCCTGGCACGTGGGATCTTCCCAGGCCAGGGCTTGAACCGGCGCCCCTTGCACTGCAAGGCGGTGTCCTTACCCACTGGGCCACCAGGGAAGCCCCTGGATTCTTTTTGGTTTGCTCTTCTGTTGTCTTTCTGTTGGTTCTGTCATATTACTTTGTTCTTTGGTTTTCTTTTTTTTAAAAAACGGCCATAGCATTGGAAATGGAAGTTCCATGAAGTCTATTGATATTTTACAGGAATTCATTAGTATCGAAAGAGAATTATATTTCTTGATAAATTGTGGATACCTGCTTATGTAAAGATGTACCTCTATGGAGTTCCCTGGTGGCCTAGTGATTATGAGCTCTCAATCCTGTGTCCTAGGTTCAATCCGTGGTTGAAACAATGCTCAACTGATTATACATATCTCAGAAACTGGTATGCTACAAAGCTGGACTATCCATTGGGTTTAAAATTTGGGGGTTAAAATAATATACTCCTCCCTAGATTTTGAAGATTACTTCAATTTGTCTTTATTCAGCATTTGATTCTGACAAGAAAGTGTACTGTTAAAGATACATGTTATCGTGTTCTTACTTCCTATAAGAAAGGACATGTTAGCATCAAAAATGTAGAAAAAAAAATGAACAATCCTTTTGAAAAAGGGACAGTGGGTGGTTAAACTGACTATATATAAAATTGTGCTTTTTGTAATTTCACTACAGATCTGTAAAAAAAGAGACCTTAACCAGTACTATGATTAATCGATTAACATTTGAGAACTATTCAGGGCTTTCCAGTAAAGAACCTGCATGCCAGTGCAGGTTAGACTTAAGAGACGTGAGTTTGATCCCTGAGTTGGGAAGAACCCCTGGAGGAGGGCACAGTAACAACTCCAGTATTTTTGCCTGGAGAATCCTATGGACAGAGGAGCCTGGTGGGCTTCAGTCTTTAGGGGCACACAGAGTCAGACACGACTGAAGTGACTTAGCAGGCAAGCATGTTAAAACCAAACCTAGAAATTTAAAATTTAAGAATTCAGTCTCCATGGAGATCAGTTAACTTTCTCTATTCAAAAAATATAGACTATATCTCTGACTCCATCCATATGTCTCCTAATGCTTGTTACTGATTAGAAGATTACTAGTGACAAAATGTGGCTAGATAGGAGATAATCTATTCCTTTTACCTAAAAAGTATACAAAATCATTTGAGAATTGCATCTTAATACATACAGATTATCAGTACTCTTTCCTGTCAGAGAAGAAGCCTTTTATTCAGTGTCGTCTTTTCTTTTTACTTTTAGTTTTAGATACACAGGAGCCCAGGAGTGCTGATTATAACATAAATGTATTGTCCTCATTGCAAAATGCAAGCTCTGGGAAATAGGGCTCAATCACTTCTAACAGTTCCTTGCCATCCCTTGTAAAAAGAGAATACTAAAGTCCTTTCTGTAGTGCTGATCCTATCATTAAACTGGAGACACACTTTCTTTCTTTCACCATCTTTCCTTCCTTCTGCACCAACAGACACTTGAAACCCTTTATCACCACTTTATCTTATCTCTCCATCAAACACATTTCTCCTGAGATGCTGGAACTGCTGAGCTTTCTTATTTTGTGGAGTGAAAAATCAGGTATTCTGACAAGAAAGTGTACTGTTAAAGATACATGTTATCGTGTTCTTACTTCCTATAAGAAAGGACATGTAGAAAAAAAAATGAACAATCCTTTTGAAAAAGGGACAGTGGGTGGTTAAACTGACTATATATAAAATTGTGCTTTTTGTAATTTCACTACAGATCTGTAAAAAAAGAGACCTTAACCAGTACTATGATTAATCGATTAACATTTGAGAACTATTCAGGGCTTTCCAGTAAAGAACCTGCATGCCAGTGCAGGTTAGACTTAAGAGACGTGAGTTTGATCCCTGAGTTGGGAAGAACCCCTGGAGGAGGGCACAGTAACAACTCCAGTATTTTTGCCTGGAGAATCCTATGGACAGAGGAGCCTGGTGGGCTTCAGTCTTTAGGGGCACACAGAGTCAGACACGACTGAAGTGACTTAGCAGGCAAGCATGTTAAAACCAAACCTAGAAATTTAAAATTTAAGAATTCAGTCTCCATGGAGATCAGTTAACTTTCTCTATTCAAAAAATATAGACTATATCTCTGACTCCATCCATATGTCTCCTAATGCTTGTTACTGATTAGAAGATTACTAGTGACAAAATGTGGCTAGATAGGAGATAATCTATTCCTTTTACCTAAAAAGTATACAAAATCATTTGAGAATTGCATCTTAATACATACAGATTATCAGTACTCTTTCCTGTCAGAGAAGAAGCCTTTTATTCAGTGTCGTCTTTTCTTTTTACTTTTAGTTTTAGATACACAGGAGCCCAGGAGTGCTGATTATAACATAAATGTATTGTCCTCATTGCAAAATGCAAGCTCTGGGAAATAGGGCTCAATCACTTCTAACAGTTCCTTGCCATCCCTTGTAAAAAGAGAATACTAAAGTCCTTTCTGTAGTGCTGATCCTATCATTAAACTGGAGACACACTTTCTTTCTTTCACCATCTTTCCTTCCTTCTGCACCAACAGACACTTGAAACCCTTTATCACCACTTTATCTTATCTCTCCATCAAACACATTTCTCCTGAGATGCTGGAACTGCTGAGCTTTCTTATTTGTGGAGTGAAAAATCAGGTAAATTATTCATTTTTTGCTTCTTATTTTCCAGTAGTCTGAGAAAGAGCATGCTAAGTGTGATAATAGTGATTATCTCTTTGTGCTCACTACCAATAACCCTCTGACCCTGCTACCCCCACCTCACTCCAGGCAGCTGGAAGGAAATTTGTTATGTCCTACACTTTGAAGGGAGTCTTTGCTGATATTAGTTTTCCCTTTGTAATACAGTAAAATGTACCCTCTACCTCCTGGCAACTGAAGACTTCATTAACTTTAATTGTACAAGTTTACTTCAGATATGCTGAAATAAATGGAAACAACAAGACCAGGTACAACTGTACCTCAGTACTTATTTAAGACCACAGTTGTAACATCCAAATTCTTACAAGGGTTAATCAAACTTTTCTAGGTGTGAAGTTAAAAAAAAATGTCAACACAATAGGAAAGAAAAAAAAAAAGATAATGTTTCTATGCTGGAGACTGTAAGTCTTAAATCAAAAGCAAAGACTGAGTCATGTTGCCTCACCCTTTTACTTAACTTAGTTTACTACTTAACTAAGCTGTCTGGCTTAGTTCTTTCTGTAGGTAACTTAATCATAGCCGCCTTCATTGAATTAATACAATTAGAATATGCTTAATGTAACCTCTACCTCCTCTTGCATTGCTTCTTTTTAAGAATACAAATCTAACAAATTTATAATTTGATCAGTGTGATAAGTTCAAAGAACCTTTGAAAGTAATTAAAATAATGTTTTTATATAGACTAAACATTAATTGGAACATTTAATTGTCTTTCTTTTTTTTCTTCAATTATAACACTAACAATTCTCCAGATGTCTTAGGTATTCTACCAACCAGACTTTCATTCTTCTTAAGCCTCTAGCTTAAGAGACTTCTCTTTTTAAGATTATATTAGCCTAGATCAGAAATTCCAAAAGGTGTTTGTCTGTAGCACATTAGTTCCTTCAGATATTTAATATGTATTACATAAGAAAAGAATACAATAATCAAACAATTTTTGGAACACTTGGTTAAGCAAATGCAAAGAGGATTATTTATTCATTCATTCATTCAATGAAGATTTATGCTCCAGGTATTGTTTAATCAGTGTTCAACAAGACAGAACAAGGCCTTGCCATCATAACACTTACACATTAGGGAAAGACACAGGTGAGCAACAAATATGTCATGCTAATATTAGATATATAAAACTGCTATGAAGGATATTAAATCAGGATAGATGATGAAGAGTGATGGAATTTTGAGGTTCATTTTAGACAGGAGGTAAGGAAAGACCTCTTAGAGAAGTTATTATTTGAACAGAAATTTGAATAAAATGAGGGATGCAACCATGCTATGATTAAGGAGGGTTTGAGAGAGTTTTCAAAGTAGTGTGTGTGTGCTTGGTGGTGTCCAACACTTTGATACCGTATGAACTGTAGCCGGCTAAGCTCCGCTGCCCATGGGATTTTCCAGGCAAGAATACTGGAGTGGGTTGACATTTCCTACTCCAGTTTCAAAGTAGAGGAAAGAGCAGATTCAAAGGCTCTTATATGGGAATAAGTTTGATGTATTTGAGGACCAACATGAAGAAGGCCAGTTCACTGGAGTATAATAGTAATATAGATTGTGGGGGGAAACCAGGTACAGTGAAGGCCAAGATTATGTAGAGACTGTTAAACCATAGTCAGGATTCTAGATTTTATCACTAGGAGACTTCTCTGGATTCCCAAAGCATTAATATGCAGTGATATACTGTGAAGCAACAGTCAGGTATTATATATGCTTTCCCAAAGTTATATAGCCATAGATCCCTCTATTAATTGAATATCTATAAGGAAAAAATTAGACATGTTGATACTTTGGAACTTAATTGTCTTTCTTTTTTTTCTTCAATTATAACACTAACAATTCTCCAGATGTCTTAGGTATTCTACCAACCAGACTTTCATTCTTCTTAAGCCTCTAGCTTAAGAGACTTCTCTTTTTAAGATTATATTAGCCTAGATCAGAAATTCCAAAAGGTGTTTGTCTGTAGCACATTAGTTCCTTCAGATATTTAATATGTATTACATAAGAAAAGAATACAATAATCAAACAATTTTTGGAACACTTGGTTAAGCAAATGCAAAGAGGATTATTTATTCATTCATTCATTCAATGAAGATTTATGCTCCAGGTATTGTTTAATCAGTGTTCAACAAGACAGAACAAGGCCTTGCCATCATAACACTTACACATTAGGGAAAGACACAGGTGAGCAACAAATATGTCATGCTAATATTAGATATATAAAACTGCTATGAAGGATATTAAATCAGGATAGATGATGAAGAGTGATGGAATTTTGAGGTTCATTTTAGACAGGAGGTAAGGAAAGACCTCTTAGAGAAGTTATTATTTGAACAGAAATTTGAATAAAATGAGGGATGCAACCATGCTATGATTAAGGAGGGTTTGAGAGAGTTTTCAAAGTAGTGTGTGTGTGCTTGGTGGTGTCCAACACTTTGATACCGTATGAACTGTAGCCGGCTAAGCTCCGCTGCCCATGGGATTTTCCAGGCAAGAATACTGGAGTGGGTTGACATTTCCTACTCCAGTTTCAAAGTAGAGGAAAGAGCAGATTCAAAGGCTCTTATATGGGAATAAGTTTGATGTATTTGAGGACCAACATGAAGAAGGCCAGTTCACTGGAGTATAATAGTAATATAGATTGTGGGGGGAAACCAGGTACAGTGAAGGCCAAGATTATGTAGAGACTGTTAAACCATAGTCAGGATTCTAGATTTTATCACTAGGAGACTTCTCTGGATTCCCAAAGCATTAATATGCAGTGATATACTGTGAAGCAACAGTCAGGTATTATATATGCTTTCCCAAAGTTATATAGCCATAGATCCCTCTATTAATTGAATATCTATAAGGATTAGACATTAATTATGATCATTGAAACACTTTGAGAAAGACTAGACGAGATGCTTCTGAACCACTGTTTTTAAGTAGAATATATGAATCTGTACAATTGACTAAAGTATAAAGTCCGAAAAATTCAATTCACATTCATGCTTATATTCTTACATCCCAGCATAAGTATGAACTCCATTTCAATCTACTTTTCAAACTTAATTCACTTTAAATTTCCTTTGAAACAAATGAGCCCATTCATCCTAATGAGAATTTTTGGAGGAAGAGAGAGTTTGGGAAGGCAGCCTATTTAAATATTGAAAAACTTGCTATTTTTATTGAAATGCCCTTTTCCTTTTTTCTTGATCATTCCACAGGCATTTTAGATTTAAGAACCATGTAATGTCTTGTTATTTTTATATTATGAATTAAGAATTGGTGCACTCTAGAATAGCTTCATCTTCCTTCTGGTTCTTGTAAAACACTTTTAATCATGAGTTGAACAAAATTTACATATTAGAATAATTGTCTCCCTTATTATTTTGTATCTCTTATCTACCTGTTCCTAAAGTCATGATTTGATATGTTTACTCAGTATTTTCATGTATATGGTGCTGTACAAAGCATAGAGTACAACTCAGTAAGTTGCAGATCTTTTTATCCAAGGTTCTTTTTGAAAGATGGGCTACACTGGATGTAAGCATGCATTTATTAAATATTTAATACATGAAAGGTGGTATCTTAGAAGTATATAACTGTAGGAAACAGATGCTAAAATTAGTAAAGAGATTTTGGTACCTATATATTTGTTGTTTTTGACTAAAGATGTTAGCCTGCTTCCCAGCTGTGAAAAGGTAGTGAGTTACTGCTATCTAGAAATTTAGGATGGACTTCCCAGGTGGTAAAGAATCTGCCTGCCAGTTCAGGAGACGTAAGAGATGCAGGGTTCATTCCCTGGGTCAGGAAGATCCCCTGGAGAAAGGATGGCGACCCACTCCAATATTCTTGCTGAGACAATCCCATCGACAGAGGAGCCTGGTGGGCTACAGTCCACGGGGTTGCAGAGAGATGAATATGACTGAAGCAACTTAGCACAGCAATTTGGGAACGTTAGTAGAGAGGAGAAGGGATCAATTAGTTTCCTATAAATCCATGTTCCCAGGAGCCCTTGGATCTCAGAAATCAGAGGCTAAAATCTGTTTACAGATCTTCTAGAAGTTTAGTAGTTTAATTTCAGTCCTGCAAAATCCAGTCAATGTGGGAAAAGTTGCAGCATTTGTGTTCTGGCCTGAGGCAGCCACCACTTCTGCATAGTATAAATGAAAACTGGTCTCCCTCCTAAGAAAAGAGATGAAAAAGTTCATCTAGGAAGTGATCGTGGTCTCTTCTCTGAGCTAAAAATGCATATATTGAGTTGTTTACATTGTCACTTGAATGGGTCAAAACTACTACCTCAAACTCAATACTGTAAGCCCCAAATAGAATACGTAGGATCTTCCCAACATGTTCCAAATACGGTCCTTTTCACATTTCCCTAGTTTTCTGTATGCTGCTACCATGAATATAGTTGCATAAGCCAAAAAGATGGAGTTTCTCTCAATTTCACTACCACTTTTACCTCTCCTTCCTTCGAACCTGTTGCTGAATCCCATTTATTTTACCCTCTTCCTAAATATCTCTTGAAATCACCTTTACTTCCAACTCCAATTAAACAAACCATTCCAACTATTTAACATTTTGCTTTTGTGGACTAAGAGTGGCACCTGCCATATCAATAAGCAAAGGATGCTGTGACTATTGAAATATCAGCCACTGAAGATGTCTTAGAATGTGTACCTTGAGGGGATTCAGGATGGAGAAAAAGAGGATACTGACACTAAATAGTTAAGATGCATATCCGAGGAGGAATTTCAATAAGGAATCAGACTCTTGCATCCTCCCATGCATAGAAAAGTGCTAAATTCATTAACTTGAGATGCCTGTTTTTTCTTTAATTAATAACAATCTTTGGATATTCTGACTACCCTTTTTTGCAAAAATTCCTATGTATCCTGGCTCCTCCCTACTTCTTTGAAACAGCTTCTGAGAGCTATCTCAGAGCCTATATCCTGGGTTTTAAAGTGCTCGGTATGTCTGCTGAATAAAACATAATTTTCAGCTTCTAGGTTGTGCTTTTTTTTTGGTCAACACCTTGTACTGCATAAAGTAAGGAACTTCTGAAAGGATCTACTTTGAGTCTCTCTTTCTCATTCATTTTTAACAGCCTAATCAACAGGAGAATGGGTAAATAAACTAATATGTACAACAACATTGCTGTTATTGTTCAGTCGCTAAGAAGTGTCCAACTCTTTGTGACCCCTTGAACTGCAGCAAGCCCGGCTTCCCTGTCCAGATTAGTGGTTGCTTCTAAAACTTAAGAAGCGACTGGGAAGGGGCACAAAAACAGTTCTGTGATTTGATATGCATTCATCAGAACTCTTAAGATACGAGCATTTCATTGTATGAAGTGAAAAATAACACATATCTGATCATTTACCACTCTGCCTTCACATTCAGTGGTTTCTTTTATTGTTGTTGTTCAATTACTAAGTTGTGTCTGACTCTTTGCTACCCCATGGATATAGCCCACCAGGCTCCTCTGTCCATGGGGTTCTTCAGGCAGGAATACTGGAATGGGTTGTCATTTCCTTCTTCAGGTTTCTTCTGTTTAGACACAATTAAAATCTTTTACATGGCTTATAGTCTTTGGCTCTAGCTTTTCTCTCCATCCTCAACTCCCACCATATTTCCTGTATTCCAGTCATTCTAATTTCTTGTCAGTTTCTCAGTGTCCTTATGCCCCCTGGCTCTAGATCCTTGCATATTCTTTGCTTTTTTTCTGGGAATTCCTTTATCTCCCTATGCTTTGGTTGCTTAACTGATGTTCATTCCTCATATTTCCACTCAAATATCACTTCTTCAGAGAAGCCTTCCCTGACCTCCGTAACTAGAACAACACCTTCTATTAAATGCTACTCAGTGCTCCTCTCCTTCAAACCCTTAGCATTCTTGCAATCTTTTTTCTTTAAATAATAACTTTTAAACAAGATCTGTTTTGGTGGCAATACAGCGATCTTCATTCTATCATAGTCCATGTCTATTTTTGTTTACATTTTGCCCCCAGAGCCCAGCACAGTGCCTGGCATATAATAGGCAGTCCATATTTGTTGAAAGAATGAATGGATTAATGAACTTGAAGAATGAGTTTCTGATCTATGGTATGCTTGATAGGATGAAGGAACCTAATACTGAATGAAGAAATAATCATAAAGAAATGCATGATGAGGATCATCCTAAAGAGGTAGGATACTGAAATCATTACCAAAATATTGTTGTGAGTCTGGTGTGACAGAAAGGAGAAAGTGGAGCAGAAAGTCAGCAGCTTTGGAATTAGGTCGTGGATCTACTTTTGAAGCAGGAATGTTCCCCATGACAGGAACAATGAAAAAAAAGAAAACAACTTATGAAACACAGGCTACCAATTAGAAAAGTAAAACTATGTAGAAGTCATGGAGAAATCTGTTTTGTCTTATTAACTGGAAGAACTTTTCTATCATCAACTTTCCTATCCATTAGATGGGCTGCCTCATAAGAGAGAGATTATTTGAGCATTGTTTAGATTATTATCTCTGAGTGATATTTTAAAAATAGCTTCCTATATTTTATGGCAAATAGTACAAGAGGAGCTGTCTTCCATATCAAAATTCTTTTTTTTTTGATTTTCTTTTTTTATTTAATTATTTTTATTTTTTACATGTATGTTCCCAGATCATTCATATGCATATCCCTGGACCCTCCCCCCACCCAGTTCCCCCCCTTCCATCCCTCCAGACCATCGCCCCAAGTGGTTGTAGGTACTCCTATTCCCCTAGCACAATGACAATAGCTATCTTTTCCACACATGACAGTATAGGTTTCCATGTTACTCCCTCCATGCCTCCCTCCCACTGTTCGGTCTCCACAATGTCTTTATGTCTAGTCTCTGTTTTTTCATGAGTTCACTGTATGTGTTATCATGACCATCTTACTAGATCCCATATATATGAGTTAGTATACTATACTTGTCTTTCTCTTTTTGACTTACTTCACTTTTTATGATAGGTTCTAGAGCCAGCCACCTCATTAAGACTGAGTCTTCTGCATTTCTTTTAACAGCTGAGTAGTATTCCATTCTATATATGTACCAGAGCTTCTGTATCCATTCATTTGTTGATGGACATCTAGGTTGCTTCCATGTTCTGGCTATTGTATAGAGAGCTGCAATGAACATTGGGGTACAGGTGCCTCTTTCATTTTTGATTTCATCCGGATATAGGCCTAATAGTGGGATTGCTGGGTCATAGGGTGCTTCTGTTTTTAGTTTTTTAAGGAATCTCCATACTGTCTTCCATAGAGGCTGTATCAATTTACATTCCCACCAGCAATGCAAGAGGGTTCCCTTTTCTCCACACCCTCTCCAGCATTCATTGTCTGTCGGTTTGTGGATGATGGCCATTCTGATGGGTGTGAGGTGGTATCTCATTGTAGTTTTAATTTGTATTTCTCTAATGATAAGCGAGATTGAGCATCGTTTCATGTGCTTTTGGGCCATCTGTATGTCCTCTTTGGAGAGGCGTCTCTTTAGATCTTTTTCCCATTTTTTGATTGGGTTGTTCGTTTTTCCTGTGTTGAGTTGTCTGAGTTGCTTGTAGATTTTGGAGATTAATTCTTTGTCTGTTGTTTCATTTGCTATGATTTTCTCCCACTCTGTGGGGTGTCTGTTCAACTTTTTGGTGATTTCTTTTGCTGTACAAAAACTTTTAAGTTTCATGAGGTCCCACGTGTTGACTTTTCTTTTCAGTTCCACTATTCTAGTAGGTGGGTCAGAGAAGATCTTGCATTGATTGATGTCCTTGAGGGTTTTGCCTGTATTCTCCTCTAAGAGTTTGATGGTTTCTGGTCTTATATTTAGGTCTTTAATCCATTTTGAGTTGATCTTTGTGTATGGTGTCAGGGAATGTTCCAACTTCATTTTTTTTGCATGTTGCTGTCCAATTTTCCCAGCACCATTTGTTGAAGAGGCTGTCTTTCTCCCATTTTATAGTTTCTCCTCCTTTGTCAAAAATAAGGTACCCATAGGTGTGTGGGTTGATCTCTGGGTTCTCAATCTTGTTCCATTGATCTATAGTTCTGTTTTTGTGCCAGTACCATACTGTCTTGATAACTGTTGCTTTGTAGTAGAGTCTGAAGTTGGGGAGGCTGATCCCTCCAACTCCATTCTTCTTCCTCAGGATTGCTTTGGCTATTCGAGGTCTTCTTTGTTTCCATATGAACTGTGTTATTATTTGGTCTAGTTCTGGGAAAAATGTCAATGGTAGTTGAATAGGTATTGCATTGAATCTGTAGATGATATTTGGTAGTATGGTCATTTTCACAATATTGATTCTTCCGATCCAGGAACATGGAATATCTCTCCATCTGTTTAAGTCTTCTTTAATGTCTCTCATGAGTGTCTTGTAATTTTCTGTGTACAATTCTTTTGTTTCTTTGGGCAGGTTTATTCCTAGATATTTGATTCTTTTGGTTGCAATGGTGAAGGGGATTGCCTCTTTGATTTCATTTTCTGATTTTTCATTGTTTGTGTATGGGAATGCCAGTGACTTCTGTGTGTTGACTTTGTATCCTGCGACTTTGCTGAATTCATTGATTAGCTCTAGTAGCTTTGTAACCGTGTCTTTGGGATTTTCTATGTATAATATCATGTCGTCTGCAAAAAAAGAGAGCTTGACTTCTTCCTTTCCAATCTGGATTCCTTTGATTTCTTTCTCTTCTCTTATTGCTGTTGCTAGGACTTCCAGGGCTATGTTGAATAGTAGTGGTGAAAGTGGGCACCCCTGTCTTGTTCCTGATCTTAGAGGGAATGCTTTCAGTTTTTCACCATTAACAATAATGTTTGCTGTAGGCTTCTCATAGATGGCTTTTATTATGTTGAGATAGGTTCCTTCTATGCCCAGTTTCTGAAGAGTTATTATCATGAATGGGTGTTGTACTTTGTCGAAGGCTTTTTCTGCATCTATTGAAATGATCATGTGATTTTTGTCTTTCAACTTGTTGATATGGTGTATCACGTTGATTGATTTGCGGATGTTGAAGAAGCCTTGCATGCCTGGGATGAACCCGACTTGATCATAATGTATGAGTTTTTTGATGTGTCGTTGAATTCTGTTTGCTAGGATTTTGTTGAGGATCTTGGCATCTAAGTTCATCAGTGAAATTGGCCTATAGTTTTCCTTTTTTGTGTTGTCTTTGCCTGGTTTGGGTATCAGGGTGTTGGTGGCCTCATAGAATGTGTTTGGAAGTTTTCCTTCCTGTGCAATTTTTTGAAAGAGTTTTAGAAGGACAGGCATTAGCTCTTCTTTAAATGTTTGGTAGAATTCGGCTGTGAAGCCATCTGGTCCTGAGCTTTTATTTTTGCGTAGATTTTTAATCACAGGTTCGATTTCTGAGCTTGTGATTGGGTTGTTCAAAGTTTCTGTTTCTTCCTGGCTCAGTCTTGGGAGATTAATCCTCTCCAAGAAACTGTCCATTTCTTCCAGGTTGTCCAGTTTGTTGCCATAGAGTTGCTCATAATAGTCTCTTACAGTCCTTTGGATTTCTGCATTATCTGTTGTAATCTCTCCTTTTTCGTTTTTGATTTTGTTGATCTGGTTCTTCTCTCTCTTTTTCTTAATGAGTCTGGCCAGTGGCTTGTCAATTTTGTTTACCTTTTCGAAGAACCAGCTTTTTGTTTTATTTATCTTTACTATTGTTTCTTTTGTTTCTTTCTCATTTATTTCTGCTCTGATCTTTATGATTTCTCTTCTTCTGCTAGCTTTGGGATGTTTTTGTTCTTCTTTCTCCAACTGTTTTAAGCGGAGGATTAGGTCATCTGCTTCATATTTTCCTAGTTTCTTGAGGTGGGATTGTATTGCTCTAAATTTCCCTCTTAGAACTGCTTTTGCAGTATCCCATAGGTTTTGCACTGTCGTGTGTTCATTGTCATTTTTTTCTAGGAATTGTTTAATTTCTCCTTTGATTTCCTCAATGATCAGTTGGTTTTTTAGGTATGTGTTGTTTAATCACCATGTGTTTGTATTTTAAGCAGTTTTTTTCCTGTAGTTGATCTCTAGTCTCATTGCATTGTGGTCCGAGAAAATGGTTGATATAATTTCAGTTTTCTTGAACTGACTGAGGTTAGATTTGTGGCCCAAGATGTGGTCTATCCTGGAGAATGTTCCGTGAGCACTTGAGAAGAAAGTGTATTCTTCTGCTTTTGGATGGAACGTCCTAAAGATATCGATGAGGTCCATCTTTTCCAGTGTGGCATTTAAGGCTTGTGTTTCTTTATTAATTTTCTGTTTTGTTGATCTATCCATTGGCGTGAGAGGAGTGTTAAAGTCTCCTACTATTACTGTGTTATTGTTGATTTCTTCTTTTATGTCTGAAAGTACCTGTCTTATGTATTGAGGTGCCCCTGTGTTGGGTGCATAGATATTCATCACTGTTATGTCTTCCTCTTGGATAGATCCCTTAATCATGATGTAGTGACCTGCCTTGTCTCTTAGAATCTTCTTTACTTTAAAGTCTATTTTGTCTGATATAAGGATTGCTACTCCAGCTTTCTTTTGATTTCCATTTGCATGGAATATCTTTTTCCAGCCTTTCACTTTCAGTCTATGAGTGTCTCTAGGTCTGAAGTGGGTCTCTTGTAAACAGCATATATATGGGTCTTGCTTCTGGATCCATTCAGCCAGCCTGTGTCGTTTGGTTGGAGCATTGAGTCCATTTACGTTCAAAGTAATTATTGATACAAATGTTCCTATTGTCATCTTCTTAGAAATTTGGAGTTTGATTTGTAAGGCTTCTCCTACTCTTGTATCTATTGGCTATATCAGGCCGTTTAACACTTGTTGTAGGGCTGGTTTTGTGGTACAGAATTCTTTTAGTTTTTGCTTGTCTGTGAAGCTTTTGACTTCACCATCGATTTTGAATGAGATTCTTGCTGGGTAGAGAATTCTTGGTTGGAGGTTGTTCTCTTTTAGCCGTTTAAATGTATCTTGCCATTCTCTTCTGGCCTGTAGGGTTTCTGTTGAGAGATCCGCAGTTAAACGTATGGGATTTCCTTTATATGTTATTTGTTGTTTGCTCCTAGCTGCTTTTAGTAATCTGTCTTTATATTTAGTCTGCGTTAGTTTGATTAGAATGTGCCTTGGTGTGTTTCTTCTGGGGTTTCTCCTGTATGGAACTCTGTGTGCTTCCTGGACTTGGTTGACTATCACCTTTCCCATGTTGGGGAAGTTTTCAACTATAACCTCTTCAAGAATTTTTTCGTAGTCTTTCTTCTCTTCTTCTTCTTCTGGAACTCCTATAATTCTAATGTTGGTGCATTTGATATTGTCCCATAGGTCTCTAAGGTTCTTTTAATTCTATCCTCAGTTCTTTTAATTCTTTGGGCTTTGTTCTGTTCTTCAGCACTTATTTCCACCATTCTGTCTTCCAGCTCACTTATCCGTTCTTCAGCCTCTGATACTCTACTGTTGAGACCTACTACTGTTGTATTTTTGAGTTCAGCAATTGAGTTAGTTGTCTGCATTTGCTTATTTTTCATTTCTTGCATGTCTTTTCTCAATGCACTAATTTCCTCTAATATTCTGTTTTCGGTGTTTTGCATCCTCATTAGTATAGCTTTTCTGAATTCTCTTTCAGATAGTTTGTCTATCTCCTCCTCTGTCATTTGAAGTGGTTTTTCTCTAGCCTGGTCCTTCATTTGTACAGTGTTTCTCTGATGTTTCATTCTTAGGTTAATTTTTGTTTCTTTGTGTGTGTCTGTGTGTATGGAGTTCTTATTCCCACCAGGCTTCTTGGTTGAATTCTCCCTTCCTTTGGGTTTCTGTCCTTGTAGAAGGGTTCAGTGGTTTGTGTCTTGGGTGGTGATAGATCTTGTTTACAGGTGAATAATCTGTAGTGTTGTATGTTCTTTGATAATGTGGGGTCTTGGAATCAGGGCTTCCACTCCGAGTATCCTTGGTTTGATGATTAGTCAGGGGGTGTAAGTTCTATGTCTGGTTTGCTATGGTGTTCCGTGATACTAGTTCACATACTAGCATCTGAGGAACAAGAGGTGCATCCCTGATGGGTGACAGTCATAAAAGCATGCAGATGTTTTCTAACATAATCGTAAGATATACATATATATACAGCAATCCCCACAACTGACCAGTTTTATAGAGATAAGGCACAGGAAATCTTTCTGGCAATCCGTGCAATCACAGATGATACTTGCCCGTTAAGCTTTGAATTAATTGAAATAGTGCCGGAATAATAGATCTAGCACAAGGTCCTGGCTTGGATAATTACAATGAGAGCAATTTTAAATTAGGACATGTGTTGGGGGTGACAAGGAGGAGAGTCTATAGGTAATAAAAAGGAAAAGATTCGTCTTGGAAGTATTTTATAGGATTAGGTAACAAAGATTAGTGTGTATTGTTTAGTGTATTTGGAAGTGAATAGTGGAGACAGGAAGTGGTTTTATTTGGAAGTGAATAGTAGAGGAAGAAAGCAGGAAAGGGGAAGAAAGGAGAATTAGAGTTTTCACTTATCCGTTCTTCAGCCTCTGATACTCTACTGTTGAGACCTACTACTGTTGTATTTTTGAGTTCAGCAATTGAGTTAGTTGTCTGCATTTGCTTATTTTTCATTTCTTGCATGTCTTTTCTCAATGCACTAATTTCCTCTAATATTCTGTTTTCGGTGTTTTGCATCCTCATTAGTATAGCTTTTCTGAATTCTCTTTCAGATAGTTTGTCTATCTCCTCCTCTGTCATTTGAAGTGGTTTTTCTCTAGCCTGGTCCTTCATTTGTACAGTGTTTCTCTGATGTTTCATTCTTAGGTTAATTTTTGTTTCTTTGTGTGTGTCTGTGTGTATGGAGTTCTTATTCCCACCAGGCTTCTTGGTTGAATTCTCCCTTCCTTTGGGTTTCTGTCCTTGTAGAAGGGTTCAGTGGTTTGTGTCTTGGGTGGTGATAGATCTTGTTTACAGGTGAATAATCTGTAGTGTTGTATGTTCTTTGATAATGTGGGGTCTTGGAATCAGGGCTTCCACTCCGAGTATCCTTGGTTTGATGATTAGTCAGGGGGTGTAAGTTCTATGTCTGGTTTGCTATGGTGTTCCGTGATACTAGTTCACATACTAGCATCTGAGGAACAAGAGGTGCATCCCTGATGGGTGACAGTCATAAAAGCATGCAGATGTTTTCTAACATAATCGTAAGATATACATATATATACAGCAATCCCCACAACTGACCAGTTTTATAGAGATAAGGCACAGGAAATCTTTCTGGCAATCCGTGCAATCACAGATGATACTTGCCCGTTAAGCTTTGAATTAATTGAAATAGTGCCGGAATAATAGATCTAGCACAAGGTCCTGGCTTGGATAATTACAATGAGAGCAATTTTAAATTAGGACATGTGTTGGGGGTGACAAGGAGGAGAGTCTATAGGTAATAAAAAGGAAAAGATTCGTCTTGGAAGTATTTTATAGGATTAGGTAACAAAGATTAGTGTGTGTATTGTTTAGTGTATTTGGAAGTGAATAGTGGAGACAGGAAGATAGGAAATAATTTATCTAGAGGATATTGGTAGCTAGGAAAATGTTTTACATTTAGAACATAGAGGAAGAAAGCAGTGGGAAAGAGGAAAGAGAAAGGAGAATTAGAGGTTTTCAAGAATTAAAATTAAAGTTAAAAAAAATACAATAAAATAAAAGTCAAAAAAAGAAGTTAAAAATTAAAAAGAGCAGAAAAAATTAATAAGAGACCGAAAAACAAAGAAAAAACACATAAAACAAATCAAATGAAAACAACAACTACAAAAAAAAAACACCAAAAAAAACCCCCAATAAACAAAGAAACTAATAAACCCCAAACCAGACCACTCAATTGAATAAGCAAAATAGTCCACCACAAACAAGCAGAAGAAAAGGAAAAAAAAAAAAAAGAAAAGAAAGTTAAATACTGTCCTTGGTTTTTATCTTCTCATCTGCCTGTTGGAAACCAATCTGCTCTTGATGGTGGTGGCTTGATGGCGTAGTCTTTCCCTTATAGTGCCGGTTGCTGTGGTTTCTGTTTTTGTGTTCAGCAAAATGAGGGCTTTGCTGCCATACCGGGTGCTGGCCGGGACGGTGGGCTGATCCCAGTCAGTCGAGCGGAGGCCACGGCGCGCGCAGTCCCGTGTTGGACGGGGGCGCCCCGGCTCTACCGCGCACCGGCCAGTAGTCTCCAATTCCGGGTCTTTCCCCGGCTTCCTCCGCTGCTGCTGCAGCTCTAGGGGTGCGCGGGCTCCGCCGCCACTGGCACACACGCACTGCCGGTTACGTGTCTAAGTCCCAAAGGTAGACGTGGACTTTTCCGTCCAATTCGTGCCCAGTCCCTGGTCAGCAACCCGTGGACGACTTCCCCTCTCCGTTCAGCAAGCCCTCCAGTTGGAGTGGCTGAACTTGCCCGCGCCTCCTCGCGGCGCCCGCGCCTCCTCGCGGCGCCCGCGCCTCCTCGCGGCGCCCGCGCCTCCTCGCGGCGCCCGCGCCTCCTCGCGGCCGTGGCACTGAGTTCCGGCGGCATCTCGCGGCGCCGGGTTCCGGAGGCTCCTCGCAGCGGCAGGTTCCGGCGGCTCCTCTGGTGGCGGGTTCCAAAATTCTATATTTTTAAGGCATGATGTTTTCTCCTTCAGACACAAATTACCAGTGAGTAGATATGGTGAAAATATAAAGAAGTATATGATAAATGACTTACAGATAAATGAGATGCTATTGAACTTGTGAAGAACAAAGATCTCTGCTCAGTGGGGAGACCAAACCATTTTTATTGGAGAAGGTGGCATTTGAGCAAGGCCTTAAGAGTGGATGCAGTAGACAGAATAAGAAATCCTGGTAAAATGTGTAGTAATGACAAAGGGATGGTGGTGGGAATGCACATATTCAAGAAATAATAACCTTTAGAATGGTTATAGAATATGTATTATGAGATTCCTAAGAGATAAGCTTAGAAAATAAGACCAGAGTAATATGAAATTAAATTTAGAAGGATTCTTAGAAATCTTCTAGTTCAAAACCATTCATTTTGTATAAATTAATGGAGACCCCAAAACATAGCCTTGTACACAAATCTGTTTGATTTTAAAATTAATAGTTTAAGAATCTCTCCACTATACCTCACTACCACACTTGGGATGGCTGAAAAAGTAAGATGAAGGCATTTGACCTTTTACTTGATACACAAGGGGAGTTATGGTAAGATTTGAGCACTGGGTAAGTAATATAAATAGACTTATGTTTTAGAAATAATTCGTCTTATGGTTGGAGGGAGAAATTATGAAAATCAAAGAAGAAACAGATTTGGAAGGGAAGTAATGTTCAGAATGACTTATTACCGAAAACACATATTGCTAGCATTACACAGTAAGCAATGTGAAATACAGGACTAGAGATCAGAATAGTTGTTCGGTCTGGAGGAAAATCTGGGAGTCACCCAAATAAAAATGATAGAAAGTTCAAGGCATGAGTAAATGGCCTTTAGAAAGGGAAGTATGATAAATAAAAATTATAAAAGTCAAAGGCTAGAACATTAAGTAGTAGTCATATTTTTTCGTGGGAGGAGGAACAGAAACCAGTGATGGAGATGAAACGAATAGACAGCCAAAGATTTCTCCAGTGAAGATGGGTTTGTTTGTGATCAGCAGGGAATTGCAGTTTGGGGTCTGCAACCAAGGTGAGCTACATGGCGGTCCTCTGGTGGCGGGTTCCAAAATTCTATATTTTAAGGCATGATGTTTTCTCCTTCAGACACAAATTACCAGTGAGTAGATATGGTGAAAATATAAAGAAGTATATGATAAATGACTTACAGATAAATGAGATGCTATTGAACTTGTGAAGAACAAAGATCTCTGCTCAGTGGGGAGACCAAACCATTTTTATTGGAGAAGGTGGCATTTGAGCAAGGCCTTAAGAGTGGATGCAGTAGACAGAATAAGAAATCCTGGTAAAATGTGTAGTAATGACAAAGGGATGGTGGTGGGAATGCACATATTCAAGAAATAATAACCTTTAGAATGGTTATAGAATATGTATTATGAGATTCCTAAGAGATAAGCTTAGAAAATAAGACCAGAGTAATATGAAATTAAATTTAGAAGGATTCTTAGAAATCTTCTAGTTCAAAACCATTCATTTTGTATAAATTAATGGAGACCCCAAAACATAGCCTTGTACACAAATCTGTTTGATTTTAAAATTAATAGTTTAAGAATCTCTCCACTATACCTCACTACCACACTTGGGATGGCTGAAAAAGTAAGATGAAGGCATTTGACCTTTTACTTGATACACAAGGGGAGTTATGGTAAGATTTGAGCACTGGGTAAGTAATATAAATAGACTTATGTTTTAGAAATAATTCGTCTTATGGTTGGAGGGAGAAATTATGAAAATCAAAGAAGAAACAGATTTGGAAGGGAAGTAATGTTCAGAATGACTTATTACCGAAAACACATATTGCTAGCATTACACAGTAAGCAATGTGAAATACAGGACTAGAGATCAGAATAGTTGTTCGGTCTGGAGGAAAATCTGGGAGTCACCCAAATAAAAATGATAGAAAGTTCAAGGCATGAGTAAATGGCCTTTAGAAAGGGAAGTATGATAAATAAAAATTATAAAAGTCAAAGGCTAGAACATTAAGTAGTAGTCATATTTTTTCGTGGGAGGAGGAACAGAAACCAGTGATGGAGATGAAACGAATAGACAGCCAAAGATTTCTCCAGTGAAGATGGGTTTGTTTGTGATCAGCAGGGAATTGCAGTTTGGGGTCTGCAACCAAGGTGAGCTACATGCAAGACCCTATCCAGCAAAGGAAAGAGAGTGCTTTAATAAAGAGGAAAAGAAAGTTAGGATGGCTTTAGTAAACGGACAGTCCGTGATTTTCATTGGCTGGGCCCTTGCCAGGAGAAAGAGTCTTTCCTCTTCCTGTTGTGCTCTATTATCATTTCAAGATGTGTGAGCTCCCCCTTATGGTCTGTCAACCCTAAATTTTGGGTTTATTAATCTGTTAAAGACTTGCAGGACAGTTTTCTATGGTGCTAAGGGATAAGAGGAATATGAATGGTGAATAAAGACTGTGGATGAGATATCCACAAGCGCTTTTAACAATGATTCCATATTTACAGAATACTCTGACCCAGTCAAGGGGAGAGAAGCCTTTCTGCTTCTATGGGACTTGAGCCTGTTTTAAGTAGAGAATTGCTCAGCTGTCATTAGGGACTACCAGCTAACATGGAGTGCTAAGTATATCCAAGAGCTACTTAGGAAACTGTTGTATCTGAAGCTTAGCAGCAGCAGCTACATGTATCACAAGGGAAAGTGTATGTTTTAGTTTAGTGCATTGACTGCACCAGTCCCTATATAGAGGGCAAATTGAATGATATGCTGCTGTGAGATCCTCTGACTTTCTGAATTGGATTTCTCTGACAGCTATCCTCCTCTTCATTCAATTCTTTGAATTGTTAGGGTATAGAAATCTTAATTGTCCAAAGGCCCCCTTTGCTGTTTTGCTCTTTCTTTCCCATTCTACCATTTCTTTGTTTTATAATAAAAAGATGAAGGCAGTACCAGTATTTCCACTGTAACTCACAAGACTTCATAAGTCTTCACAGTAAGAGAAGACTTAATGTGATTATGGCTAATCCTTTCATTTTATTTTATTTAGTTATCATTAAGTTTCCTTCCCACTCCTCTGAATTATCTTTTATATACCTCTTATAAAAACTTGACATTTATTAAAGATATATGATTATTTTAATGGAAATAAAGTACTTTCCTTTTATACTGTAGTGGACCCACTTTTGGATTCCTCCTTTACCTGCCTCATTGGGTGAATCAAAACACAACATCTATAGATTGTAGATGTTTTTTCAAATGGTTTTCTTTTTCAAATTTAATTTTTTTCAAATGGGTTTTGTACATGCATACATTTCTACCAAAAAAATAGCTAACCAGAATAAGAGTGTAGCAAATAGAGAACAGGACAAAACTGTATAACTTAGAACTACGTTTTTTATAATTAGGAGTTAATATTCTAATCAAAAAAGCACTTCATTTCATTAACTATAATATTTCAAAGTTCTTTTAGAGCCATTAAATCACATGCACATACAGGTATATGATTTAGTCCAGTGGGTTAATCAATGGCAATCACAAGATTAACGTCTCTGCCCCTATATTAGCTTAAGCCAGTGGTTTTAATTAAAGGTTTCTTGCCCTGCCAGGGACATTTGGCAATATCTGGAGACAATTTTGGCTGTCAAAACAGGGTTATGAATGGACCATACTTTTGGAGTCTAGTGGGTAGAGATGCCGTTACACATCTTCCACAACAAATAATTATCCAGCCCAGAATGTCAACAGTCCTGAGGTAGAGAAACCTTAGATAAAGCCCAGTGCTTCAGATAGACCTCCTCATTCTTTCACTGTAGCCCATCTCTTCACAAATGCATGGTACAAATTATTGGGATACCTGAAAGATATTAGTGCAAATATCTCCTTGTAAATCTTTTCCAGAAGAAAGGATTGGGGTTATTGAGAGGCAGTTCTAAAAAATAGGGCACTTATAAGAGTTCCCACTATATACCAGACAATCTTGGGTGCTTTGCATTGCGGGAATCTTCCGCAGAAAGGGAAGGCAGCGGGATTGCCCCCAGCTGAACCAGGAGATCTCGGAGAGAGGCGAATCTTGACTGCCCGCTCCCCAGCCCCCTGGCTCATGCAGGGGACAATCAGGCGACAGGGGTTCCGTTGGAGCGGTTCCAGTTTATTGATACAGATCTACAGCTTTTATAGGCAAGTGAAGGGGGCTTTGCACGGGACTTCCTATAGATTACACCAATCAAGTTAAAGGCCAAGCAATCATTCACAAGCGTGGAAGCCAGGGGAACCAATCAGAAATTTTGCCCATCAATTAACAATTTAGATCACGCCCTGTCTCTTCTTGTAGGTGCCATCTTAGCTGCAAACATATGCTTAAGCTTCTTTAAACAATGTGCTTAAGCTTCCCTTCATTCCCACGTTCCTTCCTGTAGGCGCCATCTTAGCTCCAAGCTGAAACAATGTGCTTAAGCTTCTTTTCACTCCCACGTCCCTTCCTATAGGCACCATCTTAGCTCCAAACTGCAAACATGTGCATAAGCTTCTTTATGCTTGCAATGGTCCTCTTTCAGTTCAGAGCCCCACATTGCATATATTGACTTAGTCCTCACACAGATACCTTATAAGGTAGGCCTCATTTTTATAGGCCACATTTTTATAGATGTTCCAAGTGTGAGACTCAGAGAAGTGAAAATACACTTAAAATTTAAGGTTAATGGCCCAAAAAAGGATAAGCTCAGTGGTTTTAATTAAAGGTTTCTTGCCCGGGGACATTTGCATCGGAACTTTTGGCTTCAAAACAGGGTTATGAATGGACCATACTTTTGGAGTCTAGTGGGTAGAGATGCCGTTACATCTTCCACAACAAATAATTATCCAGCCCAGAATGTCAACAGTCCTGAGGTAGAAACCTTAGATAAAGCCCATTGCTTCAGATAGACCTCCTCATTCTTTCACTGTAGCCCATCTCTTCACAAATGCATGGTACAAATTATTGGGATACCTGAAAGATATTAGTGCAAATATCTCCTTGTAAATCTTTTCCAGAAGAAAGGATTGGGGTTATTGAGAGGCAGTTCTAAAAAATAGGGCACTTATAAGAGTTCCCACTATATACCAGACAATCTTGGGTGCTTTGCATTGCGGGAATCTTCCGCAGAAAGGGAAGGCAGCGGGATTGCCCCCAGCTGAACCAGGAGATCTCGGAGAGAGGCGAATCTTGACTGCCCGCTCCCCAGCCCCCTGGCTCATGCAGGGGACAATCAGACGCGACAGGGGTTCCGTTGGAGCGGTTCCAGTTTATTGATACAGATCTACAGCTTTTATAGGCAAGTGAAGGGGGCTTTGCACGGGACTTCCTATAGATTACACCAATCAAGTTAAAGGCCAAGCAATCATTCACAAGCGTGGAAGCCAGGGGAACCAATCAGAAATTTTGCCCATCAATTAACAATTTAGATCACGCCCTGTCTCTTCTTGTAGGTGCCATCTTAGCTGCAAACATATGCTTAAGCTTCTTTAAACAATGTGCTTAAGCTTCCCTTCATTCCCACGTTCCTTCCTGTAGGCGCCATCTTAGCTCCAAGCTGAAACAATGTGCTTAAGCTTCTTTTCACTCCCACGTCCCTTCCTATAGGCACCATCTTAGCTCCAAACTGCAAACATGTGCATAAGCTTCTTTATGCTTGCAATGGTCCTCTTTCAGTTCAGAGCCCCACATTGCATATATTGACTTAGTCCTCACACAGATACCTTATAAGGTAGGCCTCATTTTTATAGGCCACATTTTTATAGATGTTCCAAGTGTGAGACTCAGAGAAGTGAGAATAACTTCCCAAGGTCACACTGTACATCAGAAGAATTGCGGTTTGCCACAGCACAGTGCATGCTCCAACACTAAACTGGAAAGGCCATGCAAAGTACTTATTGAAGATAGTACCACAATGCTCTACTATTCCTAAATGAAAGTCCTCTCATTACTATTCAGTAAGAGTACTAGCACACTGAACAAATTTCGCTTGCAAAAACTGATTCAAGAACATATCAAATTCTATCCTGCCTCTGACAAAAAATAAAGAGAAGCTGACAATCTTGCCTTTATAATACAAAATTCATTGTTCAGTGAGAGTGAAGGTCTTTTCAAAGCACAGTTTGCGTCATTTTACTAGATGTGAACAAATTAGATAATTTCTCTAGGTCTTTTCCAGTCTTAAGAGAGTATGATCACCCAAACATTCTTTATCCCCCCCAGTTTCTGTTCCTTAAATCATAACTTACTATTTCATAATCAAGCAAATATTCAGGAGTAGGCACTAAAATAAAGGCAAGCAGAGAGACAGAGATGGGAAGGGAAAACATACATGTGTCTAAAAGCATGCTTTTAGGATACTTCAGCACAAGATGTGGCTGTATTGGACTTATAGTGAAAATTAACTGACAATGTTTTTGAAATAGTGTTCAAAGCCAGTTTCCCTGATAGGACCAGCTGAATTAAAATTCTTAAACAACAAGGTCCTACTGTGTATCCCAAGGAACTGTACTCACTATCTGTGATAAACTCTAATGAGAAAGAATATGAAGAAGGTTACGTATATCTATGTATAACTGAGTCACTTTACTGTACAGCAGAAATTAAGGCAACATTGTAAACCAACTATATACTTCAGTAAAATAAATTTAAAAATTTTTTTTAAATTCTTATTTCCTACTACATTGTAGATTGGTAACAAGAACAACCACAGAAACCTAGTGAATGAAATAGTTTTTGCCATAGTATGTCCAAATATCATAGCAAGTATGCACATGACAATAGAAATGCATCCTCATATTTAATACAAAACACTTTAGTTTAAAAATGTCTAAACAGTGTTCTTATAAGTCAATTTGCCAACTATTGTGTGGGAGGATGGACTTGTTCACAACCCTGCTTCGAGCTGGTATGGGAAGGAGCTATCTGCCTTGCCTCCCTCAAGGACTCCATTCAGAGCTCTAAGATTAGTGCTTAGTGACTGGTTTTGATGAACAGAGATATTCTATCAGATTCACTAGTTTATGACCCATACCCTGGCCTTAAATTTTGAAATGATTTCTACACCTCATGCAGCATAATTAGAAAATGGTTACATTGAAAGTCTCTCAGATTGAAAGTGGAATGATTGAGGTGAATACTATGTGTATCATAGAACATTATTTCCCCTCTCTGTAGTTCCAGAGGACAAAACAGAGATGCCCTGTGGAGGTTTCCCTCTGTTCCTTTATAGGGTAACATTTGCAAAGAAGACTTCAGTCGGTGGGTGGGTTGGTTTGGGCAGCATGTTCTTACACTAGATGTTTTAAGTCCACCAGGGATTCATAAATGAGAGGTTTTAATGCCTAGACTACTTTTAACCAAGATGCTGTAGGAAACAAAGCACCCTGGGATGCAGAATGCTCGTCTGACCAGAGAAAGAAATGTTCATGTAATACAGGCATTCAGGTTCTTGAAATGACTTTTTCATCTTGCTCTCAATTCATGCCATGATAAAGGAAAAATAAAAACAGCATTGAAATTGGAATGTAAGAGATTGCATGGAGATGGCTGTTTATATTTTAGAGTTAATCTAATCTAGAGTCAGAAAAGCAACTCTTTATCCCTGAAATACCCCAAAGTCAAACAAAAAATCAAATATTTGAGTTCAGGTTTAAACGTAGGGACGAAAAATATAGATTTAAGAAATGTGGTATTTTACTGTCCTGTGAAGCACAGCACTAACGCTTCTTTATAGCCACAAGGTTGGCCATTTATATGGTGCAAATGCAGAGCCCATTAGGATCTTGTTTAAGTCCTTTATGGTCTCTCTTTCCATTTGCATCCAGTTTTACAGTTTTAAATCCACTATATATATATCAATGACTTGAATTTGAAATGCAATAGAACTACTTTAAATTTTATTGGAATAAGACTTTATTAAAGGTAGGCATTAGAACTTTGGTATTCTTCATATTGACCTCTAAAATCTAGGTAAGTTTTAGTGAGAGAAAGATGGAAAAAAATGACTCATCCCAAATATTTACAAGATGAAAAAAGATGATCACAAAATTCACTGATGTAAAATGCAGAAATGTCTTTGCATTTTGTATTAATGTCATCTCCTCCTACTTTCCAGTGTGTCTCTATTGCTCTCAAGAGACCCATCTTTAAGTAAGGCTACACTATGTCTGCAGAGTAATCTACAGCAGGCTGACAGCCTATTGAGGAAATCCTGCACAGTGAATATTTATGACACCTCTGATTATTTAAAAATGTATTGACTTTTAACTTTTATTATAATCCATGAAATGCAAGCTATGTACCTGCATATGGATGGTGTGGACATATGCATGTCCTTGTATATCATGTCACTTGACTTAGAAACAGAAAGTTCTGTCTTTATAAAGAACAATGTAATAGATTATTTCTTGAAGCTCACCAGAAGTATTTTTTGTGGAATGGAAATTATCATCCGAATGACTAAAACTCCCACAGAGATGATGTAAGATATTTGTTATGCATTTGGCAGGTTAATTATAAAGATGAGGGTGATAATGGTAACTCTATTTGTCAGTGTAAAACATAGGTATTAAACAAATAGAAAGCATGTAATTAAGATTTGAAAAAAAAGGCAATTAATGACCACTATGGCAATCAAAACAGGTAGGAATTTAAGTGATAAACCTTAAAAATTTGATCTGTAGACTGATATTTGAATGTATACTTTCTTATACTCAGTGTTGAAAACATGCTCAAGCAAAAACAAGCACAAACAGAATTCGTAAGATCAAAATGAATAACATGCATACAAAATAAAGAAAATTAAATGCACAAAGGACTTGAACATAAGGATTCAAATGGTCCTTTAAAAAGTCTCTGAGGATTTGGGTTGATATGTGGCAGTAAACAACAAAACTCTTTTCTTCCATTTGCATCCAGTTTTACAGTTTTAAATCCACTATATATATATCAATGACTTGAATTTGAAATGCAATAGAACTACTTTAAATTTTATTGGAATAAGACTTTATTAAAGGTAGGCATTAGAACTTTGGTATTCTTCATATTGACCTCTAAAATCTAGGTAAGTTTTAGTGAGAGAAAGATGGAAAAAAATGACTCATCCCAAATATTTACAAGATGAAAAAAGATGATCACAAAATTCACTGATGTAAAATGCAGAAATGTCTTTGCATTTTGTATTAATGTCATCTCCTCCTACTTTCCAGTGTGTCTCTATTGCTCTCAAGAGACCCATCTTTAAGTAAGGCTACACTATGTCTGCAGAGTAATCTACAGCAGGCTGACAGCCTATTGAGAAATCCTGCACAGTGAATATTTATGACACCTCTGATTATTTAAAAATGTATTGACTTTTAACTTTTATTATAATCCATGAAATGCAAGCTATGTACCTGCATATGGATGGTGTGGACATATGCATGTCCTTGTATATCATGTCACTTGACTTAGAAACAGAAAGTTCTGTCTTTATAAAGAACAATGTAATAGATTATTTCTTGAAGCTCACCAGAAGTATTTTTTGTGGAATGGAAATTATCATCCGAATGACTAAAACTCCCACAGAGATGATGTAAGATATTTGTTATGCATTTGGCAGGTTAATTATAAAGATGAGGGTGATAATGGTAACTCTATTTGTCAGTGTAAAACATAGGTATTAAACAAATAGAAAGCATGTAATTAAGATTTGAAAAAATAGGCAATTAATGACCACTATGGCAATCAAAACAGGTAGGAATTTAAGTGATAAACCTTAAAAATTTGATCTGTAGACTGATATTTGAATGTATACTTTCTTATACTCAGTGTTGAAAACATGCTCAAGCAAAAACAAGCACAAACAGAATTCGTAAGATCAAAATGAATAACATGCATACAAAATAAAGAAAATTAAATGCACAAAGGACTTGAACATAAGGATTCAAATGGTCCTTTAAAAAGTCTCTGAGGATTTGGGTTGATATGTGGCAGTAAACAACAAAACTCTGTGAAAAATAAAAAAGAAAAATTAAAGAAAAAATCTCCAAGCACATCATCATATGTGACCATGAGAGAAACTTGGGTTGCATGTGTTTACCATTAAAATATTAGAATATAGGCATTTGAAAGTTTTCTTTTTTCCAGATGAAATCATTCTCAAAAATCTGAATCCCCGCAGATCAAATTCACATCAAAGGAAATAAAGGTGTTTTAAAAAGCAGGGTCTGCGGTCCCTCCGGCAGCATAATCCTGTGACAAAGAGAGTAGCAATTCCAGCAGCATCCAGACAGCTGCACACAGTCCCAATCTGCTTAATGGTCTGTCAGCTCCCAATGCTGCAAAGCTCTTACACATTTTGACACTCAGCTTTACCAAGGCCTATCCAGGCTGGCTGCATGACCACCAGAACGAGTCTGTGCTTTGGGGACTAAGGAAAATGGAATCTAAAACTGCAGGGAAGAATATGTGCCTTATTTAAAGAGTTATTTTAAACCAATTCTGTTTTTGACTAATTTGAGAACTTATCACATGATTGCCTTTGAGGCAGAAAGTATTTCAGCATTCTTGTAAGGAGGCAGAATATTAAAGTATTCAGTGCTTTTCTCTTTATGACTGTAAGTGTACTGAAGCATAATTCTCCACAGTTTGACACAGATGTGTATTTTGCAATGATAATGGTCAATCTTTGCTAAGATAAAGGATGTTGTCTGAAATACTGATGAACCACTTTAATTGACTCTCTGGTATACTGTGGAATAGGTTGAAGAATGCAGGTGAGGGAGAAAAGAAACCAAATAGTATGAATCTAGATACTGCAAATGAAATCTACATTTAAAAAAAAATCATTATGTGTTTGGTTATCATTAGAACATCAAGAAAACCTTAATGCTGAAGGTATGTGGCTAAAACAGGTAAAACTGACAGAAGTGTTTTATCCATAGATTTTGGTTTAGTGGTTGTTTTATCTATGGTACCCAGGGAATTGACATAAGTATGCCAATTTCCATAGTAATCTATATCCTTCCTAAGTTCAGACAGGCACTGGAATATATAAGGCCCAAATCAATGCTATTAAATCCCCCAAAAGCATGAGTGAAATATTCTCAAAATTTAGATTCCTTCTTTCTCCAAATTTTTGGCAAAAAACAATAGGGTTTGTTAATCAATGTACTTTGTTACAATATGCTAATGATAAAAATATCTATTTAAATATATATGTATATTTATTGTTGTTTAGTTGCTGAGCCATGGCCAACTCTTTGCAGCCCCATAAACTGTAACATGCCAGGCTACTTTGTCCTTCACTGTCTCCTGGGGCTTGCTCAAATTCATATCCATTGAGTTGGTGATGCTATCTAACATCTCATCCTCTGCTGCCCTATTCTCCTTTTGCTTTCAATCTTTCCCAGCATGAGGGTCTTTTACAATGAGTTGGCTGGCTCTTCACATCAAGTGGCCAAAGTATTGGAGCTTCAGTGTCACGTATATTTACATATACCCATATATATACATCTATGTAATCATGCCTACCTAAAGGACCAGCAATTGCACCTGACCTTTAGAGGATATAGCAACCTCTTCACTTCTAGATAAGGTGAGTTTCTAATAAAATAGTATTTCCCACAGTTAGGTAGGGACCTTTTAGGATTATAGCTATAACTCTTCATTCCTCTTTTCCTTTTCTGATTTTAAACTGACCTCCTGGTTTGGTACTAAGTATGTCCTCAATTATTTTATATCCATGCCTCGTTGAAGATGCCAATTTAGAGAATAAGTGCTTGGAGTATGAAAACTAAGTTTTACTCTTCTTTGAGTATTTGCACAACTTTATGCTCTGTATTAAAGATCATTTAATATTTGTAGATAAAGTGATCAGCATACATTGAATATTAATAAGCCCCTACTAAGAACCAGATGCTGTGCTTGAAGCATGGAATAAATGGATGAACAGATAAGATCCCAGCTTTTTTTTATTATAGGGTGGGGGAGGTCAGATAATAAACCAGTAACATGTTGAGATAAGTGACATTTGAATTAAGACCAATTTTTCTAATTTATGGCATTCTTCTTACTTGCATTTTGATCTTGTCCCTATAGCTAAATTTTAAAGCAGAAACACATTTGCCTTTTTTTCTTTAACTATAACATTAATTGTGGTCTGTAATTTTGCTTTAGGTTAAGTAGGAAATAAGGAAAGTTGGTTCTTTTGATAACTTGGAGAAGTTGCAAAAATACAAAAAAAATAAATAAATAAAAATGATCACATTGTTAAGGTTAGCAAACTTATATGCACTACATTTTAAATAAAATGTTTGGTTCAAGGCTTGGATGAAGGTTCATGGCAGGTCTTATTTTATTTGAATAAGTTTTCTGCCTCTAATCACATCCCTACAGTACTTGATACATATCAATAAAATATATTTAATGATCTTCTTAAAGATTCCCTAGCCAGACTGTACCATATATCTCTTTCTGGAGTTGTTTTTTTTCTTAGAATGCTCAACCAGCTTTGATTTGTTTCAGGAAGATGGTAGATTTTACCTTCAAAGCAGTATCTCCCAATAAACTTGAAAGTTCTTTTAAGTTCTAAAATGATAATATCATGCTCCTGATTAGAATCCACCAATGGATCCTCACTGTCATTAGAATTAAATCTTAAATCTTTTCTGTGGTCTACAAGGTTCTGCAACTTGTAGAACTACCCTTCCTGCTACTCTGGTTTCATGCTATTCCCTCTCTCAATCATTCACTTAGCTAAAACCACTCTGGTCTGCTTTCTGCTTGAATAGGCTAAACTCTTTCCTGCTTCAGTGTTTCTATGTGCACATGGTACTTTTAGAACTCAGTACAAATGTCACCCATCTGTAAAATCATGTATCCAAGTCAACCACTATCAAGTTGGGATATTTTAATTTCCTATTAGTGTTTACCAGTGTATGATGTACTATATCATAATTTGTTTGTATATTTATTATATATCACTTAACTTCTTCTTCTAGAAGTGCCATAGATGTAGAACTTTGTCTTATGTATTGACTTTGTACCCAAAATACTGTCTTGCATATAGTGGATATTCAACAAATGTTTGTTTTTGAATTGAAGTATGGACTTCGCTGGTGGCTCAATCAGTAAAGAATCTGCCTGCAATGTAGGGGACCCAGGTTCAATCCCTGGGTCAGGAATATCCCCTAGAGAAGGAAATGGCAACCTACTACAGTATTGCCTGGAGAATTCCATGGACAGAGGAGATTGGTGGGCTATAGTCCAAGGGGTCATAAGAGTAGCACATGACTTAGTGACTAAACAACCATATAGTTGATTTACAATGCCATATTAATTTCATGTGTACAGCAAAGTGCTCCAGTTACATGTTTTTTTCAGATTCTTTTCCAGTATAGCTTATTACAAGATATTGAATATAGTTTCCTGTGCTATACAGTAGGACCTTGTTCTTTATTATATATACATAGAAGTATGTATCTGTTGACTCCAAACTATTCATTTATCCCTCCATTCTTTCCCCTTTGGTAGCCATGAGTTTGTTTTCTGCGTCAACAAATGTTTCTTGAATGAATCCAAGGGTGAACAAGTTTGGTTGTTGCTTTGAATCTGTATATTGCTACACCACCAAACGTCATCTGTCTTTGTCCTCAAAGTGATAAACCTTCACAGTTGTTTTTTCTCTTTCAATTTCTTGAAAATCTGCCATAAGAAATCAACTTCAGGGGCCCACAAATCTGTAAACTTCTTTTAAAGCGCATATATATATTGTGAAACATGTTTTAGGATAGATTGTTCATTGCCCTGCAATCAAGGTATCTTTATTTATTTATTTATTTTTTGGGCGGGGGTTGGGTTGGGGAGGGAGGGGAGCGGGCGGGCCACTTCTATTGGTCTTTCATTTCTCTATCTTTTCATCCATCTTTGTTCTTTGGCTCCTGTGGGCCTCCCATCACAGTGGCGTCTGTCGTCGCAGAGCACTGACTCTGGTCACATGCGCTCCAGAGCTCCGGCTCGTTGATTGGACACATCAGTCCAGCCGCTCCGCGGCACGTGGGATCTTCCCAGGCCAGGGATCGAACCGGCGCCCCTTGCACTGCAAGGCGGTGTCCTTATCCACTGGACCACCAGGGGAAGCCCTCAAGGTATCTTTATGAACATAGCTATACCAATTCAGTTGGTCTCCTGACTGGTTTCCCTATGAAAATGACATTTTTAGCATTGCATTTGTTTATTGTTTGGTTGTCTCAGTGGCATTATTCAGTATTGTATTATGTGTTGGGGATCTTCTTAGATCTGGGACTCACAAAGATAAATAAGAAGTACTCTTTTCTCTTGAAGACTTCACAGTCTTGTATAACTGAGATTAGTGCTGAGAAATGTTTTTCAGTACTACAGTAGAAGAGGTAATCTGACAGTTTCCTAACTAGAACCCTCAAATAATTTGAATTCTTTTAGATACTAGTGTGAACATACATTAGTATCTTTTATATAATGTATTTATTGTTCCTGGATAGAGGCTGCCTGTTATTTAAAATTTACCTCTGTCCCTTGTCAGCAGTGAAACCTTGGGAAAATTGCTGAACTTGCATGTGTTATATTTTTCTCATCTGTAAAATTGGGGATAATAACAGTACCTACCTCATAGGTAATTTAATGAGATCATTTCTGCGCATAGAGCCTAACACACACTGTGTTCTCAGTTAGGTGATGATGATTACTATTTTAGAAGTTCTGTCATACAGACAGTCTGATTCATTTGACTAGGAAAAAGTATTTCCATTTAAACACCTGATACAGCGTGCCTTACTCACAGTCATCGTGTTTTCGCTTGTTCTGTTTTCCTTAGCACCTTTAGTATCATATTTCAACAAGAAGGAAGGGACACTAAAGTGGTATTTGTAACAACTAGCTTTTTGTAATTTGTTTTCTTATTTTTTGTTTCCGAGCTGTTTGTCTTGATGGAATTCAATTTAACTGTATCTTGAAGGCAGTTTAGTAGTGCTACAAGCTTAATTAACATCATGAAATGGTTTACTCCGATTCTTGAATTTTTTTCAACATGGGTTTGAACTGGGAGGGTTCACTTATACATGTATTTGTTTTCACTAAATGCATGCTACAGTACTACACAAGCCATGTTTGGTTGAATCTCTTGATGTGGAACCTCTGATGTGGTGAGCCAAATGTATAGGGAGATTTTTTACTACACAAAAAGTTGGTTTCCCTAACCTCACCTTGTTCAAGGGTCAACTGTACTTGTCAACCACGTAGTTTGCAAAAGCTCTATGGGGCAGAGATCTGGAGTCTTGAACAATAATGGTGGGTTTTTTGGTTTGTTTGCTTTACTCTTTTAAATATTTAGTCTTTAGAAATTTAAAAAATAGAGAAAGGAAATGTCAGACTTTGATACAAAATTGTGCTAAATATGTTTTAAGGATCTGTAAATATAGTTATTTATAAAGTCCTCTCATTGTATTTACCTTAGAGTTGTAAAGTTGGGGGAAGAAATCTAAAATCCAGAAAAAGAAGGAATTGAGAGAAAGGAAGGTCATATATAGCTATACTTTACTAAGGGAATGTGAGGGAATTTGGTATATTTTGACATAAGATCATTATGATCATTTATGTGTAGTCACAAATTATGTAAATGACCCTTATTTGACCAAATGTCACATTTCCTCAAGCATTATGATCAAAAAGATATTTTACTTCATATCAATTTCAAGCAATAATGTTCATAGATTTCTTAAATGAATGAAATGTTTAGTTATTTAGTAGTTGCTATAGAAGAAAACAATATATAAAAGAAGGCATCTCATTATTCAACTTAGGTGCTAGAACAGAGCAATAACTAAAAACCTGTTAGCTTGTGTGAAAAAATTTAATGCCAGTCCTGCCTTTAAGGAAATTTTCTTGAAAAAGACACAAAGACAGAGATACCTACATAGAATTAATTTATTAACTAAGAATTAATTATTAATAAATAAAAGCCTTGTTTAAATTACTGGCTTAGAGGAAAAGGAAGGAGTAAAAGTCAGTTAAAAATACACAATGGACAAAAAGCTCACAGTCTACTTTGTGATGTGGGAGGGACTAAAAAACATTTATAGACCAACTTAAATACTCTTCTCATTTAATTCTTTTTTAAAATTTTATTTCAAAAACCTAAGGCAAAAAACTAAAATTTTATTTTGAATTCCAACTCATATTTCTCTCAATCTCATTATGGTACTTTTCCATTATGTACTAGGTGCCTTCATGGCAGAGACTACAAAAAAAATGATATTCCAATTATAGCTAATCTCTTGATGTGGAACCTCTGATGTGGTGAGCCAAATGTATAGGGAGATTTTTACTACACAAAAGTTGGTTTCCTAACTCATGGGTCAACTGTACTTGTCAACCACGTAGTTTGCAAAAGCTCTATGGGGCAGAGATCTGGAGTCTTGAACAATAATGGTGGGTTTTTTGGTTTGTTTGCTTTACTCTTTTAAATATTTAGTCTTTAGAAATTTAAAAAATAGAGAAAGGAAATGTCAGACTTTGATACAAAATTGTGCTAAATATGTTTTAAGGATCTGTAAATATAGTTATTTATAAAGTCCTCTCATTGTATTTACCTTAGAGTTGTAAAGTTGGGGGAAGAAATCTAAAATCCAGAAAAAGAAGGAATTGAGAGAAAGGAAGGTCATATATAGCTATACTTTACTAAGGGAATGTGAGGGAATTTGGTATATTTTGACATAAGATCATTATGATCATTTATGTGTAGTCACAAATTATGTAAATGACCCTTATTTGACCAAATGTCACATTTCCTCAAGCATTATGATCAAAAAGATATTTTACTTCATATCAATTTCAAGCAATAATGTTCATAGATTTCTTAAATGAATGAAATGTTTAGTTATTTAGTAGTTGCTATAGAAGAAAACAATATATAAAAGAAGGCATCTCATTATTCAACTTAGGTGCTAGAACAGAGCAATAACTAAAAACCTGTTAGCTTGTGTGAAAAAATTTAATGCCAGTCCTGCCTTTAAGGAAATTTTCTTGAAAAAGACACAAAGACAGAGATACCTACATAGAATTAATTTATTAACTAAGAATTAATTATTAATAAATAAAAGCCTTGTTTAAATTACTGGCTTAGAGGAAAAGGAAGGAGTAAAAGTCAGTTAAAAATACACAATGGACAAAAAGCTCACAGTCTACTTTGTGATGTGGGAGGGACTAAAAAACATTTATAGACCAACTTAAATACTCTTCTCATTTAATTCTTAAAATTTTATCAGCTAAGCATAACTATATCTATTTTGACACATAATGAAATTGAGGCTCAGAGAAGTGAAGGAACTTAATCAAAGTCACATAGATAGTTCTATTGTAGAATCTGAATTCCAACTCATATTTCTCTCAATCTCATTATGGTACTTTTCCATTATGTACTAGGTGCCTTCATGGCAGAGACTACAAAAAAAAAATGATATAATGCAGAACAAAGTATAATAGTCATAAACATCTGTAAATGAAGGGCTATATTCTGAGGATCCAGGGTAAGGGCAATATAAAAGGATAATGAGTATATTTTGGGGCTCTTATAATTTTTCCTAATTTATTATATACTGTGCCCTATGCTTACTACAAAATGCAACACCAGAATATTCCAGTCTGGGCTTCTAGGGTGGTTCAGTAGTGAAAAATCCACCTGCAAAGCAGGAGACATGGGCTGGATCTCTGGCTTGGGAAATCCCCTGGAGGAGGACATGGCAACCCACTCTAGTATTCTTGCTTGGTAAATCCCATGGACAGAGGAGTCTACTGAGCTACAGCCCATGGGGTTGCAAAGGAGTCAGACATGACCTAGTGACTAAACAACAATAAGATTTTAATAGTATATATTTAGTTTTGAAGTAATTAACAACAGTTTGATGCAGTGGTGTTTTCCGTGTGTGTGTATGTGTTAAGCCTTATTAAAAGCAAGAAGAATGCCGATTGAAACGAAGTGGTAACAGATTATATATATATATATATATATATATATATATTTTTTTTTTTTTTCCCCCATGAAAAAATACCAAGAAAGCAAACTTGCTTACCTTTAAGATTATTGACTATTGGGTGTAATCAGGGAGGGAAAATACTAGATGTATGGGAGAATCAGCTGAGAATATCTTGAAGTGATTTATTGAAAGTATTTATTCATTCTGGAAATAAGAAGCCATGAAAAGAGAAATGGCCATCTTGTCTCAGAAACATAAAAATAAATTCTATGTTTACCCTAAGCAAAGAAGACAATCATGAGTGGGGCAGAGCCTCGCTTTGGAAACTAATGATAGAGACTTCTGTATGACAAAATAATGCACAAGTGGCTTATTACTTTTCAAACAAACAAATTTATGAACCTCACTAGAATCAAGGATATTGATTGACTGTTTAACATTCTTAAATGGTTGGCCAATCTCTGTGTACTACATACAAATTTATGGAAAACTTTCAATGAGGCTCAGAGAAGTGAAGGAACTTAATCAAAGTCACATAGATAGTTCTATTGTAGAATCTGAATTCCAACTCATATTTCTCTCAATCTCATTATGGTACTTTTCCATTATGTACTAGGTGCCTTCATGGCAGAGACTACAAAAAAAAAATGATATAATGCAGAACAAAGTATAATAGTCATAAACATCTGTAAATGAAGGGCTATATTCTGAGGATCCAGGGTAAGGGCAATATAAAAGGATAATGAGTATATTTTGGGGCTCTTATAATTTTTCCTAATTTATTATATACTGTGCCCTATGCTTACTACAAAATGCAACACCAGAATATTCCAGTCTGGGCTTCTAGGGTGGTTCAGTAGTGAAAAATCCACCTGCAAAGCAGGAGACATGGGCTGGATCTCTGGCTTGGGAAATCCCCTGGAGGAGGACATGGCAACCCACTCTAGTATTCTTGCTTGGTAAATCCCATGGACAGAGGAGTCTACTGAGCTACAGCCCATGGGGTTGCAAAGGAGTCAGACATGACCTAGTGACTAAACAACAATAAGATTTTAATAGTATATATTTAGTTTTGAAGTAATTAACAACAGTTTGATGCAGTGGTGTTTTCCGTGTGTGTGTATGTGTTAAGCCTTATTAAAAGCAAGAAGAATGCCGATTGAAACGAAGTGGTAACAGATTATATATATATATATATATATATATTTTTTTTTTTTTTTTTCCCCCATGAAAAAATACCAAGAAAGCAAACTTGCTTACCTTTAAGATTATTGACTATTGGGTGTAATCAGGGAGGGAAAATACTAGATGTATGGGAGAATCAGCTGAGAATATCTTGAAGTGATTTATTGAAAGTATTTATTCATTCTGGAAATAAGAAGCCATGAAAAGAGAAATGGCCATCTTGTCTCAGAAACATAAAAATAAATTCTATGTTTACCCTAAGCAAAGAAGACAATCATGAGTGGGGCAGAGCCTCGCTTTGGAAACTAATGATAGAGACTTCTGTATGACAAAATAATGCACAAGTGGCTTATTACTTTTCAAACAAACAAATTTATGAACCTCACTAGAATCAAGGATATTGATTGACTGTTTAACATTCTTAAATGGTTGGCTAATCTCTGTGTACTACATACTTGGAACCATAGCCCTGTTCTTTATGGCACATCACTCAATCAACATAATTTATAAGACAAGAGCAGCAACCAGCAGCTGCTATAGAGATGTGGATATTTCACATGGAAATCCTTAAGTGCAGGTGACTTAAAGTTTTATCTCAAATATGATTTGTGTTGAAACTCGCAGATCTCACTAAGCAAAATAAAAACTGTTCAAGTCTTTCACTTAACTTCAGAGTATTTTGAAGACCAGTAGAATTCCTAACTATTCACTTCTGAGGTAAATGCATTTAAATTTTCTTTCCAGTGGAAAATAGAACCCTCTCTTGTAACTTTTGAATTTTAACTCTTTATCAATTCAAGAATATATGTAAAGAGAAAACTATTTCCATGTAACATTTCTCTTCCCCTAGTAGTCTTTTCATTATTGGAGAGTTTCTAATGTGTTTCTAATCATATTCTCCAGAAACAAAACTGAATCAGGAAATGCAAATTTCCAGAATTTCCTTAGGGAAACAGTATTACTTCATATTTTTAAGAAATCTTTTGATGTGCAAGATAGTCTATTTGATACCAATAATAATTTTGCTATGAGGATCTCTCTACTAATAGAGCATATTGCACTAATAAAACTCCATGGGTATTATTTTCAGTGAGAGTTATTAGGGAAGAACTACTCTGAGGTATCTGGTTGTTATATAATAATTTATCATTTAAAAAGTGAGTATAAAGTAGATTGTGATTATATATTTCAAGTTTGTTAATGATCACTATTATTTTTATTGAAAAGGTATTATTATGTTAAATAAAATCTAAAGCATAAGTTTAAATTCACATATAATACTAAAAAATGATGCTTTTCATTATTGTACATTTTACAATTATATATATTTTCCACATAGCTACAATTATATTATAAATATCTTATTGCTTATTTTCTTCTTCAATCTTAATATTGTATCAGGAATAGTGTTCAGTGTTTCTGCAGTCTTTAACAATCATTAGAATTTTGATACATACTTAGTAGCTTGCAGTGATGATATGCCATAATTTATTAAGTTATTTTCCTAGTCATGTAGGTTGCATCATAATTTTTCCTGAGTTAAATAATACTGTAGATCAGAAGTCCCCAATCCTTTGGGCACAAGGAACCAGTTTTGTGGAAGATGGTTTTTCCATGGACAGAGGAGTGGATGGTTTGGGGATAATTCAATAATATTACATTTTCTGTGCATGTTATTATTATTATAACAGCTCCACTGGAGATCATCAAGTCTTAGGTCCCAGAGATTGGAGACCCCTGCTATGGAGAATTTTGATGTCTCTTTTTTTGCTTTTGAGAATTCTTTCTCTTTTTTTGAGAAGAAGCAGCAGTAACATTTTATCTTTCAGCTGTAGGAAATTATATTTAAATACGTTGAAAAACTATAAAACTTCTAATTGGCAAAATGGAAGACAATATCACTCAAGAGTTTTAATTTTTTTAAATGTGTCTCACTTTACCAGTACCCTTCCTTTTACCTTTCCTTGTAAGTATCTGAAATGATAGCAGATACCATCTCATACAAATGACTTCTATTCAATACATTCAAAAAAGTTTTTTTTTTTTTTTAAAGCAGAGTTCATGTATAAACACAGTACATAGTACAGAATTCTATGGCAGCAGTTGGTCTGCTTCAGTTTAACACCCCACAAAGAATTTATGAGCAGAGCTGATGCCTCACAAATTTACTTCCTTAGCTAAAGTTTTTGATTTCTCTTACCTGAGCTGCCTCTGGCTATATTTGAGGACAGACACTTTTCATCCTCTATGAGCTTGCTATAGCCACAGTTCCTGCAGGTGCTGATGTTACCACCCTGGGTACTGGGATGGCTGGCACCTCCACCTTGTCTGGGGTTGCCTGGGTCACAGCACCACTGCTGTGGTGCAAGAGAAGAAGGTGGGTAGGCAGATGGAGTCATGAGTTTCACCACATTTAGAGGTACTAGAGTCATAGGCCCTGCCATACTGCTGCCTGATTCCCTATGTCCATGAATACTGTTGTGGCCTGGAGGCCAGAGAGTTACGTATGCCACTTCTGTTGCTGGGATTGTGTGATCAGCTGCCAAGTCTGGGGACTGACATTGTAAGGGCCAATGCTGCTGTTTTCTCAGTTTTGTCTCCTCTCTGTGTTCCAATCCAGGAACCTTCAGATATATGTACAGATGTGTGGGTCTCTCTGGCATCCTTATATATTGGGCAGTGGAACCATTTTTGAATTATGAATGCTTTTCTAGTTATAGATTGATGCATGCGTGCATGCTTAATTGCTCAGTCATGTCCAGCTCGTTGCTACCTCATGGACTGTATCCTTCTAGGCTCTGTCCATGGAATTCTCCAGGCAAGAATACTGGAGTGGGTTGCCATTTCCTTCTCAGGGGCATCTTTCTAACCCAGGGATCAAACTCACACCTACTGCATCTCTTGCATTGGCAGGCACATTCTTCATCACTGAGCCACCTGGAAAAGCCTGTAGATAGATGGGAGAAAGACAAAAGGAATATCTCATGCCACCATGATGCTGATGCCAGTTCCTATATGACTTTTCAAACCAAGAAAATGTTTTAATTCAATGAAAATATATTTACAAACTAAATTTTGCAACTATATGCATGTATGGAACTTTATTTGTGCGTGTCGTTACAGTCGTGTCTGACTCTATGTGACCCTATAGACTTGTAACCCAGGTAAGAATATTGGAGTGAGTTGCCGTTTCCTTCTCCAGGGGATCTTCCTGACTCAGGGATGGAACCCGGGTCTTCCACATTGCAGGTAGAGTGTTTACTCTCTGAGCCACCAGGGAAATCTTTACCCTCTGTTTCATTTCTTCAGTCCTCCCTGTCTAAGTCCTACACATACCAACTTCTGCAAGGTTCTGTCTTTAGTTTTTCAGTATATATTCCTTTCTAAGGCCACTTGACACACTCCCTGTCTTCAGTTATCATCCATAATATATCTCCTAAGCCAGATCTTTTTCCTGAACTCTAGATCCATTCTTCTAAAATGAACTCTGAGCATCTCCATGTGGAAGTTCCACAGGCACCCCAAACTCAAATTGTTCAAACCAAGATTCTTGCCTTTCCTCTATCAACCTAGTTCTTCATGCTTAAAAAATGGGAAAAACAAATTTTAATACTGTTTCCCTTTCATCCCCTACTCCAGATGACATTCTTTCCCCTATTTACACTGCCTTCAGGGCAAATCAGTTCAAGTAGAGTTGAAAAAACATGAAGAGGCAGGGGTAAAAGAGGTTTCCTCCACCCCCACAGGCTTTGTAGGTCTCTTTGACTTTAAAAATATGTATCTTGATTAACATTATATATGGTTTCATTTTTTTAATGGAATGAAGTACAGTGTAGAGATGATCAAAGTTTTCTTTGGACATGTCACACATATTGCATCAAATATTAAGAGTGGTGAAATTTATCCTGAAGCTCATAATGGAATAAATTAAAGATTTTAGGTTGAGGGTGAGAATAGAGGAAGGTTGGTGATGGAGTCAGATTTACATATTAGAAACATAACTCTGCTGACTTGGCAGGATTGTGGAATGTGGCAGGCAAGGCTAGAGTCAAGCGATATAAGTAAGGTAGAGGGGAGAGAGACTGAGGGCCTTACCTGGAGTAGGAGCAGCTGGATGAAGCAGAAGCAGGTTTTTTCTTAAAGGTTTGAATTGGAGTCAATAGGATTTGGAGAATTTTAGGGTTGAAGGCAGTTATTAATTTAAGGTTTACCATGTGTATATTACCCTTTGGGTTCCCTTTGTGTGAACTGCCAGTATGTATCCATTTTTCCCTTTTAACCACTAAGATCTGGAAGTTTCTCTTATAATCATAAATTATCATATTATATTTTATGTTACTCCAACATCATATTTGATATAAATAATTCTCTATTCTGCTGTTCATTTGATTTTATGCTTGATTTTCTATTAATATAGACTGTTTGCACTTTAATTTTAGATTCTTCATTCTCATTCATTTTATGTCCTTTTATTTTAAAACAGACAAGTCAATTCTCCAAAGAGGTAGTAGTGAACATTCTATGCTGTCTTTTCTAGTCTTTCTATATTTTAACTTTTCCATATTTTGATTCTTTAATACATCTATAATTTATTTTCTTATGTGGTATATGGATGAGTATAATTCATTTTTGGCTAGCCTAATAATTAAATTGATGCAGAACAGATTAATGAGAGGAATAAAACAAAATTAATTTTATTCATAGGGGAACCCCAAGGATATGAGATTCTCCAACAATCAGACAATTGGGGCTTATGCATTTTCTAAGGAGAAGGAGATAGGGGCTGGGGAAAGGAAAGGAAAAAACAACCGGCAAGAAAATTGGGGTAAAAGAGGTTTCCTCCACCCCACAGGCTTTGTAGGTCTCTTTGATTTTAAAAAATATGTATCTTGATTAACATTATATATGGTTTCATTTTTTTAATGGAATGAAGTACAGTGTAGAGATGATCAAAGTTTTCTTTGGACATGTCACACATATTGCATCAAATATTAAGAGTGGTGAAATTTATCCTGAAGCTCATAATGGAATAAATTAAAGATTTTAGGTTGAGGGTGAGAATAGAGGAAGGTTGGTGATGGAGTCAGATTTACATATTAGAAACATAACTCTGCTGACTTGGCAGGATTGTGGAATGTGGCAGGCAAGGCTAGAGTCAAGCGATATAAGTAAGGTAGAGGGGAGAGAGACTGAGGGCCTTACCTGGAGTAGGAGCAGCTGGATGAAGCAGAAGCAGGTTTTTTCTTAAAGGTTTGAATTGGAGTCAATAGGATTTGGAGAATTTTAGGGTTGAAGGCAGTTATTAATTTAAGGTTTACCATGTGTATATTACCCTTTGGGTTCCCTTTGTGTGAACTGCCAGTATGTATCCATTTTTCCCTTTTAACCACTAAGATCTGGAAGTTTCTCTTATAATCATAAATTATCATATTATATTTTATGTTACTCCAACATCATATTTGATATAAATAATTCTCTATTCTGCTGTTCATTTGATTTTATGCTTGATTTTCTATTAATATAGACTGTTTGCACTTTAATTTTAGATTCTTCATTCTCATTCATTTTATGTCCTTTTATTTTAAAACAGACAAGTCAATTCTCCAAAGAGGTAGTAGTGAACATTCTATGCTGTCTTTTCTAGTCTTTCTATATTTTAACTTTTCCATATTTTGATTCTTTAATACATCTATAATTTATTTTCTTATGTGGTATATGGATGAGTATAATTCATTTTTGGCTAGCCTAATAATTAAATTGATGCAGAACAGATTAATGAGAGGAATAAAACAAAATTAATTTTATTCATAGGGGAACCCCAAGGATATGAGATTCTCCAACAATCAGACAATTGGGGCTTATGTGCCATTTTAGCCTAAGGAGAAGGAGATAGGGGGCTGGAAAGGAAAGGAAAACAACCGGAAGATGGAAAAATCAAATGTTTAGTAACCAAATCTTTGCCTGACATGCGGATAACTTTTTCTAATGTAGAAAGTTGGTAATAGCTTTCTTTCTATTATAGGCTCCCCATCCAAATTATTTTGGCAGTCGTGAGAGCCTTTTATTTTGGGCAGTTATAATTTTTTATTTTTTGGCCACTTCTATTGGTCTTTCATTTATTTCCATCTTTGTTCTCTGGCCCGTATGGGCCTCTCATTGCAGTGGCCTCTCTTGTTACAGAACACTGGCTCCGGGCGCATGTGCTCCAGAGCTCTGGCTTGGTAGTTGGACTCATTGGTCGAGCCGCACTGCAGCACGTGGGATCTTCCCAGGCCATGGATCAAACCGGTGCCCCTTGCACTGCAAGGTGGTGTCTTTACCCACTGGACCACCAGGGAAGCTCGGCAGTTATAATTCTGTTCCACTGAACTGTATTTCTGTTTCTGCCCCAGGATGAATTCTCTTTCATGATATTTTTAAAAATATAAATGTTTTAAAATATCATAAGGCTCCAACTCCAATCCTTACTTCAACAACAGTGCTTTTTATTCTTATTGTCTTTGTATATTCTTATCATGTATTAAAAAGAATATTAAAAGTCCATTAGGCCTTGATTGCCTTCAGCCCCAAATTATACACATGCCAAAGTGGCATATTTTGGGGTCATATATTATGCAACCACTCATTATTCAGTTATCTCACCACCATTTATTGAATAATGTGTAAACAGCCCTTGTTTTATAAATCTTACTTTATCATGTAATGTTCTGATTTATAATAAGAAAACACATATTTGGTCTTCCTATTTCTGGCACAGAGATAGGGTTGTAAAACCCTTGGAATTTCCTAAATGATGAGAGCCAGAAAGATGTCTTTCATTATGTTAATGAGGTAACTTTTGGAAAACATCTAAGGATAGAGGCTGGTTCGAGGCTGGTTGCCAGGAGAACCAGCCAAGTGATTAGAAGATTGGAACTTTCAGTCCCAGCTCACTCCCCTGACCTCCTAGGAGGAGGGAGGGCCTGGAAATTGAGTTCAGTTCTCAATTGTCAAGGGTTAAACCCATTATGCCTATGTGATGAAGCCTCCATAGTAACTCAAAAGGAGGAGGTTCAGAGAGCATCTGGGTTTATGAATACATGGGGACTTAGGGAGAGTAGTGTGCTCAGATACGCCATGCAAGCTTCATTCCCTTTCCCCATACCTTGCCCTATACATCTCTTCCATCTGACGATTCCTAAGTTATAGCCCTTTATAATAAACCAGTAATCTAGTAAGTAAAATATATCTTTGAGTTTTGTGAGCCATTCTAGAAAATTAATCTAAGCCAAGGAGGGAGATATTATAACCTAGAATTATAACTGGCATATGATGTGATGGGGGGCACCCTTATAGGACTGAGCCCTTAATCTGTGATAGTGTCAGAATTGAGTTGAATTGTAGGATACCCAGTCAGTGTCAGATCATTACTTGGACATTGGTGCAGAACCTTTGATTATGTATTGCTTTTATATATGATGTATGTATTTATGGGCTTTTAATTTTGTTCTACTGAAGTGTATCTCTGTTTCTGCCCCAGGATGAATTCTATTTCTTGATGTTTAAAAAAAATAGATGCTTTAAAATACCAAAAGGCTTTAAGTCCAATCCTGACTTCAACCACAGTGCTTTTTATGCATAATGTCTTTGGATATTCTTACCATGTATTTTTCCATATAATTTTGAAAATCATTTCACAGACTTATCCTCTCTCTGGATCTGACCCTGGTATGATTTCTATGGTAATTATATTAGACATATAAAATAGCTTGGAGTATATAACAAATCTTTCCTTCATGTACTCACTCAAGACACTCCATTTATGAATTTATAATGTTTTACAGTATATTTGAAATTACACTTTATAAAGATCTAATACTTACCTCTTTAACTTTATTCCTAAGAACTGTTGTCATTATTAGTAAAGTCTGATGGTTATTGATGCTTTTTAGCTAGATAGTGCTGATAGACAAGAATGTTCTTAACTTTTCAACATTTATCTTATACATGACCACATTTTTTTAAAAAAAGACTTTCTTTTAACGAGCACTTTTAGGTTTACAACAAAATTGAGAGGGAGATAAAGAGATCTTCTGTATATCCCCTGCCATCACATATGTTGGAGCCCCCATCCCTGGCTGTAAGCATCACTAAGCATAAGGTACATTTTTTTATTAAGGACTGACACATCATAGTCACCTAAAGTCCATAAAAGATTCACTCTTGATGTTGTACTTTCTATGGGTTTGGACAAATGTATAATGACATAAAATCATCATTATAATATCATACAGAATATATCCATTGCCCTAAAAGTCCTCTGTGCTCTGCCCTATTCATCTCTCCCACCCATGGCAACCACTGACCCTGTTATTGTCCCCACAGTTTCACTTTTCCAAAAATGTCATATATTTGGATTCTTGTACTATGTAGTCTAACTTGACTCCTTTCTCTTAGGAATATGCATTTATGATTCCCTCATCTTTTCATGGTTGGAGAGTGAATTTTGTTTAGTTCCTGATGATATTCTGTTGCCTGGAGGTACTACAGTTAATTTGTCCATTCACCTACTGAAGGGCATCTTAGTTGCTTCCACATTTTGGCAATTATGGAGAAAGCTGTTATAAAAAATACATGGGCAGGTTTTTGTGTGAACATGTTTTCAGCTTCTTTGGGGAAATACCAAGGGGCAGGATTGCTGGATCTTGTGGTAAGAGTATATTTCTTCTTTAGGAAGAAACCACCAAACTGCCTCCCAGAGTGGCTATGTGTTAGTCACTTATTCATGTCCATGGACTAGAACCTGCTAGGCTCCTCTGTCCATAGAATTCTCCAGGCAATTCTACTGGAGCAGGTAGCCATTCCATTCTCCAGGGGATCTTCCTGACTCAGGAGCCTGAGTCTCCCGCATTGCAAGGAGATTCTTTACCTTCTGAGCCACCAGGGAATCAGTTATGCATCTTCAGCAGCAATGAATGGCAGTTCCTGTTGCTCCATGGTTGGCATATAGTGTTGTCAGTGTTTTAGATTTTTGCCATTCTAATGGGTATATAGTGATATCTCGTTGTTTTAATTCACATTTCCCTGGTAACATTTGATGTGGCATCTTTTGATGTGCTTATTTTCCATCTGCATATCCTCTTTGATGAGGTGTCTGTTCAGGTCCTTGGCTCACTTTTTAATGGAAATGATTGTTTTCTTATTGTTGACTTTTGGGAATTCTTTGTGTATGTCGAATAGCAGCACTTTATCAGATGTATCTTTTACAAATATTTTCTCCCAGTGTGTGGCTTGTCTTCTCATTCCTTTGACCTTGTCATTTGCAGGGTAGAGTTTTCATTTTAATGAAGTCCACTCATCAATTACTTCCTTCATGGACTGCATCTTTGGTGTTTTATATAAAAAAGGCATTAGCATCCCCAAGATCATCTAGATTTTTTCCTAAGTTATATTCTAGGATTCCATAGTTTTGCATTTTACATTAAGGTACGTGATCCACTTGAATTCATTTTTGTGAAAGGTGCATGTGCAGCTGTTTCAACACCATTTATTGAAGTCTTTGCTCGATTGTGTTGCTTTTGCTCCTTTCATCAGCATTTATTAAAGTCTTTGCTCCATTAGATTGTTTTTGTTTCATTTTCAGAGATCAGTTGACTATGTTTATGGGAGTTTATTTCTGAGCTTTTTTCTGAACTATTGATCTATTTGTCTACTTTTTCACCAATGCCACACTGTATTGATTACTGAAACTTTATATTGAGTCTTGAAGTTGTATACCATCAGTCTTCCAACTTTGTTCTTTTCATACAATATGTCAACTAAAAAAAGTACGGACAACCTAAAAGTTGAGAGATTTTATTCAGTTGGAATGTTAGAACTCAAACCCGAGAGACACTATCTCACTATCTCAGAACATAAACAGTTGGAATACCTTGAAGTTGCTTGTTCAGATGACTCAAGCTTACTCTCTGTAAGGTTTTGCTAAGGGAACATTTTCCAGTTTCAATTTAAAACTGTCGCTTTTTCTTGATTGGTCTTGCCTGCTAAAATGACCTATTAGCTCCTAGGGGCATATAGTGTTGTCAGTGTTTTAGATTTTTGCCATTCTAATGGGTATATAGTGATATCTCGTTGTTTTAATTCACATTTCCCTGGTAACATTTGATGTGGCATCTTTTGATGTGCTTATTTTCCATCTGCATATCCTCTTTGATGAGGTGTCTGTTCAGGTCCTTGGCTCACTTTTTAATGGAAATGATTGTTTTCTTATTGTTGACTTTTGGGAATTCTTTGTGTATGTCGAATAGCAGCACTTTATCAGATGTATCTTTTACAAATATTTTCTCCCAGTGTGTGGCTTGTCTTCTCATTCCTTTGACCTTGTCATTTGCAGGGTAGAGTTTTCATTTTAATGAAGTCCACTCATCAATTACTTCCTTCATGGACTGCATCTTTGGTGTTTTATATAAAAAAGGCATTAGCATCCCCAAGATCATCTAGATTTTTTCCTAAGTTATATTCTAGGATTCCATAGTTTTGCATTTTACATTAAGGTACGTGATCCACTTGAATTCATTTTTGTGAAAGGTGCATGTGCAGCTGTTTCAACACCATTTATTGAAGTCTTTGCTCGATTGTGTTGCTTTTGCTCCTTTCATCAGCATTTATTAAAGTCTTTGCTCCATTAGATTGTTTTTGTTTCATTTTCAGAGATCAGTTGACTATGTTTATGGGAGTTTATTTCTGAGCTTTTTTCTGAACTATTGATCTATTTGTCTACTTTTTCACCAATGCCACACTGTATTGATTACTGAAACTTTATATTGAGTCTTGAAGTTGTATACCATCAGTCTTCCAACTTTGTTCTTTTCATACAATATGTCAACTAAAAAAAGTACGGACAACCTAAAAGTTGAGAGATTTTATTCAGTTGGAATGTTAGAACTCAAACCCGAGAGACACTATCTCACTATCTCAGAACATAAACAGTTGGAATACCTTGAAGTTGCTTGTTCAGATGACTCAAGCTTACTCTCTGTAAGGTTTTGCTAAGGGAACATTTTCCGCAGTTTCAATTTAAAACTGTCGCTTTTTTTTGGTCTTGATTTCCCAGGTCTTGCCTGCTAAAATGACCTTAGTCTCAGCTCCTAGGGGCCTGTATTCATGTTCTACTTTAGACATTTGTGAGACAAAGGTAGTTGTTTAGTTTTTCAAAGAACAGTTCCATCATCTAAAGTGACTAAAATCAGAGGCAAGATTTTTGATCAAACAAATTTATGACATTCTATGTTTTATAACTTTAGAGTTTTAATTTATCATTTCCTCAAAGATTTGTATAAGGCATTTAACAAAGATCTTTCTAAATTTATAAATTAAATCAAAGCAAAATCACTATTTTTAAAAAATTGTTGACCCTTGCATATTAGTTCCCAGTTTACTTATTTTGTATGACTCAGGTAACTGTTGGTATTATCAACTACAAATTGGCACTTACCAATTACATTGCCAATGGCTGAACAACAAGGGCATTTGCCACCGTGAAGATTGACCCCTGTGCTGTGACAGTTGCTGACCCTCAATACCCCCTGAAGGAATTCAGGATGGAGTGAAGCACTCTGTGCTCCAGGGAATCTGGTGGGACAGGTCTTTAGATAGCTGGATGTTTTTAGGAACAAATTTTATGATCTCAATCCTTGCATCTCTTCGTATCTTGAAAAACACTAAATCCCTTCATGGTGATACCAGATCCTTGTGACTAACGAAAACCCTTTGTAAAATGTTTGTTTAATGGTATTAAACTCCCCCTTCATCAAAACCGTATATATTGACCTTTTCCCCACTTTGGAACAGTCTCTCAGAGCTCTCTGAGGTGCTGCCTCCCAGATTGCAGTCCTCATTTTGCCCCAAATAAAACAACTCACAATTCTCAAGTTGTTCATCTTTTTTAGTTAACACAGTCAACAGTTTCCTCAGTATGTTTAGTTAATATTTCCTTACTTGCAATCTATATGCCTTTTTTATCCCATAGTATACTCAGATAAGAGCTATAATCACTTTGTATATAAAACCCATTTAAATATACCAAGTTATATACTTTTGTAAGGGATAGGGAAAGGGGCAGAGCACAATTTTTTAAAAGAATGACACACCCAGAGGTGCCATGACAGTTCCGCCCCTTCCCTAAGAGAGCTGGAATAATCCTCCCACTCATTAGCATATGGAATTACCAAACCCATAAAAGCTAAGAACGCCATGTTTTTGGGGGCCACTGGATTCACTCTACAATGGCCCACACTCTGTCTGTGGAGTGTGCTTTCTCTGAATCTGAATAAATCTATTTCTTACCTGTCACTTTGTCTGTCGCTAAATTCTTTCTGCGAAGAGCCATGAAGAACCTGAACCTCATGGGTCCAGACGTTGGATGAGTGATTTTAATTACCAGGTTTTGGCTGGGTTCGAGTCCCAGCCACGTGGGTTCAAGTCCCAAGCAGGGCTTTGACTGGGTTTGAGTCCCAGCTGTGTGGGTTCAAGTCCCAAAACAGAGTTTTGGCTGGGTTTGAGTTCCAGCCACAGGGGTTCAAGTGCCAAACAGGTTTGATTAAGTCAGGGCCCTGGGTTTAAGTTTCAAATCGAGGTAGAACACTTTCACTTTTATCTAAATTCCACCAGTTTCTATACCTTTAATTTAAGTTTTCATGAATATGCATTCAACATGCTTTGATCTTAGGAGAGAGTTTAGAAAGCTTGATCCTTTAGCCTAACTGTCCCCAAATAATTGTTGGTCAGATATCTCAGTGTAAATTTTTTAGCACCTTAAATACAAAACTTTAAACTGGGGTAAATAGACCAGACTTGTTTGACTTTTAATGTTGGGTAGGGGCGGGGAGTCACTCTTAGCTCATTAGTTTTAGGTAGTGTAGTAATATCAAATCTTTTTTTTAATCACATAAATGTCTCCTAAAAAAACTAAATCTCTCATGTGAAAAGATTTAGTGATCTTCTATGTATGGGATGGTGCAAGCATCCGGGCTTGCAGAAATGATTTCTTTTATATACATCTAGCTATCTAAGGGCAATCCTGCTTTCTTTGTTGTTCGCATAGTGATTCTTTGTCTACCATAAGAGATGGTGAATGGCTGCCTCTCATATCCTCCCAGCTCCTCAGCAAGCTGAGGAGGAAGTAGCTGGTGGCTTCCAAATAGTTGGCTTTGTTTCACTTGGGCTCAGAACTTTGCATTTGGAAGAGGCCTGTCCACTGGTAGAGGCTAAAGGAAAAAACATTTTATTTCACAAATACTATTGTGGGTGGTTTGCCTCTCTATATAAACTTTAGAGTCAGTTTGTCAATATCTGTAAAATAGCTTGCTAGAATTTTGATTGGGATTGCATTGAATCTATAGATAAAGTTGGGAAGAATTGACATCTTCTCAATACTGATTTTTTCCTATCCATGAATATGGAATATCTCTAAATTTATTTGGTTTTTCTTTGATTCCATCCATCAGAGCTTTGTATTAATAGTTTTCCTTATATAGATCTTGTATGTGTTTCGTTAGATTTATGCCTAAGCTTTTTACTTTGTTGGATGCTAATATAAATGGTACTGTGTTTAAATTTCAAACCCCCATTTGTTCATTGTTGATATATAGGAAACCAATTGACTTTTGTATGCATGTATTAATCTCACAAACTTGCTATAATTGCTTATTAGTTTCAGGAAATTTTTTGTCACTTCTTCAGATCTTCTATATAGATGACTATGTCATCAGCAAAAATAGACAGTTTTACATTCTTTTTCTGAATTTGTATATCTTTTATTTCCTTTTCTTGCTATGTTGCACTGGCAGGGACATCTAGTACAATATTGAAAAGGCATAAAGAGAGTGGACATCCTTGCCTTGTTCCTGATCTTATCTGGGAGAGTATCAAGTTTCTCATCATTTCATATGTTAGCTGTAGGTTTTTGTAGATAGTCTTTATCAAGTTGAGAAAGTTGTCCCCTATTTTTAATTTGCTAAAAGGTTTTATGAATGGCAGTTAGATTTTGTCAAATGGTTTTCCTGCATCTATTGATATGATCATGTGATTTCTCCTTTTTAATCTATTGATAAGGTAGATTATATTATTTCATTTTCAAATGTTGAACCAGCCTTCCATACCTGGGAAAAATCCCACTTTGTCACTGTGGAGTTTCTTATACTTTTTTTTCTTATATTTTCTTCTTGTATTTTCTTTCTTATATTTGATTTTCATTGAGATGTATCCAACCATGTTCATAATATTTTGGTTTGTAGTACTCCTCTTGTAATGTCTTGTTTGTTTTTTATATTAAGGTAATACTATCCTTATGAAATGAATTAGGAACTATTCCCTCTGCTTTTATCCTCTGAAAGAGATTGTAGCTAATTGGCATAATTTCTTATTTAATTGTTTGGTACGATTCAATAGTAAACCTGTATGGGTCTGATATTTTCTGTATGAGAAGGTTATTATTTATTGATTCGGCTTTATTAATAGATTAGGCTTAGTGTGATCATCTTTCTTTGTGTGAGTTTGGCAGATTGTGACTTTCAAAGAATTACTGAATTTCATCTAGGTTTTCGGAGTTGTGGGCATAGACTTGTTAGAACTATTATTGTTCATTTGATGTCCATGAAACCTGTAGTTAAACCTCTGTTTCATTTCTGATGGGATTTGAGCCCTATCTCTTTTCTTGGCCTTAGCCTGGCTAAAGATTTAGTGATCTTTTCAAATAACCAATTTTTGGTTCTATTAATTTTTTCCCATTCTTTTTCTGTTTTCAATTTCATTGAGTTTTTCTCTGATACTTATTACTACTTTGCTTCTTCTTGATTTGAGGATTTAATTTGCTTATTTTGTAGAGGAAACATTATTGATTTTAGACCTTTCTTATTTCTAACATATATTCAATGCTATACAATTTCCTCTAAACACTGCTCTCACTGTATCCTACAAATTTCAATGGAGATTTCTTCTCTGAAATATGTGTTATTTCAAAATATTTCTTTAATATTGACATATTTGGGGCTTTTCAAGTTATATTTTCGTTATGATTTCCAGTTTAATTTCATTGTGGTATGAGGGCAGACATTGTATAATTTATCTTCTTTTAGTTTTTTTAGCTGTGTTTTTATTTTCTTTTTATTTAAAAAATTTTTTTTTACAGTTTTGTTGTTTACCACCAAACGTCAACATGAATCAGCCATAGGTATACATATGCTGCCTCCCTCTTGAACTTCCCTCCCATCTCCCTCCCCATCCTGCCCCTTTAGGTTGTTATAGAGCCCCTGTTTGAGTTCCCTTAGTCGTAACAGAAGATTCCCATTGATTGTCTATCTTACATATGGTAATGCAAGTTTTCATGTTACTCTCCATACATCTCTTAGCTGTGTTTAATGACTCAGAATGTAGTTTTTCTTAGTGTATATCCCATGTGAGCCTGAGAAAAATGTATATTCTGCTGTTGCTGAATGAAGTTGTCTATAGATATCGGTTATATCCATTTGGTTGATGATGTTTTTGAGTTCAACTGTGTACCTATAGAGTTTCTGTCCACTGAATCTGTCCATTTCTGAGAGGGGTATGGAGTTTCCATCTATGACAGTCATGTATTTCTCCCTCCTGTTGTATCAGTTTGTGCCTCACATAGTTTGATGCTCTGTTGTTAGGCACATACACATATGTTAAGAATTTTTATGTCTTATTAGATAACTTGATCCCTTTCTCGTTATATAATTTATTCCTGAAAAATTTTGATACTTTGAACTCTACTCTGTAATTAATATAGCTACTCCTGCTTTCTTTTGATTGTTAGCATAATACACTTTTCTCTATATGTGGCTTTATGTTTACAGTGGGTTTATTGTAGATGGCACATTTTGGATTTGTTTTTAATCAATGCTTATAGTACTACCATTTAATTTGTACATTTAGACTTCTGACTTTCAAAGTGATTATTGATGTATTTGGATTAATATCTACCATATATATTATTCTTTTCTATTTTGTTGCCCTTGTTCTTTGTTCCTAATTTTATCTTCCACTTTTTTTCTCTTTTGTTGTATTGAGATTTTTATAATACTCGATCTCCTCTCCTTTCTTAGTATATCATATATACTTCTTTTTAAAACTTGCTTTAAATACTTGATCTGATAATTCCAACATTGGTACCTTGCCTGAATTTGATGCTTGCCCTTAAATTTTTTTAAAACAGTTTTGTTGTTTACCACCACACATCAACCTGAATTTGCCATAGGTATACATATGCTGCCTCCCTCTTGAACTTCCCTCCCATCTCCCTCCCCATCCTGCCCCTTTAGGTTGTTATAGAGCCCCTGTTTGAGTTCCCTTAGTCGTAACAGAAGATTCCCATTGATTGTCTATCTTACATATGGTAATGCAAGTTTTCATGTTACTCTCCATACATCTCTTAGCTGTGTTTAATGACTCAGAATGTAGTTTTTCTTAGTGTATATCCCATGTGAGCCTGAGAAAAATGTATATTCTGCTGTTGCTGAATGAAGTTGTCTATAGATATCGGTTATATCCATTTGGTTGATGATGTTTTTGAGTTCAACTGTGTACCTATAGAGTTTCTGTCCACTGAATCTGTCCATTTCTGAGAGGGGTATGGAGTTTCCATCTATGACAGTCATGTATTTCTCCCTCCTGTTGTATCAGTTTGTGCCTCACATAGTTTGATGCTCTGTTGTTAGGCACATACACATATGTTAAGAATTTTTATGTCTTATTAGATAACTTGATCCCTTTCTCGTTATATAATTTATTCCTGAAAAATTTTGATACTTTGAACTCTACTCTGTAATTAATATAGCTACTCCTGCTTTCTTTTGATTGTTAGCATAATACACTTTTCTCTATATGTGGCTTTATGTTTACAGTGGGTTTATTGTAGATGGCACATTTTGGATTTGTTTTTAATCAATGCTTATAGTACTACCATTTAATTTGTACATTTAGACTTCTGACTTTCAAAGTGATTATTGATGTATTTGGATTAATATCTACCATATATATTATTCTTTTCTATTTTGTTGCCCTTGTTCTTTGTTCCTAATTTTATCTTCCACTTTTTTTCTCTTTTGTTGTATTGAGATTTTTATAATACTCGATCTCCTCTCCTTTCTTAGTATATCATATATACTTCTTTTTAAAACTTGCTTTAAATACTTGATCTGATAATTCCAACATTGGTACCTTGCCTGAATTTGATGCTTGCTCTATCTCTTCAAGATACTTTTTGTCCTTTGGTATGCCTTGTAACTTTTTCTTGATAGTTGGACATGAAGTATAGGCCAAAAGGAACTAGTGTTAGGGGTAAACGATGGTTCTATAGTGCTATGATTAGGTCATATTCTTTTCATGAGATAATATCTCTGGACTATAAACTTCACAAGTATTTCTGTCTTTTTTTAGCCCCCTTAAGTGGGATAGGATGGCTAGCGTGGGCTGGAATTGGGTATTTTTCTTCTCCCACGTGAGAGGCTAGAGCTGGCTAGAGTTGGTTGTTTCTTTTCCCCCTAGTTAGTTAGGTTCTGATAGTATTGCAGCAGGTTAGGGTCCGGTTAACTAATTTCTCCTGAGGTCAACCTTTATTAAGAAGAACAAAGAGCTCTGAAGTATTTAAAAATTGTACCTTTTCCATTCCCACTGCTGAAAGCCTGAGAGTATTATCCTCAAATATTTCCTGTGGGATCCCCTATAAGTGGTTACCTCTGGAGTTTTAAGTCTTAGAATTGTCCATACTAAGCCTCAAGCAATTTGTCAATTAATATTTACTGTTTTCCTACCTGGGGACTCGTTCTCAAGGATATTTCCACAGATGAGTCTCTGCTCTGGTAGATTGAGAATCCTTGTCTTCACCTGTCTCTCCAGTCTTGAGGCAGTATTTGCTCAGTGTCCTCTCTCCTATGGATCCAAGAACTGTTGATCTTTCAGGCTATTCAGGCTTTTATTTGTTGGTACATATTTGTGACTATTAAGGTCCTTATTTGCAGAACCAGAAACTTGACCATTTTTTAAAATTATTGCATTATTTCTGATACTGTTAATTTTTATATATTGTGTTATTAATGAACAACATACTATTTTGTTTCTTACCAACATTTATCCCCCTTAATTCAGTTACTTTCTTACTGTTTTAAGTCTTAAAATAGTATTTGGGCTTCCGGGGTGACTCAGATGAGAAAGAATCTGCCTGCAATGTGGGAAACCTGGGTTCAATCCCTGGGTTGGGAAGATCCCTGGAGAAGGGAACAGCTACCTACTCTAGTATTCTTGCCTGGAGAATCCCATTGGTACCTTGCCTGAATTTGATGCTTGCTCTATCTCTTCAAGATACTTTTTGTCCTTTGGTATGCCTTGTAACTTTTTCTTGATAGTTGGACATGAAGTATAGGCCAAAAGGAACTAGTGTTAGGGGTAAACGATGGTTCTATAGTGCTATGATTAGGTCATATTCTTTTCATGAGATAATATCTCTGGACTATAAACTTCACAAGTATTTCTGTCTTTTTTTAGCCCCCTTAAGTGGGATAGGATGGCTAGCGTGGGCTGGAATTGGGTATTTTTCTTCTCCCACGTGAGAGGCTAGAGCTGGCTAGAGTTGGTTGTTTCTTTTCCCCCTAGTTAGTTAGGTTCTGATAGTATTGCAGCAGGTTAGGGTCCGGTTAACTAATTTCTCCTGAGGTCAACCTTTATTAAGAAGAACAAAGAGCTCTGAAGTATTTAAAAATTGTACCTTTTCCATTCCCACTGCTGAAAGCCTGAGAGTATTATCCTCAAATATTTCCTGTGGGATCCCCTATAAGTGGTTACCTCTGGAGTTTTTAAGTCTTAGAATTGTCCATACTAAGCCTCAAGCAATTTGTCAATTAATATTTACTGTTTTCCTACCTGGGGACTCGTTCTCAAGGATATTTCCACAGATGAGTCTCTGCTCTGGTAGATTGAGAATCCTTGTCTTCACCTGTCTCTCCAGTCTTGAGGCAGTATTTGCTCAGTGTCCTCTCTCCTATGGATCCAAGAACTGTTGATCTTTCAGGCTATTCAGGCTTTTATTTGTTGGTACATATTTGTGACTATTAAGGTCCTTATTTGCAGAACCAGAAACTTGACCATTTTTTAAAATTATTGCATTATTTCTGATACTGTTAATTTTTATATATTGTGTTATTAATGAACAACATACTATTTTGTTTCTTACCAACATTTATCCCCCTTAATTCAGTTACTTTCTTACTGTTTTAAGTCTTAAAATAGTATTTGGGCTTCCGGGGTGACTCAGATGAGAAAGAATCTGCCTGCAATGTGGGAAACCTGGGTTCAATCCCTGGGTTGGGAAGATCCCCTGGAGAAGGGAACAGCTACCTACTCTAGTATTCTTGCCTGGAGAATCCCATGGCTTGTCCATGGTGTCGCAAGAGTTGGACTGTACTGAGGGACTTTCACTGTCACTGTAAAATAGTATTTACATAGATTTATTTGTATCTAAAGTTTAAAAGAGTGCCTAAAATTTTGTTATTGATGAGATTTTGTTTTGTTTTGTGAAAGAGGAGTTCTTTAACATTATTTTTGTCAATAAACTCCTTGCTGGTTTTCAGATACTTACACCAAATTTACAGAACACCAAAATAATTTTTTTCTTTATGAAATGAACACACGTATTTTGGACCACAATTGTCTTCATATAAGAACCAATCCAAGGTGTGAGTTTATTTTATATATCAACCATTCTTAGCTTCTTTGCTGTTACATCATTTTTAAGCTGCTTATTATTCTTGATTTAAAATAATTGTAACTGAAAAATTTTGTTGTTTTTGGATGAAGTTACATAAAACTGTGTGCATTCAGCTTATTGATAATTTTTGTTGCAGATTCTCTGTATTTGAATCTATGTCAACTGAACTTTCCTGTTAATAAGCTCATCGAAGATTGCTCATGTATTTTTCCTTCCAACACATTCAGAAATACTTGGAAGTGTTAGTATGCTTAATACAAGGTGATTGGTATAGGAGCTCAGCTGCTGCAGCAGCTGCTTAGTTGCTCAGTCGTGTCTGCCTCTGTTTGACCCCATGGACTGTAACCCTCCAGGCTCCTCCATCCAAGGGATTCTCTAGGCAAAAGTACTGGAGTGAGTTGCCATGCCCTCCTCGAGGGGATCTTCCCAACCCAGGGATCAAACCCAGGTCTCCTGCATTGCAGGTGGATTCCTTACCACGGAGTCGTATTTGTGACGCCATGGACTATAGTTTACCAAATGGAAATTTCCAGGCAAGAATGCTGGAGTGGGTTGCTATTTCCTTCTCCATGGAACTCAGCTACTAGAACATAATATCTGGAAGACAAATTGACTTATGCATGTCCTTCAATTTCACTCATATTTTAAGCTTCGGCTTATTGATAAGTTACTAAAGATATCGTAGTGTGTAAAATAGATAACACTCATGAAGAAACTGAGACTTTACCTAATCCAAGGCCATAGAATCAATAAAGATAAATCTTGGTTTCCTACTGATGCTTACTTGATTCTTAATTTTCTGCCCATAGCTAGATTTCACACAGCATCTCCTTTTCAGTGCCAAAAAGATGTAGTGAATCTCCTTGAAGTCATTTTCTCCACTGTCCTCCTTCATATTTCCATTATTTTGGAACTTCGATTTGAATATCACCTGCAGTCTTTCCCAATACTATTAGCCACTCTGCCATATCTAGTAGATCTTCAACTGACTTCCTGGTTTTTTTCTAAGCCACAGTGAAATATTTAGCTTACATGTTTTTATGTCTTAATAGAAAGAAGAAATTATTAGTGTGTGTATATTTGTGTGTATCTGTGCATGTGAACTTGTGTGTACCTCTTTTTCTTCTTCTATCTTCTGCCATCTTTCCTCTCTCTTTTGTGTTGTTTCAATGGTGTTGGTGGTTGTTTTTAACCCTTTGCTTTCTCTTTGCCCAGCAAGTCACTTCTGGTCCTCCCTTTCCCCCCAGTAGTTACTTCTCAATCAATCTTACACAACTCCAGTCCCATTCTTCATTAAATTCTTGTCCTGTTTCTTTTCAAAAAAAACAGTTTACTGATTTTGTCTGCTGGAAGTCTTAAGTCATACTGTGTGTTAAATGGCCTTTTAGTCTGTTACTGATAGTATATTTATGCCAATATATGTTTTTATGAGTGCCAGTACAGTAAAAAGGATAGTTCCAAGAACTAAAAGATTTTCATTTAGTCAGAAAAAGAAATCATTCACCGTTTAACTACTTCATTAAACAGTTGAGGTAAACCCTTGATAGCAGAACAATGAACTCAAAGAAAAGGCTTTTTTTCCTCTTCAAAGATTGATGGTCCATATTATATTATGTGAGATACAAGTTAATTGAATATAAATATGAAAGGTATAACTGAATAACGCCACATATAGATCACCACGAGTATTTTGATAACTGTCCACTTCAGATTGATCAGAGTTCTTCCAGTGAATATGTGATTCAGATTCTCATCAGAGATGCCCAGAAATTGAAGTGAAATTGAAGGTCAGCAGTGTTCGTAAATCAACATCTACTAGTTGTCAATCCTAATACATTACTATATAATATGACTTCAATATTAGAGCTTGGTGTAATTGCACTTTGAGTAAAACATCTTCATCTTATAGTTAGAAATGAACTAGGCTTTAAATCAGTCAGCAAAGGAACTTAAAGTTAAAACCACACTATTCTGCATAAACTTATCTATTCCCATTGCAAATACTCATTGTGAAATACTGAGATTCTTTTTAACATAAATGTTATTTTGCTGATCAGAATTTAACAGCTTATGTTAAAAAGTATATTTCTTATTCTCTTAGATTTTATGCTGCCACATGTCTAATTGGTATACAAAGTATTCAGCACCACTGATAATCTCTAGTGTACTCTTCCCCTAGTTCAGTAGTGTAGGAAGTAACATACTTAGCTGTGTATCACCTTAGTTACTTTGATATCTCAGTGACTTTGTGTTGTTTCAATGGTGTTGGTGGTTGTTTTTAACCCTTTGCTTTCTCTTTGCCCAGCAAGTCACTTCTGGTCCTCCCTTTCCCCCCAGTAGTTACTTCTCAATCAATCTTACACAACTCAGTCCTTTTCTTCATTAAATTCTTGTCCTGTTTCTTTTCAAAAAAAACAGTTTACTGATTTTGTCTGCTGGAAGTCTTAAGTCATACTGTGTGTTAAATGGCCTTTTAGTCTGTTACTGATAGTATATTTATGCCAATATATGTTTTTATGAGTGCCAGTACAGTAAAAAGGATAGTTCCAAGAACTAAAAGATTTTCATTTAGTCAGAAAAAGAAATCATTCACCGTTTAACTACTTCATTAAACAGTTGAGGTAAACCCTTGATAGCAGAACAATGAACTCAAAGAAAAGGCTTTTTTTCCTCTTCAAAGATTGATGGTCCATATTATATTATGTGAGATACAAGTTAATTGAATATAAATATGAAAGGTATAACTGAATAACGCCACATATAGATCACCACGAGTATTTTGATAACTGTCCACTTCAGATTGATCAGAGTTCTTCCAGTGAATATGTGATTCAGATTCTCATCAGAGATGCCCAGAAATTGAAGTGAAATTGAAGGTCAGCAGTGTTCGTAAATCAACATCTACTAGTTGTCAATCCTAATACATTACTATATAATATGACTTCAATATTAGAGCTTGGTGTAATTGCACTTTGAGTAAAACATCTTCATCTTATAGTTAGAAATGAACTAGGCTTTAAATCAGTCAGCAAAGGAACTTAAAGTTAAAACCACACTATTCTGCATAAACTTATCTATTCCCATTGCAAATACTCATTGTGAAATACTGAGATTCTTTTTAACATAAATGTTATTTTGCTGATCAGAATTTAACAGCTTATGTTAAAAAGTATATTTCTTATTCTCTTAGATTTTATGCTGCCACATGTCTAATTGGTATACAAAGTATTCAGCACCACTGATAATCTCTAGTGTACTCTTCCCCTAGTTCAGTAGTGTAGGAAGTAACATACTTAGCTGTGTATCACCTTAGTTATTTCTTGTCGTGATTAGATGGGATAGTACAGCCATCACTTGGATAGTTGGCTACTTTAAGATTGTGTCCCACTGATAAAATACCAAAGACTTATAAGACAGACGTTTAAAGCAATTCTAAAAAATAATAATAATTACATGTTCTAGTAGCACTTTATAATGCTGTTAGGGGTTTAATTTAATGGAGCTTGAAGAATCAAATAAACCCAGTATTGATGCCTTAAGTAGTTGAAAAGGAATTATCATTAGTTTACAGTACCATATTAATCAGATCAAGAAATCCCTTAGACTAGTAGAAAGGAGGTAAAAATGGACATTACACACATTTTGTACAGAAGGATAAGAATTAAGTCTTAAAAATGTGTCTACTGATTAATTTCATAAAACTTGTGGGTAAGGCAACCGGAATAACCTATACTAATGCTCTGTAATATTACTGTGTATTTGAAATCACTTACTTTCTTTCCCCTTTCTTAAATTCTGTTCTTTTACTACTGAGGCCTGAAGTAGTAAATCCATAAATGGATTTTAACTGAAGATGGAAAATGTTTAGTAAAACATTTTCTAATAGAATCTAAATTCCTTAGCCTGACATTCAAAACTGTCACAAATTAGCCTTTTACCAACTGTTCCAGATTTTTTTATTCATTCTTGTATATGAACCTGCCATTTTAACATAACTGATTTACTCCACTTCAGATATGCTTTTGGAATTTCACATTTGTACCTTTGTTCGTAACAATAACAACTGCTATTTATTAAGCATTTATCACATGCTCTGCATGTGCCAAGTGCATTTCATGCATTATCACCCAGTGCCCTAAGCTTTCATTTAAATATTTTCTCCCTGTAAAAGCAGACACACTTTTTCTGTATGATTCTTTAACACTTCGCTCATGCATCAATCATATATTTTTCACACTCCATTATAGACTATTGTGACTAGACTACTATCCTCTTGAGAAGAAGGATCATGTTGTATTTGATTTTGATTGCCTCTACTTAGTACCTAACGAAGAAATGTAGGACAGAAAAGTGTTCAATCAACCTATATAGGACGGTTATAATTAGTGAACCACTGCAGATGCTTGCTAAAGGAACATGAACAATACTCAAAGAGTTTATGTTTTGATAAAGAAAACATGACAAATCTGAAATAACTATATTACTAGACCAGAAGCAGTAAATGCCTTCGGAGATGACATACTATTTGACCAGATCAGAAAAGGAAGAGATAACTTCTGATTGGGTGGGGTTAGGAGATAAAGATATTAGGAGACAGCTTAATGTTCATAGATTTTGAAGCTTTTTTTTTTTTTTTTTGGTCATTATTAACAAGCATTTCCTGAGGGACTGCTATGTGTCAGATACTGTGCTTGAGCCACTATGAAATAAACATAAGACATAGCCTTGCTTTCCCAGCGTTCAAAATCTAGTATGGGAGAAACATACCAAAGTATAATTAAAAAACAACCTGGAAACACAGAAAGGCACAGTGTACTTTAACACCAATGGGAGTTTTCTGAAAAACAACACAGTAGTAGCCGACATTACAAAACAGAAAGGCAGCTGTTCTTTTACTACTGAGGCCTGAAGTAGTAAATCCATAAATGGATTTTAACTGAAGATGGAAAATGTTTAGTAAAACATTTTCTAATAGAATCTAAATTCCTTAGCCTGACATTCAAAACTGTCACAAATTAGCCTTTTACCAACTGTTCCAGATTTTTTTATTCATTCTTGTATATGAACCTGCCATTTTAACATAACTGATTTACTCCACTTCAGATATGCTTTTGGAATTTCACATTTGTACCTTTGTTCGTAACAATAACAACTGCTATTTATTAAGCATTTATCACATGCTCTGCATGTGCCAAGTGCATTTCATGCATTATCACCCAGTGCCCTAAGCTTTCATTTAAATATTTTCTCCCTGTAAAAGCAGACACACTTTTTCTGTATGATTCTTTAACACTTCGCTCATGCATCAATCATATATTTTTCACACTCCATTATAGACTATTGTGACTAGACTACTATCCTCTTGAGAAGAAGGATCATGTTGTATTTGATTTTGATTGCCTCTACTTAGTACCTAACGAAGAAATGTAGGACAGAAAAGTGTTCAATCAACCTATATAGGACGGTTATAATTAGTGAACCACTGCAGATGCTTGCTAAAGGAACATGAACAATACTCAAAGAGTTTATGTTTTGATAAAGAAAACATGACAAATCTGAAATAACTATATTACTAGACCAGAAGCAGTAAATGCCTTCGGAGATGACATACTATTTGACCAGATCAGAAAAGGAAGAGATAACTTCTGATTGGGTGGGGTTAGGAGATAAAGATATTAGGAGACAGCTTAATGTTCATAGATTTTGAAGCTTTTTTTTTTTTTTTTGGTCATTATTAACAAGCATTTCCTGAGGGACTGCTATGTGTCAGATACTGTGCTTGAGCCACTATGAAATAAACATAAGACATAGCCTTGCTTTCCCAGCGTTCAAAATCTAGTATGGGAGAAACATACCAAAGTATAATTAAAAAACAACCTGGAAACACAGAAAGGCACAGTGTACTTTAACACCAATGGGAGTTTTCTGAAAAACAGACACAGTAGTAGCCGACATTACAGTGTTAAGGAAGAATTTCTGAAGGAAGTAATGGCTGAGCTAAATAGAACAGGGCTGGATTTGACCAAGGTATTAGGAACTAATGGCTGTATAACTTCAAAACCAGCTAAGGGATGTATGTGAGTAGTAATTATTGGTTTGGCCAAAAAGTTTGTTTGGTTTTTTCCAAAAGCTGTTATGGAAAACCCAAACGAACTCTTGGGCCAACCGAATATAATTACAGGGTGCTTGTGAAAGTTAAAGTGGGAAAAGCACATAAAGTAGGATGTACTTAGAAGATCTTGCTCAATAATGCTTATTTCCCTATCGTAAACTCAATATTGCCTTTTTGTGAACTAAGGTACTGACTGCCATATCAGTAAACAAAGGAGGTTGGTGCCATCAAGTCACCACATTATAGCTGCCCATATTATGAGCCCTGAAGAAATTCAGGAAGGAAACAAAGAATGCTAGCCATCTAGCGGTCAACTGCTGCAGCAGTGCTGATGGTGACCCTGAGGAGATTTAGGATGAGAAATACAAGAGGCTGGCCCCAGAGAGCTGAGATGCTTATCCAAAGGAATGAATTCAGTGAGCCCAGACTGTTGCAGCTTCCCATGTGTAGAAAAGCATTGAATTCCTTAACTAAAAATATCTGGTTTTCTTTTATCAACAATAATCTGTTGATGTTCTGACTACCTTTTGATGTCCCAACTAGTCTTTTGTTGCAGAAACTCTCATATATCCTGGTTTTCCCCTTGCCTCTTTGGAACAGTTTCTTAAGAGTTATCTGAGATGCTGTGTCCAGGCTTGAAGTCCCGAGCATGTCCACCGAATAAAACATAACTTTCAACTTTTAAGGTGTGCATTTCCTCAGCTTCTCTTGTTGCTTTCATATGTGAGCATTTATATGTAGGTTCAGCATGAACGAGACAGCCATCCTCCAAGCTGAAACATACACATGATAAGTTTCCTGCTTGGGAAGTCACATACTTAGGAAAAGCCTGTCAGTGAAAGCTCTAGCTATAATTAGATTCAAATTATTTAAAAAGGAAATGTGTCAGCTGGTGTATAGAATATACAAGTAGCATCTGAGTGACCGTTATCTTCTTTTTTCCCTGAATCCTTCAGAGACTGCAGCCTTCCTTGAATCATCTTACACTTTTATGACTGAATGAACTTATTGTGAAGTTCAAAGATTAATTGACCCCAGAGGTGTGTTGTCTTTATGTAAATTGAAATTTTCTATTGGGTTTCATTTCTAACAGAGCATGACTGTGATGTTAAGTGGAGTTGGTGTTAAAAGGAAATAATGTGTTTTACTGAGAAGACACTGGAAAGGAAAGGAAATAATTCCCTGGTCAAGCACTTCAACCAGTCAATTAGTGTTGAGGCAGAGATGTTAACCTCTTGTTCTCTAACTATGAAATGGTAGGCTGACAATATCCATTCGTGTGGTTCTTTGAAGAAGGCTCCAAAAAAGCCCTACATTCTTACCCTGGACATAAGCAATAAAGTCTGAAGCTTCCAGGTGGCCAGTGTTCATTGTAAGCTCCGTGAAATCTTGGTCAGTGGGTCAAGACAGCCCAGTTTTCTGACAACTTGATTTGCAAGTCATTACCACCTGCAAATCAATCACAAAGGATCATTCAAATTGTAATAATACAATGCAATGGAAATCTTAGCCTTTTTATTTCAGTTATTTATGATAAATGGCTTTGTTTTACATTTTTGCTTGAAACTAAGCAGTATATTGATTAGTTTTCAACAACTCGTGAATCACAGTTCAACACAAATTACCTTAAATTGAGGCAATCAGCAAATACAGCAGACCAGTTTCACCTTAGCTGCATGTATTATAGGGAATAATGATATAAAAATTCTTGGCTTGATCTAGTTGCTTCTGATTTTTCCCAAGACAAATGGCTTGTGCCCTGTGATATTCAAAGATGAAAAGAGAGATGAAACTTAAAAGCTAGACTTTGGTGGTCTGAGTGGAAACTTTGGCAACTGAGCAGAGTAATGAGACAGTCTGTGTTTAGTTTACAATAACTAAACACATTCTCTGGACTAGTTTAGAAGTGAAAATTTTTATCTTGATGGCAAAGATAATATATGCCTCAGTTTTCTTTTGCTGTGATTTCTGATTGAAAATCAGATCATTTTATATGAGAACAAACTATTATCCAAAAGCATAATTTGAGTGTTAATGCCAGTTCCTTAAATGGTATTCATAATAAAATGATTCAAATGAATATTCAATTAGACTCACATAAGAGTAAGTGTAAACCCACAGAAAATAAACATGTGTATGTGTTGCTATTCTTGGAACACTTCCTATTTGTATGTCTAATTCCTTTTATTCCATAACCAAAAAACCATACTGACTCCTCTGGAAACAGAGGAGAGGAGTGTTGTACTGCTGTTGGCTAAATTTTGCTAGCAAAGTTGTTGTTGCTTTTCTACTTGTGTTCTCTGCTTACTTGGGAAACTGTTTCTAAGTTGATCTTATGGCATTTTTTTTTCCCAATTATAGGAATACAGCACAGTTCTCATTAAATCAACAGTTAGAGGTGACTAGAGAGATTCCCTTTTAGCCTGAGAGTACAGGGCCCTGAGATCTGTGGTTCTTTAAGAAGTAATTATTGATTGCCTTCAGGGTCAGCTAAGTTCCCTCCTGTTTTTAAATTTTTTTAATTCATGCTATAGCAATAAGTTATCTCAATTAGCAATAAGTTATTAATCCTTGATATATAAAATGATCTCTGTATCATATTGTTTTTTGTCTCTGACTTTGGCACTAGTTGTGTTTTGATACTGTTAATTGTCTTTTGTATACTGGGACATATTCAATTTCTTAGCTTTTGTTGTAATTTTAAAACTACTACAATCCTTACTAGAATCCTTTGACCACAGTCTATCATGCTCGATCACAAATTCTTCTAGGACGGTATTATTGAGACGTGGTTTTCTTTATTCTTTTCAAGTTAAACATATTGATCTTGGGTGACCTTATCCTACAATGGCTTGGAACGCAGTTTGGGTTCCCAGCCAGAGAGAAAGTGGGTCACAGCGGTGAAAGCATCATATCTTACCCACTACACCAGTGGTCAGTGACAAGGGACATGGCTCTTTGGCTTTGCAGAAAAGAATTTCTACAAAGAAAGTAGTGAAGTAGGTAAAGTATTTATTGAGAGGGAAAAGAATACAGCACATGTGGATAGGCACACGGGCAGATTCAGAGGGAGAGTCCCTGAGTTGCACCCACTTGGCAGTTTAAATAATTTATACGGGGCATTTTTTCCAGGTTTCTTGGCCAATCATTTTGGTTTGCTGGGTTCAAAGTTCATATTTGATAATTTCGGGATACTCCCATGTGTGCACATGCATCTCTTTGCCAAAATGAATCCTACTGAAAAGGTGTCTGGGTAGAACATCCCTTGACATGACCCTTCTTTGTCCTCCCAGAAGCCTTTTTTGTACATGTGTGGTCGGAGAGGTCTGACTTTGAGAACAAGAAATATGTGGTCTGTTCAGGGTCCAGCCTCCTCCATTAGTTGCCCTGCTATTTTGTCTCAGAGTTTGGGTTAATAGAGAATGAGTCTCCAGTTTCTACCCTGGAGGTCTCATCTGCCTCCTGCCTCAATATGCATTAGACCCTTGTTATTCAAAGTACAGTTGGTATAATCTGATTTGTTAGCAGCACAGAATCTGGGACCGTAGTCCAGACAAACTGACTCAGAATCTGCATTTTAGAATTTATGCATATATTAAAATTTGAAAAGTACAGATGAATCAGTGTCTGGCATACAGTTGATGCTAAAATAAATACTTAATGGAAAGAATGAATATATTAAAATTTATAAATGGGTGTTAGAAATTATACTATATTATTGATTTTAATTTAATTTAAACAAGAAATAAGTATTAGAATAATTTATTTTAAAAATTCCAAACAAGCTTTGAACATGGAAATGTGGAAATAAATTATCAGGAAGAGGATAGATTATTTAGGAAGACAGGAGCTTTACTTTTGCATAGGCAAATTGAATGAATCATAAATGTAGTCATAGGCTTTAGATATGAGATCATGTGCCCAGCTCCAGTTTATAAATTATATTACCAAATGACATAGTTTCATTAACTTTTAAAAAAGTGGCATGACTATAGCATCAATAGTTATAAGGTTTTTTATTTTAAATTGCATGGCTCTTTGGCTTTGCAGAAAAGAATTTCTACAAAGAAAGTAGTGAAGTAGGTAAAGTATTTATTGAGAGGGAAAAGAATACAGCACATGTGGATAGGCACACGGGCAGATTCAGAGGGAGAGTCCCTGAGTTGCACCCACTTGGCAGTTTAAATAATTTATACGGGGCATTTTTTCCAGGTTTCTTGGCCAATCATTTTGGTTTGCTGGGTTCAAAGTTCATATTTGATAATTTCGGGATACTCCCATGTGTGCACATGCATCTCTTTGCCAAAATGAATCCTACTGAAAAGGTGTCTGGGTAGAACATCCCTTGACATGACCCTTCTTTGTCCTCCCAGAAGCCTTTTTTGTACATGTGTGGTCGGAGAGGTCTGACTTTGAGAACAAGAAATATGTGGTCTGTTCAGGGTCCAGCCTCCTCCATTAGTTGCCCTGCTATTTTGTCTCAGAGTTTGGGTTAATAGAGAATGAGTCTCCAGTTTCTACCCTGGAGGTCTCATCTGCCTCCTGCCTCAATATGCATTAGACCCTTGTTATTCAAAGTACAGTTGGTATAATCTGATTTGTTAGCAGCACAGAATCTGGGACCGTAGTCCAGACAAACTGACTCAGAATCTGCATTTTAGAATTTATGCATATATTAAAATTTGAAAAGTACAGATGAATCAGTGTCTGGCATACAGTTGATGCTAAAATAAATACTTAATGGAAAGAATGAATATATTAAAATTTATAAATGGGTGTTAGAAATTATACTATATTATTGATTTTAATTTAATTTAAACAAGAAATAAGTATTAGAATAATTTATTTTAAAAATTCCAAACAAGCTTTGAACATGGAAATGTGGAAATAAATTATCAGGAAGAGGATAGATTATTTAGGAAGACAGGAGCTTTACTTTTGCATAGGCAAATTGAATGAATCATAAATGTAGTCATAGGCTTTAGATATGAGATCATGTGCCCAGCTCCAGTTTATAAATTATATTACCAAATGACATAGTTTCATTAACTTTTAAAAAAGTGGCATGACTATAGCATCAATAGTTATAAGGAAGGTTTCTCTTTAAATGAAAGTATGATCGTTTTGATATACTGTGTTTTCTACTCCAATATGTAACCAAATAGTCTTTCTGTTTTTTCTGTCATGCTCTATATCTACTTCCAGATTCCGGCTCTGTCCTTGGTCCATAGGGATCAAAATATATAGAATGACATTGTGACACAGAAGGGTAAGAGGACAAGCTTTTACAAATAAAGATTGATTTAGAGAATTAAGTCAGTGATTAAATAGAATAATAAATGGCAAAAATTGATTGAGCCATCAGTAAAATGATTTATTATTAGTTTCAAAAATGTACAGATAAATCTGATCAACCTGGAACACTTAATGAATTAAGTGTGAACATCTGTTCTACTGTAAATAAATGAGCAAATAAAAACCATATGCCAAAATTATGTAAAATATTACTTGTATTAGCAAGAGATACTGAAACTAAAGAAATTTTAAAAGAATTCGAATTGTCAAGTTTCTTGTCTAACATTCTAGCTTAGAATGGAACAACTTCGATAAGCAAAGAACAAAATACAGTATATTGTTATGAAATGTTTATGTTCCTAAAAAACATTTACAGCTCCTTCTTTGCCACACAGCTTGTGGAATCTTGGTTCCCCAGCCAGGGGTTGACCCCATCCCCTGCAGTGGGAAAAGAGTCTTAACCACTGGACCAGCAGGAATGTCCTTTACAGCTTCCTCTTTTAAAGTAACTGACACAAACTGCTAAAGTCTTCTGGGTTTGCTTTGAGCCTTCAAAGACGATTAATGTTCAAATCAGTCTTTGCTGTTTTATAAATAATACGCTAACTTTGGGTTAAAATCAGTGTTTATGCCTTATGGATCTTCTTAGGAACCACTTAAGGGTATACCTGGTAGCTAAGAGGTAAAGAATCTGCCTGCAATGCAGGAGACATGGGTTCAATCCCTGGGTTGGGAAGATCCCTAGGAGAGGAAGTAGAAACCCAGATCAGTATTCTTGCCTGGGAAATCCCATGGACAGATGAGCCTGGCAGGCTATCAGGTCCATGGATTACCAAATGACATAGTTTCATTAACTTTTAAAAAAGTGGCATGACTATAGCATCAATAGTTATAAGGAAGGTTTCTCTTTAAATGAAAGTATGATCGTTTTGATATACTGTGTTTTCTACTCCAATATGTAACCAAATAGTCTTTCTGTTTTTTCTGTCATGCTCTATATCTACTTCCAGATTCCGGCTCTGTCCTTGGTCCATAGGGATCAAAATATATAGAATGACATTGTGACACAGAAGGGTAAGAGGACAAGCTTTTACAAATAAAGATTGATTTAGAGAATTAAGTCAGTGATTAAATAGAATAATAAATGGCAAAAATTGATTGAGCCATCAGTAAAATGATTTATTATTAGTTTCAAAAATGTACAGATAAATCTGATCAACCTGGAACACTTAATGAATTAAGTGTGAACATCTGTTCTACTGTAAATAAATGAGCAAATAAAAACCATATGCCAAAATTATGTAAAATATTACTTGTATTAGCAAGAGATACTGAAACTAAAGAAATTTTAAAAGAATTCGAATTGTCAAGTTTCTTGTCTAACATTCTAGCTTAGAATGGAACAACTTCGATAAGCAAAGAACAAAATACAGTATATTGTTATGAAATGTTTATGTTCCTAAAAAACATTTACAGCTCCTTCTTTGCCACACAGCTTGTGGAATCTTGGTTCCCCAGCCAGGGATTGACCCCATCCCCCCTGCAGTGGGAAAAGAGTCTTAACCACTGGACCAGCAGGAATGTCCTTTACAGCTTCCTCTTTTAAAGTAACTGACACAAACTGCTAAAGTCTTCTGGGTTTGCTTTGAGCCTTCAAAGACGATTAATGTTCAAATCAGTCTTTGCTGTTTTATAAATAATACGCTAACTTTGGGTTAAAATCAGTGTTTATGCCTTATGGATCTTCTTAGGAACCACTTAAGGGTATACCTGGTAGCTAAGAGGTAAAGAATCTGCCTGCAATGCAGGAGACATGGGTTCAATCCCTGGGTTGGGAAGATCCCCTAGAAAAGGAAATGGCAACCCATGCCAGTATTCTTGACTGGAGAATCCCATGGACAGAGGAGCCTGGCAGGCTACAGTCCATGGGCTCACAAAAGAGTTGGACATGACTCAGTGACTAAACAACAAACAATAGGGACCAATTAAGAAAATATATATATGTATATTGAGATGGAGTTTTATGGAATGATAATTGTTGGCTTTTAAAAATATATAATTGAGTGTGGTTTTCTTTTATCTTAGGAAAATTGTGAATAGCAGGAAAATTAAATTATAGTAATGGCATTAGAACAATGAAAGTCCATGCCTTTTTCTTCTACCTTTCTCATTCAAATTCTCTGTTTCCGTCAGTGACTCTCCAGCATTATCTTACTTCAGAATCACATGAGGACTTTGGGAAAATGCATATTCCTGGGCCAAATATGTCTGAAGCGAGGCCCAGAAATCTGTATTTAAATTAACAAACTCTGTAGGCAAATTGTGATGCTGCATATGATCTTTTGAGAAACATTCCTCTAAGACATTAATGCCATTTTGCCCTGGAAAAAAAAATGAATTAAGGACTGTCTTCTCAAACTCTGTGGAATTGCCTTGTATTCTAAAATATACATGGGGATGTTTATGCTTTAGAAGTTAATGGACTTCCTGAAATATGTTTTATTTAAGGTCATCATCTCCATTTCATAAGGCAGTCAGTATTACAACAAGCATTTCTACTGATCTCAAATAAGTAAATAAATGTGAGATTTTGCTAATTTTTAAGGAAGGTATTCTTATCTGTGTACAGTCTGTAAAACAGTATTAGAAGTTTTAACACGTTGTATTTTGTATCTGCAAAAAAAAAAATTGCCAGAGGTGGTTTAATCACTCAAGAATTCTTGATAATATTTTTACTGATAAACTGGTTTCTTTAGTAGGTTTCATGATGCTAATTACAAGCTATTTTTTTAAACTAATAATTCTCCACTAGTGTATTAGTGTAAAATCCATATTAATTTTCCAGGAAAAAAATCAGAGGCATAATTATGCATTTTAAGCCTGCCTTTATATGCTCTGATTTTTAAATGGCTAAGCAATGAGGATTTTATGACTTCTTAGAGACTGTTCCACACAAAACACCCATATAAGCCGTTTTGGAAATGTCCTTGTACAGTTTCACATCATTACTCTTTTTGGACTCTTTTCTCCTTGCTGTTTAACCTTTACAGATAAATGTGGCCTTCTTGTCTTTATTTGGTCAGCACTTCCATTGAGAGTTACACGTGTTTACTAAACAGTTTAAAACCTTGATTGCGTGGAATGCCTAGGGCTAAACATTTTGTTTACTTTGAGTTTCTGAGACAGCTAGGGGTTAAATAAAAAGAAAATATTTTGTTTTATAACGTTATTGAAAATATTTGTAAAATATATTCATTGAATATCTGGTTCTAGAGAGCTCTGTATACTGAGGACAATTGCATATGTCTTTCTTTGCTGGTTGAATGACTTGTAGGGACATGTGAATACCAATGATTTATGTGTAACACTGAGACTGTTTACCTCGTCTTGGGACTTGAACCCAAGTACCTGGCCTCAGACTCCACCAAAACCCTACTTGGTACTTGAACCCATGTGGCCAGGACTTGAACCCAGCCCAAATCCATGGTTTTCCAACTGAGATCACATACCTGGTCCCAGGACCTAATGAAACTATGGTTCTTGATGTCTCATTGCAGAAAGAATTCAGTGAGAGACAAAGTGATAGTTAAGAAGTGGATTTTTTTAGAAAGAAACACACTCCACAGGGAGTGTGGGCCATCTCAGAAGGAAAGAGCAGCCTTGGGAGAAACATTCTGCACAGACAAGAGTGTGGGTTATTACAGAGGGTGAGTGCAGCCTCAAAATATGGTGTGGTTAGCTTTTAAGGGCTGGGAAATTTCATAGGCTAATGAGTAGGAGGATTATTCTATTTTGGAAAAAGGGTATGAATTTCCAGAAACTGAGTCACTGCCCATTTTTTATCTCTGATGGTCAGCCTTGGAACAGACTTCTAGATATATCATTTAGCTTGCTGATATGTTTACAATGAGTGTATGCTGAGGTGTGTTCAAAGTTAACATGTCTGCCATCTTGAATCTATTTGATTCCAATCAGTTTATGTTGTGTTCTCAGGCTGTGTCATTCTTTCAAAAGTTGTGTTTGGCCCTCTTCCCTCATGTTTCAATGCTATATATTTTGAGGGAGCAGAGGGTTGGGCTAAATTTATACTAACACTGGAGCTCTGAAGCTTTGACCAAATTGTATGTCCTGGAGAAGGGCTAGGCTACCCACTCCAGTATTCTTGGGATTCCCTTTGTGGCTTAGACAGTAAAGAATTTGCCTGCAGTGTGGGAGACCTGAGTTCAGTCCCTGGGTTGGGAAGATCCCCTGGAGAAGGGAAAGGCTACCCACTCCAGTATTCTTGTCTGGAGAATTCTATGGCTCATCCATGGGTCACAAAGAGTTGGACACAACTGAGTGACTTCACTTTCATTTCATATATATATATATATACATATATATATATATATATATACACATATATATGCATATATAAATATGTATGTGTGTGCTACTGGTTTCCTCAAAATTTTGAGTATTTGGTAAGGACACCGCCTTGCAGTGCAAGGGGCGCCAGTTCGATTGCTGGCCTGGGAAGATTCCACGTGCCACAGAGCAGCTGGACTGATGTGTCCAACTACTGAGCCAGACCTCTGGAGCGCATGTGCCCAGAGCTGGTGCTCTGTGACAAGAAGGGGCACTGTGATGGGAGGCCCACACAGGCTAAAGAACAAAGATGGATGAAAATAAATGAATGAAAGACCAATAGAAGTGGCCAAAAAAAAAAAAAGTGTTTAAAAAAATTTTTTGAGTATTTAAATTATAGTCTATCAATATTTTATTTGATATGCAATGAAAGAAGACTCAGAGAGAGAGAGAGATTGAGCTCTAAACGTTCTTCTGTTTCAAGTCTTGAATAGGACCTTTACTTACCTGTGGATATTTTTAAGGAAAATAGATCCCAAACTAAATACTTTGTGAAAAAATGAAAGCCAAGTATGTTAGAATAACAAAGGTCATTTATCCCCTTGGGGAGATCTAATGGTTAACTTTTTAAAAATATCTTGTTATTTGCTTGTGTTGGGTCTTGTTTGCAGCACATGGTATCCTCATTGCAGCATGCAGAGTCTTTCATTCCATGGAGGTTTCTCTAGTTGTGGCATGCAGACTTAGATGCCCCATGGCATGTGGGATCTTAGTTCCCTGACCAGGGATTGAGCCTACATCCCATGCACTGGAAAGTATATTCTTAACCACTGGACCACCAGGGAAGTCCCTAAAGTTTAATTTTTTATATAAAAAAATGCAAGAACCAAGAAAATAATCTTACTTAAAGCCTCATGAAAAAAATAAAATACCCAGGAACAAACTTAACCAAAGAGATGAAAGACCTATACTCTGAAAAATATAAGACATTGATGAAGGAAGTTGAAGATACAAAGAAATGGAAAGATGCCTCATGTTTGTTGATTGGGAGAACTAATATTGCTAAAATGTCCATGAAAAGTGAAAGTGAAGTTGCTCAGTCATGTCTGACTCTTTGCAACTCACGGAGGAGCCATGGAATTCTCCAGGCAAGAATACTGGAGTGAGTAGCCTTTCCCTTCCCCAGGGGATCTTCCCAATCCAGGGAATCAACCCAGGTCTCTCGCATTATAGACAGATTCTTTACCATCTGAGACACTAGGGAAGGCCAAGAATGCTGGAGTGGGTAGCCTATCCCTTTTCTTGAGCTCTTCCTGACCCAGGAATCCAACCGGGCTTTCCTTCATTGCAGGCATGAAATATGAATCGGCCAGGAGCTGGGGCTCTGTGACAAGAAGGGGCACTGTGATGGGAGGCCCACACAGGCTAAAGAACAAAGATGGATGAAAATAAATGAATGAAAGACCAATAGAAGTGGCCAAAAAAAAAAAAGTGTTTAAAAAAATTTGAGTATTTAAATTATAGTCTATCAATATTTTATTTGATATGCAATGAAAGAAGACTCAGAGAGAGAGAGAGATTGAGCTCTAAACGTTCTTCTGTTTCAAGTCTTGAATAGGACCTTTACTTACCTGTGGATATTTTTAAGGAAAATAGATCCCAAACTAAATACTTTGTGAAAAAATGAAAGCCAAGTATGTTAGAATAACAAGGTCATTTATCCCCTTGGGAGATCTAATGGTTAACTTTTTAAAAATATCTTGTTATTTGCTTGTGTTGGGTCTTGTTTGCAGCACATGGTATCCTCATTGCAGCATGCAGAGTCTTTCATTCCATGGAGGTTTCTCTAGTTGTGGCATGCAGACTTAGATGCCCCATGGCATGTGGGATCTTAGTTCCCTGACCAGGGATTGAGCCTACATCCCATGCACTGGAAAGTATATTCTTAACCACTGGACCACCAGGGAAGTCCCTAAAGTTTAATTTTTTATATAAAAAAATGCAAGAACCAAGAAAATAATCTTACTTAAAGCCTCATGAAAAAAATAAAATACCCAGGAACAAACTTAACCAAAGAGATGAAAGACCTATACTCTGAAAAATATAAGACATTGATGAAGGAAGTTGAAGATACAAAGAAATGGAAAGATGCCTCATGTTTGTTGATTGGGAGAACTAATATTGCTAAAATGTCCATGAAAAGTGAAAGTGAAGTTGCTCAGTCATGTCTGACTCTTTGCAACTCACGGAGGAGCCATGGAATTCTCCAGGCAAGAATACTGGAGTGAGTAGCCTTTCCCTTCCCCAGGGGATCTTCCCAATCCAGGGAATCAACCCAGGTCTCTCGCATTATAGACAGATTCTTTACCATCTGAGACACTAGGGAAGGCCAAGAATGCTGGAGTGGGTAGCCTATCCCTTTTCTTGAGCTCTTCCTGACCCAGGAATCCAACCGGGCTTTCCTTCATTGCAGGTGGATTCTTTAGTAGCTGAAATCCCTCGTCCATACTACCCAGGTAACCTACAGATTTAATTCAAATCCTATCAAAATACTTATGACATGTTTCAGAGCACTAGAACAAATAACCCTACAATTTATATGGAACCACAAAAAGACCCCAAATAGACAAACAATCACAAGCAAAAAGAACAAAACTGGAGGTATCATGCTCCTTGAATGCTGACTATACTACAAAGCTACAGTAATCAAAGCAGTATTATACTGGCACAAAAACAGACTCATAAGTCAGTGGAATAGAATAGAGATCTCAGAAATAAATTAATGCACGTATGGTCAATTTATGGCAAAGGAGGCAAGAATATACAATTGAAAAAAAGCCTCTTTAATGAATAGTGTTAGGGAAACAGGACAGCTACATTTAAAACAATGAGATTAGAACATTCTCAAATACCATATGCAAGATTAAATCAAAATGGACAAAAGACCTAAATATAAGACAAGAAACCATAAATCTCCTAGAGGAAAACATAGGCAGACATTGCTTTGACATAACTTGTAGCAATAATTTTTTGGATCTGTTTCTTGAGCCATGAATACAAAAACAAAAATCAACAAACAAGACCTAATTAAGCTTGGAGGCTTTTGTGTACCAAAGGAAACCCTCAAGAAGATGAAAATACAACCTATTGAATGGGAGAAAATATTTGTTAATGGTATGACTGATAAGGGGTTAGTACCCAAAATATATAAACAACTCATACAACCCAATAGCAAAAAGAAGAAGAAGGAAAAAAAACCTGATTACAAAAATGGACAGGAGATCTGAATAGACATTTTTCCAAAGAAAACAGGCAGATAGCCAAGAGGCACATGAAAAGATACTTAACATCACTAATCATCAGAGAAACACAAATCAAAACTTCAGTGAGATATCACCTCATGCCTGTCAGAATGGTATAAAAACAGCACAAATAACAAATGTTTGTAAGAATGTGAAGAAAAGAGAACCCTAGTACACTGTTGGTGGAAATGTGAAGTGGTATACCTACTATGAAAAACAATATGGAGATTCCTCAAAAAATTAAAGATAGAAATACCATATGACTCAGACTGCAAGGAGATTAAACCAGAATCCTAAAGGAAATCAACCCTAAATATTCATTGGAAGGACTGTTTCTGAAGCTGAAGCTTCAATACTTTGACCACCTAGTGCAAAGAATCGATTCATTGGAAAAGACCCTGATGCTGGGAAAGACTGAATGTAAAAGGAGAAGTAGGCAGCAGAGGATGAGATGGTTAGATAGCATCACCAACTCAATAAAGATGAACTTGAGCAAATTCTGGGAGACAGTGGAGGACAGAGAAGCCTTGCATGCTACAGTTCATGGGGTTTCAAAAAATTAGACTTGATTAGTGATTGATGTACATGAGTTTGAGCAAGCTCTGCGAGATGGTGAAGAACAGAGAAGCCTGGCATGATACAGTTAATGGAGTCACAATGAGTCAAGCACGACTGAGCAAAGGAACTGACCTGGACTGGATGTTCATAGCAATATTATTTACAATAGCCAAGATATGGAAGCAATCTAAATGTCCATCAACAAATGAATGGATAAAGAAGATGTACACACACACACACTCACTCACAATAGAATACTCAGCCACAGAAAAAAAAAAGAGAATAAAACACAGTAGACTACTACTCAGCCATACTTTTGGAGAAATACAACCCTTTAAAGGCTTTTGTGTACCAAAGGAAACCCTCAAGAAGATGAAAATACAACCTATTGAATGGGAGAAAATATTTGTTAATGGTATGACTGATAAGGGGTTAGTACCCAAAATATATAAACAACTCATACAACCCAATAGCAAAAAGAAGAAGAAGGAAAAAAAACCTGATTACAAAAATGGACAGGAGATCTGAATAGACATTTTTCCAAAGAAAACAGGCAGATAGCCAAGAGGCACATGAAAAGATACTTAACATCACTAATCATCAGAGAAACACAAATCAAAACTTCAGTGAGATATCACCTCATGCCTGTCAGAATGGTATAAAAACAGCACAAATAACAAATGTTTGTAAGAATGTGAAGAAAAGAGAACCCTAGTACACTGTTGGTGGAAATGTGAAGTGGTATACCTACTATGAAAAACAATATGGAGATTCCTCAAAAAATTAAAGATAGAAATACCATATGACTCAGACTGCAAGGAGATTAAACCAGAATCCTAAAGGAAATCAACCCTAAATATTCATTGGAAGGACTGTTTCTGAAGCTGAAGCTTCAATACTTTGACCACCTAGTGCAAAGAATCGATTCATTGGAAAAGACCCTGATGCTGGGAAAGACTGAATGTAAAAGGAGAAGTAGGCAGCAGAGGATGAGATGGTTAGATAGCATCACCAACTCAATAAAGATGAACTTGAGCAAATTCTGGGAGACAGTGGAGGACAGAGAAGCCTTGCATGCTACAGTTCATGGGGTTTCAAAAAATTAGACTTGATTAGTGATTGATGTACATGAGTTTGAGCAAGCTCTGCGAGATGGTGAAGAACAGAGAAGCCTGGCATGATACAGTTAATGGAGTCACAATGAGTCAAGCACGACTGAGCAAAGGAACTGACCTGGACTGGATGTTCATAGCAATATTATTTACAATAGCCAAGATATGGAAGCAATCTAAATGTCCATCAACAAATGAATGGATAAAGAAGATGTACACACACACACACTCACTCACAATAGAATACTCAGCCACAGAAAAAAAAAAGAGAATAAAACACAGTAGACTACTACTCAGCCATATAAAAAGAATGAAATCTTGCCATTTGCAACAACATGAATGGGTCTGCGGGTCTTTCTAGGTGGTGCTAGTGATAAAGAACCAATGTGCCGATGCAAAAGTTATAAGAGATGCAGGTTCTATCCCTGGGTTGGGAAGATTACCTGGAGGAGGGCATGGCAATCCACTTCACTCCAGTATTCTTGCTTGGAGAATCCCGTGTACTGAGGAGCCTGGCAGCCTACAGTCCATAGAGTCACAAAGAGATGGACAGGACTGAAGCAACTTGGCATACACGTGTGGATGGACTTGGAGCATATTATGCTTAGTGAAGTTTACAAGCAGAGAAAGATACATACTGTATGGCATCACATGTGGAATCTAAACAATAAAATAAACTAGTGAACATAGCAAAGTAGAAGCAAACTCACAGATACAAACAAGTGGTTACCAATGGGGAGAAGGAAGAGAGGAAAATCATACTTTGGCCACCTAATGCAGAGACGACTCACTGGAAAAGACCCTGATGCTGGGGAAAATAGAAGGCAGAATGAGATGGGGACAACAGAGGTCGAGATGGTGAAGGACAGGGAAGCCTGGTTTGCTGCATTTCATGGGGTAGCAGAGTTGGACATGACTGACTGACTGAACTGAGGGGATTAAGAGGTACAAACTACAACATAAAGTAAGCTACTAGGATCTATGGTTCTGCACAGGGAATATAGCCAATATTTTATAACTTTATATGGAGTATGACCTATAAAAATATTGAATCACTATGTTGTATACCTGAAAGTATATAATACAGTAGATCAGCTATACTCTAATTTTGAAAAATGAAAACACCAATGTTGAGTTCTAGTTCTCAAATATCAGTCTATAAAAAGTTTTACCAAAGATAGATGGTAATAAAAGCAGGACTTCTTGCTATGAGATATACATTTAAGTATTTTTTTCATATGTATTTTCATTTTATTCTTAAAAATTTACATTTAAAAAGGAACCTTTTCTTTACTACTATATAAGGAGACTAACTCTGCCCATTATTATTTGTATATATGACTATTCCGTTTCATGCTCTAAATCCTTATGTATTGAATATTGTCTAGCAATAATTTGCCCCCTTTATAATCATTCCAATATTTTAAAATTATACTTTTTATTTTTTTGCATTCCCCCATTTGTAGTTGGTCTAGTCGTATTTTGGTTTTATGACTTTCTTAAAATCATTTGTTACTTTTCACTTAATTTCATTAAGTAAACTTCTTTTCCCCTCGCAGCTTTGTTTTTTATTTTTTTTTTGAAAAAAGATGTTTTAGGTTATTTTATCTTAAAAAATTTTAGCATATGCATAATGTATATATCTGAATATTGTAAAAGTTGTATTATATCATAATGTTGATGATTAATTTTGAAGAATGCCAATGTATAATTTGATATAGGGAATTTATGAGAGGAAGATTAGTCAGTTTTTTTCTTTTCCTATTTCAATATTCATTGGCCTGTATTTTCTTTAGAATTTCTAGTATATTTGCAACAATCCCTTTTTGTATCATTTATAGGACTCTTGTCTTCAATGAACTCCTTTTCTTCTTTCCCACCTCTATCTCTTTCAAGGTCAGCCTTAACTGACTGGATATTTATGTTCTGGTTTCTCCTGACATCTCTGCTTTCAATAAGGATCCTCTTTACACTGCTACAGTGTGGTCAGACTCAGTCTGTTTTTTTCTTATTCCATTGTATGTATAGAATTAGTGGCAATGTCTCATGAAACCTCTTGCTTTCTTTTCTTTAAGTTGGTGACTAATTAATCACATTTTATATGATTGTTTTCAGCCAGTTTAATTTTTCCCAACTTTCTTTTAGGTTTACTCATTTCTCAAAATACTTTCATTTCATATGTCTTGTTTTGCTGTGTTTTATAAACTAGCTATAGTTATAAACTAGGTAGTCAGGGACCACTGAGTCTGAGCTTCCTTCTCTATATTGTTTCAATTGCTTTTCTTTTTTCAATGAAGAAATAAATCCACCCTTTACTTCCTTTGATTCTTAATACTCCATTTACCTGTAGTTGCTCTCTTAGCCTTTTCTCATGAATTCTGTGTCAAGCCAGTCATTTAAATCACCTTAGTAGTTTATATGGATAGTATTCTCTATTCCCACCACCAGATGGTCAATGACACTGAGAATTCCTAAACTTTATATTAGCCATATAAAGGGTGCCATAATAGTTTTGAACCTAAACACTTATAATATTTATGAGGTAGAATTGCCTACAGTGTCAACCACATCATCATTGTGTGGTTCAGGTAAGTATACCCATGGATGAACTATGTTAGTAAATAGCCATTTCAATCCACTATTTCAATTATGCTTTTTAAAACATTATAATTTAGTAACAGCAAATGTGACCTGTGCAAGGACAAATTGAAAGTTAGTGATATCTGGGGGGAAAAAAAAAAACGCTGGATTCCTGATTCTCTGTCTAGGTGACTATTCTCATCAATAGAGACAGCAAAAATAGACAATAGACAGTAGAAAGACCCCCAGATACCCTGACTCTATAGTCCTAATTGCTATGTTTTGAGTAAGCTGTGTTCCCTGTTTGTACTTTAGTTGGTATTAGGTATTGAAGTAAGAAATTCTTCAAGTACATTCTAGCTCTAAATCTTTGTTTTTCATTAAGAGGTAGAAATTGGATGGGGCTTGGGATCAACCTTGTTTTCTGATTGAATAAATAGCTCTTAAAATTTCTTAAAGAACTATTGTTGGACTGAGGGTTCTGGTATAGGTATAGGAATGAGTCATCCTCTTTAGATAAGTTTAAATATTACACTGCTACAGTTGGTCAAAAAACCCCTTTATTTTTTTTTAAGTTGGTGACTAATTAATCACATTTTATATGATTGTTTTCAGCCAGTTTAATTTTTCCCAACTTTCTTTTAGGTTTACTCATTTCTCAAAATACTTTCATTTCATATGTCTTGTTTTGCTGTGTTTTATAAACTAGCTATAGTTATAAACTAGGTAGTCAGGGACCACTGAGTCTGAGCTTCCTTCTCTATATTGTTTCAATTGCTTTTCTTTTTTCAATGAAGAAATAAATCCACCCTTTACTTCCTTTGATTCTTAATACTCCATTTACCTGTAGTTGCTCTCTTAGCCTTTTCTCATGAATTCTGTGTCAAGCCAGTCATTTAAATCACCTTAGTAGTTTATATGGATAGTATTCTCTATTCCCACCACCAGATGGTCAATGACACTGAGAATTCCTAAACTTTATATTAGCCATATAAAGGGTGCCATAATAGTTTTGAACCTAAACACTTATAATATTTATGAGGTAGAATTGCCTACAGTGTCAACCACATCATCATTGTGTGGTTCAGGTAAGTATACCCATGGATGAACTATGTTAGTAAATAGCCATTTCAATCCACTATTTCAATTATGCTTTTTAAAACATTATAATTTAGTAACAGCAAATGTGACCTGTGCAAGGACAAATTGAAAGTTAGTGATATCTGGGGGGAAAAAAAAAAACGCTGGATTCCTGATTCTCTGTCTAGGTGACTATTCTCATCAATAGAGACAGCAAAAATAGACAATAGACAGTAGAAAGACCCCCAGATACCCTGACTCTATAGTCCTAATTGCTATGTTTTGAGTAAGCTGTGTTCCCTGTTTGTACTTTAGTTGGTATTAGGTATTGAAGTAAGAAATTCTTCAAGTACATTCTAGCTCTAAATCTTTGTTTTTCATTAAGAGGTAGAAATTGGATGGGGCTTGGGATCAACCTTGTTTTCTGATTGAATAAATAGCTCTTAAAATTTCTTAAAGAACTATTGTTGGACTGAGGGTTCTGGTATAGGTATAGGAATGAGTCATCCTCTTTAGATAAGTTTAAATATTATGTGAGTCAACAGCTATACACTCTTACCAGATAAATGTTTGCCTCTGGAAAATTAACCTTTTCAATTGACCAAGCATCTATTCTTCACTCCTCTGGAATTGATCTCATGGTTTATCACTTTCTTAAAAGTTAACTTACCCTACTTACAGTTTGTGAAGCATTAGATGTCATTGGCTTCTTAAAGATTCAGATCTAACAGGCATAATTCTTCTAGTGTCTCAATTAGAAATTCTTCATAATGTTGCTGGGTGCTGCTTCACAGATGTTATTATTCAGCCTGAGGATACATACATTTTAGTGTTAAATGATCTGATCCCTTTAAATGATGAAATTTGGGAAATTCTTGGGTCTGTTAGATCTGTTGCTATGACTGTGATTTATTAGCCAAATTTACTTTCTATGTCTCTCTGGCTCATGATGTTTGAAAAATAATATGGCTACCAATTATTAAAATTTTGTTCGACTTACTGCCATGTTTAGTATAAGCCAAGGAAGAAAGGATCAGAAATGAAATGTGCATTGATGTGCTTGCTGATCCTTTCTAAAAAGGGCATTTATCTTACAGTGCACCAATCAGCTCATCAATATAACTATTAAAAACTTTAATGGAAGTATTGGTTGCATCAAAGTCATTCTCAGAGTCCACTTGAATCATTCCCACAGTCTTGGTAGTTTTTGACAGCACTGTTGAAGCAAATTGCTGAATTGAAAACTCCTATCTATTATGACATGAAGTCATCTAATAGGTCATTGGAGCATTGAGTACTTTAATATAAATTTGAAAAGCATGTTGTGATTCTTACTAATTGAGTACCAAAAGCTGGCCCTCCGTGGTGGCTCTTTACCTAGAAAAATAAACTTCTTGTAAAATAGAATTGACTCTATTGTATTTAGCATGCCCCAGATTAATGAAATGTTTGGCACTGTCTTGAGAAATTAGAGTATAGTTGACTATGATGAATGTGTGGCTTCTCTGAAAAGGCTTCCAAAATGACAGGCAAGTATGCAGTGACTTGATGACTTTAAAAATCAATAAATGTTAATAAAAGGGTTCAAAACAGTTTATATATTATGTGAGTCAACAGCTATACACTCTTACCAGATAAATGTTTGCCTCTGGAAAATTAACCTTTTCAATTGACCAAGCATCTATTCTTCACTCCTCTGGAATTGATCTCATGGTTTATCACTTTCTTAAAAGTTAACTTACCCTACTTACAGTTTGTGAAGCATTAGATGTCATTGGCTTCTTAAAGATTCAGATCTAACAGGCATAATTCTTCTAGTGTCTCAATTAGAAATTCTTCATAATGTTGCTGGGTGCTGCTTCACAGATGTTATTATTCAGCCTGAGGATACATACATTTTAGTGTTAAATGATCTGATCCCTTTAAATGATGAAATTTGGGAAATTCTTGGGTCTGTTAGATCTGTTGCTATGACTGTGATTTATTAGCCAAATTTACTTTCTATGTCTCTCTGGCTCATGATGTTTGAAAAATAATATGGCTACCAATTATTAAAATTTTGTTCGACTTACTGCCATGTTTAGTATAAGCCAAGGAAGAAAGGATCAGAAATGAAATGTGCATTGATGTGCTTGCTGATCCTTTCTAAAAAGGGCATTTATCTTACAGTGCACCAATCAGCTCATCAATATAACTATTAAAAACTTTAATGGAAGTATTGGTTGCATCAAAGTCATTCTCAGAGTCCACTTGAATCATTCCCACAGTCTTGGTAGTTTTTGACAGCACTGTTGAAGCAAATTGCTGAATTGAAAACTCCTATCTATTATGACATGAAGTCATCTAATAGGTCATTGGAGCATTGAGTACTTTAATATAAATTTGAAAAGCATGTTGTGATTCTTACTAATTGAGTACCAAAAAGCTGGCCCTCCGTGGTGGCTCTTTACCTAGAAAAATAAACTTCTTGTAAAATAGAATTGACTCTATTGTATTTAGCATGCCCCAGATTAATGAAATGTTTGGCACTGTCTTGAGAAATTAGAGTATAGTTGACTATGATGAATGTGTGGCTTCTCTGAAAAGGCTTCCAAAATGACAGGCAAGTTATGCAGTGACTTGATGACATGAATAGAATTGTGACAGAAATCCATAATGAAAAGTTAAACACAGCCATAAGAAACAGTATAGGGTAAAGTCATATTACCTAAGAATATCAGTAATAATAACAGTAACAGAATCTGGAGATGTATCAGACTGTTTAAAAAATACACTCACAGGAAATGATGGCATTCCCTTCCTGTACCTATAGGGAGGAAATATTGAACAGTCCAGTAACTGCAGATATGATACTATTTAGAAGGGATTTTGAAAAAAGAACTGAATAAGCATTCAATATTATTTCAATACACTGAAAATACTATTTTCAGTAAAACTAGTTAGAAGAAAGATCACACTTTGTAAAAATTCAAGCAAGGTGTTGCAATTAAGAAATAGGAACTAGTTTCAGAGAGAACTGATTTTGGTTACAGATTTTGGTTTATATATTTGTATTTTGCATGTTTGTTTACTGTGAAATCTTAGACAACTGGAAATTATAATTGAATTACTGGAATATCTGTGGGTGAAACAGTTGTATTGTCTGGCCATGCTTAGCAGAAGAAGATAGTAGAATCTTGTGAGGTAGGATGTTAATTAAATTTATATCTACATTGTATTTGCTTGACTAATGGCAAATGTTTTTTGCTTGGTATCTAAGTTTTGAGGTTTATTTGAATTTAATGGTCAAACTCAAGCCTTTGGAAACATCAAATTTTAAGTCATGACGTGAGCAGATGATCTTTGCTTCTAATTCCTACAAACAAACCTAATTGCATAAATCTTGTACTTTTATTTTCTTGTAAAGAACTTAAATTTTAGAGCACCTTTAGGTTTACAACAAAACTGACATGAAAGTATAGAGATTTCTGGCATACCCTCTATCTCCACACATATATAACCACCCCCACCGCCCCCCATTACTAACATCACACACTAGAATGGCACATTCTTTCATCAAGGATGAACCTACATTGATACATCATAGCCTACATTGACACTTCATATAAAGTCCATAGTCTATCTTCTTTGGTGGCTCAATGGTAAAGAATCTGCCTGCAATGCAGGAGACCTGGGTTCAATGCCTGGGTTGGGAAGATCCCCTGGAGGAGGGCATAGCAGCCCACTCCAGTATTCTTGCCTGGAGAATCCCATGACTTGTCCATAGGGTCGCAAAGAGTTGCACATGACGGAGAAGCTCGGCTTTACTCTTGGTATTGTATTTTCAGTGGTTTTAGGTAAGTGTATAATGACATATAACCATCATTATAATAGCATACAGAATATTTTTACTACCCTAAAAGTCCTCTATGTTCTGACTATTCGTTTCTCTGTGCTATCCACCCTTGGTAACCATTGATCTTTTTATTGTCCCCATAATTTTGGAATTGTACCAAATGTCAGTAGTTTTTACAGAATGTCATATGGTTGGAATTGTACATGATGTAGTCTTTTCAAATTGACTTCTTTCACTGAGTAATATACATTTAAATTTCCTCTATGTCTTTTCATGGATTAGTAACTCACTTCTTTTTAGTGTTGAATAATATTCCATTGTCTAGATGTTCCACTGATAATTTATGCTTTTGCCTCTTGAAAGATATTTTGATTGTTTTGCAGTTTGGGCAGTTATCAGCAAAGCTGCTATAAGCATCTGTGTGCAGATTTTTGTGTGAACATAAGCTTTCAATTCCTTTGTATAAAAGACCAAGGAGCACAATTGCTAGATATTATGATAAGAGTATGTTTAGCTCTGTAAGAAACTGCCAAACTGTGTTTTAGAATGTGGCTGTACCATTTTATAGTCCCACCAACAGTGAATGAGAATTCGTGTTGCTCCATAGCCTCACCAGCATTTAGTGGTGCCAGCGTGCTGGATATTGGTCATTCTAATAGATGTGCGTTGGTGAATTGTTGTTTTAATTTGTATTTCCCTGTAGACATATGATGTGGCATCTTTTCATAAGCTTATTTGCCATATATATATATCTTTTTATTTGATATGATTTGACTTTTTTACAGAGTTTTTTTTATCTTTTTTTATGAGTTGTCTGTTAAGGTCTTTGGCCCAGGTTCTTTCATCAAGGATGAACCTACATTGATACATCATAGCCTACATTGACACTTCATATAAAGTCCATAGTCTATTTGGTTTTAAGAATCTGCCTGCAATGCAGGAGACCTGGGTTCAATGCCTGGGTTGGGAAGATCCCCTGGAGGAGGGCATAGCAGCCCACTCCAGTATTCTTGCCTGGAGAATCCCATGACTTGTCCATAGGGTCGCAAAGAGTTGCACATGACGGAGAAGCTCGGCTTTACTCTTGGTATTGTATTTTCAGTGGTTTTAGGTAAGTGTATAATGACATATAACCATCATTATAATAGCATACAGAATATTTTTACTACCCTAAAAGTCCTCTATGTTCTGACTATTCGTTTCTCTGTGCTATCCACCCTTGGTAACCATTGATCTTTTTATTGTCCCCATAATTTTGGAATTGTACCAAATGTCAGTAGTTTTTACAGAATGTCATATGGTTGGAATTGTACATGATGTAGTCTTTTCAAATTGACTTCTTTCACTGAGTAATATACATTTAAATTTCCTCTATGTCTTTTCATGGATTAGTAACTCACTTCTTTTTAGTGTTGAATAATATTCCATTGTCTAGATGTTCCACTGATAATTTATGCTTTTGCCTCTTGAAAGATATTTTGATTGTTTTGCAGTTTGGGCAGTTATCAGCAAAGCTGCTATAAGCATCTGTGTGCAGATTTTTGTGTGAACATAAGCTTTCAATTCCTTTGTATAAAAGACCAAGGAGCACAATTGCTAGATATTATGATAAGAGTATGTTTAGCTCTGTAAGAAACTGCCAAACTGTGTTTTAGAATGTGGCTGTACCATTTTATAGTCCCACCAACAGTGAATGAGAATTCGTGTTGCTCCATAGCCTCACCAGCATTTAGTGGTGCCAGCGTGCTGGATATTGGTCATTCTAATAGATGTGCGTTGGTGAATTGTTGTTTTAATTTGTATTTCCCTGTAGACATATGATGTGGCATCTTTTCATAAGCTTATTTGCCATATATATATATCTTTTTATTTGATATGATTTGACTTTTTTACAGAGTTTTTTTTATCTTTTTTTATGAGTTGTCTGTTAAGGTCTTTGGCCCATTTTTAAAACTGGTTCGTTTTCTTATTGTTGAGTTTCAAGGGTTCTTTATGTGTTTTGAATAATGGTACTTTATCATGTATCTTTTGCACGTATTTTCTCCTAGTTTATAGCTTGTCTTCTACTTCTCTTGCTATTATCTTTCACAGAGAAGAAGTTTTTAATTTTAATGCAGTCCAACTTATCCATTATTTCTGAGAACCAGGAATGCCAAAGGCAGTAGAGTAGACTGATGTTTCAGCTCAAGAAATAAGGTAGGAATGGCTGAGGCTGACTTCTTCCTTCCTTTGTCTTTTTTGAAATATTTAGGCCCTCAACAGATTGGATGATGCCTACCCATACTGAGGAGAGCACACAGCTTAACTGAGATCCTCATTTCACATGCCAGCTTCATCTGCAAATTCTCTTACAGAGGTACTGAGAAATAATGTTTAGCCAAGTATCTGGGTATGCTGTGATCCAATCAATTGGACACATAAAATTAACGCTATCTGGGTAAATTTTATAGCTGGTGATAATTACATTTGACTTTTGAATTAAAATTTTGATTTTACTTTGAATTAAAAATCTATGGGACTAGTGAAATTCTTATTGTTTTATAGTCAAGAATGTGATACTTGTACCTGATAGTACACATGCCATCATTAGATATGAAAAGGAAGCTATAGGATATCTGGGCATGCAGATAGAGTATTGTAGTTATAGAAAAAACACTAATATTTTGTATAGTTTATAGTATACTTTGAACAGTTTTAAGCATAAATGTACATGTCTTCACATTATTTCAACATACATTTTCTTCTATTTTAATTAATTTATTTGGCCGTGCTGGGTCTTAGTTGCAGCACATGGGATTTTCAATCTTCACTGTAGCGTGTGGGATCTTTAGTTGCAGCATTGGAACTCTTAGTTGTGGGATCAAGTTCCCTGGTCAGGGCTGGAACCCAGGCCCCTGGATTGGGAACACAGATTTTTAACCACTGGTCCAACAGGGAAGTCCTTACATTTTCTTCTTGTGTGATAGTGTGTTAGTTCCTATGGCTGCTATAAAAAAGTACCACAGACTTAGTGGCATAAAACATTATTTATCATCTTACAGTTCGGGAAGTCACTGAACTTCATTGAACTTCAATCAGGATGTTGGCAGGGCTGTATTCCTTTCTGGAGATTTTAGGAGAGAACCCATTTTCTTGACTTTGGCGGCTCCTAGCGTTTACTTGCATTGCTGGCTCAGGATCCCTTCCTTCATCTTCAAAGCCTACCGTGATTGGTTAGGTCTTTCTTATGATACCATCTATCTAGTTTTGATTCTTCTGCCTCCTTTTTTTTTTTTTTTTTCCATTTAAGGACCTTTATGATTACTTTGAACTCAATTGAATAAATCAAGGATAATCTTCTTATTTTAAGATTGAGTAATTAAGAAACTTAATTCCATCTGCAACCTTAGGTACCCTTTGCTATGTAATATAACATATTCACATGTTTAGGGAATTAGGATGTGGGCATCTTTAGCAGTAGGGGATGGAAGGGGAATCAGTCTGCTTTAATAAATTACCACAAATTTAGTGACTATTAAGAACAGAAATTTATTCTCTCACTGTTCTGGAGGCGAGAAATCTGAAATCAATATCACTGCTTGAAATCAAGGTGTTAGCAGGTCTGCACTGTCTCTGGAGCCTCTAAGGATAAAAACTGTTTTTTGTCTCTTTTAGCTTCTGGTGGCTGTTAGTATTCCGTGTCTTTCTGGCCTTGTGGCTGCATCACTCCAAGTCTCTGCCTCTATGATTACATCACCTTCTCTTTGGTTTATGTGTCAAATCTCCCTCTGCCTCTCTCACTGGTGCATTATCATAGAGCCCACCCGGATAATCCAAAATAATCTCTCAGTTTCAAGATCCTTAATTTAATCCCCATTTGCAAAGACTCCTTTTCCTTATAAGGTAATATTTATAGATTTCATAGATAAGAGCCAGATATCTCTGGGTAGCCATTATTCAGCCTACTACAATCTTTGAATTGGTGGAATTTGTAGAATCTGGTAGAGACATGACAAAATCTGCTTTAGAATACCATTTCCTACAATTTCAGGATCTGTGGGAAGCTTTTGACATGTAAAGATAATGAATATAAAATAAAATTTCACTTTTAACCACTGGTCCAACAGGGAAGTCCTTACTTTTTTGGAACTATCAAAAAGTACCACAGACTTAGTGGCATAAAACATTATTTATCATCTTACAGTTCGGGAAGTCACTGAACTTCATTGAACTTCAATCAGGATGTTGGCAGGGCTGTATTCCTTTCTGGAGATTTTAGGAGAGAACCCATTTTCTTGACTTTGGCGGCTCCTAGCGTTTACTTGCATTGCTGGCTCAGGATCCCTTCCTTCATCTTCAAAGCCTACCGTGATTGGTTAGGTCTTTCTTATGATACCATCTATCTAGTTTTGATTCTTCTGCCTCCTTTTTTTTTTTTTTTTTCCATTTAAGGACCTTTATGATTACTTTGAACTCAATTGAATAAATCAAGGATAATCTTCTTATTTTAAGATTGAGTAATTAAGAAACTTAATTCCATCTGCAACCTTAGGTACCCTTTGCTATGTAATATAACATATTCACATGTTTAGGGAATTAGGATGTGGGCATCTTTAGCAGTAGGGGATGGAAGGGGAATCAGTCTGCTTTAATAAATTACCACAAATTTAGTGACTATTAAGAACAGAAATTTATTCTCTCACTGTTCTGGAGGCGAGAAATCTGAAATCAATATCACTGCTTGAAATCAAGGTGTTAGCAGGTCTGCACTGTCTCTGGAGCCTCTAAGGATAAAAACTGTTTTTTGTCTCTTTTAGCTTCTGGTGGCTGTTAGTATTCCGTGTCTTTCTGGCCTTGTGGCTGCATCACTCCAAGTCTCTGCCTCTATGATTACATCACCTTCTCTTTGGTTTATGTGTCAAATCTCCCTCTGCCTCTCTCACTGGTGCATTATCATAGAGCCCACCCGGATAATCCAAAATAATCTCTCAGTTTCAAGATCCTTAATTTAATCCCCATTTGCAAAGACTCCTTTTCCTTATAAGGTAATATTTATAGATTTCATAGATAAGAGCCAGATATCTCTGGGTAGCCATTATTCAGCCTACTACAATCTTTGAATTGGTGGAATTTGTAGAATCTGGTAGAGACATGACAAAATCTGCTTTAGAATACCATTTCCTACAATTTCAGGATCTGTGGGAAGCTTTTGACATGTAAAGATAATGAATATAAAATAACAAGACAAGATAAATTATTGATAGGAAATTTTAATATGAGTTACCTCTAAACATCAAACATACAGGTTAATCCAAGGCATTTGCTGACTTTGACAATGTTTCTATGGCAAGTTTCCAAATACTATGAACTCTACCCTACCCTGAATGTCATGAAAAAGGTGAGGTTGGGATCATGTTCTCACATTGCCATTACTCTTCCTGGCCTCAATGTTTCGATCAGTGTTTCCATCTTTCTCTGATCCTCTCCAGCCCTTCCATCTCAGGACAAATGAGGATATGCCCATAATATGCTGGAATTTGATCTATATACCACTCTCCCATAAGCCTGAAACAAAACTGGATTCTCAAAACACTATACTTTAGTGAAGCATGGTCCTTCTTAAGATTCTACAAAAATTATTAACAAAGTTCTCTACCTCTAGAAAAGTTTACATGTTGGCACAGTGGTTGATATCTTATCATAACTTCTCAATTTCAGTAGAAGAACCTCCAATACCTTAGCCATGACCACTGTTATATTCCTAATACGAATATAGCTAAGATCATTCCCCCTGACCTATCAGTATATTTTAAATCCTTTTTTTTTTTGAACATGGAAGAGCAAAGGAGGAAATCTCATATTCTAGCTGCTTTATATATTTTCTACCTCATCTGGCTCTTTGCCTCACTGTCTCAGCTTTTCTTCAGTCACTTCATTTACTCCCCTTGAAAGGAACAAAGTCTCTCTTTTGTCCTACAGTGCTATTAACATCGAGAAGAGTTATGTTTACTTGTCAGGAAACCAACAAGAAAGGAATGGAATCCTAACAGAGTAGTTGTAGCCATGCTATATTGAATAAGTATACATCTGAAGAAAATGGTAACCTCCTAATATTTATGTGATCAAAATTACAAATAAAAACTTGTACATCCAGTAATAACACACCTGTGACACCTGTGAAAGTCATTCAGCCATGTTTGACTCTTTGTGACTCCATGAACTGTAGCCTGCAAGGTTCCTCTGTCCATGGAATTTTCCAGGCAATTCTACTGGAGTGGGTAGCTGTTTCCTTCTCCAAGAGATCTTCCCAACCCAGGGATCGAACCCACGTCTCCTGCATTGCAGGGAGATTCTTAACCAGCTGAACTACCAAGGAAGCCCCCATTAATAACTGAATTAGGGCTTCCCTGGTGGTCCAGTGGGTAAGGACACTGCCTTGAAGTGCAAGGAGTGCCGGTTCGATCCCTGGCCTGGGAAGATCCCACATGCTGCAGAGCGACTGGATCGATGTGTCCAATTACCGAGCCGGAACTCTGGAGCGCATGCACCCAGAGCCGGTGCTCTGCGACAACAGAGGCCACCGCGATGGGAGGCCCACACGGGCCAAAGAACAAAAAGATGGATAAAAATAGACAAATGAAAGACCAATAGAAGTAGCCCACCTGCTCCCCTCCCTCCCCACCCCCCCCCAGGTAAATAAATAAATAAATCTTTAAAAAATATATAACTGAATAAATCACAAATGGAAACTTTGTGGGAATTAATATAAACCTGATCTAAAGTTTTATCAGGAAGTCTCCAATATAATCAAGCTTATTTGCATTGGATCCTATAATCTCAAAATTTTATAGAAGAGGTTGTAATCCAAAAAAGAATTAAGATTTCCTACAGATACTTAAAAACATGTCTAGAAATATATTTATATGTCTAGCAATTCTTCTAAACACTGAGATCACTCATTTTATTTTTATATTCAATTAACATTTTTCCTATTTTCACTTCTTGAAAAGTTGTACCACTTTTGTCATTGATGCAGTACATTTAAATGCCACTTTCCAATTTTATGACAATCTTTGATTAATTGCATTGATTTTAGTTTTAATATACTTTTATCATTATCCTCTTGAAAAATACCAGAATGAATAAATTTATTTTTTATCCATACAGATTTTGAACAAAGGGAAGGGATAGTGAAGGTTGTTAGAGCATCTCTACTTTGCATTTCAATGAGAAAAATGAGGCAGCTCAAATTTACTTTGTTAGTCTCAATGTGGCCTTTAATTTAAAAAGTAAGCACTAATAATATTTTAGGTAAAATACAAGAAAATAAGAGCATGATAGTAAAATGCTATCCTCCTATTCATCAAACAGTTCTGTTCTGTTAGTGACTATATGAGCTAAGAGCCATGAGAACACAGTCTTGGAGCCAATGTTTTCATTAATTTTTTTTCACTGCTGTATGATAACAAGATACATGAAATATAAAATAAAAGTGATTCTAGAAGTTTGCACTTTAGAAAACATAGCCATTCTAACGCTGGGGATTCACTGTCCTAGATTCATTAAGCTTTATGTATTTTTTCTTTCTTTCTTTTTTTTTTTTATGTTGAAGTTTTCTCTGGTGACTCAGTAGTAAGACTCTGCCTGCCAACTAGAAATTCGATCCTTCTGGAGATGGAAATGGCAACCCATGCCAGTATTCATACCTGGAGAATCCCCTTGACAGAGCGGTCTGGTGGGTTACACTCCATGGGGGTCACAAAAGAGTCAGACAAGACTTAGCGACTAAAGCAACAGTTGATTTACAATGTTGTGCTAGTTTCTGATGTAGAGTAAAGTGATTCAATTTTAAGTATACCTGTATCCATTCTTTTTCATATTATTTTCCCATACAGGTTATTACAGAATATTGAGTAGGGTTCCCTATTCTATACAGTAGGTCTCTGTTGATTATTGATCTTATATACAGTAGTGTGTTTACATTAATCCCAAACTCTCAATCCATCCTTCCCTCCACATTACCACCTGGGTAACCATAAGTTTGATTTCAAAGTCTTTGAGTCTGTTTTCTAAATAAGTTCATTTGTAGCATTTTTTAAATTCCAGATATAAGTAATATATTTGTCTTTGTCTGACTTACTCCACTCAGTCTGATCATTTTGGGCTCCATCTATATTGCTGCAAATGGCATTATTTCATTGTTTTTATGGCTGAGTAATATTCCATTGTATATATGTACCACATCTTCTTTATGCATTCCTCTGTCATTGGAAATTTAGGTTGCTTTCATGTCTTGGCTATTGTAAACAGTGCCACAATGAATATCAGGGTACATGTGTACTTTCAAATCATGTTTTTTTTCTAGATACTTGCCCAGGAGTGGGACTGATAAATCATATGGCAGCTCTATTTTCAGTTTTTAAGGAACCTTCATACTGTTCTCTATAGTGGTTGCCCCAATTTACAATCCCACCAGAAGTATGAGAGGGTTCCCTTTTCTCCACATCTTCTCCAGCATTTATTGTCTGTAGACTTTTTGATGGTGATCATTCTGACTGGTGTGAGGTGATATCTCATGGTAGTTTTGATTTACAATTCTCTGATAATTAGTAATGTTAAAGCATCTTCTCGGGCAATTTTTGTCCATCTCTATGTATTCTTTGGAAAAATGTCTATTTAGATCTTCTGGCCGTATTTTGATTGGGTTGTTTTTGATATTGAGATGCAAGAGCTGTTCGTGTATTTTGAAGATAAATCCCTTGTCAACTGCTCCATTTGCAAATATTTTCTCCCATTGTGAGAGTTGTCTTTTCATTTTGTTTATTTCCTTTGCCATGCAAAAGCCTTTCAGTTTTAATTAGGTCCCATTTTAAAATTTTTATTTTCATCAGTCTAGGGGGCAAATTGAAAAACAACTTGGTGCAATTTATGTCCAAGTGTTCTGCCTGTATTTTCCTCTAAGAATTTTATAGCATCCAGCATGTCTTATACAATCAGATAGATGTAAACTTTTCATACTTGCTAAGTTGCATACTTTCTGACCCATGTATATTTTAATCATCAACAAAACGTAAGATGGATTCCCAGATGCACATGTTTATATATTTTTTCTTCCTCTTTACTGTCATCAGAAGTTATTTCTCTTTTCCTATAATTATAATATAATTTATTATAAGTTATAATATAATTTTGGAAAATCAGTGATTACAAGCCAGCTATTCAGTCTAGGTACTGAGGTACTAAGTGGAACATTTAAGTCATTGTTACAAATGCCAAAAGTAATAGTAGCAAATTAAGTCATCTGAGAGAAAAGAGAAGAGAGGGTAAGACCTTGTGAGGAGAACCAAATGAAAAATATATATTTGGAAGTAGACACCAGGTATTTGTGGGTCTTTTAGTTTTTAGATGAAAAATGAAAACTTTAAGACATAAATGCTACTGTTACTAAGAAATATCCATTCTATATTTAGAGGAAAGATCATGTAAAGAAAGCAAGATAGGATCTGAAATTTAAAAGAAAGCTTCTATTTGTTGCTTAAATATTTTGAAATTTTAAAATGGTAGGTTTCAGCATGGTAAAGCAGATGATCCTCTGAGTTTTTGATTTACGAAAATATGAATGTCTGTGATGCCTTTAATAGAATTGTGAAACTAGATATGAAGTATTCACTACTTTCACTGATATGGGGATTATAAAGATTATATTACAGAGTTCTTAAAAAGATGGATTAATCTTTTCTTCAGAAGTAGATGTTCCTACTGTAGGGCATTTGTTTAGTCAAATGAAGCAAGAAAGAAATGAGATAATAGGACAATTTGTCATTCAAAGCTTAAACAGAATTGGAATTGTGAATTTTTATGCTACTGCAGATGAATTTTATTAACAAAATGTAAGCTTGCAGAGAATTTCCAAGAAGAGGAAGAGCTATGACTTTTGTAAATGCCAAGTATATTTGACTTTTAAATGAATCTACATGGAAGAAAAAATAGCAAATTACCAGATTTTAATGGTTGAAAGAAGTTATACAAGAGCTAAGGAGAAGAACGGTATCTTTGTGACACCAAAATAAGACTATTATAAAGGAAAATGTGTGATATTAAGTAGCATAGAACTTTTCCATGGGACTAATTATTACATGTACAGAATTGTTTCCTGATTTCTTTATTAGGTTGGTCATATCCTGAACCCTTAAATTTTGTTTAAAAAAATCTTTAAAGTATATACTGTTTGTAAATCCTCTGGTTAATTACATTAATGTAAAACATGTAACAGTAAGATTCTAGGATGATATTGATGAAGCTTAGGAATTTTCAAATATATAACCTGAAAGTATCTACTATAAATTAACCCATCATTAAGTGAATTTGGGAGCATAACATTTTCTTAAATGAAGACAACATTTTTTTACTGCAGATTGAAAGCTGTTTTCTAGTTGGGGGAGATAGAGACACATACAATCTTTAACTGTTAGTAGAAGCCTATTGTCTTGTGCATGTTAAGGCTTGAGGAGAGGGAAAAACAAACCCTAACAAACACTGAGCATGAAAGAAGGCCATTCATTTTAACCTGACATAGATCAATTCTATCAGTTTAAAACATAGGCATTTGATTTAGCTATGGATGGTCACTTATAAACAATGAAAATAACTTCTTCCAGCAAATACTGGTGGTGAAACATGCTGTTAATTCAAAGTTGAGCATTTATGATCCCTAGGTTTTACTCACTGAACTGTAACAATGGTCTGAAAGAATCAATACTCTACTGGTAAACCTAACTTGTTACTAGTAAATAACCAGATGCTGATGATCAATAATCTAGTGTTAAACAAGTATAAGAAATACCTATGTCAATATATAATTTGTTTTACAGATGACTTCATATATGACTTTTCCAAAAGAATCTTGACAATAATTTAAGACTGTGTTGTTAAACACAAAAATAATGATCAATTTAAACCAGCTTCATAGGGAAAGTTTCATTCCTGCGAGTCAAAGATCATGTACCTTGGTCATTCATGAGGAAGTGCTGGTACCTCTTCAGGTAGCCAAAGAACAACTGTTAGATTATCCTAATGTACGGTCAACTGAGACCTTCAGAATATTTAGAAGATGAGTCCATCATCATGGAAATATGCCAGAGGAAGCCCAATCATGCTCTTTCTTCTAAGATTAAACAAAACTATGAATAAGTTAACATTACTTATTACATAATATTGGTTTCAAGTCACTGTGAATATATATTTCATTCATTTGTTCAAAAAGTATTTTTGAATATCTATTCAGTGCCTCTAAGGAAGTGACAGCTAAGTTTTAGGGTAAAACCAAAACTGGCTATTGACATTTTGAGGGATGGGACCAAAGCTTCAAGATCTCTAGGAAGAAGAAAGCAGGCTATGTAAAGTCTTTGAGATGGTAGAGAACTTGGGCCTGTTACAGAAGCTAAAATGAGGCCAGTAGTCTTGTGGTAGAGTCAGCCAGATAGAGAATAACAGAGGATGCATTTGGGCAGGTAAATATTGCTCAGCTGCAGACATTATAGCACATGCTTTTGTTGAGGGCATTAGTGATTTGGAGACTTGTTAGACCAGTGGGTTTTAAAAATAAACTTCTTTTATTCCTGCTGTTTAGAAATATTTCCTGTCAGTTTGTTAAGGCAAAATAAGATTTTACCTACTGTTATTTACCAATCACCCAACCCGTAAGAAAATGAAAGGTTTGTTTTTTCTCCATGGCTACTCTCTGCTGCCGCTATAACTTCTTTCCTTTCTCAAAAGCAAATCCTTGAGATTCAAAGTAGATTTCTACGTGGTTAAGGCATCTGTAAATTATTTTCCACATGAACACCACCTGATGGTCTTTTTTCCTTACTGGAGAAAGCCTTTCTTCATAACCAGTATGTAAACTTTTCAGGAAAATCTATTTGCCAGGTGAAAAAGAATATTATCTTACCATCTTTATACTGCTGGAACTCTGAAGACTTTAGATTCTATCAATCTGAACTATCAGTAGACAATATATTTCTTTCTTACTGGCATGTAAATTCCTTAAGAGGAGAAATCAGGATCTTATTTTATTTTACAACTGTGCCAAATACCATCTGAGCCACTGGGGAAACCCATACACAGTACCTTACATGGAATGGGGCTTCCCCAGTGGTTCAGGGGCAAAGAATCTGCCTGCAATGCAAAAGATGTGTCAGGAGCTGCAGAATTGATCCCTGGGTATGGAATATTCACTGTAGGAGGAAATAGCTATCCACTGTAGTATTCTAGCCTAAGAAATCCCGTGGACAGAGGAACCTGGTGGACTAGAGTCCATGGGGTCACAAAAGAGTTGGACATGACTGAGGGACTAAACACATACCTACACACATGCACACACAGAATGAGCTCTCACACATTAGGAAATTTACATAGACAAGCTAGAGTGTGCAGCTATAGTTTTAGATCACATGCACTGTGACCACTCATTCACTTCCTTTACAGGTGTCTGTTTTTTGTGAGTAAGAAATGGGGAGAGAAGTGGCTTAGCATTGTTATTACTTTCAATTATATTTAAATGTTATGTCTTTCCCATCAAAGTATAAGCTCTAGTGAGGGCAGACAGCACCATTGTCCTCGTAGCCATTGTGGCTCCCACCCAACCCTGCACCCCACCTCCCATGGAATCATTTGACTAATTACTAGGAATGGTGATTCAATTTAAGAGGGTTGGCTCTAGCTCAGTCACAACTCTTCTACTTACTGAAGTTTCTTGAAATACTTTAGAAAAAGCTAAATAGACAGAATCCAGAGATGGAGATATACTTCAGGATCAAAAAGCTTAGAGTTTGGGCTTCCCTGGTGGTCCAGTGGGTAAACAGACCTCCTTGCAGTGCAAAGGGCACTGGTTCAATCCCTAGCCTGAGAAGATCCCACATGGCATGGAGCAGCTGGACCAATATGTCCAATTATGAGCCAGAACTCTGGAGTGCATGTGCCCAGAGCAAGTTCTCTGCAAAGAGAGAGGTCACTGCAATGGGGGGCCCACACAAGCCAAAAGAAAAAAGATGAATGAAAATAAACCAATAAAAAAACAATAAAAGAGGCCAAAAATTAAAAAAAAAAAAAACTTAAGAGTTTAAAGCACAATGGAAATGGAATTAGGGAACAGGCAGATTAAGAATAAGTAAGAAGGGTTGGAGCTAAGATGGCAGCATAGAAGGACATGTCCTCATCTCTCCTGCAAAATCACCAGAATTGCAACAAGTTCCTGAAAAACCATCGACAGGAGGAGGTTGAATCCAATTACAAAAGATACCCACATCCAAGAGCAAAGGAGAAGCCACAACAAGACAGTAAGAGGGGTGCAATCACGCTTTTAGAAGTCAAACCTCATACCCACCAGAGAGACTGGGTGGGCGAAATACACAAACCCTGTTGCAAATCAAGACCCGGGAAAGGAGCAGTGACCCCCACAAGGGACTGGGCCAGACCTGCTTTAGAGGGTCCAAGTGCCCCCTTAAGATAGAAGTGCCCTTGAGCAGCCCTCAGAAAGATAGCACTAAATTCCCTTTGAAGGAGGTTGCCATTAACCCGATCATAGAGCCACCAAGTAGGACTGGAGACTCTGCGCACCAAGATCCGGAAGAGGGGAATAGTAATCCCACATGAGACTGAGCCAGACTCACCTCTTGAGTAATCTGACATCTCCCATGGTGGCGGGGGTCGATGGTGGCCTGTAGCACTGTGGAAGTGCTTCTCATAGAGCGTGTGGAAATAAATCCTTTGTGAGAGATAAGCCATTTTCCCTACTGTAGTTTGGCTGCTGGTCAAACTACAGGGAGGGAATTTAGCTCCACCCAGGAAAAAAGGGATCTGGATTAAGGATTAAGAAACTACCAGGGCCAGCCTGGGTGGGCCTTTTAAGTATAAGAGAAGAAGATCTACATAACAAAGCCATCATGACATCTAAGAAGATGACCATAGGATCATTTGTATCAATAATTACTTTGAATGTAAATGGACTAAATACCCCAACCAAAAGACACAGACTGGCTGAATGAATTAAAAAACAAGACCCATACATATGCTGCCTACAGGAAAGTCACTTCAGACCTAAAGACACTCATAGACTGAAAGTGAGAGGATGGAAAAAGATGTTCCATGCAAATGGAAATCAAAAGAAAGCTGGAGTAGCAATCCTCATATCAGACAAAATAGACCTCAAAATAGAGAAGTTTAGAAGAGACAAGGCAGGACACTACATAATGATCAAGGGATCGATCCAAGAGGAAGACATAACAATCATAAATATCTATTCACCCAACACAGGAGCACCCCGGTACATAAGACAAACACTGTCAGGCATAAAAGAAGAAATTGACAATAGCACAATTATAGTAGGAGAGTTTAACACTCTTCTCACACCAATGGACAGATCATCAAAACAGAAAATTAATAAACACAAGCGTTAAATGACACAGTAGAAGAGATGAACCTCATGGATATGTTTAGGACCTTCCATCCAAAAGCAGAAGAATACACCCTTCTCCTCAGTGCTCTTGACACTAGGATAGACTACGGCCAGACCTGCTTTAGAGGGTCCAAGTGCCCCCTTAAGATAGAAGTGCCCTTGAGCAGCCCTCAGAAAGATAGCACTAAATTCCCTTTGAAGGAGGTTGCCATTAACCCGATCATAGAGCCACCAAGTAGGACTGGAGACTCTGCGCACCAAGATCCGGAAGAGGGGAATAGTAATCCCACATGAGACTGAGCCAGACTCACCTCTTGAGTAATCTGACATCTCCCATGGTGGCGGGGGTCGATGGTGGCCTGTAGCACTGTGGAAGTGCTTCTCATAGAGCGTGTGGAAATAAATCCTTTGTGAGAGATAAGCCATTTTCCCTACTGTAGTTTGGCTGCTGGTCAAACTACAGGGAGGGAATTTAGCTCCACCCAGGAAAAAAGGGATCTGGATTAAGGATTAAGAAACTACCAGGGCCAGCCTGGGTGGGCCTTTTAAGTATAAGAGAAGAAGATCTACATAACAAAGCCATCATGACATCTAAGAAGATGACCATAGGATCATTTGTATCAATAATTACTTTGAATGTAAATGGACTAAATACCCCAACCAAAAGACACAGACTGGCTGAATGAATTAAAAAACAAGACCCATACATATGCTGCCTACAGGAAAGTCACTTCAGACCTAAAGACACTCATAGACTGAAAGTGAGAGGATGGAAAAAGATGTTCCATGCAAATGGAAATCAAAAGAAAGCTGGAGTAGCAATCCTCATATCAGACAAAATAGACCTCAAAATAGAGAAGTTTAGAAGAGACAAGGCAGGACACTACATAATGATCAAGGGATCGATCCAAGAGGAAGACATAACAATCATAAATATCTATTCACCCAACACAGGAGCACCCCGGTACATAAGACAAACACTGTCAGGCATAAAAGAAGAAATTGACAATAGCACAATTATAGTAGGAGAGTTTAACACTCTTCTCACACCAATGGACAGATCATCAAAACAGAAAATTAATAAACACAAGCGTTAAATGACACAGTAGAAGAGATGAACCTCATGGATATGTTTAGGACCTTCCATCCAAAAGCAGAAGAATACACTTTCTCCTCAAGTGCTCATGGAACATTCTCCAGGATAGACTACATCTTGGGCCACAAATCAAACCTCAGTCAATTCAAGAAAATTGAAGTTATATCAAACATCTTCTCTGACCACAATGCAATGAGACTAGAGATCAACTACAGGAAAAAAAGCACTAAAACCACAAACACATGGAGATTAAACAACACATACCTAAAAAAGAAACTGATTACTGAGCAAATTGAAGGACAAATAAAAAAATTCCTAGAAGAAAGCTACAGTGAACACACGACAGTGCAAAACCTATGGGATACTGCAAAAGCAGTTCTAAGAAGTTTACAGCAATACAATCATACTTCAAGAAAGAAAAATATCAGACGATGTAACCCTACACTTGAAACAATTGGAGAAAAAAGAGCAAAAATACCCCAACGTTAGCAGAAGAAGAGAAATCATAAAGATCAAAGCAGAAATAAATGAAAAAGAAATGAGATAAACAATAGTAAAGATAAATAAAACAAAAAGCTGGTTCTTCGAACAGATAAACAAAATCAACAGATTGCAGACCAGACTCATCAAGAAAAAGAAGAACCAGATCAACAAAATCAAAAATGGAAAAGGAGAGATTACAACAGATAATGCAGAAATACAAAGGATTATAAGAGACTATTGTGAACACCTATATGGCAACAAACTGGATAACCTGGAAGAAATGGACAATTTCTTAGAGAAGATTAATCTCCCAAGACTGAACCAGGAGGAAATAGAAACTATGAGCAACCCAATGACAAGCTCGATCAAAAATCTACCCAAAAATAAAAGCCCAGGGCCAAATGGCTTCACAGGTGAATTCTATAAAACATTTAAGGAAGATCTAATGCCTGTCCTTCTAAAACGCTTCCAAAAAGTTGCACAGGAAGGAACACTTCCAAACATATTCTACAAGGCCGCCATCACCCTGATACCAAAGCCAGGCAAAGACAGCACAAAAAAGGGAAATTATAGGCCAATTTCACTGATGAATTTGGACGCCAAAATCCTCAACAAAATCCTGGCAAACAGAATTCAGCAACACATCAACAAACTCATTCATCATGATCAAGTTGGGTTCATCCTAGGCATGCAAGGATTCTTCAGTATCCGCAAATCAATCAATGTGATACGCCATATCAACAAATTGAGAGACAAAAATCACATGATAATCTCAATAGATGCAGAAAAAGCCTTCGACAAAGTACAGCATCCATTTATGATAAAAACTCTTCAAAAAATGGGCATAGAAGGATCCTATCTCAACATAGTGAAAGCCATATATGAGAAGCCCACAGTGAACATTATTCTCAATGGTGAAAATCTGAAAGCATTTCCTCTAAGATCAGGAACAAGACAAGGATGTCCACTTTCACCACTCTTATTCAACATAGTCCTGGAAGTTCTAGCAACAGCAATAAGAGAAGAGAAAGAAATAAAAGGAATCCAGATTGGAAAAGAAGAAGTAAAACTCTCTCTATTCACAGATGACATGATATTATGCATAGAAAACCCCAAAGACAGTATTAGAAAGCTACTAGAGCTAATCAACGAATTCAGTAGAGTCATGGGATACAAAATCAACATAAAGAAATCACTGACATTCCTATATGCAAACAATGAAAAATCAGAAAATGAAATCAAAGAGGCAATCCCCTTCACCACTGCAGCCAAGAGACTAAAATATCTAGGAATAAACCTACCCAAAGAAACAAAAGAACTGTACACAGAAAATTACAAGACACTCATGAGAGAAATTAAAGAAGACTTAAACAGATGGAGATATATTCCATGTTCCTGGTTTGAAGAATCAATATTGTGACAATGACCATAGTAGCAAATATCATCTATAGATTCAATGCAATCCCTATTAAACTACCAATGACATTCTTCACAGAACTAGACCAAAGAATAACACAGTTCATATGGAAACACAGAAGACCTCGAATAGCCAAAGCAATCCTGAGAAAGAAGAATGGAGCTGGAGGGTCAGCCTCCCTAACTTCAGACTCTACTACAAAGCAACAGTCATCAAGACAGTATGGTACTGGCACAAAAACACAAATACAGACCAATAGATCAAGATAGAGGCCCCAGAGATAAACCCACGAACTTATGAGTAGCTTATTTTTGACAAAGGAGGTGAAACTGTAAAATGGGACAAAGACAGCCTCTTCAACAAATAGTGCTGGGAAAATTGGACAGCTACATGCAAAAAACTGAATTTGGAGCATTACCTGACACCATACACAAAGATCCACTCAAAATGGATTAAAGACCTAAATGTAAGACCTGAAACCCTAAAACTCTTACAGGAGAATATTGGCCTAACACTCAAGGACATAAATCAAAGCAAGATCTTCTCTGACCCACCTATTAGAATAGTGGAACTAAAAACAAAAATTAACATTTGGGACCTAATGAAACTACACAGCTTTTGTATAGCAAAAGAAACTACAAACAAGCTGAACAGACAACCCACAGAATGGGAGAAAATCATAGCAAATGAAATAACAGAGAAATAATTAATCTCCAAAATCTACAAGCAACTCAGACAACTCAACATTGGAAAAATGAAGAACCCAATCAAAAAATGGGAAAAGGACCTAAACTGACACTTTTCCAAAGAGGACATAGAGATGGCCAAAAAAACACATGAAATGATGCTCAACCTCACTTATAATTAGAGAAATGTACAATGAGATACCACACCAGTCAGAATAACCATCATCCACAAATCGACAGACAATAAATGTTGGAGAGGGTGCAGAGAAAAGGGAACCCTCTTGCATTGCTGGTGGGAATGTAAATTGATACAGCCTCTATGGAAGACAGTATGGAGATTCCTTAAAAAGCTAAAAATAGAAGCACCATACAACCCAGCAATCACACTCTTAGGCTTATCCCAGATGAAATCAAAACTGAGAGGCACCTGTACTCCAATGTTCATTGCAGGTCTCTATACAATAGCTAGAACGTGAAGGAACCTAAATATCCGTCAACGAATGAATGGATCAAGAAGCTCTGGCACATATATACAATGGAGTACTACTCAGCTATATAAAGAAATGCGAATCAGCCCTAATGAGGTATTTGGATCTACAAAGCAACAGTCATCAAGACAGTATGGTACTGGCACAAAAACACAAATACAGACCAATAGATCAAGATAGAGGCCCCAGAGATAAACCCACGAACTTATGAGTAGCTTATTTTTGACAAAGGAGGTGAAACTGTAAAATGGGACAAAGACAGCCTCTTCAACAAATAGTGCTGGGAAAATTGGACAGCTACATGCAAAAAACTGAATTTGGAGCATTACCTGACACCATACACAAAGATCCACTCAAAATGGATTAAAGACCTAAATGTAAGACCTAAAACCCCTAAAACTCTTACAGGAGAATATTGGCCTAACACTCAAGGACATAAATCAAAGCAAGATCTTCTCTGACCCACCTATTAGAATAGTGGAACTAAAAACAAAAATTAACATTTGGGACCTAATGAAACTACACAGCTTTTGTATAGCAAAAGAAACTACAAACAAGCTGAACAGACAACCCACAGAATGGGAGAAAATCATAGCAAATGAAATAACAGAGAAATAATTAATCTCCAAAATCTACAAGCAACTCAGACAACTCAACATTGGAAAAATGAAGAACCCAATCAAAAAATGGGAAAAGGACCTAAACTGACACTTTTCCAAAGAGGACATAGAGATGGCCAAAAAAACACATGAAATGATGCTCAACCTCACTTATAATTAGAGAAATGTACAATGAGATACCACACCAGTCAGAATAACCATCATCCACAAATCGACAGACAATAAATGTTGGAGAGGGTGCAGAGAAAAGGGAACCCTCTTGCATTGCTGGTGGGAATGTAAATTGATACAGCCTCTATGGAAGACAGTATGGAGATTCCTTAAAAAGCTAAAAATAGAAGCACCATACAACCCAGCAATCACACTCTTAGGCTTATCCCAGATGAAATCAAAACTGAGAGAGGCACCTGTACTCCAATGTTCATTGCAGGTCTCTATACAATAGCTAGAACGTGAAGGAACCTAAATATCCGTCAACGAATGAATGGATCAAGAAGCTCTGGCACATATATACAATGGAGTACTACTCAGCTATATAAAGAAATGCGGAAGAATCAGCCCTAATGAGGTATTTGGATCTAGAACCTATCATAAAAAGTGAAGTAAGTCAAAAAGAGAAGGACAAGTACAGTATACTAATGCATATATATGGAATCTAGTAAGAGGATAATGACAACACATGCAGTGAAGCGATGAAAAAACAGACATAGAGAACAGACATATTGAAATTGTGGGGTATGAACAGTGGGTGCGAGGCATAAAGGAAGTAGTATGGAAACCTATACTATCATATGTGAAAAAAATAGCTATTGTCATTGTGCTGTGAGAAAAGGGGATCCTGCAGGGGTGCTGTGCAACAGCCTGAAGGGATAGGATGGGGGGATATACAAATGACTAATCTGGGATCATACATATCTGTAAACAATAAAAATCTGTAAAAGTAAGAAGTAAAATAAAATTTAAAGAAAAAAAAAGAATAAGAAGGTCAAAGAGAATTCTGGGGTAGTTCCAAATATTATTTGCTAAAAGGTGGTGGAACTGACTAAAAGCCCAGAGCTGGAATGAACAGTCATTACCTTTCTGAATAACAGTGAATTTAGTTTAGAAGTACAGGCTTTATATCTTGAAGTATGGAGAACCAGTTATTTTTTCACATAAGATTTCCATCTGTGCAATGTTTGTGAATTCCCCAAGGTAATTAGTTTTGTGGAACATTTCCAGGTGGTGTAGTCCTCTTTTCTGTGACTCCTGGGAATATATAAAATACAGGACAAACACTTTCTCCACAAAGTTATATTAGGAAATTTGCAGCAATGGCTATTATAACACATATATATTTCACCTCTGAACATAATTGCTTTAAAAGTGAAACAAGGAAGGAGAATAAGCAGGAGGCAAGTAGCACCTATACTAATATAAGAGGTAGAGTTCCTTTCACTCTACTCTCTTTTAAGACCTTTTTTTTTTTTTTTTTTCTTTTTTGAACTTACTGTGGTCCTGTCTCTCTGTATCCAGCCTTTTCAAAATGATGTCTTTCCAAACTGACTCTGGTCTTGGCTGTGTGACTTGCTTTGGCCAATGGGATGTTAGCAAGATTAATGCAAGCAGAGATTAAGTTAGCCCATTTGAATGAATGGATCAAGAAGCTCTGGCACATATATACAATGGTACTACAGCTATAAAAGAAATGCGGAAGAATCAGCCCTAATGAGGTATTTGGATCTAGAACCTATCATAAAAAGTGAAGTAAGTCAAAAAGAGAAGGACAAGTACAGTATACTAATGCATATATATGGAATCTAGTAAGAGGATAATGACAACACATGCAGTGAAGCGATGAAAAAACAGACATAGAGAACAGACATATTGAAATTGTGGGGTATGAACAGTGGGTGCGAGGCATAAAGGAAGTAGTATGGAAACCTATACTATCATATGTGAAAAAAATAGCTATTGTCATTGTGCTGTGAGAAAAGGGGATCCTGCAGGGGTGCTGTGCAACAGCCTGAAGGGATAGGATGGGGGGATATACAAATGACTAATCTGGGATCATACATATCTGTAAACAATAAAACTCTGTAAAAGTAAGAAGTAAAATAAAATTTAAAGAAAAAAAAAGAATAAGAAGGTCAAAGAGAATTCTGGGGTAGTTCCAAATATTATTTGCTAAAAGGTGGTGGAACTGACTAAAAGCCCAGAGCTGGAATGAACAGTCATTACCTTTCTGAATAACAGTGAATTTAGTTTAGAAGTACAGGCTTTATATCTTGAAGTATGGAGAACCAGTTATTTTTTCACATAAGATTTCCATCTGTGCAATGTTTGTGAATTCCCCAAGGTAATTAGTTTTGTGGAACATTTCCAGGTGGTGTAGTCCTCTTTTCTGTGACTCCTGGGAATATATAAAATACAGGACAAACACTTTCTCCACAAAGTTATATTAGGAAATTTGCAGCAATGGCTATTATAACACATATATATTTCACCTCTGAACATAATTGCTTTAAAAGTGAAACAAGGAAGGAGAATAAGCAGGAGGCAAGTAGCACCTATACTAATATAAGAGGTAGAGTTCCTTTCACTCTACTCTCTTTTAAGACCTTTTTTTTTTTTTTTTTTCTTTTTTGAACTTACTGTGGTCCTGTCTCTCTGTATCCAGCCTTTTCAAAATGATGTCTTTCCAAACTGACTCTGGTCTTGGCTGTGTGACTTGCTTTGGCCAATGGGATGTTAGCAAGATTAATGCAAGCAGAGATTTTCAAAGTTTAAGTGCATTTTTGTTTCCTCTCTTTGACCTTTGCCAATGTCCCAAGATGTCTGGACAGGCTTGCTGGAAAGATGAGAGAAACACATGGAGGAAAGGTGAGTTATCTGAGATGATTCCACGCTGCACAAGCTAGCCCACAGTTGACCCATGAACTGACTTCATAGACATGAGTGATCCCAGTGGCAGTCAGCCAAACTTGGCCTAGATTAGCAGAACCATCTGGTGACCCATACACTGATAAGAATTTGTTATTTATTTTAAGAGGTCAAGTTGCTCAGTTTATGACCTATGGACAAACCCTGGAAATCTCTAGGCAGGAATACTGGACTGGGTAACTGTTCTCTCTTCTACAGGTTCTTCCCAACTCAGGAATCAAACCCAGGGCTCCCACACTGCAGGCAGATTACTGTCTGAGCCACCAGGGAAGACCAAGAATACTGGATTGGGTAGCCTATCCTGTCTTCAGGGGATCTTCCCACCCCAGGAATAGAACCAGGATCTCCTGCATTGCAGGTGGATTCTTTGCCAGCTGAGCTACAAGGGAAGCCCCATTTTAAGGGCTTTTTTTTTTTTTAAAGATTTATTTATTTATTTATTTTGGTGGGGGTGGGGTGGGGAGGGAGGGGAGCAGGCGGGCCACTTCTATTGGTCTTTCATTTTTCCATTTTCATCTGTCTTTGTTCTTTGGCCCGTGTGGGCCTCCCATCACGGTGGCCTGTTGTCTCAGAGCACCCGCTCTGGGTGCATGCGCTCCAGAGCCCGGGCTCGGTAATTGGACACATCGGTCCAGCCGCTCCGCAGCACGTGGGATCTTCCCAGGCCAGGGGTCGAACCGGCGTCCCTTGCACTGAAGGCAGTGTCCTTACCCACTGGACCACCAGGGAAGCCCCTTTAAGGGCTTTAAGTCAGCAGTATATAACCAATATTCCTACTATATTTGGAGCCATTTTCTGTTTTTCTCTTCAAGAACTTCCATCTCCTCAAATCTTGCTTAATTCCTTAGAATTGATAAGTTGTTCTCACCTGTAAGAACTTCACATGTTTCAGTTGTTGGGGCTCCGCCTCTGCCTACCTACCTACCTATAGCTACGTTTGAGCTTTCAGATTCCGTGTGTTAAGACTGCCTAAAAAGCTCATCTATCCTTTTTTCAAGTTTCCACTTTGTCTGTTTATCTAGAGATAAAATGGAGTTCCTTCAGAAGTGGAGGAGACGTTGTATTTGATAGGTTAGGCAATGGGTTCTTAGATAGAAAAGTGACATGACAAAGAGTTATTGAAGTAAAGTCTGTCTGGAAGCTGTAAACCTCATGAATTTGAGTGTGAAAAGACTGGATATAATATCTCTAGTTGATAGTTTAGTTCAGATGGAAGAGGGGATGATTGTACATCTGTGTCCTGGAGAGAGTGTGAGGGTGAGACTGAATCTGTGGCTCTTTGCTATAGAAGCAAATGAACACACTTTTTTGTTAATATTTTAACATGAAGAATTTTTAGAAAATTGTTGCTGAATTTCCCCTTGAACTTTCCAATATAATGTATACTGTTCATAGTTTTCTAACTAGACCTTAGCCTCGGGGTGTCCATTATAAACTTTAAGATAGACTAGATTGAAATCACATAAAATTAAAGGAGCAACATTCATGTGTGTAATGAATGCCAAGAAAAAGCCTGCAAACTAGAATTATCATGATAATTTAAAACCAAGCCAACCAGCATCCTTAGATATAGATATAATACTGAGCCCTCTCAACACGGGAATTTGCTGCACATTTGCTATCAAAGAGGTTCACATATTTACAAATAGACGCAGCCTGAAAGTATTAAGGCTTAGACAGTGTAGCTTCAAAATTAACTAAACATGATAATGATGACAAGTTCTAAACTTAGTCTACTATGCCTAGCTTCCTCTCTCAGAGACAACAAATAATAAAGAACAGGAAGTGATGCGGCAAGATATTTGGTCTGCCATTCACTACCTTGTACAGACTGAGAAATAACTGGTTTCTTTCCATAGTGATATTCTCTCCTCTTTTCTATAGATTTCCCTCCACTGATCCTGCCAAGTAAATAAATTATTTCTAGAGATGTAGTTGAATATTCATCCCCAGAGTTCTGCCTTGCATCTGATATTTTTTATGCAAGTCATATCTATTAATTGTTTTTGTTGTTTGCTTGTTTGAAGAAGAAAAGGTTGAATTGATGACTTCTCTCTAGGAGGAAGAGACTGCTATCTAATTTCTACAAGTATATATATAGCATGGTTATATATATGTGTGTGTATATACATATATATATATATATATATATATATATATATATATATAAAAGCATGGTTGAAGCATATATATATATAAGCATGGTTGAAGATTTCCTAAACAACAACAAAAAAACCCAGAACATAATCAAGCATGAGATGCCCAAGTAGGTCATCTCTGCCGTTGAAACTTCTTTGAACAAGGTAGCATACTTAAAAAAAAAATTACTTTATTGACATATAGTTGATTTGCAATGTTGTGTTAATTTCTGTTCTATAGCAAAATGATTCATATATATATATATGTATATATATATATATATATATATGTATATATATAATTTACATTCTTTTCCATTATGGTTTATCATAGGATATTGAATATAGTTCCCTGTGCTATATAGTAGGACCTTGTCTTTCTTTTTTAATCCATTCTATATATAATTGTTTCCATCTGCTAATTCCAAGCTTCCAATTCATTCCTCTCACATACCTGGTCCCCCTTGGCAACAGACAAGTCTGTTTTCTGTGACTGTAAGTCAGTAAGATACACCTTTGTCACCCTTTCTAAATAGCCATGGTCTATTTGACAGGTAGTAAAAATAATAGATATGAATTTTTCTAGTCTAATATGCTGCAGTGATGTACATATTAATTAGTAGACACGTTGAACACTGTGAGTATAAAAGTAACCAGAAAATGGAAGAGCCAGTGTAGACTAATATTAGCAAAATAAGCATAAACTTACTGACATGATTTCCAAATCCTCTAGGATTGATTTGGTCAGTTATGGATGATCTTAAAGGGACTAGTTAAGACCTGAGAAATAACTGGTTTCTTTGCATAGTGATATTCTCTCCTCTTTTCTATAGATTTCCCTCCACTGATCCTGCCAAGTAAATAAATTATTTCTAGAGATGTAGTTGAATATTCATCCCCAGAGTTCTGCCTTGCATCTGATATTTTTTATGCAAGTCATATCTATTAATTGTTTTTGTTGTTTGCTTGTTTGAAGAAGAAAAGGTTGAATTGATGACTTCTCTCTAGGAGGAAGAGACTGCTATCTAATTTCTACAAGTATATATATAGCATGGTTATATATATGTGTGTGTATATACATATATATATATATATATATATATATATATATATATATAAAAGCATGGTTGAAGCATATATATATATAAGCATGGTTGAAGATTTCCTAAACAACAACAAAAAAACCCAGAACATAATCAAGCATGAGATGCCCAAGTAGGTCATCTCTGCCGTTGAAACTTCTTTGAACAAGGTAGCATACTTAAAAAAAAAATTACTTTATTGACATATAGTTGATTTGCAATGTTGTGTTAATTTCTGCTATATAGCAAAACTGACATATATATATATGTATATATATATATATATACACACATATTCATATTCTTTTCCATTATGGCTTACCACAGAATATTGAATGTAGTTCCCTGTGCTATATAGTAGGACCTTGTCTTTCTTTTTTAATCCATTCTATATATAATTGTTTCCATCTGCTAATTCCAAGCTTCCAATTCATTCCTCTCACATACCTGGTCCCCCTTGGCAACAGACAAGTCTGTTTTCTGTGACTGTAAGTCAGTAAGATACACCTTTGTCACCCTTTCTAAATAGCCATGGTCTATTTGACAGGTAGTAAAAATAATAGATATGAATTTTTCTAGTCTAATATGCTGCAGTGATGTACATATTAATTAGTAGACACGTTGAACACTGTGAGTATAAAAGTAACCAGAAAATGGAAGAGCCAGTGTAGACTAATATTAGCAAAATAAGCATAAACTTACTGACATGATTTCCAAATCCTCTAGGATTGATTTGGTCAGTTTGGATGGATGATCTTAAAGGGACTAGTTAAGACCTGAGAAAGTATTTTATTGTATTAATAGCTTGAGTCACAGATATAAGGCAAGAGCAGATGAAGGACATTTTGTTATTTTAATCTGCCTTATTTTTAAATTCATAATCACTTCTCATCTGATTTGTTCTATTTCACTAGAAATGGAATGCTGTGAAAATTTGCAATTTGGTATAAAGTTTAGAAACAGAATATGATATAGATTCAAGAGAATGAGAAAGGCAGTTGGGCATATGGAGAAGTATGATGTTATATAAGGATGACCATAGAAGTATCATATATCTTAATAAAAATTTTTGCAAACCAACTATTTATTAGATATATATTTACTGTTACAAAGCCACTCACAAATAATCTGCATGCATTCTGAGGGAACTTCAGAGTTACCCAAATCATTATGTTTTTCTGATATTGGTAAGTGATATTCATTTATTTTTTAATTGGAAGATAATTGCTTTACAATGTTGTGTTGATTTCTGTCCTACAAAAGTGTGAATCAGCCATAAGAATACATATGTCCTCTCCCTACTGTTGTCAAAATTATTTTATTTTGAATTTGAATGTTGAATAATTTAAAAAACAACAAAGACAACTGCTTGAAGAAGGTGAAAGTATTATTTGCGTAGTTGTGTCTTCTCTTTGTGACCCCATGGACCGTAGCCCACCAGGCTCCTCTGTCCATGGAATTCTCCAGGCAAGAATACTGGAGTAGGTAGCCATTCCCTTCTCCAAGGGATCTTCTTGATCCAGGGATCAAACCTGGGCCTCCTGCAATAGGCAGATTCTTTACCATCTGAGTTACCAGGGAAACCCATTTAAATGATACTTTCTCACTAGTGTTGTCAAATACCTCGTGATATTTAAGATCTAATTCAATTTGATTATTTATTGAGTACCAATAAGTATGTGACACAGGTGGAGTATGACAGTGAGAAGGACAGCATCCCAACCCCTCAAGATGTTATAATTCAGTTGTGGAAATCAAAGGAACAATTTCAGTAAAATTCTATTTTATGAGAAAGAATTTAAAATTCTGGTGGCTATCTCTTCTTAACTGTTAAAAACTGAGAGTTCAAATTTTTTCTCATCTAAAATTTTGTATTAATAGCTTGAGTCACAGATATAAGGCAAGAGCAGATGAAGGACATTTTGTTATTTTAATCTGCCTTATTTTTAAATTCATAATCACTTCTCATCTGATTTGTTCTATTTCACTAGAAATGGAATGCTGTGAAAATTTGCAATTTGGTATAAAGTTTAGAAACAGAATATGATATAGATTCAAGAGAATGAGAAAGGCAGTTGGGCATATGGAGAAGTATGATGTTATATAAGGATGACCATAGAAGTATCATATATCTTAATAAAAATTTTTGCAAACCAACTATTTATTAGATATATATTTACTGTTACAAAGCCACTCACAAATAATCTGCATGCATTCTGAGGGAACTTCAGAGTTACCCAAATCATTATGTTTTTCTGATATTGGTAAGTGATATTCATTTATTTTTTAATTGGAAGATAATTGCTTTACAATGTTGTGTTGATTTCTGTCCTACAAAAGTGTGAATCAGCCATAAGAATACATATGTCCTCTCCCTACTGTTGTCAAAATTATTTTATTTTGAATTTGAATGTTGAATAATTTAAAAAACAACAAAGACAACTGCTTGAAGAAGGTGAAAGTATTATTTGCGTAGTTGTGTCTTCTCTTTGTGACCCCATGGACCGTAGCCCACCAGGCTCCTCTGTCCATGGAATTCTCCAGGCAAGAATACTGGAGTAGGTAGCCATTCCCTTCTCCAAGGGATCTTCTTGATCCAGGGATCAAACCTGGGCCTCCTGCAATAGGCAGATTCTTTACCATCTGAGTTACCAGGGAAACCCATTTAAATGATACTTTCTCACTAGTGTTGTCAAATACCTCGTGATATTTAAGATCTAATTCAATTTGATTATTTATTGAGTACCAATAAGTATGTGACACAGGTGGAGTATGACAGTGAGAAGGACAGCATCCCAACCCCTCAAGATGTTATAATTCAGTTGTGGAAATCAAAGGAACAATTTCAGTAAAATTCTATTTTATGAGAAAGAATTTAAAATTCTGGTGGCTATCTCTTCTTAATTTCCTTCATTGGCCAAGTACAACAAAACTTACAGTTCTGCAGACTTAAGCTAAACTACCTCAGAGCTTATTATTAACTAGGATGTCGGAGTTATAGGTAATGTTGATAGGTGGTAGATAACGGTAGGTTACCATGAATGGAGTCGGATTCTTATTTGCATTGGGAACAAAAGACTCGGTGATGGTCACTCAGAACTTCATGCAGTGAAAAGTTTATTAAGAAAAGATATATAGAGAGAGCTTACAGCATAGATACTGGAAGGGGGATAGAAGAATATCCCCCTTTGCCAGTTGAAGAATGACAATTTGTTTCTTTCAGTCAGTTACCAAAACAATAAATCAAAAGAATATCTTAAGGTTGTAAAGACCCTGTGGGCCCACACCCACAACATTAACATGAGATTAGCTGGGCCAGTCTCCAGGCCTCAGGGAGACATTCTAATGTAAATGCACAGATTAACATAAGACTAGAAGTTTTTAGTTTCATCATTGAAGATCTTTGCCTTTATTTCTCCTTGTCCTTCCTCTTCTCCTCCTTGTCCTTGGGACTCACTAGCCTCCTTATCAGATCTGCTTATGAATGCCTTTCCTTCTGAACCCCTTTCAGTATTTATACTGAATCACTTTAAACTGATCATATTCAGTCCAGAGGCTGCTCCAGTTTCCAAGATCACTGCAACTTTCAGCTTGACTGAAACAAATAAATTAAAAATAAATCACCTGCCTGGTTATTGTTGTACAATTGATCCTAGAGATATGGCAGAATATGAAAGCTATAACTTAGGCCGATTAATACAGATAGGCTGTGCTGCCTGTTTTACTTCCTAAAAACTATGTTTTGTTCAATTTCAAAAGGAATAATGCCTAACCCCAAAATAGTGTTTTGGAATTTTCATTAATATTGAGGCAGAGTGAATTACCTGATGAATCTGCTGTGATCACTTGGATAAGAAGTCAGCAATAAAGGTTAGAATGTGAAAAGCACAGGTAGGAGTTATAATTCAAGGATGAGTAAAACTGCCAGCATGCCTCGGGTTATCAATCATTAGGAATAGAAAATCTATGAGGTAGGTACTTCAAAAGTGCTTTGATATCTGGATTCACCTCAACCCTTGACAAGTCACTTACTACTCCTAAACAAAGGACCATTTAACCAGCTTTGCATTTGTCTGGATTGAGATTGTATAGCTTGGGCATAATTTTCAGGTTTGGTTGAATACCAATCGAGATTCATTCATTCTAGCTCATATAATGTGTGATGCATTCAATTTTGCCATTCACTCAAAGCAAAGAAAGGAGAGGGTAGATATCCGTCCTCCAGCAGGTTTTTGTGGTGGTGATAAATGGCGGTGGTAGTGATTTTCTCCTGTTGTTAATTTACCCTTAAATCGCAGCTATGTTCTCATTTAATGGAAATACTAGCAACATGCTTTTGTGGGATATAATGGGTCTTTGTGAACTATGACAGGAATTTCTTAAGAAGATACACATTCTAGGAACTTCCTGATGGTCCAATGGTGAGTAATCTGCAGCCCAGTGCAGGATGGGACTCGGGTTTAATCTCTGTTTAGGGATCTAAGATCCCACATATCGCAGGGCAACTAAGCCCTCTAGCTACAACTACTGAGCCCATGCTCTAGAGATCCCAAACCACAACTAGAGAAGCCTGTGAACCACAACAGGGACCCAGAGTAGCACCTGCGCCGCCCCCCCACCTCAACCCAAGGAAAAGAAGATACACAGTCTAGTTTATTTGTAAAAACCCATTAAGTCTTGGCCATTTTTTGTAGATATGTATGTGTATAGGAAAAATGAACCTGAAATCCCAGAAGACCTTTATAAGAAAGCCAGAAAAAGTGGCTTTCTTATAAAAAGTGAACAGTTTCTTGCAAAGAATGAACAGTTTTGTTTTTAATCTAAACTGCAGGTTTGTTTATGTGTTGTAGCATTTTCCCTCGGCTATCTTGTACCAGTTTTCAAAATTTCAAGAGATTTATCCCACTCTAAAATGAGCAATTTGATTCAAGCCATGTTTCCTTCATATTTCCATGTTAAAATAAGCTATGCCTAAGTATATGCATGTAATATATATACATTTATTACACCACCAAAATGGCTCAAATGACCTTTTAAAAAATGAAGAATTTGAGAAAATATAAATGATAGTGTCACCTGATTTTTCAGAGAACTCTAGATGAAGTTTATGAAGCATTCTTAGCTGAGTATAGAAGCCGGCAATGTTTGGAGGCAGTAGCAATAAGTGCAACCTAAAGGTCCCTGAAGATTGCTTCATCTGCACAAGATTCCTGAGCAGCTTCCTGGGAGTCCAACCTTGAGCTGGGTGCTAAGGAGAAAAGAACACAGTGTAGTAATAAGATCAGGAATTAGAGCTCGAGAGATCTAGATTCTAGTCTCATTACAGTCTTCCCTGTATCTTAATTGTCTCAGCATATATACACTGAAGAAAGTCACAAGGTGAATGTCCTTCAGATGTTTATAGACCTAAGATCATAGGATTCTGACTCAAGAAAAATGGAAGACATGATTGCTAAACCAGGCACATAAAGCTACTCTAGAGAGGTTAGACTGGCAAACATGAAGCTATTAGTCAAGTGTTTGAAAGATAGGATGAACACATGCTAGATAATATCGAATATGATGTACAATGTCAGGTAAGATTGATATTGGTGCTGTGGAAAGGAAGGCTTTTTGGAGGATGCAGTCTATACTTTGGGTCTTGCAGGTTGAGTAGAGAAGAGCAGATAACATTATTAGCTAAAAAAGTCATGGAACAGCATAGTTGGATTTAAGCCTTCATATTTAAACTACAATTAAAATGACCTAGTCACTTAAATTGGTCTGTAAGAAAGGAAGGCAATGTTCAGTATTTTAAAGTGAACTAAATATTTCCAGAAGTTTGAATTTGTGTAACCTTAGTATTTCTTTTTTTCAAAAATTGTATTAAAGTACGGCTGATTTGCAATGTTGTGTTAATTTCTGCTGTTATATATATATATATATATATATACACACATACACACACACACACACACATATATATATATATATATATATACACACACTCTTTTTCATATTCTTTTCCATTATGACTTATCATAGGGTATTGAATATAGTTCCCTGTGCTATACAGTAGGACCTTGTTGTTTATCCATTCTATATATAATAGTTTGCAACTGCTAATCTCAAACTCCAAATCCTTCCCTCCCCCACCCCTCCCTTGGCAACCACAAGTGTGTTCTCTATATCTGAGTCTGTTTCCTAGATATGTGATATCATATTTGTCTTTCTCGGACTTCCTTCACTTGGTATGATAATCTTGTAGGTCCAGCCATGTCACTGCAAATGGCATTTGTTTCATTCTTTTTTATGGCTGAGTAATATTCCATTGAATATATGTAGCACATCTTTAAAAAGATTGTCATTGAACACTTAGATTATTTAGATTATTTCCCTTTCTTAGTTATTGTGAATAGTGCTGCTAAGAACACGAGGGGTACATGTTTCTTCTTTAATTATAATTTTGTCTGGTTATATGTCCACAAGTAGGATTGCTGGATCATATGACAACTCAATTTTTATTCTTTTGAGGAACTTCCATACTGTTTTCCAAAGTGACTACACCAATTTACATTCCCACTTTGGTGTTTCTCTTTAATACAAATAATAGTTATGTTTGGTCTTCCAGAATATATTCTTTAGCAATTCTTGAAGTTATAAGTAATCATTCCTTTTGGTGAAAAAAGAACTCCAAAAGTACTTCCTAGGTTATTAATATAAAGCAAAGATACTAAATATTAGTGGAAAGATGAATTATAGCTTCAACACATATTATGTAATTTTTAGATGTAGGTGGGCATGATTCTTTCTGCATGAATGATTTAATTTCATGAAATAGTTTAATACAATTGGTAGATATCAACAAAAGCATGACAAGTAGCTAGAGTAAAACTCTCTATGTTAGGTGTAATTTAAGAGTATATTTGCCATTCATTTGATCATCATTTTAAAATGTTCACTCAAAATAAATAAGGTGTTCAGTCATTATTTTCAGCCAGAAGGCATCCATTGCCCTTTTATGCTGCTTTACAATTAGAATACTGATTTGTATTTTCTTCTGGATATTTCTTAGCTTTTTGAACAGAAAATGCCTTTTCTTTTGCTGAAATACATCCCATAGGATGACAGTGAGTTAAAATATGAATATGGTAACTTCATTTTGTAATTAATTAAAACAATGACTGAGATGACTGGTTTCATGGTATAGAGTCATGTGATACTTTACAAGTTAAAATCTTGCACTTTTTGCCGCTAATCTCAAACTCCAAATCCTTCCCTCCCCCACCCCTCCCTTGGCAACCACAAGTGTGTTCTCTATATCTGAGTCTGTTTCCTAGATATGTGATATCATATTTGTCTTTCTCGGACTTCCTTCACTTGGTATGATAATCTTGTAGGTCCAGCCATGTCACTGCAAATGGCATTTGTTTCATTCTTTTTTATGGCTGAGTAATATTCCATTGAATATATGTAGCACATCTTTAAAAAGATTGTCATTGAACACTTAGATTATTTAGATTATTTCCCTTTCTTAGTTATTGTGAATAGTGCTGCTAAGAACACGAGGGGTACATGTTTCTTCTTTAATTATAATTTTGTCTGGTTATATGTCCACAAGTAGGATTGCTGGATCATATGACAACTCAATTTTTATTCTTTTGAGGAACTTCCATACTGTTTTCCAAAGTGACTACACCAATTTACATTCCCACTTTGGTGTTTCTCTTTAATACAAATAATAGTTATGTTTGGTCTTCCAGAATATATTCTTTAGCAATTCTTGAAGTTATAAGTAATCATTCCTTTTGGTGAAAAAAGAACTCCAAAAGTACTTCCTAGGTTATTAATATAAAGCAAAGATACTAAATATTAGTGGAAAGATGAATTATAGCTTCAACACATATTATGTAATTTTTAGATGTAGGTGGGCATGATTCTTTCTGCATGAATGATTTAATTTCATGAAATAGTTTAATACAATTGGTAGATATCAACAAAAGCATGACAAGTAGCTAGAGTAAAACTCTCTATGTTAGGTGTAATTTAAGAGTATATTTGCCATTCATTTGATCATCATTTTAAAATGTTCACTCAAAATAAATAAGGTGTTCAGTCATTATTTTCAGCCAGAAGGCATCCATTGCCCTTTTATGCTGCTTTACAATTAGAATACTGATTTGTATTTTCTTCTGGATATTTCTTAGCTTTTTGAACAGAAAAATGCCTTTTCTTTTGATGAAATACATTCCCTAGGATGCCAGTGAGTTAAAATATGAATATGGTAACTTCATTTTGTAATTAATTAAAACAATGACTGAGATGACTGGTTTCATGGTATAGAGTCATGTGATACTTTACAAGTTAACTTTTACTGATTCAACATGATACTGTGTATAGTGATACCCATTGATTCAGGAAGGAAAAGGAAACAGACAATTTTCAATTTTTTGAAGAGCCTCCATATATTGTTTTCCATAAGAGTTGGACTACTTTACATTCCCACCAACAATGCATAAGGGTTCCCTTTCACTACATCCTCAACAGTATTTTTTGTCTCTTATCTTGTTCATAACAGCTATTCCAACAGGTGTGAAGTCATATATCATTATGATTTTGATTTGTATTTACTTGATGTGCATCTTTTCATGTGCATTTTGGCCATTTTGATGTCCTCTTTGGAAAAAGAACTATCTAGTTCTTCTGTCCATTTTAATTGTATTATTTGTATTTTAATTATTAAGTTGTTTGACTTCATATATTAATGCCTTATCTGAGATATGGTAATTTTTTTTTACCATTCTGTTGATTCTCTTTTCATTGTGTTGTTTCTTTTCCTGACAGAAGCTTTCAAGTAGTCCAACCTGTTGATTTTGCCATTTCTTGATATGAAAGAATTAAAGTAATACTGATGTGATATGCACTCAAGGCTTTGTTTGCCGAGAATAAAAAACAACAGACCATTTTCAATCTACATAAGTTGAGATATATAGAATTTGACTAGAATGGATTTGTAGCAATGGTCAGTGATTTAATGTGTGAATGAATGACCAATTCAAATTTTTACCAAAATATTCTCTTTTTTCAATGATTTTTGTTTGGCTCTTTTGGGTTTTCACCACTGCCATAGGCTCTTCTCTAGTTGTAGGAAGTGGGGGCTACTCTCTAGTTGAGGTGAGCAGGCTTCTTGTTATGATGACTTCTCTTGTTGTGGAACTCGGGCTGTAGGGCACAGAGGCTTCAGTCGTTGCAGCACATGGGCTCAACAGTTGCAGCTCCGAGGCTTTAGAGCACAGGCTCAATAGTTGTGCCTCATGGGTTTAGTTGCCCCACAGCACGTGGGATCTTCCCAGATCAGGGATCGAACCCATGTCTCCTGCATTGGCAGGCAAATTCTTTAACACTGAGCTACCAGGGAAGCCCTAATAAAATATTCTTATGCTAGAAGAACTGTATTAGGAATCCTTTGTATATTAGCTATGTAAAGGCTGTTTAGTTTCAGAAATAAACTAAGAGGGGTTTTGTTTGTTTTAAGGAAGATGTTAGCTTAGGCTCTTAAGTGGAACAATGGGACATTGTAATATGCTTGAAAGAAAAAAGCAGAAAGTAAATTTTTGAATATGCCATCTGTCTCAAATGAAGACTTCTGTTTTTCCTAATACATTGCCTTAGACAATAGGAATTGGACTTAGGAGTAAATAGAATAGGAATGTGATTTAAGGGGGATACTATCCTCAAATAAATAATCTACTCTTAAGCTATCCCCAGAGTCTACCACATTGAAGGCTTTAGCTATTTTTAAAGCAAATGTTCCATCAGAGGGATAATGCCTTAATTTGTTACTGATAACTTTTTAGCTAAGTCAATAGAAACATCATCTGACATAGGAACTTGGAATGAGAAGAAGAAGAGGGGGGGCAATGAACACTGATAATGGGGAAGTGAGAGGGTGCCAGACTGGCCCTTTCCCACTTGCCTAGAATTAACCACACAGGTGTATCAATAACTCAGTATACCTTGGCTGGAGGGCTTGCTGGCCTCCTTAGGTAAGGACCTATGGTATCTCCATGCCACCCCAATTCGCCATAGAGTTAAAAAGAAAGTATCCTTCTGCCAAAAATTTTATTTAACTAGCTTCAATTCACAATAGTGTTAACTTTAGCAGATCCTGTGACACCTGCTCTGCCTTTGCCAAATTTTAATTACACACAGCTCTGCTGGGCAAGCATTTTTCTGCATTTGGTGGTGGGAGAGATGGTGACGTTAACCACTGCCATAGGCTCTTCTCTAGTTGTAGGAAGTGGGGGCTACTCTCTAGTTGAGGTGAGCAGGCTTCTTGTTATGATGACTTCTCTTGTTGTGGAACTCGGGCTGTAGGGCACAGAGGCTTCAGTCGTTGCAGCACATGGGCTCAACAGTTGCAGCTCCGAGGCTTTAGAGCACAGGCTCAATAGTTGTGCCTCATGGGTTTAGTTGCCCCACAGCACGTGGGATCTTCCCAGATCAGGGATCGAACCCATGTCTCCTGCATTGGCAGGCAAATTCTTTAACACTGAGCTACCAGGGAAGCCCTAATAAAATATTCTTATGCTAGAAGAACTGTATTAGGAATCCTTTGTATATTAGCTATGTAAAGGCTGTTTAGTTTCAGAAATAAACTAAGAGGGGTTTTGTTTGTTTTAAGGAAGATGTTAGCTTAGGCTCTTAAGTGGAACAATGGGACATTGTAATATGCTTGAAAGAAAAAAAGCAGAAAGTAAATTTTTGAATATGCCATCTGTCTCAAATGAAGACTTCTGTTTTTCCTAATACATTGCCTTAGACAATAGGAATTGGACTTAGGAGTAAATAGAATAGGAATGTGATTTAAGGGGGATACTATCCTCAAATAAATAATCTACTCTTAAGCTATCCCCAGAGTCTACCACATTGAAGGCTTTAGCTATTTTTAAAGCAAATGTTCCATCAGAGGGATAATGCCTTAATTTGTTACTGATAACTTTTTAGCTAAGTCAATAGAAACATCATCTGACATAGGAACTTGGAATGAGAAGAAGAAGAGGGGGGGCAATGAACACTGATAATGGGGAAGTGAGAGGGTGCCAGACTGGCCCTTTCCCACTTGCCTAGAATTAACCACACAGGTGTATCAATAACTCAGTATACCTTGGCTGGAGGGCTTGCTGGCCTCCTTAGGTAAGGACCTATGGTATCTCCATGCCACCCCAATTCGCCATAGAGTTAAAAAGAAAGTATCCTTCTGCCAAAAATTTTATTTAACTAGCTTCAATTCACAATAGTGTTAACTTTAGCAGATCCTGTGACACCTGCTCTGCCTTTGCCAAATTTTAATTACACACAGCTCTGCTCAGGAAAAGACAAGCATTTTTCTGCATTTGGTGGTGGGAGAGATGGTGACTGTCTGGGAATAAAGTGAGCTCAGCAAACATAAATGTTTCCTTCTTAAAAAATGCTTGCAGAATGTCACTCATAAAAAGCAGCATATAAAACAGAAATAAAACAAGATGGAACAAAACAACCTCTTAAAGAAGTGTGGAATGATTTTTTGTTTTTGTTTTTTTTTTTTGCTGAAAAGTCAAATACCTTTCTTCTTCCTCTGTACTAGGTTAAACTCCTTTGAGAAGAAAAGGATGCTACTGTTAGTGAAATTTATTTAATGTGACATGTCACATCTTTGGGGGACAGTAGAGAAAGGAATTAAAGCATCCTAGATCATTATCACTGGCTGTGCAATCCTGAAATCCTGGCAGAATGAGAGAGTGAATCTCAAAGAGAAAATAGAAAGAAAGGATTGTGGATCAGAGTTTTAATGGAACAAATCCTGAATCTGAGTAGTCAAAAATTGAATGACATGCCGTAGTTTCTTTTGTTTAGTTTTTAGTTCAAAAGGAAACACAAACTGTATACTCATTTAGCAGTTAGTTTTATCATATAGTTTTCTTTTAGTCTTTCTAATATAATATGCCATTTAAAATAAAGTTTGGATCAGAAGAAGTAGGCAAGGTTAAACAGCACTTCTCCTCTTACCAGGAAGACAGTGAATAAGAAAATTTCAGGAAATTTGAGTGTTCTTTGGAAGAGCAATTGATTAATCTATGTCTCTTAATTTGCTACTCCCTATTTTCTTATTATAAACAGTAGTATTTTCCTATTATAAACATTTTAACAGAGGGCTCTGAACATGTGTTTATAATTATGGAAATTGCACTGTACTCTACAATTAGACTTGGGGGTAGAAGATCCAAAAAATTTTTGTGGCTGGTGGCAGCCTTAATGAAATAAAATAAAATGGGCTGTGGGATACTTGCAGAGTAGGTATATGTGAAGCATAGTACAAGACCAGTGTTGAGTGATGGGGCTGTGGCAACCTGGAGAATGAAATGCATGTTTGAAGGCAGTCAAATTCAGATTCTTAAGAAAATAATGTATTTTCCAAGCAAGTGACTCTGTGGGGGTAATGCCCACCAGCAGATGCTCTTTCACCTGTGCTCTGGGACCTAGTAAATAAATAAGTGAATAAACACATGACTAATTCATAAAAAGACTGATTTATTAAAAAAAAAATCCTTCATGGGGCTAGAAAATGATTCTATATATCAATTCTAGAAAGCTCCTGTGTAGTTCTCCATTATCAGTTGGCAAAGGTTTCAAAAAGGAGTTGACATTTAACCTGAGCATTGAAGAATGTGTGAAATTGTACAGATAATGAATTGACCTTTGAATCAGGGCATGAGTAAAGGGAAAGAGGCAAGGAATATGTTTAGGTGACAGTAAATAATCTGGTGTACCAATAGTGATAAAAGAGGCTGCGAATATAGGTTGGGACATTGTGAACAAATTGAATGTTATGTTGAGAAATTGGTCATGTAAAAGATGATATGTAGCCAACTGGAAAGATTTCTCAGATGCATCCTCTACCATCCATCCATAAGAATGAACATATGTGAGGGGGAAAAAATTTCTGGCACATTTGACGGACAGTGGATTCTAAGGTCTACTGTCCTTCCACAGGGACATTATTAAATAAAAGAATATTCAAACATTGTTAATCAACTATACTCCAATATAAAATAAAAAGTTAAAAAGTCAAAAGAGGAAATAAAATAACCATGACATAGGGGTCATCAAAACAAACTATCAGAGTGAAGAGAACACTTTCATATTATCGACTTCAGCGTCTCATTTCACTGATGGGGAAACTAGGGTTTAAGGAAGTGTTATAGTGTGGTTAAGGTTACACAGATATAAGGACTAGAATATCCTTTATACTATCACAAACTATCTGTCTCATCAAGTTTCAGTCCAATTTATTTTTGCATGACTATTACATTTTGCTTTTATTTTTGCTGATTTGGAAATTCTTGGAGTTAGGCAAAGCTGTATATCACTCCTAAAAAGCTATGCAATTTTCTGCCTATGAAATCAGTTATACTTGAAACTTTGCAGTCTCCAGATATGAAGAAGGATTCTTCCATGGGATTCTGGCTAGCCTCTGCTGTTTTAGGTGAGCTGTGTAAATGATTTGAAATGCATTATAAATTAACGGTGGCATGTCTGTTACCACAATCTTGGGCATGTTGCTTTACAAGTAGTCATTCTCTTTTCAGTGCTGATTCATTTTCTAATCACAAGCTGTCTTCCCAAGTTTGCATCTAGGCAAGACTGACCTTATTCAAAGGTAGAAGAGATAGATGCTTATGTGGTGTGATTTGAAGTCCAATCCCTATCTAAAATTTCTAATTCACATGCTTAGGCTCGTTCTTTAGGGATTTGCTATAGGCATATACACTTTAATAATGTCATATCTTCATTATTGATTACAGCTCATATCACTAGAAAATGACCCTCCTTATCTCCTTCAATACATTTTGCTCTAAATTTTACTTTTATTATATTCATAATGCCATTCCTGACACTTTGCTTTTGAGTTTGATTAATGTATCTTTGCAACATATGAATTTTAAGTGTTTTTAGACATTCCGTTTCTTAGAGAGATCACACATTAACCAGGAAGCATATTTAGTAAGGATGAGTTTATCTAATTTACCCATTGTATTAGCTTTGTATTGCTACGTTAAAAAATTATAAATGTTATAGCTGAAAGCAGCACAAATTTATTAGCTCACAGTTCTGCAGATCAGAAGTTGAGCAAAGCTCAAGTGATTCTCTGCTGAGGGTCTCACAAGACTAAAATCTAAGTGTCTGCTGGGTCGAGTTCTTATCTGGAGGTTCTGGGGAAAAATCTATTTCCAGGCATTTTCAACTTGTTGGTCACATTCATTTCCTTGCATTTGTATGACTGAGGTCCTCGTTCTCTTTCCAGTGGTCAGTTGGGATTCTCTCTTAGTTCCTAAAAGCTTCTCACATTTCTTCCCCATAACCCCTTACATCTTGAACCCAACAATGGCCAAGTCCTTCTTTTGGTTCAAATTCCACTTGATTTTCTCTTACTTTCCAACTGTCAGCTGGAAGAACTTCTCAGCTTTTAAGAATGCCTGTGATTAGGATAGGCCCACTCAGATAATCTCAACTTTTTAAGAAGAAAGGCTCCTACTAAAAGAATATAGAATTCTGTATATATTGAAGGGAATAAGAATTATGGAAATTCCTGGGATGAGTTAGTTCTTAGATTGCAGTTAGTTCTCAACATGTAGGGATGGTGGTGAGGAAGAGGGCAATCCAATGGACACAGTGTGGTTGTCCGACAGAGAGAATGAACAATGAGAGGAAGCATGTTGGAAAGTGTTCAGAGGAAGAGCACATAAAAGGTTTCTACTTTCCACTTCATTTTATGCTTTGGCCTAGAGGAAAATGTAAACTTTCCTCAAAACCACAGAGCACCTCATACAGTTGATCCTTTCTTGCAACATGCATTGAAATTGCTATGGACAGAGTGGTACTAATTTTTTCTATAGAATCTTATAGTGCCTATTAACCACTGATAGGAAGAGGTAGAAGAGATGGGCATTCTTCCGGCTTCATAAAGGTATATCTTCAAAGTAATGCTAGCATCATTTACTTATCATGACATAGTTCCCTTAGGCAGAGTACATGTAGTTAGGTGGCAGCAAAGATCCCAAAGTAGCTTTGGTACTTTGAGCTTGTTGTTCAGTCACTAACTCGTGTCTGACTTTTTGGAATCTCATGCACTATAGCACATCGGGTTTGTCTGTCCTTCATTGTCTCCCAGAGTTTACTCAAACTCATGTGTATTGAGTCATTGATGCCAAGAAGAGTAATTGCAAGAGTACCTCAGAACTTCTTGACTATAGTTTCAAACTATTAGGGCCATGTGTAAATATCAGGGAAGCAACAGCAGACTGATTGGCTTGGTGTCAGGTAATTGTGGATGGAACAGCCATCTTTAAACAGAATCAGAATTCCCCCAAAGAGAGACTTCAACTAGAAACCAAATGGTAAATTTATGTGCATCTTCCAAAATGGATTGGTCATCCTGCATTTGTCTCCTAAGCTCTATAATTTAATAAGCAGTAATAGCATCATCTCTGAATCATAAAAAGTTAATAGGAAAAAAGTCAGGTCTGTTCAAATTCCACTTGATTTTCTCTTACTTTCCAACTGTCAGCTGGAAGAACTTCTCAGCTTTTAAGAATGCCTGTGATTAGGATAGGCCCACTCAGATAATCTCAACTTTTAAGAAGAAAGGCTCCTACTAAAAGAATATAGAATTCTGTATATATTAAAGGGGAATAAGAATTATGGAAATTCCTGGGATGAGTTAGTTCTTAGATTGCAGTTAGTTCTCAACATGTAGGGATGGTGGTGAGGAAGAGGGCAATCCAATGGACACAGTGTGGTTGTCCGACAGAGAGAATGAACAATGAGAGGAAGCATGTTGGAAAGTGTTCAGAGGAAGAGCACATAAAAGGTTTCTACTTTCCACTTCATTTTATGCTTTGGCCTAGAGGAAAATGTAAACTTTCCTCAAAACCACAGAGCACCTCATACAGTTGATCCTTTCTTGCAACATGCATTGAAATTGCTATGGACAGAGTGGTACTAATTTTTTCTATAGAATCTTATAGTGCCTATTAACCACTGATAGGAAGAGGTAGAAGAGATGGGCATTCTTCCGGCTTCATAAAGGTATATCTTCAAAGTAATGCTAGCATCATTTACTTATCATGACATAGTTCCCTTAGGCAGAGTACATGTAGTTAGGTGGCAGCAAAGATCCCAAAGTAGCTTTGGTACTTTGAGCTTGTTGTTCAGTCACTAACTCGTGTCTGACTTTTTGGAATCTCATGCACTATAGCACATCGGGTTTGTCTGTCCTTCATTGTCTCCCAGAGTTTACTCAAACTCATGTGTATTGAGTCATTGATGCCAAGAAGAGTAATTGCAAGAGTACCTCAGAACTTCTTGACTATAGTTTCAAACTATTAGGGCCATGTGTAAATATCAGGGAAGCAACAGCAGACTGATTGGCTTGGTGTCAGGTAATTGTGGATGGAACAGCCATCTTTAAACAGAATCAGAATTCCCCCAAAGAGAGACTTCAACTAGAAACCAAATGGTAAATTTATGTGCATCTTCCAAAATGGATTGGTCATCCTGCATTTGTCTCCTAAGCTCTATAATTTAATAAGCAGTAATAGCATCATCTCTGAATCATAAAAAGTTAATAGGAAAAAATGGTCAAGGAAAAAGGAGGGTTTACTTTTGTTTTTTGTTTTTTGTTTTTAGTGGAAATGGATAATATAATACAAGATTAAATTGGACTGTGTCCTATGACTCTGGTATCCTCAATCCTGTCATTTACTAAATTCCTTCAGAGTTGAATCAATTGCTGCACCTCATTTATTAAGGACATTGAAAAGGCCAATCCAGTATGCCATGAATAAAATTATTTAATCATATCCCATAGGTAAGACTTCTTTTTCTGTTTTTGGTTTTTACTTGCCTCCAAATAACATCATTCCAGTAAATGCTGAGGTGTTTGTTTTTTTACCAATACTCTATTTTCTGTGGAGTTTCATTGCCTATGGATATGAAAAATTAGAGTATACAATTACTATAAAGATGAAAGTGTCTTTCTGTGAATAAAGACAGCAATACAAATTTGAACTCTGGCCTACAGAGTTTTAAAGTTTTTGTTGATGCCTTGCTGAATTATTTTTTTGTTCTTAAAATGTGAAAAAGGGTTTTAGACCATACTGAAGTGGCATTTTATGACTTTCAAGAGTGGCAGTAAACCACATTTCACTGATCTCATTTTATAAGTCACAATGCATTTTTAAAGATGAGATACCAATTCATTCTTCTGAATGTAGTCGGTTCTGTAGATGATAAATACCACACAGGAGAGAGCAAGTTGTCTAACTATAAAAATGTTCTGGCCTTGTTTCAGGAGAATTAAAGAATAAATAACTTAGGAAAAAGTAAAAAACCAGGGTGTGTGTGTTTGTATTCTATGAGTAAGATTAAAACCACCCAGCATTAGCTATAATATTATAGAAGCAAGTAATCTATTTATTACCTATTTTTCCATGGAATCAAAATAAATTCTCAAAAATATGCCTCTCTTTCTATTTGCTTCATTTCTTCTTAGTTCCTCTTTGACTAGGGCTTATTTGCTGTAAGTGCATAGTGGCTAAGTGGTATATGGATTTCTTTTATGGACAAGAAATGTGCTGTAAATGCTCCCTAAGGGAGGTTCAAATATAACTTAATCACTTTCAAGAAAAGCCTCAAAATATTATCTAGACAACCATCCTGTTATCAAGGTTAGCTTCTTCTATACTTTCTCAGATACAAGACTGTTACCTTGATTTTAGAAATGCCCCCAATAAATCCTAGTGTTCTAAGTTCCACACACAAAATTTCATTGGGGCAAAATGAAACACAGAATCACTTGCACATTTTACATACATTGGGCTTGATCCTTTATTGTACCTGAATTAAGGAAAAGGTGACTTGAATATTAATGATACCATAAACCCAGGCAGCACAACTTTCAGAACAGATAAGCACAAGTCACTAAGAATATTATTTTCCCCCCAATTAGGCATAGGATGTATCATTTCTTTTTGTAGTTATTTTCATTAACCCCCTGGTTATACAGTTCTGTCCTGGTACGTGTAGGTCAGGTGTGTATAATTATGCTTATTGGTGCTACAGACACTTGTTCATCCTTTCCGTTAGTCATATAGTGGCACCAAGCTACCTGAGCACACTTATGTAACAGTTTGTATCCCTGTTATTGGGGATTATTGTTGTTGTTCAGTCACTCAGTCATGTCTGACTCTGCAACCCATGGGCTGCAAAACCCCAGGCTTTCCCATCCTTCACTATCTCCCATACGTTACTCAAACACATGTCCATTGAGTCAGTGATACCATCCAACCATCTCAACATCAAGGTCTTTTCCAATGAATGAATCAGCTCTTCACACCAGGTATCTGAAGTATTAGAGCTTCAGCTTCAGCATCAGTCCATCCAATGAATATTCAGGGTTGATTTCCTTTAGGATTGACTGGTTTGATCTCCTTACTGTGTAAGGTACCCTCAACAGTCTACTCCAACACCACAGTTCAAAATTATCAGTTCTTCAGCACTCAGCCTTCTTTGTGGTCCAAGTCTCAAATCTGTACATGACTACTGGAAAAAACCATAGCTTTGACTAGACAGATCTTTGTGGGCAAAGTGATGTTTCTGCTTTTTAATATGCTGCCTAGGTTTGTCATAGCTTTTTTCCAAAGGAGCAAGCATCTTTTAATTCTATGGCTTCAGTCACTGCTGTGATTTTGCAGCCCAAGAACAGTCTATCACTGTTTCAATTGTTTCCCCATCTATTTGCCATGAAGTGATGGGACTGGACGCCATGATCTTAATTTTTAAATGCTGACAGAGATTTATCCCCTTATGGGAATATTTCAGATGCATATGCCTTTGTGATATAATGGTTATATGGTTCACTCATATTAAAATTTGTATTTATTTCAAACTGAGGTGAAGATTCTACCCCCATTAGAGTACAGGAAGGCCCTCAAATCTATCTCACAGAATGCAAGAAAGGTAAATGTTGACTAATATCTAAAGATTTGCATCTTGAGGACACTAATTTCAATGTGCAAAAAAAAGTAATATGAAAAGTAATATGAAATCACCTAATGGAATACAGTTGAAGTAAGACAGAGTTTTTGTTTCACCACCACTGTATCAAATTTTTATGGATGTTTTTCAGAAAAATAGTGAAAATGAAACATTCATATTTTAAGGCTTATACATAAGACATCAAAAGATTACATACATGCAAACTGGACTACAAATTATACTTTGGGAAAAATAAACAGAACAGTTCTGCATGAACTGGTATTTTCACCCAATATAAACTGAAAAGGTAAATAAGAAGCAGTGGTAATTGGAAGTATGACAAGAATTTCATTAGGCATAAAAAAGATGGTAAAATATGTATTTCTCATGGACTATTCCATGTTTATCCATGGAGAATTTGTGTGATAGATAATTATAATTCAAACATCTTTGGCTTTGGTTAAAGTATCAGTCCCCTACTCCAATACTAATTGCCATGAATTCATTTCCAGGGAAGTGTAAAGGAAGTTGGATCAAGACCAGGTCAGGGATGGTGTCTGACCTCCAGCCAGTGGTCATGTTGTGGAATTAGAACATTTATAGGAAGCAAACATATAACTCCAAATATAGGAAACTAGACTACAATTAAAAGTAGAAGAAATTCATTTCCAAGTACATGACTACTGGAAAAAACCATAGCTTTGACTAGACAGATCTTTGTGGGCAAAGTGATGTTTCTGCTTTTTAATATGCTGCCTAGGTTTGTCATAGCTTTTTTCCAAAGGAGCAAGCATCTTTTAATTCTATGGCTTCAGTCACTGCTGTGATTTTGCAGCCCAAGAACAGTCTATCACTGTTTCAATTGTTTCCCCATCTATTTGCCATGAAGTGATGGGACTGGACGCCATGATCTTAATTTTTAAATGCTGACAGAGATTTATCCCCTTATGGGAATATTTCAGATGCATATGCCTTTGTGATATAATGGTTATATGGTTCACTCATATTAAAATTTGTATTTATTTCAAACTGAGGTGAAGATTCTACCCCCATTAGAGTACAGGAAGGCCCTCAAATCTATCTCACAGAATGCAAGAAAGGTAAATGTTGACTAATATCTAAAGATTTGCATCTTGAGGACACTAATTTCAATGTGCAAAAAAAAGTAATATGAAAAGTAATATGAAATCACCTAATGGAATACAGTTGAAGTAAGACAGAGTTTTTGTTTCACCACCACTGTATCAAATTTTTATGGATGTTTTTCAGAAAAATAGTGAAAATGAAACATTCATATTTTAAGGCTTATACATAAGACATCAAAAGATTACATACATGCAAACTGGACTACAAATTATACTTTGGGAAAAATAAACAGAACAGTTCTGCATGAACTGGTATTTTCACCCAATATAAACTGAAAAGGTAAATAAGAAGCAGTGGTAATTGGAAGTATGACAAGAATTTCATTAGGCATAAAAAAGATGGTAAAATATGTATTTCTCATGGACTATTCCATGTTTATCCATGGAGAATTTGTGTGATAGATAATTATAATTCAAACATCTTTGGCTTTGGTTAAAGTATCAGTCCCCTACTCCAATACTAATTGCCATGAATTCATTTCCAGGGAAGTGTAAAGGAAGTTGGATCAAGACCAGGTCAGGGATGGTGTCTGACCTCCAGCCAGTGGTCATGTTGTGGAATTAGAACATTTATAGGAAGCAAACATATAACTCCAAATATAGGAAACTAGACTACAATTAAAAGTAGAAGAAAATTTCCTATCTTCCAAAGCCATGTTTCCACCAGAGTAAGGAATTTGCTTAGGTGAATTGTCTTCAAGTACAGATTAGGATCAAATTATTAGAAAACAGTGGCAGGCATGATTGAGAATGTTGCTTTAGCAACAGCAAGATGTAATAAAGTGATTTGGAACTTGAAGAAATCTATGCAGATGGTAGAGTACATATTGAACCACTTAGCTGAATGCCAGTTTCTTCTTGATCTAATACAATGAACTGCTGCAGATTGAGGAAAAAATGAAAAAAAAAAAAAGAATCATATTATTTACAAGTATAACCTTTAGCAAAAAGAAAGCTAAGGTAAACCAGGTAAAGTTTAATTTAAAAGAAAATCATTATCAAAAATAATGTGGAAGTTTACATTCACGTGGATTTTATTGAAGACTTAGCAATCTTATCCAGGATTGGGAGACTGATCTCAAACAGCTCCAATGCTAAGAAGGCAACATCAAAAGCATGCTAATAAATGAACATATTGATAAATTGCATATACATGGATGTTTCCAGTTTTTACTTCCCAAAGTAGAAGTACATCTTATTTTTCCCTCTTATATCACTTTGTAGCTCATTCCTGACAGATTTCCTAGGTTAGATCACCCAGCTTGCCCCTTGATTATTACCCTTACCCACCCCTACACTGTCCCCTGCAAAAAAGCACCTTGGACAAACAGTGCATAAAGTAAAACCTTTAATAAATTATAGTATACCTTTAATAAATTAAATGCTATTATGACAGGAAATGGGTAATAATAACATGGAAAACTTAGGAGGAAGAGCTATAGTATATAAAGAGATTAAAAGTTAGTATTTTGTATAAATGGGGCATAGAACAGAGACCTGAGAAGACAGAAAAGATGTATGAAAGAAGAGCAATAAGGTTATAGTCAAAGGAATCTAACAGCAATTCTAGTTTGTTTTCTCTGCTCTGTTTTCCTGAGGGTACTTTCTCTACATCAGTCTGTATTCTGAAGGTTTAGTCTTCCATTTTCTCTTTGACAGAAACTCTTAGTTGAAAACGAAGTCAGCCTACCTGAAATTTATGTAAATATTGCCTAGTTTGATCAACAGGCTCCAGTACTCCTATTGAAGCAGTCATTCTCAACCATGGCTCCTCAAAGAATCACATTTTAGGAGATTTTATATATGCCCATGCCTGTTCCCAATATAAGAGTGTGTGTGTCTGTGTATGCCCATGTGCACATTCACTTGGTCTTATTTGACTCTTTGCAACCCCAGGGCCTCTGTCCATGAAATTCTGCAGGCAAGAATACTGGAGTGGGTTGCTATTTCCTACTCCAGTGGATCTTCCCAACCCAGGGATTGAGCCCAAGTTTCTTGTATCTCCTGTACTGGCAGGTGAATTCTTTACCACATTACTTTACCAACAAAGATCTGTATAGTCAAAACTATGGTTTTTCCAGTAGTCATATATGGGTGTGAGAGTTAGACCACAAAGAAGGCTGAGCACTGAAGAACTGATGCTTTCAAACTGGTACTGAAGAAGACTCTTGGACTGCAAGGAGATCAAACCAGTCAATCCTAAAGTAAATCAACCCTGTATATTCACTGGAAGGACTCCAATACTTTGTCCACCTTATGTGAAGAACCATTTCATTGGAAAAGACCCTGATGCTGGGAAAGATTGAGGGCAGGAGGAGAAGGGGGTGACAGAGGATGAGATGGCTGGATGGCATCACCGACTCAATGGATATGAATTTGAGCAAAGTCCAGAAAATAGTGAAGGACAAGGAAGCGTGGCATGCTGCAATCCATGGGGCTACAAAGAGTTAGACACGACTGAGTGACTGAACAGTGACAACAACAGCTGGGAGGCCCCCAGTACAGGAGGATCTCCATTAGTTGACAGGGACTTAAGGACCAGTATTTTTCTAAAGCTTTCTACGTATACCTAGTTGAGAGCCAAGGTTTTAAACCAGAGTAAACTAATTTGTTTTAAAAATTTTATGCAGAAATAATTCTCTGGGGGAGCTAGATAAAAAGGTAGATGTCTAAGCCCCCCCAAATTTCACATTTAGTAGTTATGAAAATGAGCTGGAACTTCACATTTAAAAAAACACCCAAGTGATACCGATGCCCACTTTGATAACTCCTGCATTAACCCTCTTCTCTGTTTCACATTCTCCCAAAGCTCCAGTTTTCACTACATCATATATGAAATATGACTATAAGATAAAGGTAATCCCTAAGCTTCTGCCTCATTGCTTGGCTGAATCAATCGATTTGAGGATTGTCATAAGTGTTGCTCACTTAGAATCTTGTGGAACTTTCTACTCATCTTCCTGTTATTTATTTATTTTTTAATTTATTGTTGTACAGTTGATTTACAATGTTATGTTTAGGTTTCAGTATAGCTTATTCACTTTGCTGTATAATGTATAGCATATAGCAAAGTGAATCAATTGCACATACACACATATCCACTCTTATGTTAGGTTCTCTTTCCACATAGGTCATTACAGCATATTGAGTAGAGTATCCTGTGCTATATAGTATGTCCTTATTAGTTACCTGTTTTTTATATAATATTGTAAGTATGTCAACCCCAATCTCTCAAATTATCAGTCCCCTACATTGCCCTTTGTTAACCATAAATTTGTTTTTTTCTTTCCTTTTGTGACTGTTTCTGTTTTGTAAATAAGTTTGTACAATTTTTTTTAAGATCCCATGTGTAAGTGATATCATATATTTGTCTCTCTCTGTATGACTTACTTCACTCAGTATGACAATCTATAGGTTTGTCCATGTTGCTGCTAATGGCATTATTTTGTTCTTTGTTATGGTTAAGTAATATTTGTGTGTGTGTGTGTGTGTGTGTGTGTGTGTGTGTATCACATTTACAATAACCAAGACATGGAAACAAGCTAAATGTCCATCAACAAAAGAATGAATCAAGATGATCTTCCTGTTATTTAACAAGAGGTTCTTAGAAGTGAGACTTCATTGATTAGAAGAATGAAAGTTTCTTAGAAGTGAGAATTCAGTGGCTGTGTTTGTTTTCTACTACTTGTTGACCTGAAACAAATAGACTGCCAGATATTTCTCCATCAAAGATGGGCTTATTCCAGATCAGCAGAGAATTGCAGTTCAGAGTCTGCAACCATATCAAGTCACGTGCAAATCCCAGCATGACAAGGGAAGGAGACCGCTTCTATAGAGCAGAAAAGAAAGCTGGAATGCTAGAGGAAACAAAGAATCTGTGGCTTTTCATTGAGATGGGTCCTTGCCAGGAAAGAAAAGGTGTCTTTCCTCTTCATGTTGGGCTCTGTTATTATCACAGGGCATGAGAGCTCCCCCTTCTGGTCACTCAGGTCTTGTTAATTGAGGTTTCTCTTTATTTTTATATACTGCTTAACAAATTACCACAAATTCAATAGCTTAAAAATAACATATTTATTATCTCATAGTTTTCCTGATTCAGGAATCTTGATATGGCCCTGAGTCAGAAGATCTCTTAAAGGATCAGAGAGCTCAGGATCTCACAAGACTGCACGCTAGGTTTGACTAGGTTGCATCATTTCTAGAGGAAGCAAACTGTGATATTGGGATTTATAATTTTAAAAATATGTGTTTTTTCTCTACTCACTGTTTCTGGCACAGAGGTCTTGAAATCCTTGGAACCTACTAAGTGACAAGAGCTAAAAAATGTCTTTTGTTATATTGGTGACTTTTGGAAAGCAGTTAAGAATGGGAACTGGTTGCTGGGAGAACCAACCCTGTAATTAGAAGGTTTGAACATTTAGTCCCAGGCCCTGATCTTTTGGGAGGAGAGGGCGTAGAGATTGAGTTCAACCATAGTGGCCAATGACTTTGTCATGCCTATGTAATGAAACTTCCATATAAACCCAAAAGACAGGGTTCGGAGAGCTTCTGGGTTGGTGAACACAGGATTATTTGGAGAGAATGGCACTCTCAGAGAAGAGGTGGAGCTTCATGCCCATTCCCCTTCAATACTTCCCCATTCATTTCTTCTATATGGTTGTTCTTGAGTTTTATTCTTTTATAATAAACTGGTAATCTAGTAAGTAAATGTTTCTCTGTGAACCATTCTAATAAATTGACTGAGCCTAAGGAAGAGGTTATGGGAATTTATAGCCAATGGGTCAGAAGCATGGGCAACAACTTGGGCTTGTAATTGGCATCTGAAGTAGAGAAGGTCTTGTGGGACTGATCGCTGAACCTGTGGAATCTGAAGTTATCTCCAGATAAATAGAGTCAGAACTGAAGTGTAGGATGCTCAGCTGGTATAAGAGAATTGCTTGGAGTTTTGGGAAATCCTCACCACATATTGAAATTGGTACTAGAGTCATTTTATTAATACAAACTCATGGTTATAGGCAGAAATCTGTTGCTTATAGTTATAGGATTCACCCTGCAGTTCCTTGTCATTCTGCTCACAGGCCACCTCACAACATGGCAGCTTATTTCTTCAAAACCACCAGGCAAATACCTCATTCCAGTCAGCTGAAACAGTCATATACAATAACAACGCCTTTGAGATATAGCATAACCAAATCAAAGGAATCTTTTGCCATACTCATTAACTAGAAGGAAATCATGCATTCTGCCAGTTCTCAAGGGAAAGAGATTATACAAAGGCTTGACTCATTTGGGGACATCCTAGAATTCTGCATATGACAATGACTAAGTAAAGGAGCATCCCGAGCATCAACTATGCCTTAGAGAGAAACATGGTATATGGAAAACAAAATCAAGAGGAAGAATTTGAACAATTTCACCACCATCAAAACAATTCAGGAATAAGAGGGTAAAAAGCTCCTCAAAATTAATTTCAAAAAGCGTTATTCAGGGCTTTCCTGGTGGTCCAGTGGGTAAAGATTCTGCCTTTCAGTACAAGGGGCACTGGTTCGATCCCTGGCCTGGGAGGATCCCACATGCCGAGGAACGGCTAGGCCGGTGTGTCCAATTATGAGCTAGCATTCTGGAGCACATGTGCCCAGAGCCAGTGCTCTACAACAAAAGAGGCCACTGCAATGGGAGGCGCACACACACCAAAGAATATAGATGGATGAAAAATAAACGATGACTTAGAGGGCAAAAAAAAAAAAACTTGTTAAAAAGAAAAAAAGCATTATTCAAAGGCGAGCTGAGCTGAGTCATAGCTGGATGAAAATATTAAACATGTCTATGATTCCCTGATGTAGCATTATTACCTTTGGGGATTTTTTTTGACTGTACTAACATCCATTAATGTACTCTATTTAAATTTTGTAATGTTAAAAAATGACCAGTTGGGTGAGATCTGGTTCTCTTTGATGATTTGCATTAGTGATGCTTTTGATTTCATAAGGACTTAAATTTTGGGAAAATGAAATTTTCTTTCTACAAAAATATAATAGAGTATGTCATGATTTAAAGTAGTAGGAGCTAAAAACTGCACTTGACTTCTGAGGAAAGTTTTTCTGCTTTACTGTTTATCTGAGGATGGGTCCCTAATACTACTGGTCATAGAGTAGACTTAGTCTTGAGTTCTTTCCCATCCAATAACATTAATGCATTTCATATATGAACTCCAGATTTTATGGGAAGAGGTAATTGTATCAGTGACCCTCTCTACTACTGTCTAGATACTGCACCTACTGGAAAGACAATAGTAAGCTTAAAAGTATGTTGTCTAAAAATTAAATCCCTGTGCTCTGATGTGAAATACAGAATGTCAATCACCCATGTCTTACTGGTTGGGTGACTGACACTTTTGCAGTTGATTAGGCTCTGTGCTGTGCTGTGCTTAGTCACTTCAGTAGTGTCTGACTCTGCCACACTTTGGACTGTAGCTCACCAGGCTCCTCTGTTCATGAGGCTTCTCCAGGCAAAAGTACTGGAGTGGGTTGGCATGCCCTCCCCTAGGGGATCTTCCCAACCCAAGGATTGAACCCAGGTCTCCCGCATTGTAGATGGATTTTTTACTGTCTGAGCCACCAGGGAAGCCCAAGAATACTGGAGTGGGTAGCTTATCCCTTCTCCAGGGGATCTTCCTGACTCAGGAATTGAACCAGGGTCTCCTGCATTGCATGTGAATACTTTACTAGCTGAGCTACCAGGGAAGCCCTAATTGGGCTCTGGTTAATCCTAAAGAACTTTAGGTAATTAAGGTTTCTAATATTTTCCACTGGCATCCCTTAAGCTCTCCATTATATGGTTTGTCCATCCTCTTAACCTGAATCACCTTCTATAAAGTTAAAAAGAAAAAGAATTATGCAAAGGCGAGCTGAGCTGAGTCATAGCTGGATGAAAATATTAAACATGTCTATGATTCCCTGATGTAGCATTATTACCTTTGGGGATTTTTTGACTGTACTAACATCCATTAATGTACTCTATTTAAATTTTGTAATGTTAAAAAATGACCAGTTGGGTGAGATCTGGTTCTCTTTGATGATTTGCATTAGTGATGCTTTTGATTTCATAAGGACTTAAATTTTGGGAAAATGAAATTTTCTTTCTACAAAAATATAATAGAGTATGTCATGATTTAAAGTAGTAGGAGCTAAAAACTGCACTTGACTTCTGAGGAAAGTTTTTCTGCTTTACTGTTTATCTGAGGATGGGTCCCTAATACTACTGGTCATAGAGTAGACTTAGTCTTGAGTTCTTTCCCATCCAATAACATTAATGCATTTCATATATGAACTCCAGATTTTATGGGAAGAGGTAATTGTATCAGTGACCCTCTCTACTACTGTCTAGATACTGCACCTACTGGAAAGACAATAGTAAGCTTAAAAGTATGTTGTCTAAAAATTAAATCCCTGTGCTCTGATGTGAAATACAGAATGTCAATCACCCATGTCTTACTGGTTGGGTGACTGACACTTTTGCAGTTGATTAGGCTCTGTGCTGTGCTGTGCTTAGTCACTTCAGTAGTGTCTGACTCTGCCACACTTTGGACTGTAGCTCACCAGGCTCCTCTGTTCATGAGGCTTCTCCAGGCAAAAGTACTGGAGTGGGTTGGCATGCCCTCCCCTAGGGGATCTTCCCAACCCAAGGATTGAACCCAGGTCTCCCGCATTGTAGATGGATTTTTTACTGTCTGAGCCACCAGGGAAGCCCAAGAATACTGGAGTGGGTAGCTTATCCCTTCTCCAGGGGATCTTCCTGACTCAGGAATTGAACCAGGGTCTCCTGCATTGCATGTGAATACTTTACTAGCTGAGCTACCAGGGAAGCCCTAATTGGGCTCTGGTTAATCCTAAAGAACTTTAGGTAATTAAGGTTTCTAATATTTTCCACTGGCATCCCTTAAGCTCTCCATTATATGGTTTGTCCATCCTCTTAACCTGAATCACCTTCTATAAAGTAACTATCAAAGAAAGAAGTAAACATTTTATATATATTTATGACATGTGATATATATTATAATCAATTTAAGCAGGTTGCCTGTTGGCTGTGAGGCCTTGTCTACCTGTAAATGTCTCACAGATGCTTAAAGGGTTATGGACATTCAAGGATTCCTAAGCATTAGCCATACTGTGATTTTAAGAGGATGCTATCAGAGAATGTATATTACAGATAACATGATTAAACCTCCTTCCTTTGTTTGGCCTTAGGGAAGGTAAAATCAAAGGTAGATCCCTTTCTATGGCTCTTGTATTAAATATATTGAAGTGAACTGTCAGATGATGCTCTTTGCAATATGACCCAGAATGTGCAGCCACTAGTTTCTTCTTTTACAATTTGGTTTGAATTCAGAACAGAATCCTGGGCCTAAACACACGGGAGAGTTGGCTACTGTCTCACCCTGGCACAATTACAAATTCAGTAACTTTAGCAAAAGGAATGTTTTGTTTTTATTTGATTTTCTACACTTAATTAATTTAATTCTGTGAAAAGATTCACATGACTCAACAGTGAACAACCATAAACAGAATGAAAAGTCTCCCTTCAATTTCTGTACCTAGGTCCTACCTCACATTTCACATTTAACTGTTGCTAATTTGTTTATTCTATATTTTTCCGTGTCACCATGCATTGGCTCAATTTCTACATTTCAAGTCTGTTGCATTGATCTGTCTGTCAATTCATACAACAACACGACTTTTTATTTTAGGGCTTTATATTAAATTTTAATACCTAGTAGGACTGGTTTTTTCCCGCTTGCTCTTCTGTTTTCAATTTTTTATGATTATTTTTTGCTTATTTTTCCATATGAGCTCTACAATCAGCATGTTTAGTTAAAAAGCCTCTGGTATTTTAAATGGATTACATATTTATAAATTGATTTAGGGAGCACTGATGTTTTGATGATATTGTCGTTGTTTACAGAAGCATGCTAAAGTCACTGGATAATAGAATTGCTAATAATACTAAAGGGCAAGTGAAATAAAATTTAAGCTCTCCATTATATGGTTTGTCCATCCTCTTAACCTGAATCACCTTCTATAAAGTAACTATCAAAGAAAGAAGTAAACATTTTATATATATTTATGACATGTGATATATATTATAATCAATTTAAGCAGGTTGCCTGTTGGCTGTGAGGCCTTGTCTACCTGTAAATGTCTCACAGATGCTTAAAGGGTTATGGACATTCAAGGATTCCTAAGCATTAGCCATACTGTGATTTTAAGAGGATGCTATCAGAGAATGTATATTACAGATAACATGATTAAACCTCCTTCCTTTGTTTGGCCTTAGGGAAGGTAAAATCAAAGGTAGATCCCTTTCTATGGCTCTTGTATTAAATATATTGAAGTGAACTGTCAGATGATGCTCTTTGCAATATGACCCAGAATGTGCAGCCACTAGTTTCTTCTTTTACAATTTGGTTTGAATTCAGAACAGAATCCTGGGCCTAAACACACGGGAGAGTTGGCTACTGTCTCACCCTGGCACAATTACAAATTCAGTAACTTTAGCAAAAGGAATGTTTTGTTTTTATTTGATTTTCTACACTTAATTAATTTAATTCTGTGAAAAGATTCACATGACTCAACAGTGAACAACCATAAACAGAATGAAAAGTCTCCCTTCAATTTCTGTACCTAGGTCCTACCTCACATTTCACATTTAACTGTTGCTAATTTGTTTATTCTATATTTTTCCGTGTCACCATGCATTGGCTCAATTTCTACATTTCAAGTCTGTTGCATTGATCTGTCTGTCAATTCATACAACAACACGACTTTTTATTTTAGGGCTTTATATTAAATTTTAATACCTAGTAGGACTGGTTTTTCCTGCTTGCTCTTCTGTTTTCAATTTTTTATGATTATTTTTTGCTTATTTTTCCATATGAGCTCTACAATCAGCATGTTTAGTTAAAAAGCCTCTGGTATTTTAAATGGATTACATATTTATAAATTGATTTAGGGAGCACTGATGTTTTGATGATATTGTCGTTGTTTACAGAAGCATGCTAAAGTCACTGGATAATAGAATTGCTAATAATACTAAAGGGCAAGTGAAATAAAATTTCCAAGTTTCTGACTTAGGTTTCTGGGTGTATGTGGACTTATAACCAAACAAGTTATAGAATATAAAATAAATCGAAACCAACACTTTGTATGTATGTATGTGTGCATGTTGGATAGGGGAAAAAGTGGAGTACTAAATTCACTCCATTTTTACTTTTATTTGGAAATAATTTCAAACACTGAGACAAGTTACAAGAATAGTATAATAAATACCTGCATCTCCTTTTACTGAATTTTAGTATTAACAGTTTGACTCATTTGCTTTGCCTCTTTTGTTTCCCCTACACTCACTGTCTCTCCCTCTCTCCCTGTGGGTAATGTCTTACCACTGCCTGATCATGTAAACTCTGTTTACAGGAGTCATTTACCAAAGACTGAATAAATGACCAAATGTCCTGAGAGTGCTGGCAAGGACATTTGTAACTTTAAGCCATAGACATGGTACAGGTATCCTCTGTGGATCACAGTAATTACCACCAAATAAAATACTGGAAGCTTACTAAAGAGCCTTGTGATAACTGTTTGGGATAGTGTTAATGGAGAAGCAATATTATTATTCTGTGTATATGTCTAAGGCTATCTTTATTAGAGGTCTAGATTATCACCTGTAATCAATTGTGCATTTCCCTAAAACCTCAGAATTGAATCTTTGTTCATATTGAGCATGAAATGTCACATGGTTAAGTTTTGTTTCAATTTCATTTACTATTCTGTAATGTTGCAGAATTGTTATGTTCTATTGCAATATTGTTTTTAATGTAAAATTTCCTCCAGATCTCATTTCCCACTTGAATCTTCCTGGTTTGTTTCCCCCATGGTACCCTCTAAAGCAAGAGAAACAGATAATACTTTTCCTGATAACCTCAAAGTTTATATAAGACCCTGACTTTGGAGATAGCATATTATTGGTGGATTAAAAGCAAGTGTTTTTTGAGTTCATTTTCAAGAATGAGTTTTTGTGAGGTCATACACATATTGCATGCTCTGATATGGACGGGCACTGATGTTTTGATGATATTGTCGTTGTTTACAGAAGCATGCTAAAGTCACTGGATAATAGAATTGCTAATAATACTAAAGGGCAAGTGAAATAAAATTTCCAAGTTTCTGACTTAGGTTTCTGGGTGTATGTGGACTTATAACCAAACAAGTTATAGAATATAAAATAAATCGAAACCAACACTTTGTATGTATGTATGTGTGCATGTTGGATAGGGGAAAAAGTGGAGTACTAAATTCACTCCATTTTTACTTTTATTTGGAAATAATTTCAAACACTGAGACAAGTTACAAGAATAGTATAATAAATACCTGCATCTCCTTTTACTGAATTTTAGTATTAACAGTTTGACTCATTTGCTTTGCCTCTTTTGTTTCCCCTACACTCACTGTCTCTCCCTCTCTCCCTGTGGGTAATGTCTTACCACTGCCTGATCATGTAAACTCTGTTTACAGGAGTCATTTACCAAAGACTGAATAAATGACCAAATGTCCTGAGAGTGCTGGCAAGGACATTTGTAACTTTAAGCCATAGACATGGTACAGGTATCCTCTGTGGATCACAGTAATTACCACCAAATAAAATACTGGAAGCTTACTAAAGAGCCTTGTGATAACTGTTTGGGATAGTGTTAATGGAGAAGCAATATTATTATTCTGTGTATATGTCTAAGGCTATCTTTATTAGAGGTCTAGATTATCACCTGTAATCAATTGTGCATTTCCCTAAAACCTCAGAATTGAATCTTTGTTCATATTGAGCATGAAATGTCACATGGTTAAGTTTTGTTTCAATTTCATTTACTATTCTGTAATGTTGCAGAATTGTTATGTTCTATTGCAATATTGTTTTTAATGTAAAATTTCCTCCAGATCTCATTTCCCACTTGAATCTTCCTGGTTTGTTTCCCCCATGGTACCCTCTAAAGCAAGAGAAACAGATAATACTTTTCCTGATAACCTCAAAGTTTATATAAGACCCTGACTTTGGAGATAGCATATTATTGGTGGATTAAAAGCAAGTGTTTTTTGAGTTCATTTTCAAGAATGAGTTTTTGTGAGGTCATACACATTACTTGTACATGCTCTTGCAAGTCCAGAAGTCTTTAGGGAAATTTGTGTTTGTGAACATGTATATATAAACACACATCTTTCTGTGCCCTGCCATGTATCTGTTCACATAGGATATGCACAGATATGTTTTTTCCCTCCACCTACTTCATTTATTCTTTCCAAGGTGACTCAGTAGCAGGAGTATTTCAACTTCAATAAGTCCTTTTTTTTTTTTTTTTTGGTTATAGCATTTCATAGCTTGTGGGGGAAGGTATTCTCCGAAGACATTAACTGTTGGTAGCTGTTGTCTTAAGAGACTTCTGAATCCCTGATCAGGGATTCTAATTCGCTCTGTCTCCAGCTTCTAAAACTAGGCTCTCCTGACATTTTTTTGTGTTTGTTTTGTATTTCATCGAGGAAACTTCATCTAATGTCTGCTGCAAACTTCAGGTTCGGAATACAGCTTTCTATACATGCGTACATGCACATGCACATGTATAGGTGGTGGAGGCAGTTTTAAAGTAAATCACTGGCAGAAAAAAAAGTCTTCTAGCTTTGGGTCCAGCTAGACGTAAATACAGGTTAATGTGATGTAAGTGTTACCTCTATAAACAGGTAGGAATAGCAGTTAGGAATGTCAGATTAGTTTATTTCTCTTTCTCGGCTCTTATCTCATTGCAAGAAAAATTTGGAGCAATGGACTAAATGGTGTAGAGTAACTGACAAGTTATAGCTCAGTTTAGTTCAAGCAGATAGACCTTTTATTAGATACACACTCCCAAGACATGCGAGAAGGCTAGCCCACAGGAGTCCACCTCATCCTTCCTCCTGATCCTTGTGGCTTCCCCCTTTCATACTTCCAGTCTCCTTTGTTTATGGCTTATACCCATCACCAGTCAATGAAAGAGGATACAGATGGAGTATATTCTCAAGGCAGATTGATAATTGTAAGTTACACAAGAGCAGGCTGTGTTGTTTATGTCCATAATTCAATCTGTAATAAGTAGATGTAGAATATGCATTAACCCTTACTGGTCTCTTAATTGCCTAAGGTTGCTAGAAGAAGCCCCTGTGCTTATTTTATATCCATTTTGTGCCTAGGGCGCATGTACAGGAGTTGAAGGTCTCTGGTTATTTTATAGCGTATCTGTGAGCTCTCCTGGGTGTGTCTGGGGTGTAGTTTAGGATTCAGCTTGGATTCTTCTCAGCCAGGCCTCCCCTTGTTGTTCATATCTAATTTCCTACCTAATAGGAATAACATAGAAACTGGTAAAGCTGGTGATGGCATTATTATTCTAGACAGTTTTGTAACATCATATTTAAGATATAGCCAAAAGGTAAAGATAATCCAATTAAGAGGTGAGCCTATCAGAATTAGGAATGTTTCCTCAGTGCAACATCAAGAAATGAGTTTAATTTGCTGTTTCTTTCCAACTTTTCACAAATATGCTCTCCATGTACATGTTGGGAACATTTGAAAATATTTCAAAGATGAAATTTCCTAATATGAGACAAAAGGATTAGTCTCTCTTTTTTTTTTTTTTTGGAGGAGGGGTGGAGGGGGCGGGTGGGCCACTTCTATTGGTCTTTCATTTCTCTATTTTCATCCATCTTTGTTCCCTGGCCCGTGTGGGGGCCTCCCATCTCGGCGGCCTCTGTTGTCGCAGAGCACCGGCTCTGGGCGCATGCGCGCCAGAGCTCCGGCTCAGCAATTGGACACATTGGTCCAGTTGCTCTGCGGCACGTGGGATCTTCCCAGGCCAGGGATCGAACCGGCGCCCCTTGAACTGCAAGGCAGTGTCCTTACCCACTGGACCACCAGGGAAACCCCGGATTAGTCTCTTTAAACCTAATTTTGGTGCTGTGACTTTTTAGCACACAGCTTTTTTTTTTTCCTTTGTACCAACACATTTTCTTTTCTTTCTTTTTTTTTTGCCTGTTGAACATTCAGAACCAAATATCAAAAGCATTGGATCTTCCTTGTTTTTCTTGGAACTTAAATTTGTTTTATACAAAAACTTAGTGTCATGGCATTTTCACAATATGAAAATGTATCTATATCTACATTTCAAAGTAGTCTCTTGCTGTCCAGCTTATTTTTACTCCTGTTACCACTGCCATCTCACCTCCTGTCCTAACCACTTTATATTTAGTCTGTATGTTTCTGGACTTTATTCTTATGGTTACCTATTACTGTCTTAGAAGACCTTGAATGTGTTAGTCTGATTTAGTTTGCACATGATGTTCTGCTGAGAGAGGCTGTGTCATTCAGGAAGAAGCATATAAGCCCTGGAGAATTAGGAAGAGCTGCATTCATAGCCTGAGTCTGCCACTGACTAGATGTGGATTTATACACAAATAACGGTGGCTTCCTCATTTATAGAATATAAACAGTTATCTTACTTCAAATAGTCACTGCTGTAAAGCTGGTGATGGCATTATTATTCTAGACAGTTTTGTAACATCATATTTAAGATATAGCCAAAAGGTAAAGATAATCCAATTAAGAGGTGAGCCTATCAGAATTAGGAATGTTTCCTCAGTGCAACATCAAGAAATGAGTTTAATTTGCTGTTTCTTTCCAACTTTTCACAAATATGCTCTCCATGTACATGTTGGGAACATTTGAAAATATTTCAAAGATGAAATTTCCTAATATGAGACAAAAGGATTAGTCTCTCTTTTTTTTTTTTTTTTGGAGGTGGGGGGGGGGGGGGGGGCGGGCCACTTCTATTGGTCTTTCATTTCTCTATTTTCATCCATCTTTGTTCCCTGGCCCGTGTGGGGGCCTCCCATCTCGGCGGCCTCTGTTGTCGCAGAGCACCGGCTCTGGGCGCATGCGCGCCAGAGCTCCGGCTCAGCAATTGGACACATTGGTCCAGTTGCTCTGCGGCACGTGGGATCTTCCCAGGCCAGGGATCGAACCGGCGCCCCTTGAACTGCAAGGCAGTGTCCTTACCCACTGGACCACCAGGGAAACCCCGGATTAGTCTCTTTAAACCTAATTTTGGTGCTGTGACTTTTTAGCACACAGCTTTTTTTTTTTCCTTTGTACCAACACATTTTCTTTTCTTTCTTTTTTTTTTGCCTGTTGAACATTCAGAACCAAATATCAAAAGCATTGGATCTTCCTTGTTTTTCTTGGAACTTAAATTTGTTTTATACAAAAACTTAGTGTCATGGCATTTTCACAATATGAAAATGTATCTATATCTACATTTCAAAGTAGTCTCTTGCTGTCCAGCTTATTTTTACTCCTGTTACCACTGCCATCTCACCTCCTGTCCTAACCACTTTATATTTAGTCTGTATGTTTCTGGACTTTATTCTTATGGTTACCTATTACTGTCTTAGAAGACCTTGAATGTGTTAGTCTGATTTAGTTTGCACATGATGTTCTGCTGAGAGAGGCTGTGTCATTCAGGAAGAAGCATATAAGCCCTGGAGAATTAGGAAGAGCTGCATTCATAGCCTGAGTCTGCCACTGACTAGATGTGGATTTATACACAAATAACGGTGGCTTCCTCATTTATAGAATATAAACAGTTATCTATTACTTCAAATAGTCATTGTATAGGCTAAACTAAATAAAATAACAGGTGTAAACATCTGTCTCAGGTCTGGCAAATATAGGTGGTACTTGGAATATGGGAATTACTATTATTTTTGTTATTACTGTTGCATTTTTTTTTTTTTGCGGTGGGGTGTTTTTTTGTTTGTTTTTAGATTGAGAGACCAGGGATAACTAACTAGCCTGTTATACTGCTTGATATAAGGAGTTGTAAATAGATTTCAATATTGTCCTTGAGTGCCTCCAAGGGCTAGGAAAATTACTCAAATCTTTCTCTCTGGAGGAAATAATTCATCTGTGTAGGGAATAGTGATGAATATTACCTGATTAGTTTTCTCCAAAGATGTTGACATTATAGTAATCTGCAAATACTAGTTAGTGGTGGTGGTTATTTATTTACTTCAAATGAAACCTTTATTCAGGTTTTAAAGAATCAGTTTAGAAGTCCAGTATGTTCATGTGACTGTATAAACGTAATTACAAGAGTGAATTTCAGGGGCTTCCCTGGTGGTCTAGTAGGTAAGGACACCACCTTGCAGTGCAAGGGGTGCCGGTTAGATCCCTGACCTGGGAGGATCCCATGTGCCCTGGAGCAGCTGAACCTATGTGTCTAACTACCGAGCCGGAGCTCTGGAGCACATGCGCCCAGAGCTGGTGCTCTGTGACGAGAGAGGCCACTGCGATGGGAGGCCCACATAGGCCAAAGAACAAAGATGCATGAAAATAGATAAATGAAAGACCAATAGAAGTGCCCCCCCAAAAAAGTGAATTTCAGCTGAGAAATCTTGGAGATAGCTATTCTGTGTCTTTTCCCTGTAAGCAATATCTGCTTAGGGTTTTATTTTTGTAGGTGCCTTTTTAGCATGTCTGTGACAACCCTTCCCCCAAGCAAATCAGGGAATATCAAAGAACAGTGGGGGCTATTAAAAATGGCATGCTGGAACATCATTCTGATTTCCTTTAAGAAATCATTTTGACATTTTATCACTCTGTGTCTAGTAGTCTACAGAGCTTTTACTTCTATATAAGACTCAAAATCCATAAACATCAATTGTGGGTTTTTTTGTATTTGCATTTATATAGTCCTTTAATATATCTTATATCATAGCTCTTTTGCAGACCAGTGAATTATATAGTTTTATGGCAAGGACTATAGCTAGCAAAATTGACAGCTATTATTTATGAAGGTCCTTTTACACATTTCTGAGTGCGAGAAAGAATGTTGCAGATTATGGAAAAGTATAAATTGAGGGGAATTAATTAACAACTGTCAGTTATTATCTTTCAATGTCAACAGTGATTGTAAAACATATTTACTGAATAAGTGGATATTAAGGGATTTTTATCAGCAGAGGCAACCAACTACGTTCATCCCAAATATCATCACATCAGAGCTCCCATCCATAGTATGAGGAAAGCCTGTTGGCTAGGACATATTTCTAGAGGTGGCAAGCATTTATTTACAACATGTACTTGGACTCGGCTATACAGAAGGAACGCTTGAAAGCTGTGTACCGCTGAAAAGGTTCTAAGCAATCATTAACATAAATTATAGAATCCTGTCTGCACTTCAGGGCTAGTTTCGCAGCAGACAATTGGGAAGATTTACCATGTATTTGTACGAATACAGATTGTAGAATTAGCAGGTGAGAAATCTAGTGGATTGGGAGAAAACAAAAAAGATACAATTTATAGAAAATGTAAATTAGAAGTTTTACTATAGTCTAAACTCAGTTTCATCTCAGTTTCATCTCCAAGGTCCATCTTTTCAAAAATTATTTCATGCCTTACAAATATTAATGTATCATAGTGTGTTAACTAGCAGGAACCCTGCTATTTTGCACAGTGGGGGTCTACTCTGCTTCTCTGAAAAGAGATGTTTGATCTCTCGTATAACTTAAATTCAATCGAAGTATGCTTCAAGGGCTACTATAAAAAATTTTAACTGATGCTGTCTTATATAGTTGAAAATCTTCGGAGTATGTATGAAGTAAAAACTGACGGATTCATGTGAATATTAACCCTATAATCATAAAGCCTAGAGTTGAATGAGCTCTTCATATGACACTTACCACAGAATTCAGAATCTGAAGGTTAAAAAGTTTCTGCCACAAACTGAATGTGTTCCTCCTCAAATTCATTTGTGAAATCTAATCCTCATTGTTGATGGAATCTTAAAGTGGGGACTTTGGGAGGTGATTAGGTCTTGGGGGAAGAACCCTCAGGAGTGGGATGGGTACCTTTATAAAAAAGACCTTAATAAGATCTCTTAACTTTTTGCCATGTGAGGACAGGGAAAAGAGAGAAAGTTTTGAAACGGGAAGCTAATACCAGACAGCAAATCTGCCAGCATCTTGATCTTGGACTTCTGTTTAGTTGTCTTCATTGGTCTTATACCTGGTTCATCATTAGAATCCATGTGAAGAGCTTTACAAAACAGATTCCTGGTTCCAAACCAGATCTACTCACTAAAATTTCCCAGGAGTTTTAGAGTACTGGATTTTTTTTTTCTAGTGCATTCTAAGGAGTTCTTATGACAGGCCAGGTTTGAGAACTCTGTATTTAGACCAAAGACAATGGAGTTTTATCTCTAAATATATTCAGAAATAGGGATTCCGCTATATCCATAGATGATATGTATCTGGAATTAGTTACATTGTCATAATTTTAAAATGTCTTTTTTTTTGCAAACCAAAACTGTAGCCTGTAGCTTGACTCACCTTAGAGAATGCCATTTAGCTTTTCTCACTTTTCTTTAGGAGCTACTAAAAATTTCAAGGGCTTCCCTGGTGGCTCAGATGATAAAGAATCCACCTGCAATGTGGGAGATCTGGGTTTTGATCGCTGGTTTGGGAAGATCCCCTGGAGGAGGGCATGACAATCCATTCCAGTATTCTTGCCTGGAGCATTCCATGGGCAGAGGAGCCTGGCTACAGTCCATGGGGTCACAAAGAGTTGAACATGACTGAACGACCAAGTTCAGCACACAAAATTATTAAAGTATTGTATTTAACTATCCCTCGGGCATTTTATTCTCTATAATAAACCAGTCCCCTTAAAAATGTTTTTCTTATAGGTCCTATTTTCTAACTCTTTAATGGCTTTTGCTCTTCTCAAAAGTCTAGTTTCTTCAAATATGGAGATGTAAGCACCAGTAGCGTACAAACTCTGAGAAGAAAAATTGACTAATAATAGTTAAAGGTGACTAATAACTAGTCTTATTAGAATATTCATTTCTAACATTAGGAATTTAAATGTGGTTGTTTCAATTTGGGTCTGCTATTAGAGCTTATAATTATTATTATATAAGCATTTCTACAGTCAATCCAGACCTAATGAAAATATGACCTAGCCATTATCCTAAGAATAGTAACAAACTCTTGAACTGGGACTTCCACTTTTTATTTTTTTGGATAGCATCCAAGTGCATACATGTACATAAACACATATATAACTGAGGGTGATAGGATTACTGTGATCAGAAATAGTTGATTTGACATAACCAGCAACAGTTGCATAACCTAGTGTCTAACAACTAAAATAGCATCCTGAAACTAAGCATAAGTTCCCCCCGCCCATTAAAAATAGCAAAGTTAAGCTAATTTGCTGAGCTTATATAATATACTGAAATCTGAACCAATCCCTACTTTTTTCTACTGAAATTTTTAACATAAATCAACAAATGAACCAGCTGAAACTGGAAAAAAATAAATTTATATAGCTTCTAAAACTGAAATATCAATACAGAGCAAAACTGAAATATCAAAACATCTGCTGCACTGATTCTGAATTAGTTGAAACTTTAGTTTAATGTTTTAGTTCAAACAACCAAATGTGGATATAGCTATATTTTGTCTGGCTAAATAGGCAAGTTTTTTTTGCTGGGACCAGGAACAAAAACTCTTAATCAAAAATCACATAGCTCCATCGAGTTAACTCGGGTAAATTAAAACTGATTCCTCCTGAGTATTTTGTGGGAGGAATCTATACATTTGTCTTCAGTCTTGAGTATATACAGACAGACAAATTCATGATTTCAACTACTGCAAAATACTATTTAATTTTGTGAATTTTCTTGCTAGTCTACCTAGGAATTCTCTTTTACTTGGTGGCAACATAGCACGCCTGATTTTATAGATTTTTCTTAAAAGCAAGCATTATGTGGAACAGTATGTAAATTAACTCAGTTGAGTGGTCTGGAATTTTCAAACTGCAGTTTGGTATTTGGTATAACTTTAGTACTAAAGGACACTAAGCATTAAAATCTCCATTGTAAGCCTCTTCTGGTGTGTGTGTGTATAACACCTGATTTCTGTACAGCTATTTCAGTTTTTCAAAGCAGTTTCACATATATTATTCCATTTAATCTCCATATATTTAGCAAAGTGTATTTATTACATAGTATATATTTAAAGTTTCTCTACCATCAAAGCAATATCACTTGCTTAGATATTTAAATAAACATTTCCTACGGAAAATGAAATAATTACCTCATGTTTTCTTTATGTTGCCTCCTCCTGTTTCTTTCTCTTATTCATGATGGTGTATCTGCTCCTCAGTTTTGCTCCTATATCATTATGCAGGATTTGTATTTGAGTTCCTACTCTCTGCAAGAACTATAGTTTGCTGTAGAGCTATCTAGCCTGCTGCATGCTAGGGAGAATACAAAAGAGAGTATAATATATTTGACCTTGGGATATTTGTATTCTGATAAGGAAGTAAATATACATGATTCTTTCCAAGTAAAATTGAGTTCCTCTTCACATTTTAAATTTAGTCCCACCGGAATCTTGGTTTCATGTCTGTCTTTCCTTCTTGACAGTGGTGTACCTGAAGGCAGAGTTTGAGTCTCAATGATTTTCAAATCCTAGCATGGAACTCAGATTTAAGCGTGTACTAGATGTTTGCTGTTTCATGTCATTCCCTGTTTTAAATCCTTTAATTTCTCATTGACTTAAAGATAGAATTCAACCCCTCAGGATATAATGTAGGCCCTTTGTAATTTAAATCTGCACTGCTGTATATGATAGCCACTAGCTACATGTATTGAGCACTTGAAATGAGTCTGAACTGAGATGTGCTATAAAATACACATTAGATTTCAATGACTTAGTACCAAGGCTATGGTATAAAAGATCTCATGAATAGTTATGTTGGAATGAAATTCTGTTTATATTAAGTACAGTTTATTATTAAAATCAATTTCATCTCTTTTTTTCCTTTTCTGAATGCAATTAAAAAATCTTAAACTACATATGTAGCTTACCTGTGATTTTGGCAGACATCCACAAGCCCTCTGCCCACCCCTTTTCCCTTATTTCCCACATGCATTTTGTTTCTACCCTTGAAAAGTCCTTTTTCTCTCTTCGAAAAGTGTGTGCTAAATTCACTTTCATTCCTTTGCTTGTCTGCTTGGTATTCTCTCTCTTCTAAGCACAGTGGCAAAGTCCTACACACTGAACTCCACCTTTAACCACTCTCTCTCAAGACCTCTTTTAGATGCCTTGTGTCTATAATACCACATCATCCTCCACAAAGCCTTATTTAGGATTTATCACACTATTGTGTTTCTTCTTTAATTCTGTCCTTTTTAAGCCTGAGGCTGCTTCTCTGAATCTCCTCCTTTGAATATCTTTCTGGCTTAGCATAATTCTTAATGTTTGTTGAATGGCAAGAAGGACCTGGCTGAAGAGCAAATCTAAAGGGAAACTTTAAGGTCTGAATGTAGAGGATAGCTCGTATCCCAGCCAACCATTCTAGACCAAAGCAATGGCTTATAAAAGAATATGTAGCAGTGCAGGACACCTGGGTTTGATCCCTGGGCTGGGAAGATCCTCTGGAGAAGGAAAGGGCAACCCACTCCAGTATTCTTGCCCGGAGAATTCCATTTTCAGAGGAGCCTGGAGGGCTACAGTCCATGGGGTCACAAAGAGTCAGACATGACTGAATCTTGGTTTCATGTCTGTCTTTCCTTCTTGACAGTGGTGTACCTGAAGGCAGAGTTTGAGTCTCAATGATTTTCAAATCCTAGCATGGAACTCAGATTTAAGCGTGTACTAGATGTTTGCTGTTTCATGTCATTCCCTGTTTTAAATCCTTTAATTTCTCATTGACTTAAAGATAGAATTCAACCCCTCAGGATATAATGTAGGCCCTTTGTAATTTAAATCTGCACTGCTGTATATGATAGCCACTAGCTACATGTATTGAGCACTTGAAATGAGTCTGAACTGAGATGTGCTATAAAATACACATTAGATTTCAATGACTTAGTACCAAGGCTATGGTATAAAAGATCTCATGAATAGTTATGTTGGAATGAAATTCTGTTTATATTAAGTACAGTTTATTATTAAAATCAATTTCATCTCTTTTTTTCCTTTTCTGAATGCAATTAAAAAATCTTAAACTACATATGTAGCTTACCTGTGATTTTGGCAGACATCCACAAGCCCTCTGCCCACCCCTTTTCCCTTATTTCCCACATGCATTTTGTTTCTACCCTTGAAAAGTCCTTTTTCTCTCTTCGAAAAGTGTGTGCTAAATTCACTTTCATTCCTTTGCTTGTCTGCTTGGTATTCTCTCTCTTCTAAGCACAGTGGCAAAGTCCTACACACTGAACTCCACCTTTAACCACTCTCTCTCAAGACCTCTTTTAGATGCCTTGTGTCTATAATACCACATCATCCTCCACAAAGCCTTATTTAGGATTTATCACACTATTGTGTTTCTTCTTTAATTCTGTCCTTTTTAAGCCTGAGGCTGCTTCTCTGAATCTCCTCCTTTGAATATCTTTCTGGCTTAGCATAATTCTTAATGTTTGTTGAATGGCAAGAAGGACCTGGCTGAAGAGCAAATCTAAAGGGAAACTTTAAGGTCTGAATGTAGAGGATAGCTCGTATCCCAGCCAACCATTCTAGACCAAAGCAATGGCTTATAAAAGAATATGTAGCAGTGCAGGACACCTGGGTTTGATCCCTGGGCTGGGAAGATCCTCTGGAGAAGGAAAGGGCAACCCACTCCAGTATTCTTGCCCGGAGAATTCCATTTTCAGAGGAGCCTGGAGGGCTACAGTCCATGGGGTCACAAAGAGTCAGACATGACTGAGCAAGTAAACCACACAAGCCCACCTCAACCAACCACTTTAGACCAAAGGGAAAACAAGACTCCTAATTCCCCCCACTTCCCTTTCTGAAGAAAAACAAATAAAAACAAGAAGAAACAGAAGCTACTATAAAACTGCATATAAAACCAGAAAACATTTACTTTTTTAACATTTATTTTTGAGAATGCATTAACTTTTGTAAAATGAAAGTCTCAAATCCTCTGCTTTCTTGTTGCTACAGTGTCAAAAGGTTATGAGACAAGGGGTGAGAACTAGTTCTTAAGAAACAGCCAGAAATACCAGAATATCAGAGAAGGTTAGTAACAAAGTCCTAGTAAACAGCCATTCGGTCATTTCTTATTTCAGGAACATAACTTTTGATTTCAGGACAGATTAGCTCTGAGGTGGCTTCATTCTTCATCTTCAGAAAGTCTGGCCATTTTCCTGGTAACCATAACCGTAGGCACCCACTCCATTTATTTGTACATTGTAATTAGTGAATGGAACTCTGAACACTTCAGGCTTGTAGTTGTAGTCAACAGAATAATAATATTTACCACAGGTATTAAAAATTGGCTGACCATTGTAGGGATCATAGAAATTGCCATGCATTTGATCAAAAGAATTAAACCCATCATTACTACCTAAGAAGGGACCAGGCATAAACACAGTAGAAGGGCTTCCACCACCTCCAACTGCCCCCAAAACACTTGGGTCTACCCCGAAAGGAATCAGGTTTACGCTGCCAGGCATCGGATATGAGCCGAAAGGAACCGGGTTTGAGCCATCAGACATTGGGTTTGGACTGTCAGGCACTGGAGTTGAGCCATCAGACATCAGGTTTGTGCCGCCGGGCATCAGGTTTGAGCCATCAGATATTGGGTTTGGACTGTCAGGCACTGGAGTTGAGCCATCAGACATCAGGTTTGTGCCGCCGGGCATCAGGTTTGAGCCATCAGATATTGGGTTTGGACCGTCAGGCATTGGAGTTGAGTCATCAGACATCAGGTTTGCACCGCCAGGCATTGGGTTTGAGCCATCAGGCATCGGGTTTGCAGCACCAGGCATCAGGTTTGAGTCATCAGGCATCCAGGGTGTGCCGTCAGGCATCAGGTGTGCAGCACCAGGCATCAGGTTTGAGTCATCAGGCATCCAGGGTGTGCCACCAGGCATCGGGTTTGAGCTATCAGGCATCCAGTGTGTGCCACCAGGCATCGGGTGTGCAGCACCAGGCATCAGGTTTGAGTCATCAGGCATCCAGGGTGTGCCACCAGGCATCGGGTTTGAGCTATCAGGCATCCAGTGTGTGCCACCAGGCATCGGGTGTGCAGCACCAGGCATCGGGTTTGAGCCATCAGGCATCCAGGGTGTGCAGGCAGGCATCGGGTGTGCAGGATCAGGCATCGAGTTTGAGCCATCAGGCATCCAGGGTGTGCCACCAGGCATCGGGCTTGAGCCATCAGGCATCCAGTGTGTGCAGGCAGGCATCGGGTTTGTCTGAAAGGCTCTTTCTCTCATGCTGTTACCTAGATGGGCAGATGGACTCTGTATTTCTCTCCCAAGCCATGACCTCAAATACGCTTTTGAGAATGCAGGTTTAGTTTCACACCGTGCAGAGCCAATCCAATGGAATCTGTTCTCTAACACCTTCCTCACAGACGAATTGTTACTGTAGGTGATAAAACAGAAAGCTCTTCTTTCGTTTGTGCTTTCAGACACTGGAAATTCAAGAGTCTCAATCCTGCCAAATGCCCCAAAATACTCTCTGATTCTTTCTTCAGATATTCGAGGATTCACACCCCCCACAAAAACTTTTCTTGGGAAGAATGTCTGTTCAAAGGCTTTAACCCTTTCGAGATATACTGTTTTGCCATCTACTTTGTGCTCTTTAACTTTGAGCACCTTTTCAACACTGGCATTATCTTTGAAAAGTACAAATCCATACCCTTTGTTAAGTCCAGTGTATGGATTAATCTTAAGAGTAAAATCTATGGTCTCGCCAAATTGGGACAAATAAGTATGAAGAGCTTGCTTGCTGATATTAAGGACTATTCCCCTGATAAACATTTTACGGGGATCATATTGATTCTTGGTGCATTCGATTAGGAATCCCTCACTGAGTTGGTTTTTTTTGTTGATTGTGCTCTTCGCGAGGCTCATGGCGTCTCTGAAGAAAGGCTGTTGAGTCAGAGCAGCATAATCGACTAACGGCTGTCCCAGGCTCAGTGGTCAGAGAGGCTGGTGGAGTCAGAGCAGAGTAGCTGACCAGCTGCTGTCCATGACTCAACGGTCCAAGAAGCTGGGGAGCTCAGAGCTGAGTCGTTGACTAACTGCCAACTGACGCTTAACTGACAGAGGGGAATATAAGGATTGCGCTTGCGCGGGAAAGTGACGAAACAGAGATGTGATGACGCGAGACTTCAGGAGTGAGTGGCTTGAACTTTGAAATGAACGGTTGGAGAGTGCCTGTTTGTACATGAGCATGAGTGGGATTTGCCCGACAGATGCTGGTTACGGGGTGTGAAGTTTCTGCCCTTAAGACAAAAATGCCCCAACAAAAAGAAAGTTTGTCACGAACAGAAGGGACTCCTGCTCTTGTTCTCTTAAGATCCCATCTCATTAGTTCCTTCAAGATGGAGAATGCTCATCTCAATGACCATTTGCTCATCACTGTCCTTTTCATCCTTTTTCTATCCACTGCAATATTTGGTGTTGGGAATGGGAAAGGAGGTGAGGTGGGTAGACTGGAAAGTAGACTACAGGGAAAGCACAATGCCTGGAGGTTATGCTGAAGGGACCTAAAAGTCACATTAAAATAATGGGAGAAAAACACGCTGTTTTGATGTGATTTGCATGCCATTTGATTCACCTTTCTAACATTTTTAGTATATTAGGGGAGATGTGCAATCATTTGTTACCACTAATTTTAGAAACTGTTTATACCCTGAAAAGAAATTCCTCATTTTCCCCCTCAACCCTCCCGAATTATTACAGTTATAGCCCTTTGTGTGTGCCTTCTTTCACTTGCCCAGTGTTTTCAAGAGCCATCCATGTCATGGATGTTTCAGTATTTTGTTCTTTTCTATGGCTAAATAATGTTCCAGTGTATGTTTAAAAGAGAAAACTATTCCCTGGAAATAAAACCATTTTACCGGGGATCATATTGATTCTTGGTGCATTCGATTAGGAATCCCTCACTGAGTTGGTTTTTTTTGTTGATTGTGCTCTTCGCGAGGCTCATGGCGTCTCTGAAGAAAGGCTGTTGAGTCAGAGCAGCATAATCGACTAACGGCTGTCCCAGGCTCAGTGGTCAGAGAGGCTGGTGGAGTCAGAGCAGAGTAGCTGACCAGCTGCTGTCCATGACTCAACGGTCCAAGAAGCTGGGGAGCTCAGAGCTGAGTCGTTGACTAACTGCCAACTGACGCTTAACTGACAGAGGGGAATATAAGGATTGCGCTTGCGCGGGAAAGTGACGAAACAGAGATGTGATGACGCGAGACTTCAGGAGTGAGTGGCTTGAACTTTGAAATGAACGGTTGGAGAGTGCCTGTTTGTACATGAGCATGAGTGGGATTTGCCCGACAGATGCTGGTTACGGGGTGTGAAGTTTCTGCCCTTAAGACAAAAATGCCCCAACAAAAAGAAAGTTTGTCACGAACAGAAGGGACTCCTGCTCTTGTTCTCTTAAGATCCCATCTCATTAGTTCCTTCAAGATGGAGAATGCTCATCTCAATGACCATTTGCTCATCACTGTCCTTTTCATCCTTTTTCTATCCACTGCAATATTTGGTGTTGGGAATGGGAAAGGAGGTGAGGTGGGTAGACTGGAAAGTAGACTACAGGGAAAGCACAATGCCTGGAGGTTATGCTGAAGGGACCTAAAAGTCACATTAAAATAATGGGAGAAAAACACGCTGTTTTGATGTGATTTGCATGCCATTTGATTCACCTTTCTAACATTTTTAGTATATTAGGGGAGATGTGCAATCATTTGTTACCACTAATTTTAGAAACTGTTTATACCCTGAAAAGAAATTCCTCATTTTCCCCCTCAACCCTCCCGAATTATTACAGTTATAGCCCTTTGTGTGTGCCTTCTTTCACTTGCCCAGTGTTTTCAAGAGCCATCCATGTCATGGATGTTTCAGTATTTTGTTCTTTTCTATGGCTAAATAATGTTCCATTGTATAAATATATTGTATAAATATACATTTTATCTCTCTAGAATAATATTTGAAAACATCAGTATTGTTATAGTATTCCATCATTGCATCATAGCTAAAATAAGTATAAGGGCTTCTTCTTTTTTTTTTTAAAGATTTATTTATTCATTTTATTTTGGGCGGGGGTCGGGTTGGGGAGGGAGGGGCGTGGGCGGGCCACTTCTATTGGTCTTTCATTTGTTCATTTTCATCCATCTTTGCTCTCCAGCCCATGTGGGCCTCCCATCACGGTGGCGTCTGTATAAGGGCTTCTTCTGTCAGTCATTTGCATTTCTGATTTCTAGGATGGTCAGTCAGTGTAGATAGGATTCATCATAATTGTCTGGATTATTGAGTATTAACTTTTCCTTCCATTTGAAGACAAAGTCTCAAAATTTTGAATGCTTAGTTTAGCTACTTCCTTCCTTATGTTGCCTATCAAGAATATTGGAGGGCTTCCCTGGTGGTTCAGTGGGTAAGGGCACCGCCTTGCAGTGCAAGGGTCGCTGGGCATACACTGAAGGTCAATTCATAATTGTAAGTTATATAACAGCAGACTGTATTGTGTATGTCCGTAATTCAGTCTGTAATAATTAATGTAGAATATTCAGTAGTCCAGGGGTTTCACTGATGGCTCAGCAGGTAAAGAATCCACCTGCAATGCAGGAGACACAGGAGACCTGGGTTCAATCCCTGAGTCAGTAAGATCCCCTGGAGGAAGAAATGGCCGTCCACTCCAGTATGCTTGCCTGGAAAATCCCATGGACAGAAGAGCCTGGTGGGCTACAGTCCATGGGCTCACAAAAGAGTTGGACAGGATTGAGGGACTAACAGTATTTATTAGCCTTTACTGGGCTCCTAATTACCTGAGGCTCTTTTGTAGCCACTGTGTGCAGGAGTTGAAGCATCTTTGTGGCTATTTTATAGCATAGCTGTGAGCTCTCCTGGATGTGTCTGGACTGGAGTTTAGGGATCAACTTGCATCCCTTTAAGCCAGGCCACCCCTCTCTGTTCATGCAAAACTTCCTACCTAACACCATCATTTGGAGATAAGATAAAGGGAACTGTATTTTAAAAACTCCCTTTATGCAATTAAACCATAGGGAAAATGAATTATTTCACAACAAATGTAAAACTGAAAGCTCTAGAGAAAAAAATATCCCTGGCTCACACTTTAATTATAAACTATTTGAAGCCCCAGCTGGTGCCACATCTTAGATGTCATTCCGCACACCTGTGTCTTTGTTCATTCTGAACATTCTTCCTCAAATGCCGTTGTTTTCTCCTCAGCCAACGACCCCACCCCCATCCTGTCTGTCGAATCTTTATAGCTTCCTCCAAGATCCTCCCCTTTGTGAACCTCTTATACCCCTTTTATACATCTTTATCAAGGTATATATATGTGTGTGTGTGTATCTGTCTGTGAGCTTCTAATGGACAGTGCCATACTTAACCTAAAGGTTTCAACACAAACCTTAATACATATAATACCTGGCGTAGATTTATTTTTTCTTTAAAAGAAACTCACTAAATGCTTGTTCTGAGGACCACATTTTAAAAAACACTTGGTTTAATTGATCTCTGAGAAGATGATTACTTCCTGTTGCAGATTACTTCCTGAATGCAGATTTGCCACAGTTTTGGAGATCTGACCTATCTTCTTATGGAAGAGACTGCACTATTGAAATTTTCTTATTTTGAGGTCATTTCTAAACCAACTGAGATAGCCACAAGGAAGCCAGAGCTCCCTTTAGCTCCTGCTTTCACTAGAATGAGAATCTTAGGGGCATTTTACCTTCTGTGCTTCTAAATTAATGAGGCACTATGGTGGCTATTTACCTGTGACTCTTTTCTAATTAGGCTATGGCTGCTGTCGTAGTTTTGACCCCTGTGTGGGCTGGTTAGCCTTATTCAATTACATGGTTATAGGCTGCACTCATGATCCTAGTCTTCGGACTTGAAACACTTGTTCTTGGGTCTGTTGGGTAGGAGGGCTACATGTCAATGAATCTATGAAAAGACAGTCCTCATTTCTGAATACACAATTCAAAGCATTTAGCCTACTGATCTTGGGCCAATAGTGTCATCTTGGTACATGAAAGACAACACATCATTACTGTAATTACTTCTGAGGCAGTACAAAAGAATATTTTTAAAAAGATTGTGTCTACTCCTTGTCCCCTAATGGAAATAATTACGCTCACCGAGGCTCTCTCCTCCCACACACATGCTCCGTGATCTTTAGCTGTCTAAAATGTTTTAAAATGACTCCTTTTCACTGTCATGTCTAAGGGAATTAAAGTCTGTACTGTTTAGTTTTCCATGGTGATGGTGCCACACAACTTAATATATTTTAAGTCTTGAAATATTGTCATCAGACGCCTAATGTTAACTTTCCTTATGAGCAGTACAGTAACCACAATTCTGATTAGTAATTTGTTTTTATTTCTTATTAAATCAAAATATGTATATTGGAGAATTGAAGGGGCTGGAGATTTCTTTGTTAAGAAATGAATATGAAGGAATGAATATTAGGCACCCAGACAATCATCAAAGATATTTTTACAAATGTGGACTGCTGGCAAGTGGCACAAAAGCTAGGGATATAAAGTGCTGCTTTGGTGGGTAGGGGGACCAACTTCTATAATACATGCAGGCTGTCAAAATTTTTGTATTTAGGAAGCATGGGACACCTGACTTAAGTTTGTTTTACTGTGATCTAGACTGTGCCTGCAGTATTTATAGCTCTTAATTTGATCATCTCTTGGACGTTAGTATCTCATTTATAATTGTTGGAGAATGGGGGAGAAGATGAAGGATGACATATGCCTTTAAAATTAATCTACCTCTCTTATCATGGGACTCAACCTTGGCAGAAGGAGGCTGTGGGACCCATAAATCAGGAAGGTATCCTGGTTTGATATGCTGGCATAGACCTGTCTCTGTGGTAATATGTTCTTTAATGCTCTGTTGAACCTGTTCTCTTTAGTGAAATGAAAATGCATGTGTTTGACATACTTGGTCTAGTTGGTTGTTTAATAAAGTGAGATTTCCCTTACTCTTTTTCCTCTTCATTTTCCACAGAAACTGCCAGTGCCCATTACTTAAATTAAGTTGAGACTGCTAGAAGATAGTTTGAAAAATGATCATTTAGGAAATACTGTTCTCTCTAACTTTGAGTATATCCAAATAGTGATCTAGCTAAATGTAATCCACTGGACATAGACTAAAAATTAGTTTGACCTCAAAAGTTTTTAACAACTGAATCCAGCTGCTAGACTTCTGACTACATGAGAGTTATTTTACACACATGCTCCGTGATCTTTAGCTGTCTAAAATGTTTTAAAATGACTCCTTTTCACTGTCATGTCTAAGGGAATTAAAGTCTGTACTGTTTAGTTTTCCATGGTGATGGTGCCACACAACTTAATATATTTTAAGTCTTGAAATATTGTCATCAGACGCCTAATGTTAACTTTCCTTATGAGCAGTACAGTAACCACAATTCTGATTAGTAATTTGTTTTTATTTCTTATTAAATCAAAATATGTATATTGGAGAATTGAAGGGGCTGGAGATTTCTTTGTTAAGAAATGAATATGAAGGAATGAATATTAGGCACCCAGACAATCATCAAAGATATTTTTACAAATGTGGACTGCTGGCAAGTGGCACAAAAGCTAGGGATATAAAGTGCTGCTTTGGTGGGTAGGGGGACCAACTTCTATAATACATGCAGGCTGTCAAAATTTTTGTATTTAGGAAGCATGGGACACCTGACTTAAGTTTGTTTTACTGTGATCTAGACTGTGCCTGCAGTATTTATAGCTCTTAATTTGATCATCTCTTGGACGTTAGTATCTCATTTATAATTGTTGGAGAATGGGGGAGAAGATGAAGGATGACATATGCCTTTAAAATTAATCTACCTCTCTTATCATGGGACTCAACCTTGGCAGAAGGAGGCTGTGGGACCCATAAATCAGGAAGGTATCCTGGTTTGATATGCTGGCATAGACCTGTCTCTGTGGTAATATGTTCTTTAATGCTCTGTTGAACCTGTTCTCTTTAGTGAAATGAAAATGCATGTGTTTGACATACTTGGTCTAGTTGGTTGTTTAATAAAGTGAGATTTCCCTTACTCTTTTTCCTCTTCATTTTCCACAGAAACTGCCAGTGCCCATTACTTAAATTAAGTTGAGACTGCTAGAAGATAGTTTGAAAAATGATCATTTAGGAAATACTGTTCTCTCTAACTTTGAGTATATCCAAATAGTGATCTAGCTAAATGTAATCCACTGGACATAGACTAAAAATTAGTTTGACCTCAAAAGTTTTTAACAACTGAATCCAGCTGCTAGACTTCTGACTACATGAGAGTTATTTTAAAAACACCTTTTGCCATCTGCAAAGGAGACAAATGTGCCAGATTGTAGGAAGACCACATAAATATGGCAGTTTCAAGAACTGCTTGACATAACATGTATAGGTATTAAAACATGCATTTCTCTTGATAATACCACTTAAATAGGCACTTCAATTATGCTAATCTCAAACATACATATTTAAAGCTTTTTTTAGAAAGATGAAGGGTTGGAAGGAAGGCTCATTCAGTATATAGTAAAGCAAAGTCTTCTCAGACACACTCTGTCTCCTGGTGTTACTTAGAATTCTGAGAGCCTCGAAGGCTCGCTGGTTGCAGCTTTGTGTAGGATCTGCCACACAAAGAATGAGAGTCCTTTCCCCAAGCACCTATGTATGACCTGGAGAATACTGGAGCAATAGTATGTGACTTCATATTTCTCTTTTGCTTCACTTTCTGATTAACCAGTGTCATGCCAAAAACTGGAAGGACCCTATGGATGTACAGATAAAACGATAGATTCCAAAACTGGCTTTTTTTGGATATAGGTCAGAGGTGCCTGTGCCTGTTGATTTGAATTAAAATCCATAAACTTTGTAGCCTATTTCAGTATTTTGCCTTATCTAATTATTCTTGTGACTTTAACTTTTTGATAGAGGGAAAGAAACTCTACCTGCCAACTCAAATTTTGTTGCTTTTTAACAGTCACTGGTGGAGGGGTTGTTTTTAAAAATTAATGGAATCTGTATTGCTTATACATGAATTTGCAAAAGTCATAAAGATAACCATGCTTGCATATGAATCGTAGAAATGTAGAGTTTAGATATTCTTATTTTGCATGTGTTTGACATACTTGGTCTAGTTGGTTGTTTAATAAAGTGAGATTTCCCTTACTTTTTTCCATTTTCCACAGAAACTGCCAGTGCCCATTACTTAAATTAAGTTGAGACTGCTAGAAGATAGTTTGAAAAATGATCATTTAGGAAATACTGTTCTCTCTAACTTTGAGTATATCCAAATAGTGATCTAGCTAAATGTAATCCACTGGACATAGACTAAAAATTAGTTTGACCTCAAAAGTTTTTAACAACTGAATCCAGCTGCTAGACTTCTGACTACATGAGAGTTATTTTAAAAACACCTTTTGCCATCTGCAAAGGAGACAAATGTGCCAGATTGTAGGAAGACCACATAAATATGGCAGTTTCAAGAACTGCTTGACATAACATGTATAGGTATTAAAACATGCATTTCTCTTGATAATACCACTTAAATAGGCACTTCAATTATGCTAATCTCAAACATACATATTTAAAGCTTTTTTTAGAAAGATGAAGGGTTGGAAGGAAGGCTCATTCAGTATATAGTAAAGCAAAGTCTTCTCAGACACACTCTGTCTCCTGGTGTTACTTAGAATTCTGAGAGCCTCGAAGGCTCGCTGGTTGCAGCTTTGTGTAGGATCTGCCACACAAAGAATGAGAGTCCTTTCCCCAAGCACCTATGTATGACCTGGAGAATACTGGAGCAATAGTATGTGACTTCATATTTCTCTTTTGCTTCACTTTCTGATTAACCAGTGTCATGCCAAAAACTGGAAGGACCCTATGGATGTACAGATAAAACGATAGATTCCAAAACTGGCTTTTTTTGGATATAGGTCAGAGGTGCCTGTGCCTGTTGATTTGAATTAAAATCCATAAACTTTGTAGCCTATTTCAGTATTTTGCCTTATCTAATTATTCTTGTGACTTTAACTTTTTGATAGAGGGAAAGAAACTCTACCTGCCAACTCAAATTTTGTTGCTTTTTAACAGTCACTGGTGGAGGGGTTGTTTTTAAAAATTAATGGAATCTGTATTGCTTATACATGAATTTGCAAAAGTCATAAAGATAACCATGCTTGCATATGAATCGTAGAAATGTAGAGTTTAGATATTCTTATTGTGCAAACGTAGATGTGAATAAATTTGAAATCAATGTGTGTACCATGAGAAGTATGTGCATGTAATGCTCTTTGAAGACTTATAAAGAATGTCTGATTACCTGATTCATATACAGTCATCCCCCAGTATCCTTGCAGATTAATTCTAGAACCCTCTTCTAATACCAAAATCCATGGATGCTCAAGTCCTTCATATAAAATGTCATAGAATTTGCATTTGACTGACCTTATCCACCTGTATACTTTAAATTACTAATAATACTTAATATAGTATAAATGGTGTGTAGTAGCTGCCAGCATACAACAAATTCAGTTTTTGCTTTTTGGAAGTTTCTGGAATTTTTTCCAAGTATTTTCAATCTGAGTTTGGTTGTATCTACAGATATAGAGAGCCAGCTATACTATTTAATGTGAACTTCTTTCTGGTTATTTTTGTTGAGTCAAAGAAATATCTATATTTAAATATTCATAGATTCTGGTCTTTTGCCTGAGAAATAAAGTCCTGAGAAGAGGTTTTATCTCTGACATACTTTTTTTGCCTCATAAATAATTTTTCACATATCTCCTCTAGGGAAGAATACATGGACAGTAATTTCCAGTTGTGATTATTTTATGAGTGTAATTCCTGATTTTGTAAAGAACATGCTTAAAAATAAAAATATACAGCCCTCATGTATAATGTCTAATCCCCTGCCAATTACAACCCACAATATCTAAGCTGATCACAGAGAGAACAGTTGAGAGTCAGCATTTCTGAGGTTTGTGCAAAGTGCATAGGACTTGAGCTAAGATGATCAAAAAATATTTTTGGATATAGGTCAGAGGTGCCTGTGCCTGTTGATTTGAATTAAAATCCATAAACTTTGTAGCCTATTTCAGTATTTTGCCTTATCTAATTATTCTTGTGACTTTAACTTTTTGATAGAGGGAAAGAAACTCTACCTGCCAACTCAAATTTTGTTGCTTTTTAACAGTCACTGGTGGAGGGGTTGTTTTTAAAAATTAATGGAATCTGTATTGCTTATACATGAATTTGCAAAAGTCATAAAGATAACCATGCTTGCATATGAATCGTAGAAATGTAGAGTTTAGATATTCTTATTGTGCAAACGTAGATGTGAATAAATTTGAAATCAATGTGTGTACCATGAGAAGTATGTGCATGTAATGCTCTTTGAAGACTTATAAAGAATGTCTGATTACCTGATTCATATACAGTCATCCCCCAGTATCCTTGCAGATTAATTCTAGAACCCTCTTCTAATACCAAAATCCATGGATGCTCAAGTCCTTCATATAAAATGTCATAGAATTTGCATTTGACTGACCTTATCCACCTGTATACTTTAAATTACTAATAATACTTAATATAGTATAAATGGTGTGTAGTAGCTGCCAGCATACAACAAATTCAGTTTTTGCTTTTTGGAAGTTTCTGGAATTTTTTCCAAGTATTTTCAATCTGAGTTTGGTTGTATCTACAGATATAGAGAGCCAGCTATACTATTTAATGTGAACTTCTTTCTGGTTATTTTTGTTGAGTCAAAGAAATATCTATATTTAAATATTCATAGATTCTGGTCTTTTGCCTGAGAAATAAAGTCCTGAGAAGAGGTTTTATCTCTGACATACTTTTTTTGCCTCATAAATAATTTTTCACATATCTCCTCTAGGGAAGAATACATGGACAGTAATTTCCAGTTGTGATTATTTTATGAGTGTAATTCCTGATTTTGTAAAGAACATGCTTAAAAATAAAAATATACAGCCCTCATGTATAATGTCTAATCCCCTGCCAATTACAACCCACAATATCTAAGCTGATCACAGAGAGAACAGTTGAGAGTCAGCATTTCTGAGGTTTTTGTGCAAAGTGCATAGGACTTGCAGAAAGCATTCAAGAACATAATCAATACCAATTGAAGTTGTATTGAGAATAGTCTGACAGATTGACAAAGGAAAGCTAATACTGCTCCAGTGAAATCCTTGGGTCGGGTTCTAAGACAAGGAAGGTTTTAGATATATCTAGAACTAAAGGAATCAGAGATAAGGAAAATACAAACTTACAAGTGTGTCTTCTGGACCAAAACAAAATGATGAAGATGAGCACTGTGTTGATTAGTGAGAAATGGAATACAGTGAATCAGTAGTCAGTTGTAAACACATTTTAGAATTTTCACTGTTTCCTTCAGGAGTGATTTGCTTCCCGTATGGAAGTGTTGTCTGCATTAAGTGACAGTAGCTGAAGAATTCAAATACCAAGTATCTATGCCCATTCAGGTGCTTGTTGCTTTTTCTTTGTTCATAAATGACAGGTTTTAGAATCCTGAACCATAAAGTTCCCAGTACTTTTGTGAATGTGGGGAACAGTAATCCTTACCTGGCAGTTTTGTTTTTTTTTTTCTATCTCTCAACATCCAGTTTAGTTTTTCACCAGTGCGTACTTTACACCTGCAATCAACTACACAGGTTTGTTTTATTTGTTTTTTCAACCTTTGGTAATCAGAGCTTCATTTTCCCCTGACAATGTAATATCCAAATTAGCTGTGCCTTCTCTCTGTGGGTAATGTTTCCTAATAGATTGTCGACTCCAGCCTTAATAAGCATTCCTAGGCTTGTCAGAGAGCAACTTAAGGAATAGTGTAGCAGTTGTATAAATCAGTGTTTTCAAGCAGTCAGCCAACATGTAATGAGCATTAGACAGAGAAGGAGGAATAATGGTAGCTCAGGCAGAGAAAAGAGTATGCACAAAACTGAAATTTTTTGTTAGAGCAACAGTGGGGTACCTAGGGTACCATTTATATGGAAACTTATGATAGGAGATGAGGTTGGAAATATGGGCCTTTTTGAGTATGTAACATTTTTTTTTTTAATCTTTTGGGGGGGTGGGGTGGGAAGGCAGAGGGATGGGCGGGCCACTTCTATTGGTCTTTCATTTCTCTGTTTTCATCCATCTTTGTTCCCTGGCCCGTGTGGGCCTCCCATCACAGTGGCCCCTGTTGTCGCAGAGCACCCGCTCTGGACGCACGCGCCCCAGAGCTCCAGCTGGGTAATTGGACACATCAGTCCAGCCACTCCGCAGCACGTGGGATCTTCCCAGGTCAGGGATCGAACCGGCGCCCCTTGCACTGCAAGGCAGTGTCCTTACCCACTGGACCACCAGGGGAAGCCCTTGAGTATATAACATTTTTGAACCTGCATGTGTCAGGGACTATACACAAGGATGAACAGAGTGTTTTTATGAACAACAGTAGGATAGTAATAGGCTTGTAATGCAAGCTCCATTATAATGTAAATACAGTCAGAGGTAAACAGAGGCTGTTCAGGGAGTGAAGGAGGTGAATACCAATCTTAGCCCGGATACAGGAAGGGGTAAGCAGTCATGAAGAAAGAGACCAGAATGAGAAGCCAAGGGAGGTCAGCACTAAATCCTGAGATGCTCCAGTATTTAAGCGACCAGGGAGGTTTTCACAGTCAGTGGAGTTTATGGCAATTTCAAGTTGAAACCTATTTGGTCTTTAGAATGCTTTAGAAAAGTGCTTTCTCTTTAAGATTCAGAAGTGATTAAACTTCAGTCCCCATTTTGCATAATTACCTATGTGTATCTTTGTGGTCACATATGAATGAGTTAAAAATATATGGTAGCACTTGAATTCACAGTGATTTATTTAAATATAGGACACCAAAATCAGGAATAATAAAAGACATATTTGTTATATTAAACTTCAAAATTAAAACATTTGCATTTTGAAAGACACAAAGGAAGGTCACAAACTGAGAAAATATTTTCAAATAATATAACATCCAATAGTGAACTTGCATTCAGAATATATGAAGAATATTTACGGTTCAGTTATAAGAAAAGCCAAGTAAACCCATTTATATGGAAACTTATGATAGGAGATGAGGTTGGAAATATGGGCCTTTTGAGTATGTAACATTTTTTTTAATCTTTTGGGGGTGGGGTCAGAGGGATGGGCGGGCCACTTCTATTGGTCTTTCATTTCTCTGTTTTCATCCATCTTTGTTCCCTGGCCCGTGTGGGCCTCCCATCACAGTGGCCCCTGTTGTCGCAGAGCACCCGCTCTGGACGCACGCGCGCCGGGGCTCCGGCTGGGTAATTGGACACATCAGTCCAGCCGCTCCGCAGCACGTGGGATCTTCCCAGGTCAGGGATCGAACCGGCGCCCCTTGCACTGCAAGGCGGTGTCCTTACCCACTGGACCACCAGGGAAGCCCTTGAGTATATAACATTTTTGAACCTGCATGTGTCAGGGACTATACACAAGGATGAACAGAGTGTTTTTATGAACAACAGTAGGATAGTAATAGGCTTGTAATGCAAGCTCCATTATAATGTAAATACAGTCAGAGGTAAACAGAGGCTGTTCAGGGAGTGAAGGAGGTGAATACCAATCTTAGCCCGGATACAGGAAGGGGTAAGCAGTCATGAAGAAAGAGACCAGAATGAGAAGCCAAGGGAGGTCAGCACTAAATCCTGAGATGCTCCAGTATTTAAGCGACCAGGGAGGTTTTCACAGTCAGTGGAGTTTATGGCAATTTCAAGTTGAAACCTATTTGGTCTTTAGAATGCTTTAGAAAAGTGCTTTCTCTTTAAGATTCAGAAGTGATTAAACTTCAGTCCCCATTTTGCATAATTACCTATGTGTATCTTTGTGGTCACATATGAATGAGTTAAAAATATATGGTAGCACTTGAATTCACAGTGATTTATTTAAATATAGGACACCAAAATCAGGAATAATAAAAGACATATTTGTTATATTAAACTTCAAAATTAAAACATTTGCATTTTGAAAGACACAAAGGAAGGTCACAAACTGAGAAAATATTTTCAAATAATATAACATCCAATAGTGAACTTGCATTCAGAATATATGAAGAATATTTACGGTTCAGTTATAAGAAAGCAAGTAACCCAATTAAAAATGAGGGAAATATAGGAATAGAAATTTCACCAAAAATATATTGAAATGGCCACTAAAAGCTCAGGAAAAGATACATGGCATGATTATGACATTAATTACAAGAGGAATGAATGCACATTAAATTCAAATAGCGTATTACTTCAAACCCACTTGAATAACTGTAATAAACATACATAAATAATCATAAATGTTGATGAGGATGAGGAGAAATGAGAATTTTCATAATTAATAATGGGTATGTAAAATGTCAAGCTGCTTTAGAAAACAGTGTGATGTTTCTTAAAAAGATGAACATATATTTACAATATGACCTAGCAAATCCACCCCTAGGATCTACCCAAGAGATGCGAAACCTCTGTCTTGTATACAAATGTTTATAGCTGAATTATTCATAGTAGCTCAAAAGTGGAGAAATATGTCTATCAGCTTTTGAATATATAAACATATGTGTATATCCATGTATGTGCACACATGTACACACATGCTCAATCATGTCCAACTCATTGCAACTCCATGGACTAAAGCCCACCAGGCTCCTTTGTCCATGGGATTTCCCAGGCAAGAATACTGAAGTGGATTGCCAATTTCTTCTTCCTTACCTAGGGATGGAACCTGTGCCTCTCATGTCTCCTGAATTGGTAGGAGGGTTCTTTACCACTATTGCCACTGGGAAGCTATATACTATGTAAATTATATGTTAGTAAGCCTATCAAATAAACCAAAAAATCAGTTTTAAAACCTGCCAGGTTTTAAACCGTCAAGTGAAAACATTGTAAATGAGAATTAAGTAGTTGATTATATTGAAATGGTTATAAAATATTTTATATCATATAATCATAATAGAAAAAATAGTTGAACATTAGAGTCTAAATTTAAAATTGAAATGAATTCTTGAAATTCTGGAATTAGCTATCCTTTGTTTTTTTGAGCATGCTGAATTGTATGTTCATTTTTGTGAATGTATATATTGTTCCAGTTTCATTCAGATTTTTCTTCATGCTCTTGTGTTTTTAACCCTAGAAATATTAAAGGAAGATTTTAGTATTAATAAAATGTTAAAAAATAGTGAAGCAAACCCTTGTTTCTAGTGTAAAATAATTTTGATCACATTTTTGTAGCATATTTGAAAGATTTTATGTGTAAATATGCACACACAATTTTGTTTCAGATACATGGAATTCCTGAAAATTCTCTAGGCTGTCTTAGAGAACATCTCGAAATATCTCAAGTCTGATCTGTGTTGTAGTTGCAAATATATGTTGTTTATAGAGACGTTAACATTTATATTCTGGACTGTTTCCTTGTGCAACTTAAAAAGAAGGGACGATATGAACAATTCTATAGCTGCTTTAGTGTGATGTTTCTTAAAAGATGAACATATATTTACAATATGACCTAGCAAATCCACCCCTAGGATCTACCCAAGAGATGCGAAACCTCTGTCTTGTATACAAATGTTTATAGCTGAATTATTCATAGTAGCTCAAAAGTGGAGAAATATGTCTATCAGCTTTTGAATATATAAACATATGTGTATATCCATGTATGTGCACACATGTACACACATGCTCAATCATGTCCAACTCATTGCAACTCCATGGACTAAAGCCCACCAGGCTCCTTTGTCCATGGGATTTCCCAGGCAAGAATACTGAAGTGGATTGCCAATTTCTTCTTCCTTACCTAGGGATGGAACCTGTGCCTCTCATGTCTCCTGAATTGGTAGGAGGGTTCTTTACCACTATTGCCACTGGGAAGCTATATACTATGTAAATTATATGTTAGTAAGCCTATCAAATAAACCAAAAAATCAGTTTTAAAACCTGCCAGGTTTTAAACCGTCAAGTGAAAACATTGTAAATGAGAATTAAGTAGTTGATTATATTGAAATGGTTATAAAATATTTTATATCATATAATCATAATAGAAAAAATAGTTGAACATTAGAGTCTAAATTTAAAATTGAAATGAATTCTTGAAATTCTGGAATTAGCTATCCTTTGTTTTTTTGAGCATGCTGAATTGTATGTTCATTTTTGTGAATGTATATATTGTTCCAGTTTCATTCAGATTTTTCTTCATGCTCTTGTGTTTTTAACCCTAGAAATATTAAAGGAAGATTTTAGTATTAATAAAATGTTAAAAAATAGTGAAGCAAACCCTTGTTTCTAGTGTAAAATAATTTTGATCACATTTTTGTAGCATATTTGAAAGATTTTATGTGTAAATATGCACACACAATTTTGTTTCAGATACATGGAATTCCTGAAAATTCTCTAGGCTGTCTTAGAGAACATCTCGAAATATCTCAAGTCTGATCTGTGTTGTAGTTGCAAATATATGTTGTTTATAGAGACGTTAACATTTATATTCTGGACTGTTTCCTTGTGCAACTAGGAAAGTACAATAGAAATTTGTGTTGACACTTCTATATTTAAAATGGATAATGAACAAGGTCCTACTGTATAGCACAGAGAACTCTGCTCAATGTTATGTAGCAGCCTGGATAGGAGGGGAGTTTCAGAGAGAACAGATACATGTATATGTATTGCTGAGTTCCTTTGCCGTCCACCTGAAACTGTCACAACATTGTTAATTGGCTATACGCCAATGTAAAATAAAAAAGGTTTTTAAAAAAGAAATTTGTGTTGAAATGCAAGGATCACCAAGTTTTAAAGTACTTATCTCTAAGTATGCTATGAATAGATTAGTTGACTATTTTTAAATAGCAACCTTTGAAAAGTAATATATATACAGAAAAGTATACAGTACCCATTATATGTGTAGAGTCTCCATTTTGAAAAGCGGAACATCTGATTTTTAATTACAATTCTTAGGTAAAAGGTGAATTCAGAAATATTCAGTAAAGTACCAAAAAATCTTAATATAAATATTGCAAAATAATTACGACATTTTGTTACTCTGAAGACAATTAATACTCTTTAATCACATTAATGTCAGTCACATTCAGTGTTCCGAAATGGAGGTTCTGAGTCAGTCTGTGGTGGAGATGTATTTTTCCTTACTTTAGTGTGTCATTGTTGTAGTTGTTTCTGGATTTTGAACACAAGAGTGCACGTAGCAGTAAAATCCTCTTAGAGGATTTTGTGAACACTAAAGATTTTCTCTAATTGTATGTTCATTTTTGTGAATGTATATATTGTTCCAGTTTCATTCAGATTTTTCTTCATGCTCTTGTGTTTTTAACCCTAGAAATATTAAAGGAAGATTTTAGTATTAATAAAATGTTAAAAAATAGTGAAGCAAACCTTTGTTTCTAGTGTAAAATAATTTTGATCACATTTTGTAGCATATTTGAAAGATTTTATGTGTAAATATGCACACACAATTTTGTTTCAGATACATGGAATTCCTGAAAATTCTCTAGGCTGTCTTAGAGAACATCTCGAAATATCTCAAGTCTGATCTGTGTTGTAGTTGCAAATATATGTTGTTTATAGAGACGTTAACATTTATATTCTGGACTGTTTCCTTGTGCAACTAGGAAAGTACAATAGAAATTTGTGTTGACACTTCTATAGTTAAACTGGATATCTAACAAGGTCCTACTGTATAGCACAGAGAACTCTGCTCAAGGTTATGTGGCAGCCGGGATGGGAGGGAAGTTTGACGGAGAATGGATGCATGTATATGTGTGGCTGAATCCCTTTGCTGTCCACCTGAAACTATCACAACATTGTTAATTGGCTATACGCCAATGTAAAATAAAAAAGGTTTTTAAAAAAGAAATTTGTGTTGAAATGCAAGGATCACCAAGTTTTAAAGTACTTATCTCTAAGTATGCTATGAATAGATTAGTTGACTATTTTTAAATAGCAACCTTTGAAAAGTAATATATATACAGAAAAGTATACAGTACCCATTATATGTGTAGAGTCTCCATTTTGAAAAGCGGAACATCTGATTTTTAATTACAATTCTTAGGTAAAAGGTGAATTCAGAAATATTCAGTAAAGTACCAAAAAATCTTAATATAAATATTGCAAAATAATTACGACATTTTGTTACTCTGAAGACAATTAATACTCTTTAATCACATTAATGTCAGTCACATTCAGTGTTCCGAAATGGAGGTTCTGAGTCAGTCTGTGGTGGAGATGTATTTTTCCTTACTTTAGTGTGTCATTGTTGTAGTTGTCTTACTGGATTTTGAACACAAGAGTGCACCCGGTAGCAGTAAAATCCTCTTAGAGGATTTTGTGAACACTTAAAGATTTTCTCTAAGAATATATATAGAAAACTATTTTTTTCAAACAGGTCTAAGTGAAGAAATCATCACCTATGGCAATATAAAGCAATAAACAAACCCCTTAGTTTAGTTTTCTATTAACAGAGTAAACATGTAAAATAATACCTAAAATGGCTGCCAAATGCTTTATTGAATTACCTACTGCTTCTCTTTTTTTTTTTTTCTGAGGTTTCACAGTAAACCTTCTAAAGCCTCACGAAAGAGAAACCCTTCAGCATCTCAGTGTCTAAGGAGGTGAGTAGAAACAGAAAAAGCTGATTTTTCTACACTTAAGGGAGAAGGGAAAATTTTCCTGTATGAGGTTTCTATCTTGATTTATTGAATTAGATATCTGTTAGATATCTAATTTCAAGAGAATCTATATTCCAAGAGAACCTCTGAAAAATATTTATACCTATAGTGGATAGTCTGGAAAGGAAGCTAGGAGGGAGGGAGAAAAGTTACATAGCTATATATGGTTATAGTATTATATATATAGTGATATATACATATATTTAATTATTGGGGGGGTAAAACATATTTGAGAGATTCAGATAGTTTTTTATGTCTATATGTTTATAATGATGATCAAACAGTGAAGCCATGAAATAGCCAAACCATGGATTATAATTCTAGTCACAAGAGAAAAAAAAAAATCTGGATTCTATAAAGTGAAAGTTGATAACTAGTAACTGTAAAACATATTTGATTCAGAAAAGGTAGGATGGAAAAGTATTAAAAAAGATTTCATAGTTTTATTTTTTTAGACAGATTTAGTTGGTTTTTTTAGTAAAGTTTTTTTTTTTTTTCTTGGAATTTTAGAATAGTAGATTTACAGAAAAGATGTAAGATAGTAGTGCGTTCCCAAACAACCAACACTCAGTTCCCCTACTACTGTGGTATATTTGTCACAAGGATGGAACCAACATCTGCATATTCCTATTAACTAAATTCCACAGTTTCTTCAGATTTCACTAGGTTTTCCTTAATATGTTTTCTCTGTTACATTTATTTGTCTTGTCATCTAGTCTTTTCTGGGCTGTGATCATTTCTCAGATCTTCCTTGACAGTTTTGAAGAGTAATACTCAGGTATTTTGTGAAACATCCCTCACTTGGAATGTTTCTGATTTTATCTCATGGCTCGAATGGTATTATGGGTTCTTGGGAGGAAAACAACAGAGGTAAAGTGCCCTTTTCATCAGACATCAAATCACCGGTATGTTCGATGAACGTGACTTGTCACTGGTGGTCCCCTTGATCACTTGGTAGTAGTAATGGTTGCCAGGTTTATTCCAATGTAAAGCTACTTTTTCTCCCATTCCATACTCTACTATTTCATAGTCTAGTCATTTAAAAGTACATTCTTTATGAAGTGGTTTAGAATGACATTTTATTTCATCTTGCTTTTTGTATAAGAATAACATCTTTTTCTGATCTAGTCAGAAATATCTGACTAGATACTTTGCTTAATGTGTTCTGTGTGTGAGGCTCAGTAGTGCTTTTTTCTTAAAAGAGTCAACATACAGTTATGGCTTTATTGATTCTCAATGTGAATACTTTTATGCCATTTTATTGTTTCTCTTCGTGATACAGCAACATATGGTTATAAGCTTACTCATTCTTTAAAGATGCTATGCCTGCTCTTATATGTTTATCAACAGTGAAGCCATGAAATAGCCAAACCATGGATTATAATTCTAGTCACAAGAGAAAAAAAAAAATCTGGATTCTATAAAGTGAAAGTTGATAACTAGTAACTGTAAAACATATTTGATTCAGAAAAGGTAGGATGGAAAAGTATTAAAAAAGATTTCATAGTTTTATTTTTTTAGACAGATTTAGTTGGTTTTTTTAGTAAAGTTTTTTTTTTTTTTCTTGGAATTTTAGAATAGTAGATTTACAGAAAAGATGTAAGATAGTAGTGCGTTCCCAAACAACCAACACTCAGTTCCCCTACTACTGTGGTATATTTGTCACAAGGATGGAACCAACATCTGCATATTCCTATTAACTAAATTCCACAGTTTCTTCAGATTTCACTAGGTTTTCCTTAATATGTTTTCTCTGTTACATTTATTTGTCTTGTCATCTAGTCTTTTCTGGGCTGTGATCATTTCTCAGATCTTCCTTGACAGTTTTGAAGAGTAATACTCAGGTATTTTGTGAAACATCCCTCACTTGGAATGTTTCTGATTTTATCTCATGGCTCGAATGGTATTATGGGTTCTTGGGAGGAAAACAACAGAGGTAAAGTGCCCTTTTCATCAGACATCAAATCACCGGTATGTTCGATGAACGTGACTTGTCACTGGTGGTCCCCTTGATCACTTGGTAGTAGTAATGGTTGCCAGGTTTATTCCAATGTAAAGCTACTTTTCTCCCATTCCATACTCTACTATTTCATAGTCTAGTCATTTAAAAGTACATTCTTTATGAAGTGGTTTAGAATGACATTTTATTTCATCTTGCTTTTTGTATAAGAATAACATCTTTTTCTGATCTAGTCAGAAATATCTGACTAGATACTTTGCTTAATGTGTTCTGTGTGTGAGGCTCAGTAGTGCTTTTTTCTTAAAAGAGTCAACATACAGTTATGGCTTTATTGATTCTCAATGTGAATACTTTTATGCCATTTTATTGTTTCTCTTCGTGATACAGCAACATATGGTTATAAGCTTACTCATTCTTTAAAGATGCTATGCCTGCTCTTTATATTTGGGCTGTTACTCCAGGTCTATGTTAGAGTCTTTTGGCCTAAAGAAGGCATTGAATAGCAATGCTGTTGCTGCTCTTGCCACATGATATAGAACTGGGAGGTGATCCCTTGTAGAGTATCAGGTCTCATGTCTGTGTAGTGCCTCCTTCCAGGTGACTTACTTGCATTCTCTCAATCAGATCCTTCTTCCTGGAATCTCCACAATGGCCCAGTACCTGAATGTGCTTCCCTGTGTTAAGGTTAGGGCAGTGATTTGACTTAATTAATATAAATTGATATTAATTAATAGCAATAATCCTTTTATAGCTGGTGAGTGCACTCTTGCACTGCAAGTCATTTATGTAGAGAATCTGTAATGGATAAACCATCAAAAATTCAGGCCTACCAAGGTTGCTTAATTCACCCCTAACCTACCAAATGAATCTTCCACATGACTGACTATAGTGTGCAGGATTTCAGTGTTTTCTCTGTTTCTCTGGAGTTTTACGTAAATGCAAGAATCACTCCAGATTTTGAAACTGCAAAAAAAAAGAAAAAGAAAAAGGGCTTCCTTGGTGGTCCAGTGGGTAAAGACACCGCCTTTCAGTGCAAGGGGCGGTGGTTCGATCCCTGGCCTGGGAAGACCCCACGTGCCTCAGAGCAGCTGGACTGATATGTCCAACTCCCGAGCCAGCGCTCTGGAGCGCATGTACCCAGAGCCGGTGCTCTGCAACGAGAGAGGCCACTGCAATGGGAGGCCCACACAGGCCAAAGAACAAATATGGAAATAAATGAAAGACCAATAGAAGTGGCCAAAAAAAAAAGAAGAAACTGCAAGACTTCACTCAGGTTGACAGGTTATCTTTACTGATCCTGGAGTTGACTGGTGAGGACTTTATTGTAACCATTAAACACGTTTGTAATTTTGTTGTTCTTGTCTTTGTTTTGCAAGGCTAGAGCTCAGTTACTACAACTTGGCCTGTTAAAATGAGAGGTAGGTAGCAAGGAGGCTACAAGATTAACAGTATTTGTCAGAGGACAGATAGTGGGTGAAGCAAAGAACTGTTAGTGATTGCTCCTGGAATCAGTTTTTTTTTTTTTTTTTAATGGGGGTCAATGTGCAACTCAGGTATTTTTAGGGGCATCAGCAATAGCTTTGACTTCAATGCATTTCTCTCTTTTTTAAACTCTGCTCTGATGCAAGTAATCGATATTGTAGTTTTGGTGAAAAAATCCTTTTTGACAAAAGCTCCAAGATTGATTACCTAGATCAATACCATTTTTAAGAACAATTCATCAAGATTGTATTTAAACAGAGACCATGATGCATTTAAACCATTAGTAATACATATCTTTTCCCTCTCCCCTCCTTGTGGATTATCTCTTTTCACCATCAACATAGCAGTAGGTTTCACAGTAGAGTATAATGTCACACAGTTTCCCAGGGATTAAAATAGGATGACACATCTTCCAAATTGTTGTTCCTCTCCTCTCTTCTGTTTTTCTTAATTCTCTCTGTTGTTCCTAATTTTTAAATAAACTCTCTCTTGTCCTCACAATACTAAGATTCTGGAATCTTCTATTTTCATGCCTTATAAAAATCAAGAAAACATATCCTGGAAGAAAATGAAGACAAAGAACTGCAGAGTTTTGCTGCAATCAAGCTCTTACACTTTTTAATCAGCAGCCGCTCTAGGAGTAGGTGTAATTGTCTCCGTAATTCACGCAAAAGCACATTTTTGGCCTGGATGAGTATAGTAATTGTGGCTGTGTGGATCCAGCTTGGTGGAGGATAAAAACTGTCCTTATATATCAGGGTGTACTTCTAAAAATCATAACAATGAGAAGCAGTGCCTAGCTATTACTGAAGCTCAGAATGGTTTACTGCAGTCAATTTCCTCCAACATCTTTAAGAATTAAATAATTATCCATCTGTTCAGAATGCAAAACTGACCTGAAAGTAACGAGATGAGTGTAGTCCTTCAAACCACTTTTTCTAAACTCTTGCTGAAAATATGAGAAAAATGAAACGTGGAAAATCGGGGAACTGGCCTGTAACAACTATCAATTGGTAGCTTTAAAATTGCTTCTAACTTTCACACTGATGGGGACATTCAAGACTCAGCTAAAGACTTCAAGAGGATCCACAGTAATCCCATGAGGTTTGCCTTGGAATTCAGGTGTCATTTTCAAAACTTCTATATGTACTTTCTCAGCTTGCCTTTAGATTGTGTTATATGGAGTGCCAAGTGGGCCAAGAAGGGCTATATGCAAACTAAAGACTTATAACTCAGGCCAAGAAAGGGTAAATTACATGCTGAGTTAGGATGATAAAAGACCCAAAATATAATGAATCCATGTGTTTTCTTGGCAAGAGATTGACTACAAAAGAGTTTCTAAATTTCAGATTAAAGTATCATGCAGGTTCATTTTTAAAGGCATTAGTGAAATTGAGACTGAGGGGAATTTAGACAGCATTCTGAGTTGTTATACTGCTAAGTTTCAAAGCTAAAACTCAATTCACTTCGAATGTTCTACATGTCCTCTGTGTGGAATTTATTTAGAAGTGAGTTGTAGAAGATTTTCCAGAATGCATGGTAGGTTTACTAATGACACTTTTACTTTCCTTGGAGGCAAAAGTCGCTCTGCTTTGTTTTGGCTTCACCCATTCTCTGTGAAAAAAACACATACTTGAAGTTTCCAGTCCATTAGTGACATTTTCTAGGGCTTACTGCCATTTATAGATGAAAGGTCAAGTGGCTCTCCTGTGTCCCTACACCTGTATTCAGTGTCTCTCAGCACAAGGGAAGGTGGGTCAGAGGAGGCCTTTGGAATATCAGTGTTTCCTATAGTAATCAATCCTCACTTTACAGCCTGTCTTCCCTATCCTAATACATTAGCAGTGTTCAAGAACACAGGAATTCAAGTAAATTTGAAGATCTAAATGACTTTGTTCAATGGTTCATGAATCAGGCAGCATTCCATCTAGTAAACAGGAGGGTGCTCTAAGGAAGTGGACAAAATGGAATGATTTTATGGAAAGAGGGTGACACAGAGATTATTAGTGAATAAAAGAAAGATTGTTTCAGGCAAGGTTACCTCCCTAGGCAGTCAGTCAGTCAGTTCAGTCACTCAGTCGTGTCAGACTCTTTGTGACCCCATGGACTGCAGCACACTAGACTCCTCTATTTGCCCTATCTCCTGGAGTTGGCTCAAGCTCATGTCCATTGAGTTGGTTGATGCTATCCAACCATGTCATCCTCTGCTGCTCTCTTCTCCTGTGGCCTTCAGTCTTTCCCAGCATCAGTCTTGTCCAGTGAGTCAGCTCTTCTCATCAGGTGGCTAAAGTATCGAAGCTTCAGCTTCAGCATCATTCCTTCCAATGAATAGTCAGGGTTGATTTCTTTTAAGACTGACTGGCTTGATCTTACAGTCCAGATTCAGCAAGCAGCTGAACCCGAGTTTTGTAACAACACTTGTTTGTTTTTTCAGACTAACCATTTTGAAACCTCTTCCCCCACTCCACACTATTACAGTGTTCAGCAGACTGAGAAATTCCTCAGTAAGAAGCAGTGAGTCTAGATATATTTGAACAGTTATTACTTACATTGAGAGCAAAAGCAGGATCATGTCCTTTGTCCCATAGTATGACACCAAAGCAAAGTTTTTGCTTGGCCCTCCACCACTTTAAGTATAGGTTCAGGCTATAAAAAGCACTTAGTTCCCCTACATACTCAACCAGCTATACTGAATTACCTCACAGGTAATTAATTTCCCCTTCTCACTCTTACTTCAGGGCATGTGTTTGCCAATAGCTTTACCTTCCCTCACCTCTTTTGGTATTTTCTTGAACTGACCCTGAGAGCTAAATCTCAGATCCTGAAAATGCTTTTACGTCAAAAGCAGCTAGTCAATTCCTAACTTGTGTTGAACTAAACTTCTATTCTCAAGATGGGGCTATTCCTGCCTGGGGGTACCCCATCAGCAAATCAAAACCAAGATAACTTTGGCATCCCTGTAAATACTTGCTTCACCAGAAATGCAGTATATTCACTCAACCAGCCCATCCACAAATGCCAAGTTAACTTTAGGCATTCTAAACTCCTTATTTGTTTCTTCTTTGTTTTTTATTCTTTATTCTATAAAAACTTCCTGCCTTTTTCCCATTTTGCAGTTCTTTGAAAAGGAGATTGTCCACATCATGAGTACTAAATAAAGGTTGTCTTCTTGCATCATTTTTAACTTTTTGGTGATAAGGAATGGGATCTGAAACTGACTGCTAATGGCTTATGGGACAATGAGATGCACAGGGGAGGTGCCCTCAGAACCCTTGGAGTTCACTGTTCCTCTCATTGTTACCAAGGGTCATGGGGAAGTTACACTTGGAATCGAGCTCTGCTTCCTTTTGTGCAGCTCTCTGAGCCAAACAAACCTTATTTTAAAAATACTGTTCCCAGAAAGATTATCAGTCCCTGGAAAGGTTCTGAGATATGTATATTGAGAGCCCATGATGGGTGACAGCAACAACTCACAAACCCTTTGTTGAGTCCACAGCCTCAACTGCTGAGGGATTTGGGAAAAAGACAAAAGACTCAGAATGTTCTTCTTCACAGAACTAGACCAAAGAATAACACAGTTCATATGGAAACACAAAAGACCCTGACTAGTCAAGGCAATCCTGAGGAAGAAGAATGGAGCTGGAGGGATCAGCCTCCCTAACTTCAGACTATATTACAAAACAACAGTCATCAAGACAGTATGGTACTGGCACAAAAACAGAACTATAGACCAATGGAACAAGATACAGAACCCAGAGATAAACCCACACACCTATGGATACCTTAGACAAAAGCGAAAATAAAAGGGACAAAGACAGCCTCTAAAACTGATCCAGGTAATTAATTTCCTCACTCTTACTTCAGGGCATGTGTTTGCCAATAGCTTTACCTTCCCTCACCTCTTTTGGTATTTTCTTGAACTGACCCTGAGAGCTAAATCTCAGATCCTGAAAATGCTTTTACGTCAAAAGCAGCTAGTCAATTCCTAACTTGTGTTGAACTAAACTTCTATTCTCAAGATGGGGCTATTCCTGCCTGGGGGTACCCCATCAGCAAATCAAAACCAAGATAACTTTGGCATCCCTGTAAATACTTGCTTCACCAGAAATGCAGTATATTCACTCAACCAGCCCATCCACAAATGCCAAGTTAACTTTAGGCATTCTAAACTCCTTATTTGTTTCTTCTTTGTTTTTTATTCTTTATTCTATAAAAACTTCCTGCCTTTTTCCCATTTTGCAGTTCTTTGAAAAGGAGATTGTCCACATCATGAGTACTAAATAAAGGTTGTCTTCTTGCATCATTTTTAACTTTTTGGTGATAAGGAATGGGATCTGAAACTGACTGCTAATGGCTTATGGGACAATGAGATGCACAGGGGAGGTGCCCTCAGAACCCTTGGAGTTCACTGTTCCTCTCATTGTTACCAAGGGTCATGGGGAAGTTACACTTGGAATCGAGCTCTGCTTCCTTTTGTGCAGCTCTCTGAGCCAAACAAACCTTATTTTAAAAATACTGTTCCCAGAAAGATTATCAGTCCCTGGAAAGGTTCTGAGATATGTATATTGAGAGCCCATGATGGGTGACAGCAACAACTCACAAACCCTTTGTTGAGTCCACAGCCTCAACTGCTGAGGGATTTGGGAAAAAGACAAAAGACTCAGAATGTTCTTCTTCACAGAACTAGACCAAAGAATAACACAGTTCATATGGAAACACAAAAGACCCTGACTAGTCAAGGCAATCCTGAGGAAGAAGAATGGAGCTGGAGGGATCAGCCTCCCTAACTTCAGACTATATTACAAAACAACAGTCATCAAGACAGTATGGTACTGGCACAAAAACAGAACTATAGACCAATGGAACAAGATACAGAACCCAGAGATAAACCCACACACCTATGGATACCTTATTTTTGACAAAGGAGGCGAAAATATAAAATGGGACAAAGACAGCCTCTTCAACAAATGGTGCTGTGAAAATTGGACAGCTACATACAAAAAATGCAGTTGGAACATTCCCTGACACCATGCACAAAGATCAACTCAAAATGGATTAAAGGCCTAAATATAAGACCAGAAACCCTAAAACTTTTAGAGGAGAATATAGGCAAAACACTCAAGGACATAAACCAAAGCAAGATCTTCCATGACCCACTTACTAGAATAGTGGAACTAAAAACAAAAATTAACATTTGGGACCTAATGAAACTTCAAAGCTTTTGTACAGCAAAAGCAACTACAAAAAAGATGAACAAACAGCCCACAGAATGGAAGAAAATCATAGCAAATGAAATAACAAATAATTAATCTCCAAAATCTACAAGCAACTCAGACAACTCAGCACCGTAAAAATGAACAACCCAATCAAAAAATGGGGAAAAGACCTAAAGAGACATCTCACCAAAGAGGGCATACAGATGCCCAAAAAGCACATGAAACGATGCTCAACCTTGCTTATTATTAGAGAAATGCAAATCAAAACTACAATAAGATATCACCTCACACCAGTCAGAATGGCTATCATCAAGAAATCTACGGACAATAAACGCTGGAGAGGGTGGGGAGAAATGGGAACACTCTTGCATTGCTGGTGGGAATGTAAATTGGTACAGCCTCTATGGAAGACAGTATGGAGATTCCTTAAAAAACTAAAAATAGAAGCACCATACGACCCAGCAGTCCCACTCTTAGACTTATTCACTGATGAAATCAAAACTGAAAGAAGCAGCTGTACCCCAATGTTCATTGCAGCTCTCTATACAATAGCTAGAAGATAGAAAGCAACCTAGATGTCCATTGATGAATGAATGGACAAAGAAGATCTGGTGTATATATATATATATATATATATATATATATATATATATACACACAATGGAGTACTACTCAGCTGTAAACAGAAATGCAGAAGAATCAGTCCCAATGAGGTGGCTGGATTTAGAACCTATCATAAAAAGTGAAGTAAGTCAAAAAAAAAAAAAAAAAAGACAAGTACAGTATACTAACACATATATATGGAATTTAGTAAGAGAGTAATGGTAATACATAGAGTGAAGCGATGGAAAAACAGACATAGAGAACAGACATATGGACATTGCGGGGTATGAACAGTGGGTGGGAGGCATAGAGGGAGTAACATGGAAACCTATACTACCATATGTGAAAAAGATAGCTATTGTCATTACCCTGAGGGAATAGGAGATCCTGCAGGGGTGGGGTGCGATGGCCTGAAGGGGTGGGATGGGGAGGACTGGGATGGGGGAGGGTGTCAGGGATATGCATATGACTGATCTGTGAACATACATGACTGTGAACAACAAAACTCTAAAAATTAAAAAAATAATAAAGTAAAATAATTAATAAAAAAGAAAGAAAATATAGTGGTATAATAAATACTGTATAAAATGACCAATGCAAACATTTACTTTATAAAACATTCCCCTTAGCAGTAATATAGATGTGAATGTGAACTATGTATATCAAAATCTTAGCTTTAATGATTATCTGATAGTGTTTTCTTTCTGGTTTTTATATATTTTAAAACATTTCATAGTTAATTTATATAACTTCTATGATTAAGAGACAAGTTAAAAGTTATTTATTGTTATTAGTCAGTTATCCATTTTTATCTAGGTTAGTCTTTGGGCAAACATGCAGTTCTTTATCTCGTGGTTTTTAGAATGGTCTTACCGCTGTTCTCCTACATCCCATCTTATTGCTATTCTCAAAGAACTGGGATAACATTCACAGCTTTACTTGTTCATAACCAATATAATTTGTTCCAACTGCTATTATAAGTGTCTTATTCCTTATAATTTTGCCTTTCTTCATTTCAGGCCCCATTAATTAAACTGAGGATTCAATAAAAAGGCTTTGATGTTTATGATTCCTGGGGAAAAAAAAAGATTCAGAATGTTCTGACCTCAAAATCACAATCTAAGGTGGCACAAGCCACACTATTAAAAAGCCATCAGGGTGTCTGCCCCTGCAATCAACCCTCAGTATCTGTGGGGGATTGGTTCTAGGATCCCTTGCAGATACCAAAATCAGTAGATGTTCAAGCCCCTTCTATAAAATGGCATCATACAGTTGGACCTCTGTTTCTGTGGGTTCTACAGGCACAGATATGGAGGGCCAACTATATGAAGAAGTCTTCTAGTGAAGGAAATACTAGGTCTATAGCTATTTGAAATTTTGGAAACCAGTCAAGAAAGACAGATAAAATTTTGTGTTGTGTCTTTCTTTCAAACCCCAAATCTTGGAAATTTGATTTTGGGGTTCCTATTGGTTATCCAGGATAACTGTTGCCTTTTTGTTTGTTTCATTTTGTGTTCTGAGAACTTGGTTTGGCTTTCTGCTTACTGGAGCATGCAGGTTGTTTGGGAGGAAACAAGCTGAAAGCAAAAGTGTTAGTCGCTCAGTCCTATACGACTCTTTTGCAACTCCATGGATAGTAGCCCACCAGGCTCCTCTGTCCATGGGATTCTTCTATAGGCAAGAATACTGGGTTGCCAGTCCCTCCTCCAGGGGATCTTCCCAATCCAGGGTTCAAACCCAGGTCTTCAGCATTGCGGGAGGATTATTTACCATCTGAGCCACAGGGGAAGCCCTTGGTTCCTGCATATGCAGGTAGTCCAACTGACAAGTTGCCATACTATTTAAAACATTTCATAGTTAATTTATATAACTTCTATGATTAAGAGACAAGTTAAAAGTTATTTATTGTTATTAGTCAGTTATCCATTTTTATCTAGGTTAGTCTTTGGGCAAACATGCAGTTCTTTATCTCGTGGTTTTTAGAATGGTCTTACCGCTGTTCTCCTACATCCCATCTTATTGCTATTCTCAAAGAACTGGGATAACATTCACAGCTTTACTTGTTCATAACCAATATAATTTGTTCCAACTGCTATTATAAGTGTCTTATTCCTTATAATTTTGCCTTTCTTCATTTCAGGCCCCATTAATTAAACTGAGGATTCAATAAAAAGGCTTTGATGTTTATGATTCCTGGGGAAAAAAAAAGATTCAGAATGTTCTGACCTCAAAATCACAATCTAAGGTGGCACAAGCCACACTATTAAAAAGCCATCAGGGTGTCTGCCCCTGCAATCAACCCTCAGTATCTGTGGGGGATTGGTTCTAGGATCCCTTGCAGATACCAAAATCAGTAGATGTTCAAGCCCCTTCTATAAAATGGCATCATACAGTTGGACCTCTGTTTCTGTGGGTTCTACAGGCACAGATATGGAGGGCCAACTATATGAAGAAGTCTTCTAGTGAAGGAAATACTAGGTCTATAGCTATTTGAAATTTTGGAAACCAGTCAAGAAAGACAGATAAAATTTTGTGTTGTGTCTTTCTTTCAAACCCCAAATCTTGGAAATTTGATTTTGGGGTTCCTATTGGTTATCCAGGATAACTGTTGCCTTTTTGTTTGTTTCATTTTGTGTTCTGAGAACTTGGTTTGGCTTTCTGCTTACTGGAGCATGCAGGTTGTTTGGGAGGAAACAAGCTGAAAGCAAAAGTGTTAGTCGCTCAGTCCTATACGACTCTTTTGCAACTCCATGGATAGTAGCCCACCAGGCTCCTCTGTCCATGGGATTCTTCTATAGGCAAGAATACTGGGTTGCCAGTCCCTCCTCCAGGGGATCTTCCCAATCCAGGGTTCAAACCCAGGTCTTCAGCATTGCGGGAGGATTATTTACCATCTGAGCCACAGGGGAAGCCCTTGGTTCCTGCATATGCAGGTAGTCCAACTGACAAGTTGCCATACAGAAATTGGGTTATACTCTTTTTGGAGCTACAGTCTTTCTATCTGTTGCCGGCTCTCAGAAATATGTTTAAGTCTTTCTTTTTTCTTTTCTTTTCTTCTTTCTTCCAGCTATTTTTGGGAGTGGCTCTGAATCTTTGGAGGATTGTATTTTTTGCACCTTCTTTGGGGCTGTCACTTCATCCTTAGGGCCATTTAGTACTGACAGGGATATTTACTGTTTGTATCAACTGAAGCCTAACAAGAAATCTGAAAAGATTTTTATTTTTAATAGTTCTGTGATCAGAAGTTGAACAAATGGTAAGCTGATACTCAGAGCCTGATAGGAACTGTTTTTAGGCCTTCTCCCACAAGCTAAATGAAACTATGTACCCAGAAAGAAAGATAAACATTCCAAAGAAGACCAGCTCTAAATCTAGAACACAGGAATCTTCTGATTTCTATCTTAGTTCAAGAATTCTCTGATAAAGAAGCAAACTAATGATAATGGTGTTGGATGGGTGGATCAGCGCCTTAATACAGCCCAATTCTTTGAGGAATTAAAAACTATCCTATAAATTGAGGACAACTTGTCTTAAAATTGGGTCTTCATAAAAACAGAAAAAGACCACCTAGTCTTTTTACCAATCCCCAAACCTCACCTATTTATCTCAAAAGTCTATAGCTATTGCAAAAATTCTGGCCTTAGGAACCAAAAGTACTTCTTGAAGGAACTTGCATTCTTTTATTTTTTTTTAAGAACTCCTTTATGCACAATTTTATTATTTTTACTCCACTCTATTACTCTTTTTTTTTTTCTGGTTCTAGATTTTTTCATTATGATAGTATACTATGCACAGGAATTTTTTAATTATTTATTTAAATTTCTATTTTACTCTTTACTTTTACAGAGTTTTGTTGTTTACAGATATGTATGATCCCAGATTAGTCATATGTATATCCCCCCATTCCACCCCTCCAGGCTGTCCCACGGCACCCCTGCAGGATTCCCCTTTCTCACAGTGCAATGACAATAGCTATTTTTTCCCCTTATGATAGTATAGGTTTTCATGCTACTTCCTTTACACCTCCCACCCACTGTTCATTCCCCACAATGTCCATATGTCTACTGTCCATGTCTGTTATGGACATGATAACACACACAGTGAAGCGATGGAAAAACAGACTTGGAACTTGCATTCTTTTAATGTACTTTGAGATGTGAATGTTCTACCTGGTCTTTTTTAGGAAACAAGGTGAAAGTGAAAGTGTTAGTTGCTCACTCACTCACTCTCTATGCTAAACCATCAACTGTAGCTTTCCGGGCTCCTCTTTCCATGGAATTCTCCTGGCAAGAATACTGGGGTGGGTTGACATGCCCTTCTCCAGCAGATCTTCCCAACCCAGGGATCAAACTGGGTCTCCTGTATTGCAGGTGGTTCTGTATCATCTGAGCCACCTCAGAAGCCCAAATGAAAGTGAAAGTGTTAGTTACTCAGTCGTGTCCTACTCTGTGAGACCCCATGAACTGTACGTAGCCTGCCAAGTTCCTCTGTCCTTGGGATGCTCCAGACAAGGAAGGAAATAAGGTAATTCTTTTCAAAAAGAAACAAAAATAAAAGGGAAAGGCTCTTTGGAAACTAGATGAATAAAAAAGTCTTAAACATCTTCTCTTCAAGTATTAACAAAATATATAAGCATTTTGAACACGTAACCTTCTCTCTTCTACCAGAAGCACATTTTGTAGCCAACTGTTCTTCTATAAACTAGTGAGTTTTCCATTATTGTACCTATCTCATGGCTAAATTTTTATTCCTAGCTTTTTAAGGCATCTCCATATTGGTTTCTGTAGTGACTGTATCATTTCATATCCCCACCATCAGTGCAAGAGGGTTCCCTTTTCTCCACATTCTCTCCATCATTTATTATTTGTGGATTTTTTGTGTGGGGGGGTTATTTTTTATTTGGGGCATAATTAGGACTTCAGCCTGGGAGGCAGCACCCCAGATAGTTCTGAGAGACTGCTCCTATTGTTTGTAGATTTTTTAACGATGACTATTCTGACTGGTGTAAGATGATACCTGATTATATTAATAGTTTTGGCTTGCATTTCGCTAATAATTATGTTGAGCATCCTTTCATGTGCTTGTTGCTGTCTGTATGTCTTCCTTGGAGAAATGTCAGTTTACATTTTCCACCCATTTTTTTGATTGTATTGTTGGGTTTTTTGATATTGAGCTGTATGAGCTGCTTGTATATTTTAGAGATTAATTCTGAGGGTTGCCTTTTCATCTTATTGTTTCCTTTGCCAAAGATAAGGTACCAGTAAATGTGTGGGTTTATCTCTGGGCTTTCTATCTTGTTGCAGTGATCTATATATCTGTTTTTGTGCCAGTTCCATACTATGTTGATTATTATAGCTTTATATTATAGCTTGAAGTCAGAAAGGTTGATTCCTCCAGCGTAGATTTTCTTTCTCAAGATTACTTTGGTTATGCTGGATTTTTTTGTGTGTTTTTATACAAATTGTAAATTTTTTGTTCTAATTCTATGAAAAAGAAAAAGCCATTGATGTTTGGGTAGATATTGCATTGAATCTGTACATTGCTTTTGGTGAACGTGGAAGTGTGACTCACTCAGTTGTGTCTGACTCTGTATCCCCATAGCCTGCCAGGCTCCTCTGTCCATGAAATTCGTGGAATTCTCTAGGCAAGAATACTGGATTGGGTAGCCATTCCCTTCTTCTAGGGATCTTCCCAACCCAGGGATCAACCTGGGTCTCATGCATTGCAGGCAGATTCTTTACCAACTGAGCCACAAGCATTGAATCTGTAGATTGCTTTGGGTACTATAGTCATTTTTCACAATATTCATTCTTCCAATCCAAGAAAATGGTATATCTCTCCATCTTCTTGTGTCATCTTTTATTTCTTTCATCAGTGTGCTATAGTTTTCTGCATATAGGTCTTTTGTCTCCTTTGTTAGGTTTCTTCCTAGGTATTTTATTCTTTTTGTTGCAATGATGAATGGGATTGTTTCCCTAATTTCTTTTTCTGATTTTTCATTGTTAGTGTATAGGAATGCAAAATATTTCTGTGTATTAATTTTGTATCCAGTGATTCTACTAAATTCATTGATTAGGCCTAATAATTATCTGATAGCATTTTTAAGGTTTTCTCTGTATAGTGTCATTTGGCCTGGGTCTTTTTTAATTTTTTTTTTTTTATCACAGATTCATTTCTAGTGCTTGTAATTGGTCTGCTCATATTTTCTTTCTTCCTGGTTCAGTCTTGGAAGCTTGTAGAGTCTAAGAATTTGTCTATTTCTTTCAGGTTATCCATTTTATCAGACTCATCATTGTTTCCACTCCAGAGACTCAGGCTAGACTTCCAGTCAGGGAGCCAAGACTCCAAAAGATGTTTGCTATAGCAATAAAGGAACTAAAGCAGAAAAACCACAAAAATACAGGAAACAAAATATAAAACACAGATAAATGATAAAGGCAAAATCAGTCTAATAGAAACAAAAACAAAGGAACACACACTCAGAAGAAACCAAAACCAAACAAAAAAATTAGAAGAGAGCAACTCAATGAGCAAACGAAACCAAATGAAATCAACCAATTAAAAACAAAACTAAAGAAAAAGCCATTGATGTTTGGGTAGATATTGCATTGAATCTGTACATTGCTTTTGGTGAACGTGGAAGTGTGACTCACTCAGTTGTGTCTGACTCTGTATCCCCATAGCCTGCCAGGCTCCTCTGTCCATGAAATTCGTGGAATTCTCTAGGCAAGAATACTGGATTGGGTAGCCATTCCCTTCTTCTAGGGATCTTCCCAACCCAGGGATCAACCTGGGTCTCATGCATTGCAGGCAGATTCTTTACCAACTGAGCCACAAGCATTGAATCTGTAGATTGCTTTGGGTACTATAGTCATTTTTCACAATATTCATTCTTCCAATCCAAGAAAATGGTATATCTCTCCATCTTCTTGTGTCATCTTTTATTTCTTTCATCAGTGTGCTATAGTTTTCTGCATATAGGTCTTTTGTCTCCTTTGTTAGGTTTCTTCCTAGGTATTTTATTCTTTTTGTTGCAATGATGAATGGGATTGTTTCCCTAATTTCTTTTTCTGATTTTTCATTGTTAGTGTATAGGAATGCAAAATATTTCTGTGTATTAATTTTGTATCCAGTGATTCTACTAAATTCATTGATTAGGCCTAATAATTATCTGATAGCATTTTTAAGGTTTTCTCTGTATAGTGTCATTTGGCCTGGGTCTTTTTTAATTTTTTTTTTTTTATCACAGATTCATTTCTAGTGCTTGTAATTGGTCTGCTCATATTTTCTTTCTTCCTGGTTCAGTCTTGGAAGCTTGTAGAGTCTAAGAATTTGTCTATTTCTTTCAGGTTATCCATTTTATCAGACTCATCATTGTTTCCACTCCAGAGACTCAGGCTAGACTTCCAGTCAGGGAGCCAAGACTCCAAAAGATGTTTGCTATAGCAATAAAGGAACTAAAGCAGAAAAACCACAAAAATACAGGAAACAAAATATAAAACACAGATAAATGATAAAGGCAAAATCAGTCTAATAGAAACAAAAACAAAGGAACACACACTCAGAAGAAACCAAAACCAAACAAAAAAATTAGAAGAGAGCAACTCAATGAGCAAACGAAACCAAATGAAATCAACCAATTAAAAACAAAACTAAATAAAACAGAAAGCAAAACCAAAGCTGAGTGCCAACTGAGGAATAAAATAAAAAGTAAGATAAACAGACAAAAATGATAAAAGAAATAAAACAGAAAAGCAAAGTTAGAAATTTGTTAAAATATCTGTGCATATTGAAACAATTTCAGAAACAAAAAAGAATCCAACAAAAAGACCAGAACAGCAAAAAGCCAAAATAGTAGAAAAATATCAAAGAAATAAAAATATTAAAATCCCCAGAGCCTAAATATTAATAACAATAATAAAAACAACCACCACAACATAGTAAAAAGGAAGAAAGAAAACCAGAACCAACAACAGGACAAATCAAACGATAATAATAATAATAAATGTTTTCTTAGGGTCTTAACATCAGTTTCTTGCTCTCTCTATGAGCCACAGCCCATCTTCACGTCCCTATGGGACCTTTTAATGCTGAAGGAAACTGGTCTCTGGACCTTCTGCTGGGACAGCTCAGACTGTATTCTGGCCCTACTCCCACATGTGCTTGCCTCCAATGTCTGCAGCTGCCAGAGATAAAGTGTTTCCTTTTGAGGAACTCTCATTGTCCTTTTATATATTTCATAGACACAAGAATGCCAGAGAGATGAGAATACCAAACCACCTTACTTGTCTCCTATGAAACCTGTATGCTGTCCAGGAAGCAACAGTTAGAACCAGACATGGAACAATGGACTGATTCCAAATTGGGAAAGGAGTACCTCAAGGCTGTATATTGTCACTCTGCTTATTTAACTTCTAAGCAGAGTACATCAATCAAAATGCTAGTCTGGATGAAGCACAAGCTAGAATCAAGATTTCTGGTAGAAATATCAATAACCTCAGATATGCAGATGATACCACTCTTACAGCAGGAAGTGAAGAGGAACTAAGGAGCCTCTTGATGAGGGCAAAAGAGGAGAGTGAAAAAGCTGGCCTGAAACTCATTATTCACTTCATGCCAAATAGATGGGCAAACAATGAAAACAAAAACAAACTTTATTTTCTTGGGTTTCTAAATCACTGCAGATGGTTACTGCAGCCATGAAATTAAAAAAACATTTGCTCCTTGGAAGAAAAGCTATGACAAACCTAGACAGCATATTAAAAAGCAGAGATATCACTTTGCTGACAAAAGTCCATATAGTCAAACAATGGTTTCCTCAGTAGTATGGATGTGAGAGTTGGACCATAAAAAAGGCAGAGCTCCAAAGAAGTGATGCCTTTGAACTGTGAGATTGGAGAAGGCTCTTGAGAGAGATCAAACCAGTCAATCCTCAAGGAAATCAACCCTGAATATTCACTGGAAGGAATATAAATTCCCCAGAGCCTAAATATTAATAACAATAATAAACCAACCACCACAACATAGTAAAAAGGAAGAAAGAAAACCAGAACCAACAACAGGACAAATCAAACGATAATAATAATAATAAATGTTTTCTTAGGGTCTTAACATCAGTTTCTTGCTCTCTCTATGAGCCACAGCCCATCTTCACGTCCCTATGGGACCTTTTAATGCTGAAGGAAACTGGTCTCTGGACCTTCTGCTGGGACAGCTCAGACTGTATTCTGGCCCTACTCCCACATGTGCTTGCCTCCAATGTCTGCAGCTGCCAGAGATAAAGTGTTTCCTTTTGAGGAACTCTCATTGTCCTTTTATATATTTCATAGACACAAGAATGCCAGAGAGATGAGAATACCAAACCACCTTACTTGTCTCCTATGAAACCTGTATGCTGTCCAGGAAGCAACAGTTAGAACCAGACATGGAACAATGGACTGATTCCAAATTGGGAAAGGAGTACCTCAAGGCTGTATATTGTCACTCTGCTTATTTAACTTCTAAGCAGAGTACATCAATCAAAATGCTAGTCTGGATGAAGCACAAGCTAGAATCAAGATTTCTGGTAGAAATATCAATAACCTCAGATATGCAGATGATACCACTCTTACAGCAGGAAGTGAAGAGGAACTAAGGAGCCTCTTGATGAGGGCAAAAGAGGAGAGTGAAAAAGCTGGCCTGAAACTCATTATTCACTTCATGCCAAATAGATGGGCAAACAATGAAAACAAAAACAAACTTTATTTTCTTGGGTTTCTAAATCACTGCAGATGGTTACTGCAGCCATGAAATTAAAAAAACATTTGCTCCTTGGAAGAAAAGCTATGACAAACCTAGACAGCATATTAAAAAGCAGAGATATCACTTTGCTGACAAAAGTCCATATAGTCAAACAATGGTTTCCTCAGTAGTATGGATGTGAGAGTTGGACCATAAAAAAGGCAGAGCTCCAAAGAAGTGATGCCTTTGAACTGTGAGATTGGAGAAGGCTCTTGAGAGAGATCAAACCAGTCAATCCTCAAGGAAATCAACCCTGAATATTCACTGGAAGGAATGAAGCTGAAGCTGACGCTCCAAACCTTTGGCCACCTGATGCAGAGGGATAACTCATGAGAAAAGAGCCTGATGTTGGGAAAAATAGAAGGCAAAATGGTTGGATGGCATCACTGCGTCAATGGACATGGGTTTGAGCAAGCTCTGGGAGATGGTGAAGGACAGGGAAGACAGGAATGCCACAATCTGCGAGATCGCAAAGAGTCAGACATGACTGAGCGACTGAACTGAACTGAACTGAGATACAAGAATCTACTTAATTGATGTTGTTGATTTAATCTGTAGCTTGCACAACTAATGGAAAATTTTTCGTTCTTCTTTTTTAATCACTCTGTCCCTGGAGTTCAGTTGTGATTTTATCCCCACCTCTGCATGTGGAAATGGCAACCCACTCCAGTATTCTTGCCTGGAAAATTACATGGACAGAGAAGCCTGGCAAGCTGCATGAAGCTACAAGAAGTCCATGGGTCCTCAAATATATGTATATGACGCTTCCCTGACGACTCAGTGGTGGGGAATCTGCCTGCAATATCGGAGACCTGGGTTCCATTCCTGGGTTGGGAAGATCCCCCTGGAGGAGGGCATGGCAATCACTCCAATATTCTTGCGTGGAGAATTCCATGGATAGAGGTGGCCTGATGGGCTGCAGTCCATGGAGTCACACAGAATGGGACACAACTGAAGTGACAAAGTAGTAACTGCATGTGGAACATCCACAGGAGTTTGCTGCCCTCACCCACAGATGGGCTGCAAACAATGAAAACAAAAACAAACTTTATTTTCTTGGGTTTCTAAATCACTGCAGATGGTTACTGCAGCCATGAAATTAAACAAACATTTGCTCCTTGGAAGAAAAGCTATGACAAACCTAGACAGCATATTAAAAGCAGAGATATCACTTTGCTGACAAAAGTCCATATAGTCAAACAATGGTTTCCTCAGTAGTATGGATGTGAGAGTTGGACCATAAAAAAGGCAGAGCTCCAAAGAAGTGATGCCTTTGAACTGTGAGATTGGAGAAGGCTCTTGAGAGAGATCAAACCAGTCAATCCTCAAGGAAATCAACCCTGAATATTCACTGGAAGGAATGAAGCTGAAGCTGACGCTCCAAACCTTTGGCCACCTGATGCAGAGGGATAACTCATGAGAAAAGAGCCTGATGTTGGGAAAAATAGAAGGCAAAATGGTTGGATGGCATCACTGCGTCAATGGACATGGGTTTGAGCAAGCTCTGGGAGATGGTGAAGGACAGGGAAGACAGGAATGCCACAATCTGCGAGATCGCAAAGAGTCAGACATGACTGAGCGACTGAACTGAACTGAACTGAGATACAAGAATCTACTTAATTGATGTTGTTGATTTAATCTGTAGCTTGCACAACTAATGGAAAATTTTTCGTTCTTCTTTTTTAATCACTCTGTCCCTGGAGTTCAGTTGTGATTTTATCCCCACCTCTGCATGTGGAAATGGCAACCCACTCCAGTATTCTTGCCTGGAAAATTACATGGACAGAGAAGCCTGGCAAGCTGCATGAAGCTACAAGAAGTCCATGGGTCCTCAAATATATGTATATGACGCTTCCCTGACGACTCAGTGGTGGGGAATCTGCCTGCAATATCGGAGACCTGGGTTCCATTCCTGGGTTGGGAAGATCCCCCTGGAGGAGGGCATGGCAATCACTCCAATATTCTTGCGTGGAGAATTCCATGGATAGAGGTGGCCTGATGGGCTGCAGTCCATGGAGTCACACAGAATGGGACACAACTGAAGTGACAAAGTAGTAACTGCATGTGGAACATCCACAGGAGTTTGCTGCCCTGGAGGACTTGGATGCCCCAGTGAGGACAGGGTGAAAGGTGGTGAAGCTGCTTGGATTACGGGGGTCCTGGTAGCACTAGGTGCTCAGGGAAGCTGGCAGCTATTGGTGCAAAAAAAATATGGCTTTATTAAGAGATTTTTCTAGCCTCTGGAAGCAGGCACTCAAAGGGCTGCCCTGACTGTTCCTTCTTTATTGCTTGGCCCAGTAGGCACTTACTGGGTGGCCCTAGCTGGTCCTTCTCTATGGTTCAGCTACTGATATGCTAATGCGGATACTGGCATGTGGGGAGAGAGAGGCTACAGTGGTGGCTCCACCCCTCTCATGTGACTCAGCAGTAAAACCCTGCTTCCATGTCCACCTGGTTTTTCCCCAAAGGCGTTCCTGATACGGATTTCCTCCCTCCCATTCCCTTGGCTGTCTCCCTGCAGTCAACAGCAATCCTGACCCAGGAATTGCTCTCCAGTCCCCATACTCCAGCACCCAGCCACCGTTTAGACCAGTGGACCGGCAGCCAGATTCGGGGTATGTAAGGCACGTACTGTTTGTGCGGTTCTCACTCCTTTCAGACTGTTACAGATCATCTGCTTCACCCTCTGACAGCCTCAGATGCTTCCCTTCTGTCCCAACCATTTTCCCTGGATGCAGGAATCTCGGCCCTGCTTCAGCTTCCCACCCTGGGGTGCAGGTTCAATTCTTCTTACTCTCCTTCTTCTCCCTTCTTTCATTCATCCTACCCGGTCATGTGTGGATGTGTAATTCTTTCCAGAGTCAAGGATTCCAGCTAGTGTTCAGCACTAGTTTTAGTTCTGCAGATGTATTCTACAAGAAGTCCATGGGTCCTCAAATATATGTATATGACGCTTCCTGACGACTCAGTGGTGGGGAATCTGCCTGCAATATCGGAGACCTGGGTTCCATTCCTGGGTTGGGAAGATCCCCCTGGAGGAGGGCATGGCAATCACTCCAATATTCTTGCGTGGAGAATTCCATGGATAGAGGTGGCCTGATGGGCTGCAGTCCATGGAGTCACACAGAATGGGACACAACTGAAGTGACAAAGTAGTAACTGCATGTGGAACATCCACAGGAGTTTGCTGCCCTGGAGGACTTGGATGCCCCAGTGAGGACAGGGTGAAAGGTGGTGAAGCTGCTTGGATTACGGGGGTCCTGGTAGCACTAGGTGCTCAGGGAAGCTGGCAGCTATTGGTGCAAAAAAAATATGGCTTTATTAAGAGATTTTTCTAGCCTCTGGAAGCAGGCACTCAAAGGGCTGCCCTGACTGTTCCTTCTTTATTGCTTGGCCCAGTAGGCACTTACTGGGTGGCCCTAGCTGGTCCTTCTCTATGGTTCAGCTACTGATATGCTAATGCGGATACTGGCATGTGGGGAGAGAGAGGCTACAGTGGTGGCTCCACCCCTCTCATGTGACTCAGCAGTAAAACCCTGCTTCCATGTCCACCTGGTTTTTCCCCAAAGGCGTTCCTGATACGGATTTCCTCCCTCCCATTCCCTTGGCTGTCTCCCTGCAGTCAACAGCAATCCTGACCCAGGAATTGCTCTCCAGTCCCCATACTCCAGCACCCAGCCACCGTTTAGACCAGTGGACCGGCAGCCAGATTCGGGGTATGTAAGGCACGTACTGTTTGTGCGGTTCTCACTCCTTTCAGACTGTTACAGATCATCTGCTTCACCCTCTGACAGCCTCAGATGCTTCCCTTCTGTCCCAACCATTTTCCCTGGATGCAGGAATCTCGGCCCTGCTTCAGCTTCCCACCCTGGGGTGCAGGTTCAATTCTTCTTACTCTCCTTCTTCTCCCTTCTTTCATTCATCCTACCCGGTCATGTGTGGATGTGTAATTCTTTCCAGAGTCAAGGATTCCAGCTAGTGTTCAGCACTAGTTTTAGTTCTGCAGATGTATTCTTGATACACCCACGGAGAGAGATGCACTCCTCATTTGCCTACTCCTCTGCCATCTTGAAAATCCACGCCTATATTTTTAAAACAAAAGTTGTAAGTTCTGGGTGTCTGTCTGTACGTTTATCTGCATCTGTATGTTCTAGATGTGTGATACCATTTTACCTTTGGATGGTATTGACAAATTAAATTATTCTAAATTAAAAAGTTCTGTTTAATTGGCCTTAAGAAAATTTAACATTTCATAAATCAAGCATACTCTCAGAAATATAAAATTAGCCCAAGTATTTTTCAGGTTCACATGATTGAGGATAAACTTCAGTAAATAAAACTTTAAACTCGTTTGAATTTTTTGGTTTAATTAAAACAGACATATCTTTAGATCTTTCATAATTAAGTATAATGCATATATACAACATTTTTTCTACCTAATTTTTCTAAAAGTCAAGTAAGATGTAACAGAGATAACTGTTATAGAATTTGTCAGCAAGAAAGATAATCTAAGATGATGGTTAGCTGCTTAATGTTTCATGATGTTTTCATGAGTAATCTAAGCATAATTTTTATGAACAAGTAAATAGATATAAAAGCTTATAAATGAACTTTTGGAAAATAATTATGCTTTATGATATGTCTACCAAAAAATATTTTCCAAAATCTTGAAACTTTAACCCTTATACTGATATAAGTTAAAAGATGGATATTCATAGACTGTCTAGATCTTTTCCAAGTAAGATAAAATACTGAAACATTAAATATTGAATATAGGTCCATCTGCTTTGGGTGTCATTTCACAGAGGAACTAAGGGTATTCGGTTCTATTAGAGAATGTGTTTTGTGCCGCACTGGAAGATTTACTAGAAGGGAGGATATATTCATGAAATTATGAAATGTATTTATACATTTGCATCCATAGAACAGACTGTTACAGATCATCTGCTTCACCCTCTGACAGCCTCAGATGCTTCCTTCTGTCCCAACCATTTTCCCTGGATGCAGGAATCTCGGCCCTGCTTCAGCTTCCCACCCTGGGGTGCAGGTTCAATTCTTCTTACTCTCCTTCTTCTCCCTTCTTTCATTCATCCTACCCGGTCATGTGTGGATGTGTAATTCTTTCCAGAGTCAAGGATTCCAGCTAGTGTTCAGCACTAGTTTTAGTTCTGCAGATGTATTCTTGATACACCCACGGAGAGAGATGCACTCCTCATTTGCCTACTCCTCTGCCATCTTGAAAATCCACGCCTATATTTTTAAAACAAAAGTTGTAAGTTCTGGGTGTCTGTCTGTACGTTTATCTGCATCTGTATGTTCTAGATGTGTGATACCATTTTACCTTTGGATGGTATTGACAAATTAAATTATTCTAAATTAAAAAGTTCTGTTTAATTGGCCTTAAGAAAATTTAACATTTCATAAATCAAGCATACTCTCAGAAATATAAAATTAGCCCAAGTATTTTTCAGGTTCACATGATTGAGGATAAACTTCAGTAAATAAAACTTTAAACTCGTTTGAATTTTTTGGTTTAATTAAAACAGACATATCTTTAGATCTTTCATAATTAAGTATAATGCATATATACAACATTTTTTCTACCTAATTTTTCTAAAAGTCAAGTAAGATGTAACAGAGATAACTGTTATAGAATTTGTCAGCAAGAAAGATAATCTAAGATGATGGTTAGCTGCTTAATGTTTCATGATGTTTTCATGAGTAATCTAAGCATAATTTTTATGAACAAGTAAATAGATATAAAAGCTTATAAATGAACTTTTGGAAAATAATTATGCTTTATGATATGTCTACCAAAAAATATTTTCCAAAATCTTGAAACTTTAACCCTTATACTGATATAAGTTAAAAGATGGATATTCATAGACTGTCTAGATCTTTTCCAAGTAAGATAAAATACTGAAACATTAAATATTGAATATAGGTCCATCTGCTTTGGGTGTCATTTCACAGAGGAACTAAGGGTATTCGGTTCTATTAGAGAATGTGTTTTGTGCCGCACTGGAAGATTTACTAGAAGGGAGGATATATTCATGAAATTATGAAATGTATTTATACATTTGCCAATCCATAGAATGCTGGTGTAACAAACAAATCACTATTGCCTACTTCTTAGTTTCGACTAGGAATTAAGGATTCTTAAAAATATGTCATTGAAGGTTTGTGGAAATGGAATCTTGGGGAAAGAATTTTATATGTGTTCATACTGGCCAAGAAAGGAATAGATTTAAAGTTTTTAAAAATGAGTTTTAATATCAGAAGTACGTTGGTACAAAATTAGAATTTGGTTTCTCTCTGCTGAAAGGGCAGCATTTTTTAGGAATTTTTGCATACTCTTAATAAGAAACTTTTGTTTAATTTTGGCTTCTTTTATTGGTCATTTACTTATTTATTTATTTTCATCCATCTTTATTCTTTGGCCTATGTGGGCCTTCCATTGCAGTGGCCTCTCTCATTGCAGAGCACTAGCTCTGGGTGCATGCTCTCCAGAGCACTTGCTGGTAATGGGACACACCAGTTCAGCCGTTCCGTGGGACGTGAGATCTTCCCTGGGCCAGGGATTGAACCAGTGCCCCTTGCACTGCAGGGCAGACCCTTTACCCACTGGACCACCAGGGAAACCTTAATAAGAAATTTTAAACAAAGTTTTCATTACCTTTGAAGTCGTCTGCCTATAATTTGGCAATTGACTCTGTTGCCAAATTGCAAGGTGTCTAAACTAGGATTGTGTATTTCAAAACTGAAGAAGGCTCTACCTGACTTCTGGTCCTGTGTAAATGCCAGAGAATTCAAATCAAATTGACTAGGAGGAGAAATAGTTGGCAGTGATGTACACTGCTTCTTTCCAAGATGCCAGATCAAGAACATTACTTTCTGTCCCTTCTTCCCTCTCTGACCATCCTTTCCCTAATTTTTAAACCAGGAAAGTATTTATGATTATTTTACCTATCTTTCTCTTTATTCTGGTCTGAAAAGATAATGCCATTATTCACATATCTCAGGCTATTGCAAAGGGAGGTAATTCACCTCCACTGACTATTAAATTTTCTAAGGTGCTGGTGATCCTGTAGGTCTTTCTGCCCTTTGCAAACATATCCCTGATTTTCCAATGCCTGAGTTTTCCTAAAACAAGCTAACTGGATTATCGCTTCTGGGCAAGTGGAGACACAGTTACATGAAATACATAAATAGACCAACGGACTTAAAGAAATGTCCCTCCATGGGCTTCCCTGGTGGTCCAGTGGGTAAAGAGTCTACCTTGTAGTGCAAGGGGCACTGGTTCCATCCCTGGCTCAGGAAGATCCCACGTGCCACGGAGTGGCTGGACCAGTGTGTCCAATTGCAAGCCAGCACTCTGGAGCGCATGCCCCCAGTGCCAGTGCTCTGTAATGAGAGAGGCCACTGCAATGGGAGGCCCACACAGGCCAAAGAATGAAGATGGATAAAAATAAATAAATAAATAAATAAATTTTTAAAAGAGGAATGTCCGCTCTTTAGGATTATTTCTTGACTTGATTCTAACTGGTTTGAATCATAAGGATCTTGGCCCAGGAACACTCATAATTATTACTGTCTCCCTAATACACTGCATTCTCTCAAAAGTTTTAAATTGCATGTGGGCAGCCATTGATCAGCCAACACATAGCTTCTCTCTGACTGGAGCAACAAAAGAAAATGGAAGAATGTAACTAGCTCCAAGAATAAGAGCCTAATATCTCCTCTTATGAATATTGTACTGAGACCTGGAGAGGTAATCATAACTGCGAGTCATGCTAAGACCAATTTTTTTTTTCTTCCAGTTTTACTGAGGTGTAATTGACATATAGGACTCTACAAGTTTAAGGTATAGAGCTATAATTCTTGTTTTAAAAACTTTGCAAAACTGAAGAAGGCTCTACCTGACTTCTGGTCCTGTGTAAATGCCAGAGAATTCAAATCAAATTGACTAGGAGGAGAAATAGTTGGCAGTGATGTACACTGCTTCTTTCCAAGATGCCAGATCAAGAACATTACTTTCTGTCCCTTCTTCCCTCTCTGACCATCCTTTCCCTAATTTTTAAACCAGGAAAGTATTTATGATTATTTTACCTATCTTTCTCTTTATTCTGGTCTGAAAAGATAATGCCATTATTCACATATCTCAGGCTATTGCAAAGGGAGGTAATTCACCTCCACTGACTATTAAATTTTCTAAGGTGCTGGTGATCCTGTAGGTCTTTCTGCCCTTTGCAAACATATCCCTGATTTTCCAATGCCTGAGTTTTCCTAAAACAAGCTAACTGGATTATCGCTTCTGGGCAAGTGGAGACACAGTTACATGAAATACATAAATAGACCAACGGACTTAAAGAAATGTCCCTCCATGGGCTTCCCTGGTGGTCCAGTGGGTAAAGAGTCTACCTTGTAGTGCAAGGGGCACTGGTTCCATCCCTGGCTCAGGAAGATCCCACGTGCCACGGAGTGGCTGGACCAGTGTGTCCAATTGCAAGCCAGCACTCTGGAGCGCATGCCCCCAGTGCCAGTGCTCTGTAATGAGAGAGGCCACTGCAATGGGAGGCCCACACAGGCCAAAGAATGAAGATGGATAAAAATAAATAAATAAATAAATAAATTTTTAAAAGAGGAATGTCCGCTCTTTAGGATTATTTCTTGACTTGATTCTAACTGGTTTGAATCATAAGGATCTTGGCCCAGGAACACTCATAATTATTACTGTCTCCCTAATACACTGCATTCTCTCAAAAGTTTTAAATTGCATGTGGGCAGCCATTGATCAGCCAACACATAGCTTCTCTCTGACTGGAGCAACAAAAGAAAATGGAAGAATGTAACTAGCTCCAAGAATAAGAGCCTAATATCTCCTCTTATGAATATTGTACTGAGACCTGGAGAGGTAATCATAACTGCGAGTCATGCTAAGACCAATTTTTTTTTTCTTCCAGTTTTACTGAGGTGTAATTGACATATAGGACTCTACAAGTTTAAGGTATAGAGCATAATAATTTGACTTATAACCATCATGAAATGATTATTACAGTAAGTTGAACAAACATCCATCATCTCATACAGATACAAAAATTAAATAGGAAACAAATATTTTCCTTGTGATGAGAACTCTTAGGAATTACTCTCTTAACTGTCATATATTACATACAACAGGGTTAATTGTATTAATCATATTGGACATTATTTTCCTAGTATTTATTTTATAACTGGAAGTTTGGACCTTTTGACTGCCTTTATCTGACCTCCCCCCACACACTCACTTTTGGCAATGATAAATCTGATGTCTTTTTCTAGGAGTTTTTTTGTTTATGAAGTGTAATTGGTATATAACACTGTGTTAAATAGTGACTCAACATTTCTATTTCTTTCAAAATGGTAACTGCAATAAATCTAGTTATGACACATCACCATACAAAGACAGGACTTTTCTGGTGGCTCAGATGGTAAAATAATCTGCCTGCAATGAAGGAGACCTAGGTTCAATCCCTGGACTGGGAAGATCCCCTGGAGAAGGGAATGGCTACCCAATACAGTATTCTTGCCTGGAGCATTCCATGGACAGAGGAGCCTTATGGACTGTAAGGGGATCTCAAAGAGTTGGACGTGACTCAGTGACTAAACACATATTTCCCATACCATACTCATGATTCGTTTATTTTGCAACTGAAAGTTTTGTATCTCTTAATCTCCGTATTTCTCTCCTCTCTCCACACCACTCCCCTCTGGCAAATACCTCTTTCTTCTCTGTAGCTATTCTGTTTTATTTGCTCATTTGGACTGTTTTTTACATTCCACATATAAATGAAATCATATACTATTTGTTTTTCTCTGAATGACTTACCTCATTTAGCATAATACCATATAGGCCCATCTTTGTAATCACAAATGGTAAGATTTCATCCTTTTTATGGATGAGTGCTATTCCACTGTGTGCCAGTGTTTGTGTGTTTGTGTGTGTATACATGCATATATACATACATACCACATCTTTATCCATTCATCTATTAATGGACACTTAAGTTGTTTTTGTATATTGACTATTGTAAATAATGTTGCAATGAACATAGGAATGTATGTGCCTTATCAAAATGTTCTGTTGTACTTTTCAGGTGTTCTCGTTTTCCTGGGATAAATATCCAGAAATGGAGTGGCTGGGTCATAGAGTAGTTCTACTTTTAATTTTTTGAAGAGTCTTTTTTCTTTTTTTAAAGATTTATTTATTTATTTTAGGCGGGGGTCGGGTTGGGGAAGGAGGGGAGCGGGCGGGCCACTTCTGTTGGTCTTTCATTTCTCTATTTTCATCCGTCTTTGTTCTTTGGCTCCTGTGGGCCTCCCATCGCGGTGGCATCTGTCATTGCAGAGTGTCAGCTCTGGGCGCATGCACTCCAGAGCTCCGGCTCGGTAATTGGACACATTGGTCCAGCCGCTCCGCAGCACGTGGGATCTTCCCAGGCCAAAGATTGAACCGGCGGCCCTTGCACTGCAAGGCGGTGTCCTTACCCACTGGACCACCAGGGGAAGCCCTTGAGAAGTCTTGATACTGTTTTCCATACTGGCTCTACCAATTTACATTCCACCCAACAGTGAATGAGGGTTTCCTTTTCTTTAAATCTTTACTAGCACTTATTCTTTCTTGTCTTTTGGATAATAGCCTTTCTGGGAAGTGTGAGGTGACATCTCATTGTGGTTTTGATTTGCATTTCTCTGATGGTTAGTGATGCTGACCATCTTTTCATGTACCTGTTGATCATCTATATGTCTTCTTTGGAAGAATGTCTTTCAGAGCCCATTTTCTGCCCATTTTTTAATTAAGTTTTTTTTTTTTTTTTTTGATCTTGAGTTGTATGGGCTCTCTGTGTATTTTGTTTAGGATACTAACCTTTATTAGATATATTGTTTGTAAATATTTTCTCCCATTCAGTAGGTGACTTTACAATATTATATTTTTGGTGTTCTGAGGCAGACCTGCCTGTGAATATTTGAGCGTCTCCTGAAGAGGTGGGCCACTGGCAGCAACAGTGCTGGGAGGTGGGGTATGTGCCATAAGTCCACTTGGAGGAGGTAACCATTAGCCCTACCTTAGAGCTGCTGGGTAGGTGACCCACAAACTGGAGAACAATTATACCAAAGAAGCTCTTACACTGTTGTAAAGGTTCTAGGCTGCACTTCCACTTCCCAACCTGAGGATCAAGCAAAGGGACTGGAAATTCCCAGGGAATCTGACTTTGAAGGTCAGTGGAATTTGATAAGAGAACTTCCACAGGACTGGGATAAATAGAGAATCTTTGAGGGCACAAACAAAACCATGTGTGAACCAGGACCCAGAGGAAAGGAGCAGTGATCCCACAAGAAACTGAACCAGACCTGCTTGTGAGTATTTGGAGGTCTCCTGCAGAAGTGCAGGTCAACAGTGGCCTAGTGTGGGGTCAGGGGCACTGGCAGCAGCAGTCCTAGGTGGTGTGCCATGTTGGCCTAAGTCCTTTTGGAGGAGGCTGCTGTTAGACCTACTGCAGAGCCTATAGCTATACCAAAGTGACTGCAAACTCCAAGACTGGGCCATCTCAGGCCAAACAATTAACAGGGTGGGAGCACAATCCTACCCATCAGGAGAAAATTGGATTAAGGATTCACTGAGCATGGTCCTACCCACCAGAGTAAGATTCAATTTTCTCCACAGCCAGTCCTTCCAATTCAAAAGCTTGTATAAGATCTTATTCTTTCTTGTCTTTTGGATAATAGCCTTTCTGGGAAGTGTGAGGTGACATCTCATTGTGGTTTTGATTTGCATTTCTCTGATGGTTAGTGATGCTGACCATCTTTTCATGTACCTGTTGATCATCTATATGTCTTCTTTGGAAGAATGTCTTTCAGAGCCCATTTTCTGCCCATTTTTTAATTAAGTTTTTTTTTTTTTTTTTTTTGATCTTGAGTTGTATGGGCTCTCTGTGTATTTTGTTTAGGATACTAACCTTTATTAGATATATTGTTTGTAAATATTTTCTCCCATTCAGTAGGTGACTTTACAATATTATATTTTTGGTGTTCTGAGGCAGACCTGCCTGTGAATATTTGAGCGTCTCCTGAAGAGGTGGGCCACTGGCAGCAACAGTGCTGGGAGGTGGGGTATGTGCCATAAGTCCACTTGGAGGAGGTAACCATTAGCCCTACCTTAGAGCTGCTGGGTAGGTGACCCACAAACTGGAGAACAATTATACCAAAGAAGCTCTTACACTGTTGTAAAGGTTCTAGGCTGCACTTCCACTTCCCAACCTGAGGATCAAGCAAAGGGACTGGAAATTCCCAGGGAATCTGACTTTGAAGGTCAGTGGAATTTGATAAGAGAACTTCCACAGGACTGGGATAAATAGAGAATCTTTGAGGGCACAAACAAAACCATGTGTGAACCAGGACCCAGAGGAAAGGAGCAGTGATCCCACAAGAAACTGAACCAGACCTGCTTGTGAGTATTTGGAGGTCTCCTGCAGAAGTGCAGGTCAACAGTGGCCTAGTGTGGGGTCAGGGGCACTGGCAGCAGCAGTCCTAGGTGGTGTGCCATGTTGGCCTAAGTCCTTTTGGAGGAGGCTGCTGTTAGACCTACTGCAGAGCCTATAGCTATACCAAAGTGACTGCAAACTCCAAGACTGGGCCATCTCAGGCCAAACAATTAACAGGGTGGGAGCACAATCCTACCCATCAGGAGAAAATTGGATTAAGGATTCACTGAGCATGGTCCTACCCACCAGAGTAAGATTCAATTTTCTCCACAGCCAGTCCTTCCAATTCAAAAGCTTGTATAAGACTCTTTCTTGTCCTCATCCATCAGAGTGTGGACAGATAAAGCAAGAACTTCGATCTCATGGCCTCCAGAATGAAAACCATAATCACAGAAAACTAACCAAAATGATCACATGGATCACAGCCTTGTGCAACACAGTGAAACCATGAGCCCTGTTGTGCAGGGCCACCCAAGATGGAGAGATCATGCTGGAGGGTTCTGACAAAACACGATCCATTGGAGAAGCGATTGGCAAACCACTTCAGTATTTTTGCCTTGAGAGCCCCATGAGCAGTATAAAAAGGCAAAAAGACATGACCCCATATTATATTAGCTTCAGGTATAAAACATAATGATTCAATATTTTTCATAGATCATACTCCTGTTAAGCTGTTTATGAGACAATGGCTATGTTTTCCTGTGCTGTACACTATATCCTAGGTTCTTATCCATTTTACACATAGTAGTTTGTATCTATTAAACCCATACCCCTGTTTTTCCCCTCATCCTTCTCCTCTTCCCACTGGTAATTAGTTTGTTCTCTGTATCTGTGAGTTGCTTTCACTCATTGAGTTTTTTTTAATATATATATACATTTATTTGTTTTGAGATTCTACATATAAATGATACTGTAGAGTGTTTGTCTTTCTCTTCCTCGCTTATCTCAGTAAGCATAATAATCACTGCATCCATCCACATTGTTGTGAATGGTAGAATTTCATTCTTTTTATAGCTGAATGATATTCCTCTGTGTTTGTGTTTATATACGCCACTTCTTTATCCATTCACCTGTTGATGGACACTCAGGTTGTGATTATGTTGTGATTATGTTCTCATCAAATATGTACCTAGAAGAGGAATTGTTAGATCATATGGCAGTTTCATTATTAATTTTTTGAGGAACATCCATATTGGCTACACCAACTTACATTCCCTCCAACATTGTATAAGGGTTCCCTTTTCTCTACATCATCTGTTATTTGTAGCCAACACTTGTTATTTGTAGATTTTTTGGTAATAGTTATTTGGACAGGTGAGGTAATATTTTGTTGTTTTGATTTGCATTTTTCTACTAATTATAAGCACACTTCATTCAGCCAGTCCTTCCAATTCAAAAGCTTGTATAAGACTCTTTCTTGTCCTCATCCATCAGAGTGTGGACAGATAAAGCAAGAACTTCGATCTCATGGCCTCCAGAATGAAAACCATAATCACAGAAAACTAACCAAAATGATCACATGGATCACAGCCTTGTGCAACACAGTGAAACCATGAGCCCTGTTGTGCAGGGCCACCCAAGATGGAGAGATCATGCTGGAGGGTTCTGACAAAACACGATCCATTGGAGAAGCGATTGGCAAACCACTTCAGTATTTTTGCCTTGAGAGCCCCATGAGCAGTATAAAAAGGCAAAAAGACATGACCCCATATTATATTAGCTTCAGGTATAAAACATAATGATTCAATATTTTTCATAGATCATACTCCTGTTAAGCTGTTTATGAGACAATGGCTATGTTTTCCTGTGCTGTACACTATATCCTAGGTTCTTATCCATTTTACACATAGTAGTTTGTATCTATTAAACCCATACCCCTGTTTTTCCCCTCATCCTTCTCCTCTTCCCACTGGTAATTAGTTTGTTCTCTGTATCTGTGAGTTGCTTTCACTCATTGAGTTTTTTTTAATATATATATACATTTATTTGTTTTGAGATTCTACATATAAATGATACTGTAGAGTGTTTGTCTTTCTCTTCCTCGCTTATCTCAGTAAGCATAATAATCACTGCATCCATCCACATTGTTGTGAATGGTAGAATTTCATTCTTTTTATAGCTGAATGATATTCCTCTGTGTTTGTGTTTATATACGCCACTTCTTTATCCATTCACCTGTTGATGGACACTCAGGTTGTGATTATGTTGTGATTATGTTCTCATCAAATATGTACCTAGAAGAGGAATTGTTAGATCATATGGCAGTTTCATTATTAATTTTTTGAGGAACATCCATATTGGCTACACCAACTTACATTCCCTCCAACATTGTATAAGGGTTCCCTTTTCTCTACATCATCTGTTATTTGTAGCCAACACTTGTTATTTGTAGATTTTTTGGTAATAGTTATTTGGACAGGTGAGGTAATATTTTGTTGTTTTGATTTGCATTTTTCTACTAATTAGTGATGTTTAACATCTTATCATGTGCCTGTTAGCCATCTCTATGTCTTCTTGGTCTTGTGCTCATTTTTTGATTGGGTTATTTGAATTTTTTGATACTGAGTTTAATTAGCTATTTACATACTTTCCATATTAACCCTTCTGTGTCATACCATTTGCAAATATTTTCATCCAATCAGTAGGTTGTGTTTTCATTTTGTCAATGGTTTCCTTTGCTATGCAAAGGCTTTTAAGCTGAATTGGGCCTCAGTTGTTTATCTTATACTGTATTTTTGCCTTAAGTGAACGATTCCAAAAATATTGCTACAATTTCTGTGAAAGATTGTTCTGCCTCTGTTCTCTTCTAAGAGTTTTATGGTTTCAGATCTTACTTTTAAGTCTTTAATCCATTGTTAGTTATTTTTGTATAGGTGGTGAGGAAATGTTCTAATCTCATTGATTTACATGTACCTGTCTAGTTTTCCCATCACCTAAATGAAGAGGCTGTCTTTTTCCCATTTTACATTCTTGGTTCCTTTGTTATAAATTGATCATAACCTGTGGGTTCTTTTCTGGGCTGTCTGTTCTGTTCCATTGATACATGCATTTGTTTTTTGCACCAGTACCAAGATGTTTTTATTACTGTCGCTTTGTAGTATACTTTGAAATCAGGGAGCATAATACCTTCAGCTTTGTTCATTTTCCTCAAGATTGTTGTTGCAATTCAGGGACTTTGGTCATTCCATATAAATTGTAGAGTTACTCTAGTTCTGTGAAAAATTGCATGGGTAGTTTGATTGGAATTGCCTTAAGTCTGTATTCACCTTGGGTAATACGGACATTTGAACAATATCAATTCTTCCACTCTGAGAATGCAGGATATCTTTTCATTTCTTTATGTCACATCTAATTTCCTTCATAAACCTTGTTTAGTTTCTAGAGTATAGAAACCTTGTATAGTTTTTAAAGTATAGGTCTTTTACTTCCTTGGCTGAGTTTACTTCTAGGTATATTTTTTATATTATTTTAAATAGGATCGTGTTTTTGCTTTCTCTTACCAATAGTTCATTATTAGCATTAATCTACTATCTTTACTGTATAGTTGCTTTATCAGAGATATTTTTTCTTTATAATTTTCATATTTGTAGAAGTGATCTTTTATTTGCCTCAGAGACTTTCTCTTAAAATTTCTTGTAAAGTTGATTTGGTGGTGCTAGACTCTGGTTTTGCTTTTCTGTCAAATTTTTTGTTTTTCCATCAAATCTGAATGAAAGTCTTGCCTGGTAGAATATTCTTTGTTGTAGGTTTTTTTCCTTTCATCACTTTAAACATATCATGCCACTCCCTTCTGGCCTGTAGAGTTTTGGCTGAAAAGTCAAAGGCTAATAGCTTTATGGGAGTTCACTTGTATATAATTTATTGTTTTCCCCTTGCTTGTTTTAATATTACCTATTTATCTCTAATTTTTTTTTTTTACAGTGGGCAACAGTCATAGAAAATTTTTTTTCCCCACAATCACAGGCTTTTTTAATCTTTAATTTTTGCTGTTTTAATTACATTGTGTCTTGGTGTCCTCCTCTTTGGGTTGACTCTGTTTGGGACTCTCTGTGTTTCCTGGCCCTCAATATCTGTTTCCTTTTTCATGTTAGGGAAGATTTTAATTACTATGTTTTCAAATATGTTCTTTCTCTCTTCTTCTGGAACCCTATAATTTGAATGTTAGTATGCTTAATGATATACTAGGGATCTCTTGCACTGTTCTATTTTTTTTTTCTATGTTTAGCTTTAGTGATTTGTACTACTCTGTCTTCCAGTTTGCTGACCTATTCCTCTGTATTATCTTATTTATTGTTGATCCCTTCTAGTGTATTTTTATTCCAGATATAATTTTCATATTTGTAGAAGTGATCTTTTATTTGCCTCAGAGACTTTCTCTTAAAATTTCTTGTAAAGTTGATTTGGTGGTGCTAGACTCTGGTTTTGCTTTTCTGTCAAATTTTTTGTTTTTCCATCAAATCTGAATGAAAGTCTTGCCTGGTAGAATATTCTTTGTTGTAGGTTTTTTTCCTTTCATCACTTTAAACATATCATGCCACTCCCTTCTGGCCTGTAGAGTTTTGGCTGAAAAGTCAAAGGCTAATAGCTTTATGGGAGTTCACTTGTATATAATTTATTGTTTTCCCCTTGCTTGTTTTAATATTACCTATTTATCTCTAATTTTTTTTTTTTACAGTGGGCAACAGTCATAGAAAATTTTTTTTCCCCACAATCACAGGCTTTTTTAATCTTTAATTTTTGCTGTTTTAATTACATTGTGTCTTGGTGTCCTCCTCTTTGGGTTGACTCTGTTTGGGACTCTCTGTGTTTCCTGGCCCTCAATATCTGTTTCCTTTTTCATGTTAGGGAAGATTTTAATTACTATGTTTTCAAATATGTTCTTTCTCTCTTCTTCTGGAACCCTATAATTTGAATGTTAGTATGCTTAATGATATACTAGGGATCTCTTGCACTGTTCTATTTTTTTTTTCTATGTTTAGCTTTAGTGATTTGTACTACTCTGTCTTCCAGTTTGCTGACCTATTCCTCTGTATTATCTTATTTATTGTTGATCCCTTCTAGTGTATTTTTATTCCAGATATATTTTTCATCTCTGTTGACTCTTTTATATTTTCTAACTCTGTTAAAAACGTCTAATGTCTGACTTGGTTTGTTGAATTCTCACCCAAATTCTTTGAACATCTTTGCAGTCATTATCTTGAATACTTTACTGGACAGATTGCTTATCTCATTTTGATTTAGTTCTTTTGGGGTTTTATCTTGTTGCTTCATTTGGAACATACTCATCTATCACCTTGTTTTGTCTAGTTTCCTGTTTTTATTCTATATACGCAGTAGGTTATGTTCCTGACTTTGAACTAATAACCTTTTATAGGAAACATGTATGTGTTCTAGGAGTAACTCCCCTCTGATCCCCAGGGCTCTATGTTCTAGGGGTGACACCTATGTGGATTTTGTAGATCCTTGTGTTGTTGTGGGCTGACTATTGTGGGCAGTTATATATTTGTGTCTGGTTCTCAGTATAGTTGGTTGCCAGACCTTGCCTTGTATGGAGGCTGCTGGTGTCTTATAAGTGGGACCTGGTCATGAGGCAACTGGCTGTGGAGTCTCATAGGTTCCTGGACTTAGCACTGGTCCACTGTTGGGTGGATCTGGCTTCCAGGGTGATTAGTTGTGGGCATTGGGTCCTGAATATAGTGTTGGTCTGCTGGTAGATGGGACAAGTTTCTGACATTGCTAGCTACCGTGTCTGATGTGTCTCAGAGTTGGTTCTAGTCTGTTGGTGGGCAGAACCTGGCCTGTGGGGGTCCTGGATAAAAGGCCCTGTGGGTTGCAAAGCTGGTGTTGGTCCACTTGGGAATGGGGCTCATTTCTGACGCTGCTGGCTGCAGGGCCCATAGTGTTCCAGAGGTGATGTTTACATGCTGATTTACAGAGCTTGTGCTCAGGGTGTCTAGGGACTAATCTCTGCCTGCTCTTGGGTGGGTTGAGTCGCAGAATGGCACACTGCAGGGCTGTAGTGGACCTGAAGCTGTTGTCTCCCTACTGGTGTGCAAAACCAGGTCCCAGGCCCTCTGGTGGACTGGGTCAGGTCCCAGGGTGACTATGGTCTCAGAAGTTTTTAAGGCAGCTGGCTTCACCTGAGGCTATTTGCTTCATCAGAGGCTTCCTGGTATTGATCCCCACAGGCTGGTGGCCATAGTTGGGTCCCAGAGCTCATAAGGTAGAGGGAGGATTCTACAATGTCACTTGCCAGCATTAGTGTCCTCTTGGTAGTATGAGCTCCCCAAAATGGTTGCTTCCATTGTCTATGTCCCTAGCATGAGATTCAGTTTCTGGGATGCTCTCCAAGATCAGCAGGTGGGTCTGACTAGGCTCCTTTCAACTTATTGCTTCTGCCTTGGGTCCTGGAACTTGTGAAATTGTGTGTGCTCCCTTTAAGAGTGGAGTTTCTATTTCCTACAGTCTCCTGGGTCTCCTGAGTATGAGTCCCACTGGCCTTCAAAGCCAAAGGTCCTGGGGTCTTGTCCTTCTTGTGCAGGACCTTCCCAGGCTCAGGAGCCCAATGTGGGACTCAGATCAGCCACTCCTTAGGGAGATTGCCTGAAATTGTAATTATCCTCCTGTTTGTGTGTTGCCCACCACAGGGTATCTATGAGTCTTAACTATTCTGTGTCTTTGCCACTCCTACTGTGCGGGGACCTTCCGCAGAAAGGGAAGGCAGCGGGATTGCCCCCGGCTGAACCGGGAGATCTCGGAGAAAGGCAAATCTTGAACTGCCTGCCCCGCAGCCCCCTGGCTGAGGCAGGGGACAATCAGACGCGACAGGGGATCCATCGAAGTAGCTCCGCTTTATTAATGAAGATCCACAGCTTTTATAGGCACGTGAAGGGGGTTTTGCACGGGACTTCCTATAGATTACACCAATCAAGCTAAAGGCCAAGCAATCATTCACGAGCGCGGCTGCCAGGGGAACCAATCAGAAATTTTGACCATCAGTTAACAATTTAGATCACGCCCTGTCTCTTCCTGTAGGCGCCATCTTAGCTGCAAACATGTGCTTAAGCTTCTTTAAACAATGCACTTAAGCTTCCCTTCATTTCCATGTCCCTTCCTGTAGGCGCCATCTTAGCTGCAAGCTGAAACAATGTGCTTAAGCTTCTTTTCACTCCCACACCCCTTCCTGTAGGCGCCATCTTAGCTCCAAGCTGAAACAATGTGCTTAAGCTTCTTTATGCTTAAAACAGTCCTCTTTCAATTCAGAGCCCCACACTACTGGTCTTTTTGTAGTTCCTTATTTACTTCTATAGCTGTAGAACATATTTTCTGCTCATCTTCCAGTCTTTCTCATTAATAGTTTCTCTGCCAATAATTGTAATTTTGGTGCCTGTAGGAGTAAGTAATCTTCTCCTATTCTGCTATCTTGGTCACTGCTCTTAAACCAGTATTTTTCATCAAAGCTTTTGGATGGTCAAAGGATGATCAAAAGGAGGAAAGAAAGACTGTTGAAATAAACTTCTAGGCTTAAGCTGGAACCACTCCTGCTTGGGGTGTCACATGAGCAAAATGAAAGTTTGATAACTTACAGAGGTAAACGATCTGCTTGACTAGAAATGCAATGTATAGACTCAACTAATTGCCCGAGGCCAAGCCAAATCTGGAGCTTCTTACCACAAGCAAGGCTGACTGTGTAATGTCAATTAAAAAGATGCACAACTTGAAAGTTGCAAGTTGAATTTTTTAGGGGGCCAAAAGAGGACTGAAGCCCAGGAGACAGCAGCATCTCAAATGACTCTGAGAGACTCCAAAGAGGTAGTAGGGAAAGGTCAATATATAAGATTTCAGTGAAGGGGGGAGTTCAGTGCAATCAAAGTGCTTACTTTACAAGAGGTTTTCTGTTAGTCAGGAGGAGCTGATGTCATCATGAAAGGATTTAGTGCTTTTCTAGATATGAAGAGATGCAAAGATTGGGAAAGATTGGGATCATGAAATCAGTTCCTGAAATATCTAACTATCTAAAGACCTGTTCCACCAGATTCCCTGGAGCACAGAGTGCCTCATTCCACCCTGAATTCCCTCAGGGGTGTTGAAGGTCAACAGCTGCAGCAGCACAGGGCTCAGTCTCCACAGAGACAGATGGTAAATGCCCTACTTGTTGCTATTCAGTTGCTGGCAAATGCTCTTTACAAGTGCAGATTTGTAGTTGACAATGGCCCCAGCCAATTAGATATTTTCTATTTGTTTCTTTCTTGTTTTTATTATTTATTCTATCAAACTTTCCACTAATATTTTGTTTGACTACTTTGTCTGTATTCAAATTTTCAGCTAGTCTTGTATTATGTAAATATACCTCTTCAGAGAATAATTGCTTAACTTTTTATTTACTTCACCCATAGGCACAAAGTTCAAAGGATCTGCTATTAAGATTACAGACCCATGTATGCAGTTTAGCCTTCTTTTCCCCTATTTTGACCCTGAATTTTTTTTTTTAAACATTTATTTATTTATTTATTTTGGGGGAGTCAGGTTGGGGAGGGAGGGGGTAGGCGGGCCACTTCTATTGGTCTTTCATTTGTCTATTTTCATCCGTCTTTGTTCTTTGGCTCCTGTGGGCCTCCTATCGCGGTGGCCTCTGTTGTCGCAGAGCACTGGCTCTGGGCGCATGCGCTCCAGAGCTCCGGCTCCATAGTTGGGCACATTGGTCCAGCCACTCCGCGGCACGTGGGATCTTCCCAGACCAGGGATCGAACCGGCGGCCCTTGCACTGCAAGGCGGTGTCCTTACCCACTGGACCACCAGGGAAGTCCGACCCTGAATATTTTTAATAAAAGGTGGTAAGAAATCAATAAAGGCATCAAAGCATATGTTTTGTCCTATTCAAAGAGAAAAAAGTGAGAGAAGAAAATATGTATACAAACTATTTTAACAAAGACATTTAGTGGAAGCCTGTCTTTAGATAGATAGGTAGTAGGCAGACAGGTAGAGAAGTAAAGATGTATTAGTAGTATATACTATTTACCTATCTACCCATCTATATCAGTCATCTATCCTAAAATCTAATGAGGTAGCTTGGTTATAAGATAATTTTAGTACAGTGTCCTGAGATGAGCCTTTATGAAGGATGAAAAATACATTTATAATTATGTTCCCCAGATGACTAGGTAGACGCTTTTGCCTTTTCAGTTCAGTTTCTCATATCCTGATTTCCAAGATTCATCTAGAATGAAAAAGCTTTATCATCTAGAAGGAGTTTAATCCACATGTGTATAAATATATCTAATGCACACACATACTTATTAATACATGTTTTACCTTATTCCAGACTAGCTCTCCTGAGGAGAAAAAAAGGTCTCTAGAAAACAATGTTGTTCCTTTTAAGGTTCAGAGATTCACTTACTTCATTTAAATGGATTGTCTTTTTTTTTTTTTTTTTAACAGAAGAAAACTGAGTGACCTACTTCAGTTTGTGAATGTAGTCTTTCTTCTCCACTGTTGTGTCTTTTGTGTCTAGAAGAGTACCTGGAATGTAGAGACACCCAATAAAATGGATAAATGCTGAACTTAATTTAAAAGATAGCAAATGATGGCATAAGTTTGTTGCTTTGGCATCTATTTGCTGACAGAAACAATTGCCATCTAAAACTTAGAATGTTTCATTTGTCTATTTTCATCCGTCTTTGTTCTTTGGCTCCTGTGGGCCTCCCATCGTGGTGGCCTCTGTTGTCGCAGAGCACTGGCTCTGGGCGCATGCGCTCCAGAGCTCCGGCTCCATAGTTGGGCACATTGGTCCAGCCACTCCGCGGCACGTGGGATCTTCCCAGACCAGGGATCGAACCGGCGGCCCTTGCACTGCAAGGCGGTGTCCTTACCCACTGGACCACCAGGGAAGTCCGACCCTGAATATTTTTAATAAAAGGTGGTAAGAAATCAATAAAGGCATCAAAGCATATGTTTTGTCCTATTCAAAGAGAAAAAAGTGAGAGAAGAAAATATGTATACAAACTATTTTAACAAAGACATTTAGTGGAAGCCTGTCTTTAGATAGATAGGTAGTAGGCAGACAGGTAGAGAAGTAAAGATGTATTAGTAGTATATACTATTTACCTATCTACCCATCTATATCAGTCATCTATCCTAAAATCTAATGAGGTAGCTTGGTTATAAGATAATTTTAGTACAGTGTCCTGAGATGAGCCTTTATGAAGGATGAAAAATACATTTATAATTATGTTCCCCAGATGACTAGGTAGACGCTTTTGCCTTTTCAGTTCAGTTTCTCATATCCTGATTTCCAAGATTCATCTAGAATGAAAAAGCTTTATCATCTAGAAGGAGTTTAATCCACATGTGTATAAATATATCTAATGCACACACATACTTATTAATACATGTTTTACCTTATTCCAGACTAGCTCTCCTGAGGAGAAAAAAAGGTCTCTAGAAAACAATGTTGTTCCTTTTAAGGTTCAGAGATTCACTTACTTCATTTAAATGGATTGTCTTTTTTTTTTTTTTTTTTTAACAGAAGAAAACTGAGTGACCTACTTCAGTTTGTGAATGTAGTCTTTCTTCTCCACTGTTGTGTCTTTTGTGTCTAGAAGAGTACCTGGAATGTAGGAGACACCCAATAAAATGGATAAATGCTGAACTTAATTTAAAAGATAGCAAATGATGGCATAAGTTTGTTGCTTTGGCATCTATTTGCTGACAGAAACAATTTGCCATCTAAAAACTTAGAATGTTTCATTTCAGATCTCTTGAATTTCAGAGAACAAAAAGAAAGAATAAATATTCTTACTACACGTGCCTTAACAAATACCTAAATTGTGATAGCTGAAAGTTATTATAAGCACATTTTATTTCTCAACTCCATCTCTCAAAATAAGCAATGCATATATAATTATCACAAAATTTTCTGCAATGTCAGAAAAATTGACTCTCTAGAAAGTAAGAAAATTCCTTTAAAATATTTTTTAATGGTTATAGGGAAGTAAAATATACTCACCATGAACTATACATAAGTTATCATTTTTATTTGGGACCATTTAACCAAGTAGTAAGGCTTTTTTTCTCTCTGTGATTCCTCCACTTGAACCCTATAGAGATTAAAAAAAAAAAAAAGGTGGGAAGTAGAGTTATGTAATTTTACCTTTTTTTTTTTGTATACTCAAATCCACCCATCCCTAAACATAGGCAGATGAGGAATCATGTAAAATTTTTGTTTGTTTGTTTCTTTTGTTCTGTTCTGAGCTTGTCATAATATCTCCAATTTCCAACGCCAGCTCCTCATGTCATAGCCTGTGTTGGGAGCTCTAGTTTAAAACCAGTGTGAACTCGTAGAAGCGTGGTATATTAAGCTCTCATCCTTTGAGATTCAAACTTGAAAAGTTTATCAGACACATTCTCCTGTATGTCACCTTAAGCCAGTAAGATAGGCCAGGGAAAGTTCTGATGAAAATTTTGTAAAAGTTTTGCAATGGAAAATACTTCTAGAGAGGTTCTGGGAAGCCTAGAGCAGCAGTAATGGAATGTGCATTTGCATGGGCAGCAGCAACCAGGAAAAGGGGAAGGGTTCCTATAGCAAAGTGGGAGGGTTAGGAAGAACAGCTTACTCGCATTTTACAATTTTGCCTGGCATTTATCTCTGCTTTGTCTTCAAATATTAATTGGTAGCTCTGTGATTGAAAATTATAATGAAATAATATTGGTATATAATGAAAATTAAGGGAAATAAGGGAAATTTTCTAAAGGAAATATTTGTTTTTGAAAATTAAAGAGATTTCCCTGTGGTTTAAACAGGTCTTGCTTCCTCATATTCAAACAGTTGTCAGAGATTTTATGATGAATTTTAAGGGGGACCAAAAGGGCTTCTCTGGTGGCTCAGATGGTAAAGAATCCTCTTGCAATGCAGGAGACCCTGGTTCAATCCATGGACAGTGGAGGCTGGCAGGCTACAGTCCATGGGTTCATAAAAAGTTGGACACGACTGAGTGACTACACTACTATTAAAAACACTCAAACACTAGAGACTTTTCACAGTTTAGAAATTATTGTAGCCATAACTAGGTCCTTTAACTTACTCAGCATTTATCATTTTATTACTTTATGGGAAAAAAAGCAATCCGTTCCTTTTTGTCATCTTCTGTGATGCAGGGAAGATACATTACAAGAAATTTTAATCAAGAAGCTATTAATTCTACTTTCTGTTTGTATCTGCTCACTGAACCTATGGCATGACCATATTTCCATCATTATCCTGGTTTAAAAATGGCATAACCTTCTCTTCAACAAGTAATAGTTTGTACTGTGCAAGCATATATCTTAAACTTCTAAAGAGTAATTCATTCAACCTTCCTTAGAAAGTAATAATTATGTATAGTTGTTGTTTTAACCAGCACTTTCTAAATAGGGTGATGATTATTTCCAAATTTGTTGCTCAGTCCTTTTCCAGCTCAATTTTTAGTCTCTCCCAAATCTCCTACCCTAATCGTTTCAGACACATTCTCCTGTATGTCACCTTAAGCCGTAAGTAGGCCAGAAAGTTCTGATGAAAATTTGGGCAATGGAAAATACTTCTAGAGAGGTTCTGGGAAGCCTAGAGCAGCAGTAATGGAATGTGCATTTGCATGGGCAGCAGCAACCAGGAAAAGGGGAAGGGTTCCTATAGCAAAGTGGGAGGGTTAGGAAGAACAGCTTACTCGCATTTTACAATTTTGCCTGGCATTTATCTCTGCTTTGTCTTCAAATATTAATTGGTAGCTCTGTGATTGAAAATTATAATGAAATAATATTGGTATATAATGAAAATTAAGGGAAATAAGGGAAATTTTCTAAAGGAAATATTTGTTTTTGAAAATTAAAGAGATTTCCCTGTGGTTTAAACAGGTCTTGCTTCCTCATATTCAAACAGTTGTCAGAGATTTTATGATGAATTTTAAGGGGGACCAAAAGGGCTTCTCTGGTGGCTCAGATGGTAAAGAATCCTCTTGCAATGCAGGAGACCCTGGTTCAATCCATGGACAGTGGAGGCTGGCAGGCTACAGTCCATGGGTTCATAAAAAGTTGGACACGACTGAGTGACTACACTACTATTAAAAACACTCAAACACTAGAGACTTTTCACAGTTTAGAAATTATTGTAGCCATAACTAGGTCCTTTAACTTACTCAGCATTTATCATTTTATTACTTTATGGGAAAAAAAGCAATCCGTTCCTTTTTGTCATCTTCTGTGATGCAGGGAAGATACATTACAAGAAATTTTAATCAAGAAGCTATTAATTCTACTTTCTGTTTGTATCTGCTCACTGAACCTATGGCATGACCATATTTCCATCATTATCCTGGTTTAAAAATGGCATAACCTTCTCTTCAACAAGTAATAGTTTGTACTGTGCAAGCATATATCTTAAACTTCTAAAGAGTAATTCATTCAACCTTCCTTAGAAAGTAATAATTATGTATAGTTGTTGTTTTAACCAGCACTTTCTAAATAGGGTGATGATTATTTCCAAATTTGTTGCTCAGTCCTTTTCCAGCTCAATTTTTAGTCTCTCCCAAATCTCCTACCCTAACATCTAAGCATATTTTATAATGATTTGTTTCATTTATATTGTATTATACTTATAGCTGTTCATGTGGATGCTCAATTGCTCAGTTGTGTCTGACTCCTTGACACCCCATGGACTGCAGCCCACCAGGGTCTTCTGTTTTGGGGATTCTCCAGGCAAGAATACTAGAGTGGGTTACCAGTTCCTTCCTCAGGAGAACTTCCTGACCAAGGGACTGAACCCAGGTTTCATGCATTGTAGGAAGATTCTTTACTGTCTGAGTCACCAGGTCAGGGGCTGCAATCATTTTGTACAGGCTAATTTAGGAACAGTCTTACATGTCAGAACCCAGATACAGACCTCTGCCCCCTAAATCTATAATACATTGATCTAAAGATGTCTGTCTTGAATTGAAATTATTTTAAGTGACTACATCCCCTAATAAATTTTAATCTGCTTATGAATTATATGTCTCTTTTATCTTTGTATGTGATTCAGTTCCTAGCATAATACATTAAGCATTGTAGTCAGTTTTATGTTTATGGGATGAAAACATGAATCACATGCATCATTTAAGTCCAATATACAGAAATCAGTTGTAATTCTGTAATTTGCAATAAACAATCTCAAAATAAAATTAAGAAAACAATTTTATTTAAAATAGCATCAAAACAAATGAAATAACTAGGAATAAATTTAGTGAATGAATGTAAAATTCATAGTCTGAAAACTGCAAAACACTGCTGAAAGAAATTAAAGATCTAAATAAATGAAATAACACTCCGTGTTCATGGATTAGAACACTTCATAATACTCAAATGGCAACATTTCTCAACATAAACTACAGATTTAATTTAATCCCTGTCAGAATCTCAACTGACTGCAGAAATCACCAACCTGATTGTAAATTTCTACAGAATTATAATGGACCAAGAATAGCCAGAACAATCTTGACAAAGAAAAACAAAGTAGGAGGATTCACACTTCTTTTTATTTTATTTTTTATGTTTATGTATTTTCCCCCAACATGCATATTTTATAATGATTTGTTTCATTTATATTGTATTATACTTATAGCTGTTCATGTGGATGCTCAATTGCTCAGTTGTGTCTGACTCCTTGACACCCCATGGACTGCAGCCCACCAGGGTCTTCTGTTTTGGGGATTCTCCAGGCAAGAATACTAGAGTGGGTTACCAGTTCCTTCCTCAGGAGAACTTCCTGACCAAGGGACTGAACCCAGGTTTCATGCATTGTAGGAAGATTCTTTACTGTCTGAGTCACCAGGTCAGGGGCTGCAATCATTTTGTACAGGCTAATTTAGGAACAGTCTTACATGTCAGAACCCAGATACAGACCTCTGCCCCCTAAATCTATAATACATTGATCTAAAGATGTCTGTCTTGAATTGAAATTATTTTAAGTGACTACATCCCCTAATAAATTTTAATCTGCTTATGAATTATATGTCTCTTTTATCTTTGTATGTGATTCAGTTCCTAGCATAATACATTAAGCATTGTAGTCAGTTTTATGTTTATGGGATGAAAACATGAATCACATGCATCATTTAAGTCCAATATACAGAAATCAGTTGTAATTCTGTAATTTGCAATAAACAATCTCAAAATAAAATTAAGAAAACAATTTTATTTAAAATAGCATCAAAACAAATGAAATAACTAGGAATAAATTTAGTGAATGAATGTAAAATTCATAGTCTGAAAACTGCAAAACACTGCTGAAAGAAATTAAAGATCTAAATAAATGAAATAACACTCCGTGTTCATGGATTAGAACACTTCATAATACTCAAATGGCAACATTTCTCAACATAAACTACAGATTTAATTTAATCCCTGTCAGAATCTCAACTGACTGCAGAAATCACCAACCTGATTGTAAATTTCTACAGAATTATAATGGACCAAGAATAGCCAGAACAATCTTGACAAAGAAAAACAAAGTAGGAGGATTCACACTTCTTTTTATTTTATTTTTTATGTTTATGTATTTTCCCCCAACATGCCTATTTTATTTTTATATTTATTTTCATCCATCTTTTGTTCTTTGGCATATGTGGGCCTCCCATCGCAGTGGCCTCTCCCATTGCAGAATACTGGCTCTGGACGCATGCGCTCCAGAGTGCTGGCTCCTAATTGGACACACAGGTCCAGCCGCTCCACAGCACATGGGATTTTACCAGGCCAGGGATCAAACTGGTGCCCCTTGCACTGCAAGGAGGACTCTCTACCCACTGGACCACCAGGGAAGGTGGATTCACACTACTTGAGTTCAGAACTGACTGCAAAGAAATTGTGAACATAACTGTGACACCAGCACAAGGATAGACCTATAGATCAATGAAATAAAATCAAGAGTCCAAAAGTAAATCCATACATCTATGGTCAACTGATCTTCTGCAAGTGTTACAAGACCATTCAAAGGAGAAAGAATAGTCTTTTCAACAAATGGTGCTGAGATAACCATATCCATGAGCAAAAGAATGGAATTGGATCTCCACTTCATGCTACACTTATATAGATTAATTTGAAATGGATCACAGACCTAAATGTAAAAGCTAAAATCATAAAACTCTTAGAAAAATATTTTTTATGATGCTATTTGGCAAGGGTTTCTTTGCTATGACACCAAAAGCATGCACTACAACAATAAAAAGCCGAACATATTACACTTCATCAGAATCAAAACTTTTGTGCTTCAAAGGATACCATCAAGAGGGTGAAAAGACAACTCAGAGAATGGTATATCTGCAAATCACATATCTGATAAAGGATGGGTATCTAGAATATATAAAGAACTCTAGGTTATTAATAAAAGTACAACACAGTTTAAAAATGAGGAAAGTATATGAATGCGCATTTCTCCAAGGAAGATATACAAATGGCCAATAAGCACATGAAAAGATTCTTAACATCGTTAGTTATTTTGGAAATGCAAATCAAAATCACAGTGAGGTATCATTTTCCATTCACTAGGATGGCTAGTATTAAAAAAGTCAGATTATAACAGATGTTGGCAAGGATGTAGAGAAAGTAGAGCCCTCATATTCTGCTGTTGGGAATGTAACATGGGGTAGTCATCTTAGAAAAGTCTAATAGGTTTTCAAATGAGTAAACACAGAGTTACCAATTCTACTCCTAGGTATATATCCCAAAGAAATGAAAACATAATGTCCATAAAATGTTTGGATGATTGATTTTTTTAGCAGCATTATTCATTGCAAGTCAAAAGGTAGAAATAACTCAAATGTCCATCAACTGAAGAACAGCCAAAATGTAGTATATCCATCTGATGAAGTATTCTTTGGCCCTAAAAAGGAATCAAGTACTAATACATGCTGTAATGTAGATGAACCTTGAAAGCATTATGCTGAGTTAAAGCCAGTCACAAGAGACCCTATATTATGTGATGTTAATATTCTTGTAAAAGTCCAGAAGAGAAAAATCTGTAGAGACAGAAAAAAAATTTAGTAGTTGCTCAGTTAGATATGGTGGGCTTTGCTAAAGAATCTGCCTGCAGTGCAGGAGGCCTGTGTTCAATCCCTAGGTCAGGAAGATCCCACCGAGAAGGGAATGGCTACCCACTCCAGTATTCTTACCTGCAGAATCCCGTGGACAGAGGAGCTTGGCAGGCTACAATCCATGGGGTTGCATAGAGTCAGACATGACTGAGCAACTAAGACTTTCTTCTTTAGTTAGGTATGGGAGAGGGATGGGGAATAGACAGTGATAGTTAAGGGTGCAGGGTTTCTTTTTAAATTGATGAAAATGTTTTAAAACCAGCTGTGGTTGAGGGGCTTCCCTGGTGGCCCAGTGGCTAGGATTCTGGGCTTTCACTGCCATGGTCTGGGTTCAATCCCTGATCAGGGAAGATCCCACAGGCTGTGCAGTGTGGCCAAAAAAATAAAATAAAATAAACTGTGGTGATTGTTATGCATAGGTAAGACCATGCTGAAAACCATTGAATTGTATACTTTAAATGAATGAATTTATGGTATATGAGTTATATAGAAATAAAGCTGTTAAAAATATGGTGCTTAAGCTAAATTTCTTATCATATCATCTGCTACTAAAATAGATTGTTATTGAGTACCATTAATAAAATTTTAATTATCAGAAAATGCTGTTGGAAAGGGAAGTCATGTTGCCAACCCAGTCCTGCATGTTTGGACTTAGAAGAATTTATTAATATTCAAAAGATTAAGATAATTCATGGACTTTCCTTTTGTTCTTTTTGGAGTAGAATTTCCATTGAAATTGTAAGAAATTTATCATACAATTTTTTTTTTTTTTTGGCAGCATATAGCAGGTGTTCTTAACAAGGGTCCATAAGCCACAGAATGTCTGTGAACATCCCTAAACTTGTCGATAAACTGCCTATATGCATTCTGCAAGGGAGATAACTCTTGTTTTTCAGCTCCCACAAGTGATCTATGATTTCTCCTTGCCCCCTCCAAAAGGTTAAAAAATATAAAATAAAGGAATATGAAGGCATTATTGCAGGAAGTTCTTCTAGGTGTCTCTAATTTTAGAGCTTAAGAATACCAGACTCTTAGTTTAAAGAATGGAAAAGAAAATTTAATGTGGTTTTTATATAGAGATGAGAAAACAATAATGATATCTTTATCTTTTGTATAAATCTGTTAGAATTTCGTCTTATATAGTGCTTATATAGAGCACATAGAGATATGCATGTATTTAGTGTGTAACACATTTCATATAGTCTTTATGATATGTTTTAATATTTTGTTTTGGTTCAATGTGATTATACTATGAATCTCAAAATTCTCTGTTGGAAGAAATTATTATATTCTAATGGAAAACTTCTATATTTTAAAAACATTTCCTAGGTTCTAAGTAGAATGAAAGCATGCTTGAACATTTTTAGAGTATGAGGGTAAGAAGTTACTTTGTGATTTACAGTGGTATTAAGCATGCAAAGAGTGGGACATGACTTAGTGACTGAACAACAATAACAAAAGCAGGCAGAGTCTGGTCTTATGGGCCACAGGCACTTTCCATACTTCAGACATAACTGTGGCAGGATTGTCCCAGAGAGTTCTAAACACAGTTAACCTTTGAAGAGAGTTGCCAACTCAACGATCCACAAATTCCATTGTGTATAAGAGCTATTTGCACTAATGGGAAAGAGAGTTGCTTGTGAAAGGTGGTTGAAGGAGGTTACAAATTACAAATTTCTGCCTTTCCCACAACTATTCCCCCAAGTCAGCTCACCTTTATACTTCCTTCTACCTCAAAGCTCAACTTCCTAAACTGTGATTCTTCTTGACAGTTATTTTTTTAAAAAAATGTTGTTTTAACCCTACAAAAAAATGATTTCAATGAGGTTTAGGTATGTTATCCATGTAAATCTTCCAATGTATCATGATGCCCTATAATATTTAAATGACATAGTAAAGCCTTAAACATCAGTTCACTACCTCATCCATTTTTTATAATAGAAATCGGCTTATATCCTATTTTACTAACATAAACTTTACTTACAGATTGCCAGTGTGGAATGCCAATTCCTGTACCACAACAATTGTGATCTACCATAATAAATATGGAGATTTAGGAATCTCTCTCTTCAGGAACACTAAATGCAAACTAAGGTAAGAGACTTTTTTTTTTTTTTAAATATGGAGCGATTCACGAATTTACGTGTCATCCTTGTGCAGGGGCCATGCTAATCTTCTCTGTATCGTTCACAATTTTAGCATATGTGCTGCCGAAGCGAGCACGGTAAGAGACTTTATAGTCATGACTCTGATGATAAATTGACTTTAGTCAGATCATTTGATAGATGGCCACTGGATCCTGAGAATATTTAAGCCTATTATAGCCCCTACTATGTGCTTAGGAGTGGTTTCATGTGCTTCATAAGCATTAATCCATTATAACCTCACAACAGTGTGATTTAGATATCCTTATTTTTCATTGCTTATCATATAAGGGAACTGAGGCAGAGAATCCAAGTTACCCAGTGATGAAATTGCAGAACTTGGATTCATAACCTGGCAGTCCAACTCCAGCTCCTTACCACTATACCATATCACCTTTCAGTACAGGTTGTTTTAAGGCAACCATTACCTGAATGTTGATTTTCTGTCTTTTTTATGATGAATATATAGCACTAAATGGTTATCAGGGCACTAGAGCTGACCCTTGGTTAGACCCTGGGTAGCAACAGGTCCTCAGAAAATGACAAAAGTTTTGTCTTCAGTTAGTGCCCCAGGAAGAACTCAAGCTGATATGAGTGACAACAGACTTCGGAGTCAGTGTGCTGATCTTTAGGTCCCAGAAGATAACAGTAATGTCTCAAGGTTACCAATCACTTATACCTACCAAAAGGAAAGAAAAAAATATCGATCATTAGGTAGTTTCCTATCTAAGGCCTATAACAAAGACTAAACCATGGAAGAGATTGTCTTAATAAGTTTCACTTCTAAAAAGTAGGCTCATGTATATACATTATTAAAAGAAAGTTTCCCATATTGTAAAACAGGTAAAATCCATACACTTGGGATGATTAAAAATAATAAAAGCTCACTGTCATTTGGAGTTTCTTATTCACTTATCCATATACTTGAAATCTTAATTAGCCATAAAACTAAAACCATTGACAGACCGCCTTCTTCAATTGGTATTTAGTACTATTTACAGATATAAAAGATTAAAAAAGTCTTAACAGTCATGCAGTTCCGATTTTAAATTGTACTTTTGTACAATTGTACTTTAGTAGTCCTAAATTCTTAAATAGGAACTCACAATTCAGAAAACTGTCCCAATCCAAAGTAAATTCTTCTAGAACTGGCTCTACATTACAGTGATCCAACATATTTAATTATTTTCCAGGTTAGTATAACCAAATGTGAATTCTGCAGAACTTGTACTCATTAAATTCCTAGGAAAGTACTTGTTTTTTTCAACAAATTCTGAAGCTGAGGCAGTAGCTTTTTTTCTACCTAAAATCTTGTAAATTTTAATAACTTATAAGGTTCTCAGTGTCAGCTTAGCATTCTAGTACACAAGGTCATACAAATTAATGCTGAACAAAAAGGAAAGACCAGATGAATGTTTCACTTCAATTATCTGTGGCATCATGATCTTGTGACTTGCAGGATGACCCATGAAAAAGAGAGGACTGATGGCACTAGCGATGAAAGTGAATTAAATAATCAGTAAAATCTGGCCAGTAGATCTGATTATTCCAAAAACATGCAAGATAAAAAATCCAGTATAATAGTCAACAATGTGAAGGGCAGACTGGACAATATTTAGCAATTTATATTTTATAAATAAAAGTCTAATGAAACTCCTCTGTCCATGGAATTTTCAAGAATCCTAGGCAAGAATACCGGAGTGAGTAGCCATTCACTTCTCCAGAGGATCTTCCTTGACCCAGGGATCAAACCCAGATTTTTGCAGGAAAATTCTTTGCCATCTGATCCACCAGGGAAGCCTTATAAATAATTTAATGAATCTTAAGGCTATTACGTCCTGCAGCCCGTATGTCAAACTCAAGCCTCTCTGACACCCTGAGGCTTCTAATCAATTTTAATTAACTTTCTCAGAGTAAATTTAGGATAAATATATACTAATAATTGTATACTTTCTAAATAAATTAATGTACATTCATATGAAAGAGTCTGTGCAAAGAGTCCAAAACAGTCTGTGTTCTCTGTTAGAATCAATGTCCAACACTAGACCATGTTTTTTCTTTGACCAAGTGAGTTTTTATTGGAAAACTTTACAATCAGTTCACGATTTACATTGAACAAGTATATCTATCTATTACTATAATATGTTAAATATCAACTATAAAAACCCAAATTACATATTTATCACTTATCTATTAATCTGTCTCTCATATCTGTTTTTACTTTTGTCTGCAGTAATACTACTGTCTGACAATATAATCAAATATTTTCAAGTCCTTCTCAATAAAATATGGCCACAGAAAACACGAAAAGATTTGCCTTGTCATTGTAGCTACCTTGCATTCAAATTTTTACAAGAAGAAAATTTGGACATCCCTAATTGGGAGAGATTTCAAACATAAAATATTTATGCATCCTAAACAGTTGCTTTATAAGTTTGTGAATTTCTCATCTATTCAGTATATCCTTACTTAGTATGTGCTCTTTTTTTCCACAGTAGCTTAGGTTAGACCATACAGATATCTCACTAAAATAAAGGTAAATTCAGGGCTTCGGGCTTAAACCCCATCAGTTGGGTCTTTATCACAGTTTGGAGCAACTAGCGATGAAAGTGAATTAAATAATCAGTAAAATCTGGCCAGTAGATCTGATTATTCCAAAAACATGCAAGATAAAAAATCCAGTATAATAGTCAACAATGTGAAGGGCAGACTGGACAATATTTAGCAATTTATATTTTATAAATAAAAGTCTAATGAAACTCCTCTGTCCATGGAATTTTCAAGAATCCTAGGCAAGAATACCGGAGTGAGTAGCCATTCACTTCTCCAGAGGATCTTCCTTGACCCAGGGATCAAACCCAGATTTTTGCAGGAAAATTCTTTGCCATCTGATCCACCAGGGAAGCCTTATAAATAATTTAATGAATCTTAAGGCTATTACGTCCTGCAGCCCGTATGTCAAACTCAAGCCTCTCTGACACCCTGAGGCTTCTAATCAATTTTAATTAACTTTCTCAGAGTAAATTTAGGATAAATATATACTAATAATTGTATACTTTCTAAATAAATTAATGTACATTCATATGAAAGAGTCTGTGCAAAGAGTCCAAAACAGTCTGTGTTCTCTGTTAGAATCAATGTCCAACACTAGACCATGTTTTTTCTTTGACCAAGTGAGTTTTTATTGGAAAACTTTACAATCAGTTCACGATTTACATTGAACAAGTATATCTATCTATTACTATAATATGTTAAATATCAACTATAAAAACCCAAATTACATATTTATCACTTATCTATTAATCTGTCTCTCATATCTGTTTTTACTTTTGTCTGCAGTAATACTACTGTCTGACAATATAATCAAATATTTTCAAGTCCTTCTCAATAAAATATGGCCACAGAAAACACGAAAAGATTTGCCTTGTCATTGTAGCTACCTTGCATTCAAATTTTTACAAGAAGAAAATTTGGACATCCCTAATTGGGAGAGATTTCAAACATAAAATATTTATGCATCCTAAACAGTTGCTTTATAAGTTTGTGAATTTCTCATCTATTCAGTATATCCTTACTTAGTATGTGCTCTTTTTTTTTTCCACAGTAGCTTAGGTTAGACCATACAGATATCTCACTAAAATAAAGGTAAATTCAGGGCTTCCTTGGTGGTTCATTGGTAAAGAATCTGCCTGCCAATGCAGTAGACATGGGTTCAATCCCTGATCCAGGAAGATCCCACATGTTGTGGAGCAACTAAGCCTGTGAGCCACAACTATTAAGCTTGTGCTCTAAAGCCTCGGAGCTGCAATTATGGAAGCCCGTGAGCCCTGGAACTCAAGTTCCACAACAAGAGAAGTCACCACAACAAGAAGCCTGCTCACCTCAACTAGAGAGTAGCTCCCACTCCTTACAACTAGAGAAGAGCCTGTGGCAGCAGTGAAAACCCAGAAGAGACAAAAAAAAAAAAAAAAAAAAAGCCATCCCCCCCCCCCCAAAGTAAATTCCTAATGAAAAACATGCCTAAGTCAAAATGATTTTAGCTTTTACATTAAGATCCATCATTACAATCAACATCCCACCTTAAATTAAAAACCTGTCAAATAGCTGACAAGCTCAGTCCTTCATCCCTTTGGATTCAATGTATTTTTTTTTTTTTAATTTATCTTTTGGAGGGTGGGGTGGGGAGGGAGGGGGATGGGCGGGCCACTTCTATTGGTCTTTCATTTCTCTATTTTCATCCGTCTTTGTTCTTTGGCTCCTGTGGGCCTCCCATCGCGGTGGCCACTGTCGTCGCAGAGCACCGGCTCTGGGCACATGCGCGCCAGAGCTCCGGCTCGGTAATTGGACACGTTGGTCCAGCCGCTCCGCGGCACGTGAGATCTTCCCAGGCCAGGGATCGAACCGGCGCCCCTTGCACTGCAAGGTGGTGTCTTTACCCACTGGACCACCAGGGGAAGCCCGGATTCAATGTATTTTTTAAGAGTCTTGCAAAAATGCTACTGTACTTTGCTCTAATGTTAATATTAAAAATTTATTTTAAATGTGCTCTCTGTTAGAAAGATACAATAAAAATATGATTACAAATAACTCCACATCAAGAGTTTCATTTGTCAGCTACTATATGAAGAAATTATTGTTCAGAAATAAGTTATAAAATAACCAAAATATTAAATTGCTATTTTATTTCTAACTTCATTATTTGATATTGCTTAGGTATAGTAGACTTAAGTGTATTAAATAAAATTAACCAGTTTGTAGGTTTTTTATAAAAGATTCAAGAAATATAATCATGTGACATATGGTTACACAAGCTTATTCAACAAACTGTGCTAATTTCAACATCAGATAAAGTACAACCAGGAAAAACAAATCACGTGTACAAGGGCTGTTAACACATAATAGCCAGTAAAATGTTTAATTTCAGTATATAAATTAGCAAAGTTTTAATAGGATTTATAAAATTTTATTTTACAGATACCCCAAGTATAATCAGATTCCTTTCATCAACTGCTTCTAAGAGATTGGGTCAAGATCTAGACGCACAAAGGAAGAACTCTGCCTGAGATACTCTAAGAAAGAGCGTGACACGATTTTCCTGTTACCTTAGACAATATTATATAAATCACCTACACCAGACGACAGCTGAACCCCTCAACTTCTGAAAATCAAGTGGAGATAATAACACCAACGGCTGATAGGATTGTATAGATCCTTCTGTAAGATTTCTTCAGCATCTGAATTTATAGATAGCTTCTCTGATCAGACAAAATCCATCTCATCCTGAACTGTGCCACTGAAAAGTGGCAAGTTCTACCCTGTTCTTAACTGGTTCTTAAGACCTAAGACTGTTCTTAGAAGTGAGAGGAAAAGACACAGGTTCTCAACAAACTCCATTGAGGTATAGACACGTAGTAGGATAGAATTGTGTGCTACTGCTGAAATTAATCCTAATATTAATAATATCCTACTTAACTCTTTCTCTTTACTATTCCTGTTTCATGTCAATAGCTTTACTTACCATTTAACATACTAAGAATTTCCAAAGTTAAAATTGTTAACTACGACATTATTATTTTGTAAACAAGTATTCTTCCATTGCTGTTACTATATTTTCCTGGATATAAACGCTGCCAAGTAGGGGATTCTACTATTCTAAATAATTCTAAAATTATTTTTGTAATTAGGACTGTTGTTTCTTATTAACCAATTCTACTATCTTGCAACAAAGATGCCTTTAGATAAGTGGTGTTGCCCTGATTGTAAAGAGCCATGTCTCCCTACTCTGGCTCTAGGTCACTGGTTACTCCAAACTAGACTCGTTCACAATGATTATTCAGAAGCTGACTTAGATCGAATTTTTAGAGCTAGTTTTTGCCCTCGGTGTCACCACTCAATTACAGGCCTTACTCAGCCTCCTTTTCCCATTGAGTGGCCTCCCTCAAATTTTACCAGGTGGACACATGAGAAGGTCTTTCATCCCTTTAGCCAAGGCCCTCCACTGGTTAGCAAAAATATATATCAATCCATACTGGTTACATTTAATGCTGCATTACATTTTATTTTGTCCAGGACCAGTAAAACCTTAGACCAGAGGCTTGGTGGTTATATTGAAATGGCTGGAAAACCCTTAGACGCCAAAATCAGATTCCTTTCATCAACTGCTTCTAAGAGATTGGGTCAAGATCTAGACGCACAAAGGAAGAACTCTGCCTGAGATACTCTAAGAAAGAGCGTGACACGATTTTCCTGTTACCTTAGACAATATTATATAAATCACCTACACCAGACGACAGCTGAACCCTCAACTTCTGAAAATCAAGTGGAGATAATAACACCAACGGCTGATAGGATTGTATAGATCCTTCTGTAAGATTTCTTCAGCATCTGAATTTATAGATAGCTTCTCTGATCAGACAAAATCCATCTCATCCTGAACTGTGCCACTGAAAAGTGGCAAGTTCTACCCTGTTCTTAACTGGTTCTTAAGACCTAAGACTGTTCTTAGAAGTGAGAGGAAAAGACACAGGTTCTCAACAAACTCCATTGAGGTATAGACACGTAGTAGGATAGAATTGTGTGCTACTGCTGAAATTAATCCTAATATTAATAATATCCTACTTAACTCTTTCTCTTTACTATTCCTGTTTCATGTCAATAGCTTTACTTACCATTTAACATACTAAGAATTTCCAAAGTTAAAATTGTTAACTACGACATTATTATTTTGTAAACAAGTATTCTTCCATTGCTGTTACTATATTTTCCTGGATATAAACGCTGCCAAGTAGGGGATTCTACTATTCTAAATAATTCTAAAATTATTTTTGTAATTAGGACTGTTGTTTCTTATTAACCAATTCTACTATCTTGCAACAAAGATGCCTTTAGATAAGTGGTGTTGCCCTGATTGTAAAGAGCCATGTCTCCCTACTCTGGCTCTAGGTCACTGGTTACTCCAAACTAGACTCGTTCACAATGATTATTCAGAAGCTGACTTAGATCGAATTTTTAGAGCTAGTTTTTGCCCTCGGTGTCACCACTCAATTACAGGCCTTACTCAGCCTCCTTTTCCCATTGAGTGGCCTCCCTCAAATTTTACCAGGTGGACACATGAGAAGGTCTTTCATCCCTTTAGCCAAGGCCCTCCACTGGTTAGGAAAAATATATATCAATCCAAACTGGTTACATTTAATGCTGCATTACATTTTATTTTGTCCAGGACCAGTAAAACCTTAGACCAGAGGCTTGGTGGTTATATTGAAATGGCATCTGAAAGAGAAATAACCTTTACTACTTCTTCAGTTCCTTTATTGGATAACTCTGTTCCTGAGCGTTCTACAGTGGAGGACACAGACTTAGTGCCACCAAATGATGATTTTATTTCTGAGGAGTCTTTCATGGAGAACTCAGACTAATTTTTGCTATTCTGCTATCCAGTTAGTTCCAGCTAAGATTATAGCCTCTTTCTATAGTTATAAGTCTAATGTTATGTTTCTAATTACTGAGTTAAAGATGTAATCCTAGTATAGTCCCTAGAACTTGATTTAAAAGGTACTATCACTGTGCTGTCTTAAATAAGAACTTATGATGTAAAGGGAAAAGGGCAATACACTTTTGTCAACTGCTATAAATTTGTTCTTAGAGATTTCCTAACTATGTTAAATCATTATAGCTTTCTCTGAGTTGTTTTAGGTCCTAATAGATTGTTTGTGTACATCATCTTTAAATATATTTGTTGTTGTTGTTCAGTCTCCAAGTTGTGTTCAACTCTTTGCGACTCCATGGACTGCAGGATGCAAGGTTTCCCTGTCCTTCACCATCTCCCAAAGTTTCCTCAGACTCATGTCCATTGGGTCAGTGATGGCTATCCAATCATCTCATCCTCTGTCACCTCCTTCTCCTCCTGCCCTCAGTCTTTCCCAGCATCAGGGTATTTTCCAATGAGTTGGCTCTTGGCATTAGTGGTCAAAGTATTGGAGCTTGAACTTTAGCAATGGTCCGTCATGAATATTCAGGGTTGATTTTCTTTAGAGTTGACTGATTTGATCTCCTTGCTGTTTAAGGGACTCTCAAGAGTCTTATCCAGCACCACAGATTGAAATCATCAATTCTTCAATGCTCAGCTTTCTTTATGGTCCATTTCTCATATCCATACATGATTACTGGAAAAACTATAGCTTGGACTATATGGACCTTGTCAGCAATGTGATGTCTCTACTTTTTAATATGTTGTCTAGCTTTGCCATAGTTTTCCTTCCACGGAACAAGCATCATTTAATTTCATGACTGCAGTCACCATCTTCAGTGATTTTGGAGCCCAAGAAAATAAAATCTGTCACTGCTTACATTTTTCCCCCTTCTATTTGCCATAAAGTGGTGGGACCAGATGCCATGATTTTAATTATTTGAATGTTGAGTTTCAAGCCAGCTTTTTCACTCTCCTCTTGTACCCTCTTCAAGAGGCTCTTTAGTTCCTCTTCATTTTCTGCCATTAGGGTGGTATCATCTGCATATCTGAGGTTGGTGATGTTTCTACTGGAAATTTTGATTCCAGCTTCTGATTCATGCAGCCCAGTATTTTTGCGTTATATACTCTGCATATAAGTTAAATCAGCAGGGTGAAAATATACAGCCTTTATGTACTCCTTTTCAAAGTCTGAACCAGTTAGTTGTTCCATGTCCAGTTTTAACTGTTGGTTCTTGACCTGCATACAGCTTCCTCAGGAGACAGGTAAAGTGGTCTGCTATTCCCATCTCTTTAAGAATTTTCCAAAGTTTATCATGATCCACACAATCAAAGGCTTTAGCATAGTTCAGTACCTATGTTCAAACCAGAGAAGATGACCAAAGCACAAGTGTAATAGTTTTAAATTTTATGGGACAGAAAGGGAAAGGATTTGGACATATAAATTTCTTTTTTTAGTGGTAAAATGTATTTTCATAAACAAATTTTTCATTGGCGTATAGTTGATTTATTGTACAGTTTGTGTTAGTTTCAGGTGCCCCACCTCCTTCTCCTCCTGCCCTCAGTTGAGGTTTTTGGCTCTTGGCTTTAGTGGTCAAAGTATTGGAGCTTGAACTTTAGCAATGGTCCGTCATGAATATTCAGGGTTGATTTTCTTTAGAGTTGACTGATTTGATCTCCTTGCTGTTTAAGGGACTCTCAAGAGTCTTATCCAGCACCACAGATTGAAATCATCAATTCTTCAACACTCAGTCTTCTTTATGGTCCAATTCTCATATCCATACATGATTACTGGAAAAACTATAGCTTGGACTATATGGACCTTGTCAGCAATGTGATGTCTCTACTTTTTAATATGTTGTCTAGCTTTGCCATAGTTTTCCTTCCACGGAACAAGCATCATTTAATTTCATGACTGCAGTCACCATCTTCAGTGATTTTGGAGCCCAAGAAAATAAAATCTGTCACTGCTTACATTTTTCCCCCTTCTATTTGCCATAAAGTGGTGGGACCAGATGCCATGATTTTAATTATTTGAATGTTGAGTTTCAAGCCAGCTTTTTCACTCTCCTCTTGTACCCTCTTCAAGAGGCTCTTTAGTTCCTCTTCATTTTCTGCCATTAGGGTGGTATCATCTGCATATCTGAGGTTGGTGATGTTTCTACTGGAAATTTTGATTCCAGCTTCTGATTCATGCAGCCCAGTATTTTTGCGTTATATACTCTGCATATAAGTTAAATCAGCAGGGTGAAAATATACAGCCTTTATGTACTCCTTTTCAAAGTCTGAACCAGTTAGTTGTTCCATGTCCAGTTTTAACTGTTGGTTCTTGACCTGCATACAGCTTCCTCAGGAGACAGGTAAAGTGGTCTGCTATTCCCATCTCTTTAAGAATTTTCCAAAGTTTTTCATGATCCACACAATCAAAGGCTTTAGCATAGTTCAGTACCTATGTTCAAACCAGAGAAGATGACCAAAGCACAAGTGTAATAGTTTTAAATTTTATGGGACAGAAAGGGAAAGGATTTGGACATATAAATTTCTTTTTTTAGTGGTAAAATGTATTTTCATAAACAAATTTTTCATTGGCGTATAGTTGATTTATTGTACAGTTTGTGTTAGTTTCAGGTGTACAGCAAAGTGAATCAGTTATATATATATATATATGTATATGTGTATGTATGTATGTATATATACATATATATATATATATATATGGAAGTGAAATGGTGAGGTATATTCCTCACCATTTTTATCTCAATGTATTTACCCTCATTAATTCAACTGTTTAGATACCATTTTCCAGAAAGTTCTTGGGGATTTTTATTTAGATATCATTTTCCAGAAAGTTCTTCAGGATTTTGCTTAAATCTCACGGGAGAAGTTTTTTATAATGATCTAAAACATCAAGACATTCTGTAAGAAAGAGCCCAATGAAGTGCGCTAATGGTTGTGTCTTGCCACATTGATTCAAAGCTTTCTTCATCACTGTTATCAAAGTTATTCTTGCCTATAAAATAAATGTTTGCTAATAGATGAATTACCAGGGGAAAGTGAGTAATAATTTCATTTTTCATGAGAAGTGTTCATTGCTATCAAAATCTTGAGAGTCATTCCTTTGCCACCCATTTAGTGTAAATGAAGATGATGCACCATAATGCATAATATTCCTTTTTTCCATTTATTCATTCATTCACTCAATAAATTCTTGAGTTCCTACCCTTTATCAGGTGCATTAGAGATATTGTGTCACATAAAAACATCCATACTTCTTGCCCTTATGGTATTTAAAATTATAGTGGTGGAGACCAAAAATAATCAAGTAATGACTAAAAGCAAAGTTACAACTCAGATAAAGTCTAGAAAGAGTTTCAAAGAGCTCTGAGAGCACTTAATGGTTGATTTGGTCCAGGCAATGATACTGAGATGACCTCTGGAAGAATCCACAGGATTTAAGTCAACAAATGAGGGAAAAACATTCTGTATAGGAGTCAAGTGCATAGCTTCAGTAGACAAAATAGAAAAGGACTATGAGTAGCTAAGACAGGGTCGTTGTGGTTTGAGTATAGTATAATATAAGGCTGGACAGTAGGCAGAAACCAAATCTAATGCAGGAATTCTGTCTTGAAACTAAAAGCAAAGGGAAATCAAAATCATATACCATAGACCATTCACCTGAGTTTCAGGACTGACATACTTCCATATCTGAATGGCAATGCTCCTCTAAAACTTACCAAGGAAACCTCTGGGAAATCAAGTAATTTTATCACTTTGAAAAATGACAATGGCAAATAACTGCATAGCGCTTGCTATTGAGGTACTGCTCTAAATGCTTCACATACATCAATTTACTTAATTTTCCCAATGGTGCCATGACGTAGGTCCTATATCATCACTATTTTGTAGATGATGAAACAAAAGCACAGAGTCATTTAGTAACTTGTCTCAGGTTACACTGATATTTAGCTGCAGAGCCAATCATTTGAACCTGAGTGGTCTGTCCCCTGAGATTCTGTTTTTAAGAATTACCTTTTTATGCTCCTCATACTAGTTAGTATGGCACTAGTATTTGGCACTAGTATTCAGCTGCACTAAAATAGTTGCTAGAGTTTTACTGTTTTCATGCAAAGAGTGTGATTCTACATGAAGAACTGGAGAGAGAAGGTTTAGTTTGTTTTCTACATGGGGTTGGTAAAGGGAAAAGGGAATGCCAGGGATTTTGATGTAGTTCTGTCAGTAAAATGACACAGGAATCTTTGGAACCTGAATTTCTGATGTTCAGCTGCTTAGCTTCCAGATTTTGAAGTGAATATACATCCAGCATTTAGAGAAATGCCTGTGATTAGCTGAAAATGAGACCACATGAAAAATAATACTTCATGTTAGTCACTCAGTCATGTCTGATTCTTTGAGACCCAGCCTACCAGGCTCCTCTGTCGATGGAATTCTCCAGGCAAGAATACTAGAGTGGGTTACCAGGCCCTCCTCCAGGGGATCTTCCCAACCCAGGGATTGAACCCGGATCTCCCACATTGCAGACAAGATTTTTTACCAGCTAAGCCACCAGGGAAGCCCACAAATACTGGAATGGGTAGTTTATCCTTTCTCCAGGGGATAGTCCCAACCCAGGAATTGAACCAGGTCTCCTGCATTGCAGGCAGATTCTTTACCAGTACTTCATAGGCAAAAAGTTAAAAGCCAGAGTAACTGACAAATGAAACAAATACATTTCAAACTTTAGAAAATCATATACCATAGACCATTCACCTGAGTTTCAGGACTGACATACTTCCATATCTGAATGGCAATGCTCCTCTAAAACTTACCAAGGAAACCTCTGGGAAATCAAGTAATTTTATCACTTTGAAAAATGACAATGGCAAATAACTGCATAGCGCTTGCTATTGAGGTACTGCTCTAAATGCTTCACATACATCAATTTACTTAATTTTCCCAATGGTGCCATGACGTAGGTCCTATATCATCACTATTTTGTAGATGATGAAACAAAAGCACAGAGTCATTTAGTAACTTGTCTCAGGTTACACTGATATTTAGCTGCAGAGCCAATCATTTGAACCTGAGTGGTCTGTCCCCTGAGATTCTGTTTTTAAGAATTACCTTTTTATGCTCCTCATACTAGTTAGTATGGCACTAGTATTTGGCACTAGTATTCAGCTGCACTAAAATAGTTGCTAGATTTTTACTGTTTTCATGCAAAGAGTGTGATTCTACATGAAGAACTGGAGAGAGAAGGTTTAGTTTGTTTTCTACATGGGGTTGGTAAAGGGAAAAGGGAATGCCAGGGATTTTGATGTAGTTCTGTCAGTAAAATGACACAGGAATCTTTGGAACCTGAATTTCTGATGTTCAGCTGCTTAGCTTCCAGATTTTGAAGTGAATATACATCCAGCATTTAGAGAAATGCCTGTGATTAGCTGAAAATGAGACCACATGAAAAATAATACTTCATGTTAGTCACTCAGTCATGTCTGATTCTTTGAGACCCAGCCTACCAGGCTCCTCTGTCGATGGAATTCTCCAGGCAAGAATACTAGAGTGGGTTACCAGGCCCTCCTCCAGGGGATCTTCCCAACCCAGGGATTGAACCCGGATCTCCCACATTGCAGACAAGATTTTTTACCAGCTAAGCCACCAGGGAAGCCCACAAATACTGGAATGGGTAGTTTATCCTTTCTCCAGGGGATAGTCCCAACCCAGGAATTGAACCAGGTCTCCTGCATTGCAGGCAGATTCTTTACCAGTACTTCATAGGCAAAAAGTTAAAAGCCAGAGTAACTGACAAATGAAACAAATACATTTCAAACTTTAGAAAATTAGTAGGTAGATGTGTGGCAACAAACAGCAAAACTCTGTAAAAAATATGAAATAAGTAAAAATTAAAGAATAAAATAATAAAAAAGGAAAAAGTATTAAAATTAAAAAAATAAAAGTCATGTACTTTTGTGACAACATGCATATGATCACTCTCCTGCTTAGATAATTTTCTGTTAAATATGGTACCATGAAAAGAAATGCATATGTGTTCTTAACATTTGAAAAATAAAATTAGTACCTTGGGATAAGATCAAGTTATATTGATAATATTTAATTATGAGTTATTAAAATGTATTAATATATAGTGTTATCATCAAGTTTCTAATATAGTAAATATGTGCAGAACCTTGTGTGATAACGCTTTGGTATGTTAAGTGTAGTTTCAGTTTTGTGCTGATATTTGAAAAGCAGTTACATAGGTTATTGTAACTGTCTTTCCATTCTCAAGTTATCTGGATGTTATAATTAAACGAATTCATATTTTCAGAACCACAATGATTGAGAAGTAGAACATAGAAATCTATTTATGACAATTATGACAATATAATTGCAATTGGGTTTTAACCCGTAACATTGCTCTACATGCTTACTTTTAAAAATAGGAAGTGTTTTTAACTTGGACATTTAAAAATATAAGCTGTAAATTATGCTATTTTTGATAACATTTTAATGGCAAGAGAAAATAGATCTAGATAACATGTTAATTAGCTTATGAAACCAGCATATACCAACAAAAATAGAATCTGGGAGCCAATTATTTGGGACTATAAAATGGGAGATTTCCTGTGTACTATTGACTGTGTACTGTTATTCCTTCTTTTATCAACCAGAGGTCTCATTTGGAAAGAAATTTCATGCCAACTACTGGTAATCAGTTACCTTAGTAAAAATGGGAAAAAAAAGATAACCTGCTTTCCCCTGGTAAACTTTTAAATGCAGTATCAATGTTGGGGGTGGGGTTAAAGTATGAAACGTAATATTTTTATTGGTTTGTTCTGTCTCTTCCTCTGTCTCCCTATTTCTGCAGTTACTCTACACAGTGGTAAAATTATGTGTAACTATACATTTGAAAGCTGCAGCACATTGGATCAATGATCAAACAAACATTATGAACTGATAGCTGGTATGTCATGAATCAGTATATCAATCCCTAGAGATCTACATTCTAATTGCTGCAAAATCTGTTTGGATAACTTACTAGTGGGTATTCATAAAAATATTTTCACAGTAAAATGTATAGTTTACATTGCTAGATAATGATCTATACCTATGGATTATCCAAGGGCGTTTGGAAATGGAGAACCTACGTAAGGATGTCATGCATCTAGTAAGATGCTAAATGCCAGCTATGTTTTCTGCACTACAGCATGATGAAGACAGTGCAGCCTCATATCTATACCCAGTCATACTTCAGATGTCTCATCTCTCAACCACATTCTTGAGTCCTCCACAAACTCTCACTCACAGCAGCATTTCCTGAGTTCTAGCAGCTGGCAGCAGTTCGGATCAGCAAAGGAAACAGAGTTAAGAACCTACTCATTTCTTCCATCCAACTGCCACTTTCACTAAATTTCAGCCTGTGAAGCTTGCTCTACTAAGGACATATTACCTGCTCCAGGGTTTTGGTCTAATTTTTCTGTTCACATGCCATTTCTAGGGCTTCTAATATATTTAGTGAAAGCAACTTGGGAGGCAACTCGGACATAGGAGTTATTGATGAGGGGAATTAATCCTGATCCTCTAACTGTGATCAACAGTGCCAACCTTCCCATGAATGATAATGGGATCGAAGAAGTTGTGAAAGTGGGGCAGAGTTAGAGAAGATGGATAGCAACTCATTTTCTTCTCTAAATTATCTTCCTCCAGTTTCTCTCCCTATATTCTAGTATATTAAAATTCTGTTTCATTAAATCCACGAATATTGGAAGACAGGGATTCAACTAGAATCTTTATAAAGATAATGTAACATAAGAGGAAAATCCCATTAGGTCACATGAGCTTGATAAAATTTTTAAGTATAGTTTAAAAAATGCAGTATCAATGTTGGGGTGGGGTTAAAGTATGAAACGTAATATTTTTATTGGTTTGTTCTGTCTCTTCCTCTGTCTCCCTATTTCTGCAGTTACTCTACACAGTGGTAAAATTATGTGTAACTATACATTTGAAAGCTGCAGCACATTGGATCAATGATCAAACAAACATTATGAACTGATAGCTGGTATGTCATGAATCAGTATATCAATCCCTAGAGATCTACATTCTAATTGCTGCAAAATCTGTTTGGATAACTTACTAGTGGGTATTCATAAAAATATTTTCACAGTAAAATGTATAGTTTACATTGCTAGATAATGATCTATACCTATGGATTATCCAAGGGCGTTTGGAAATGGAGAACCTACGTAAGGATGTCATGCATCTAGTAAGATGCTAAATGCCAGCTATGTTTTCTGCACTACAGCATGATGAAGACAGTGCAGCCTCATATCTATACCCAGTCATACTTCAGATGTCTCATCTCTCAACCACATTCTTGAGTCCTCCACAAACTCTCACTCACAGCAGCATTTCCTGAGTTCTAGCAGCTGGCAGCAGTTCGGATCAGCAAAGGAAACAGAGTTAAGAACCTACTCATTTCTTCCATCCAACTGCCACTTTCACTAAATTTCAGCCTGTGAAGCTTGCTCTACTAAGGACATATTACCTGCTCCAGGGTTTTGGTCTAATTTTTCTGTTCACATGCCATTTCTAGGGCTTCTAATATATTTAGTGAAAGCAACTTGGGAGGCAACTCGGACATAGGAGTTATTGATGAGGGGAATTAATCCTGATCCTCTAACTGTGATCAACAGTGCCAACCTTCCCATGAATGATAATGGGATCGAAGAAGTTGTGAAAGTGGGGCAGAGTTAGAGAAGATGGATAGCAACTCATTTTCTTCTCTAAATTATCTTCCTCCAGTTTCTCTCCCTATATTCTAGTATATTAAAATTCTGTTTCATTAAATCCACGAATATTGGAAGACAGGGATTCAACTAGAATCTTTATAAAGATAATGTAACATAAGAGGAAAATCCCATTAGGTCACATGAGCTTGATAAAATTTTTAAGTATAGTTCTCTCCAAAGGGAGATTTTAGGAAAGGAACATAGACAGTTCTTTTTTAAATTTCCCTTTGTTGTTTCTCTTGCTTATATTTCTTATAAACCAGTATTCGTTGTTTAGATAAATTAAGCCTAATATGCTGTCCAAAGACCAACAACCCGTCAGAAAAACATCCATAAGAATGAAACTAAGACACAAGCATTGATTTAAGAAGTAGTTTTGTTTGGTGGGTATAGCAGGTACCTGGTCCTTCTCAGTAAGGTCAGCTAGAGGGCCTAGTGGGAATGTAGCATGATATTGAAGGAAAAAAGATCCCTCTACAACTCTCACCTTCTGCCTCTTACTCTCAACCTCCTCCTTGCAGCCTTGAGGGCTCCAGCGAAGCTAAGTGACTTAGTTCACATTCTGGCACTCCTATAACGGCTTTGTTTGTAGCTAGCCTTGCTTAACCATATAACAGCCTTAACAGATATGTAACCAATATAGGTAGGTCGTAATTCACTTCTCTGTGAACTCCCTGCGCCGACCTGCACTATTTGCAGGGCCAGAGAGTCTGAAACCTCCGAATAAACACAGTTAAGTGCCTCCTCCCTACAGAGGTAGGTAACCTTTTTCTAAAGATGCATTTCTAAGCAAATGTTGGTCTTTGTTCTGAGTCCGGTCTTTGGTTATAAATCCACTGGGACTGGGTCAACATGCAATAAACCTGCTTCCTAAAGAATGGCTTTGGTGACCTGTTTTCTACTGCTTCCCATGACGAATCTTGTTACAGGAAGACACCAGGAAATACCCACCCAGGGTCTGTTACCGAGTCCAAGCTTGCTCGGCTAGCCAATGAATCTGAAAGATGAGGTGTTGAGGCAAGGAAAAACAACTTTATTTGGAAAGCCGCTGACCGAGAAGTGACGGGCTAGCACTTGGAATTATATTGGGGTCTGAATGATGGGAGGAGGTGAAGAAGCAAAGTAAAAAGGCCATTAATCTTGCAAACCTCTCCTAGAATGGCAAGCCTTAAGGCAGGGGATGTGTTAATTTCTCCCTTCCTGGGATCCACAGGTGGGCAGGGGTCTGAACAGAAGCATATTAGTTGAACTGTCAGGCAGAGGGGCAGAGTCCTCCAGGCAAACCATTAAGTATGATTATAAAAGCAAAAGTAACCAAAAGCAAGTCAAAGGAACAGTTTTCAAGTGGAGTCCTAATTGGTTTCCTCCCAGAAACAGGTCCAGAATACTGGGTGGGGTTTGGTTGCAAGATACCAAGAGTTCCCACCTGGTTAAAAGAAAGGAGTCAGTTAAGGACACTCAGGGCTTGGTTGAAATGTACAAAGAAAATACCTACCCATAGAAGGGATGAATGCGGGCAAGCTCGGTTTTACCAAGAAATAAACCGGGGCTTGGTTGAAAGACACGGAGGTGGCTCCGTTGTAGAAAGACATAATGAACGGAGCACATACTTTCAAGTTCCTAGTTAACTGGAGGAATTAAATCTCACCCTAAATATTGAGAGGGCTCTTTAATGCATACGCAGTTAAAAATTAAACTGGCTTCGTAAAACTTTAAGCAAGGTGGTGGAGTCTGGAGACTCATATATCTCTGTGTCTTTAGATGTAATTGTCCTATCTGATCTTCCTAAATTGTTCTATTGTATTTGTTTGTTTATAGTAGGCCTGTAAGAGGTCTTTTTGTGTTCTTGGTGACCAAATGATAGATCCTTTTAAAATTAGAATAACTAACAAATTATTAAACTTAGAGCATTCTCATTATAAACAACCAGGTTTTATTGGTACCTATAAAACAAAAGCCACATTAACTTAAGAACTTTATTTAAATGAGAAAAATTGGTTTAGGAAGGATCCTTGAGGCCTTCTCCTCAATGGGCCTTTCAGATGCTAATAAGAGCAATTAAGAAGATCAACAAAAACTTGGAGAAAACAACAACAACAACAAAAATACACAAAACAGGTCTAGCTATTATTTCAAAGAGGTAAAAAATTTTTCTTTTTAAAAAAGTTACCACAAATAAATTGAAAAAAATCCTTTGGATGGTTATTTAGGATGGAGTAAATACGATAGACATTTATGTAATTAAAACAAGATTTGATATTGCTACACTATCTCAAGTTAATGAACCAAGAGGGACCCCCCTACTTGTCCCCAACATTAAAAGCTAAACATCTCGCCCTTGAGCCAGCCCGCCATTCTCACAGCGTCTCCCACTCTAACCATGTCAGTTCTCTCCCAACTCTAATAAACTTTACTTCCCTCTCAAAAAAAAAAAAAAAAAGCTAAACAAGTCTGTTCTATTTATACCACTTTTAAGTTAAATATTCTAGGTGCTAAAAAAATTTACACTGAGATCTGACAAATTATTTTGGGCCTGTTAAGGCTAAAGGCCCTGACTTCCCTGGCTCTACCTAACTCTGGGGATCCAAGAGTCTTTTATGTAAAAGTAGGTAAAATAGACACAGAACAAAAAGGAGAAAAACTTTCTAAACTCTCCCCTAAGACCAAAGCTTCTTGATTGGATCCTTATGAAAACTAAAGTTAAAGGTATAGAAGTTGGCAGAATTTACATAAAAATATATAAATGGGTTTTATATAAGGTGGTTACAGCTCTTATTTAATCAGATTATGATTAAATATGATTAGTGACAATCAATAGATAGTCACTAAGGAAATAGTAACTAAATGTACGGAGGAAACCAATAGTTAATAGAGCCATACAAAATAAGTAAACTGGGAATTAACATGCAAGAGTTTGCAAATTTTAAAAATAGTTATTTTGCCTTGGTTTAATTTATAAACTCAGAAACGTCTTTGCTAACTGCCTTATACAAATCTTTGAAGATGTGATAAATTAAAACTCTGAAGTTACAGAGCTTTGTAAATTTCATTTCAGTTTGATAAAATCTTGCCACTGATTTTAGTAACTTTAGCTGACAAAACCATTCTTTGAAAATCTAAACTGTCTTTGTCTTGCAAATGTGTAAATCAGAATGCGAATATAGGCAGCAAGGACCTAAACTAAGCCCAGTTATGCAGGCAAGACCTGCAAGACCAAAAAGAAAAAAAGTGGCAGTTTTAAATCTAAACTGCTGAGACTGTCTTCTCAGTCAAACCTTAAGGAGAGTAAGTCTAATCATCTGAACAAGCAACTTTAAGGTATTCCATCTGCTTGCTAACTAGTAAGTTTCTATCAATATTGTAATACCTGGTTCATATCTAAGCTTTTAGTAAAGCCATGAAATCTCTAGTTTATTTATGTCTGTGCGTTGTAGTTCAGATGGTAAACAATCTGCCTGCAATGCAGGAGACCTGGGTTTGATTCGCAGGTCTGGAAATCCCCTGGAGAAGGGAGTGGCAACCCCCTGCAGTATTCTTGCCTGGAGAATCCCATGGACGGGGGAGCCTGGTGGGGTGCAGTCCATTGGGTCATAAAAAGCCTGGCATGACTCAGCGACTAACACTACTACTACTATGTGACCAGCATTAGTGGCATATTTATGAAGCTTATGCTTTGAACAAAAAGATATTACATACAATATGTAATAATTAAAGTTCATTTTGAGACACTATACCCAGAGATTCCTAATTATCAAGTGATCCTTTTAGGAAGTTTGAGTAAGTTTACAGGAGATCCTCTAGAGTTTCAGGATGAGTTAGGTGAGTGGACATGGCTGCCTCAGGATGCTATGAAATCTACACTCTATTCTGAACAACCTTTGATAAGTGAAGAGAAAGCCACCCCCTGGGAAATCTCCAGGCAGTCTCTTTGGAATTGGTAAGCAGTCATAAAAGCAAAGTAGCATAGTGACAATAGCAATGGACCAAGAAGTTAAAATTTGAGTTTGTAGTGTTTGGTTTTGCTCTTGTACTAAATAATATAGGACCCTGCATAAATGACTTATTTTTTCTGTGATTTCTGGTCCTCATTTGTAAAGATATGCTTAGGAAGAGAAAGGTATGTTACGAGAAAGGTGTGTTGAAAATAGATGATCTCTTTCTAGAAATAAACGTTATTCAGAAACACAAATGATGGTATTTCTGTTATTGTAGATAGATGGAACTGTCTAGGGCCTTTGTGTATAGTAGCACTAACGATACACTGAAAAATAAAGAATATCCATTGGTAGTCACTGTTTATGTTGTGGCCATTCCATAGAACTGGGTTTCCCAGTATTCAAGTAATCAGCAAATATGCTGAGACGAGTCAAACCTTAAGGAGTAAGTCTAATCATCTGAACAAGCAACTTTAAGGTATTCCATCTGCTTGCTAACTAGTAAGTTTCTATCAATATTGTAATACCTGGTTCATATCTAAGCTTTTAGTAAAGCCATGAAATCTCTAGTTTATTTATGTCTGTGCGTTGTAGTTCAGATGGTAAACAATCTGCCTGCAATGCAGGAGACCTGGGTTTGATTCGCAGGTCTGGAAATCCCCTGGAGAAGGGAGTGGCAACCCCCTGCAGTATTCTTGCCTGGAGAATCCCATGGACGGGGGAGCCTGGTGGGGTGCAGTCCATTGGGTCATAAAAAGCCTGGCATGACTCAGCGACTAACACTACTACTACTATGTGACCAGCATTAGTGGCATATTTATGAAGCTTATGCTTTGAACAAAAAGATATTACATACAATATGTAATAATTAAAGTTCATTTTGAGACACTATACCCAGAGATTCCTAATTATCAAGTGATCCTTTTAGGAAGTTTGAGTAAGTTTACAGGAGATCCTCTAGAGTTTCAGGATGAGTTAGGTGAGTGGACATGGCTGCCTCAGGATGCTATGAAATCTACACTCTATTCTGAACAACCTTTGATAAGTGAAGAGAAAGCCACCCCCTGGGAAATCTCCAGGCAGTCTCTTTGGAATTGGTAAGCAGTCATAAAAGCAAAGTAGCATAGTGACAATAGCAATGGACCAAGAAGTTAAAATTTGAGTTTGTAGTGTTTGGTTTTGCTCTTGTACTAAATAATATAGGACCCTGCATAAATGACTTATTTTTTCTGTGATTTCTGGTCCTCATTTGTAAAGATATGCTTAGGAAGAGAAAGGTATGTTACGAGAAAGGTGTGTTGAAAATAGATGATCTCTTTCTAGAAATAAACGTTATTCAGAAACACAAATGATGGTATTTCTGTTATTGTAGATAGATGGAACTGTCTAGGGCCTTTGTGTATAGTAGCACTGACGATACACTGAATAATAAAGAAAATCCATTGGTAGTCACTGTGATTGATGTTGTGGCCATTCCATAGAAGCAGGGTGGATTTCCCAGTATTCGAAATGTAATTCAGATGTCAAATGATGAAACCATATACACACACCAAGAAGGTATTTTGGGAGTTTCTTACATACAGGATGGAATGAAGCATTCTAGACAGAGCAGGGTGGTTCCCAAGTTGGCCTGAAGATGGCTTCAGAGGTCAGGGAAAAGAGATTGGCTTGGGGTTTTTATGTGATTAGAAGCTGAGGTCAGGGTTTATGGTTCTTACAAGCAGTTCAGGGTTTGTGTGGTTTTAACCTCCTATTGGCACCAAAAAAGAAGAGAGCACTCAACATTCTTGTCAGCTTGCTCAGATGTACGACAAAAGGGGAAGGAAGAGTGGTGGTACTTGAAAGCTGTTAGCAGTGAAACATCAGAAATGATGTCAACCTTTTTTTATTACATAGAGGAATGTGTGTGTGCTAAGTCACTTCAGCTGTGTCTGCATCTTTGAGGCCCCATGAACTGTAGCCCATGAGGTTCCTCTATCCATGTGACTTGCCAGGCAAAAATACTGGAGTGGGTTGCCATGATCTCCTCTGGGGATCTTCCTGATCCAGGGATCTCTTAAAGGGCTCCTGCACTGGCAGGCAAATTCCTGACCACTAGCGCCACCTGGGAAACCCACACAGAGGAATGGTGTCATGCATCCTCAAAGTGCTGAATTTATTTTCTTTAAATATTTTAACTTACATTTGTATAGTGTTTTGTCTACATGTGGAATTCTTAGTCTCATCTCCTGATTTTATAGATGAAGGTACTGAGTCTTTGAGAGATGAATTTCTCATCTATAATCATAGCTACTAGTTGTGTTTATTGCAAATGCTCCTCAGTTCTGGAATTATTACATTTGAGTATGCAAATATTATATTGTCAAGAAAACAAACAAATATGTAATTCCTCATATAAATATTTTTGATATAGAGGTAGGCAACATGTTTTTCTACTTCTACGGTTTATTCCACAGACCATATTAATAAGATGCTCTTGCATTCAAAGTACTTTGCTAGGTCCTGAGGGAATGGAAAGATTTCTAGGATCTTATTGTATAGCATATTGTATGAATAATCATTTAGTGATGAATCTGCTCAGTGTAGGATGCCAATATAAATAATCCAAACCCACATAAAAGGCTCTATTATGTTAATTTATCATAAATTGAGTTAAAATCATTGTGATTCCACATTAATTGCTACGACTATATTGATTACAAGACCTTTGCCCACAGTAAATCAGCAACCCAAATATGCTGAAGTTTGAGTGAAGCCACAGTTAATTATTAGAAACTGTATTTTATATTATAAATGATATGTTATTGAGTATAATCTTTATTTGTATGTTTCAAGAGATTGATATAATCTGATAAATCATTTTAATTACTATCTGCCTTTTTATGGTAAATGTTAATCCATATTTCCAAATGAAATTTTGATAACGAATGAGGTACACTAAAATCCTTGTGTTTATCATTGCCATCTTATTGCATATATTTATTTATGTTTCTTTGCCAAAATAAAATTTAGGACCAAAGTTAAGATGTTCTTAGTGACCTATTTTGGATTTGTTTGACATTGGCAAATAAAAATACTAATACTGGTGTGATGCTAAGGAAGTTTTCTGTAATAGACAACAAAAGTGTTATTTTATACAAATAATTGAAATTATACATAAAAATTGAAAGTATCATAATTGTACTTCAATCTAGTCTAGTCAATAAATATCTCAGGGTGTAAGGATATGGCATGCCAATCCTTATGGTATTTGTTTATATGAAACTACACCAAAGTAGCATATGATTAAATTATGACTATTCAAAAGGGAAGATATTAAAATAGCATTATGATTTCAGGATTTAGGATGTTCTAAAAGCAGAAACTTTCCATTCTTGGAAGCTTCAGTAATCAAAAGTAGAAAATGAAGTATATATAAATTTAAATACAGTAACAATAGCAAGGTAATACCATATTTTATCAAATTTAGAATGCCATCAATTATAAGACGCATTATATATTTACACCAAGAAAGGAAAAGACTCAACTTGCTAAAATCTGATATACCGTCAATTTTAAGGGGATCTTGATTTCAGGGATGCTAAAATATGAAAAAAAATCAATGAAATATGCTTTATCCTGTAATCTTAGAACATTTTTAAGTTTATTAATATTCATGTAATGTATGTAACTCTTTACTTGATCCTCTACAAGGTTTATTATTATAATACCATGTGAGTCTTATTAAAGTAAGTCTGTACATTTATGACAATGTTTCTAATGAAATTTGTAGCATTAACAAGAATGAGATTCATAATATGGCTCCATCATGTGTGTTGAAACTCCTGTTTTCTTCCCATTTACTTCAGTAGTTTTATTTTTGGTATCATGACTTCTGAATAGATTGCTTGAATTTGCTTTAACTATGTGATTTAGAATTTATCTTTTCTAAATTTTTGATATGAAATCACAGCACATGCTTATTACACCCCTAGACTTTAGAAGGGCAGGGAGAAATAAAAGGCACATGGGTTATGGCAAAAGTTCACTCATTATGAAGTGATTATTTTACAGGCAAAGGTTAGGGTCTAAAGTGAAAAAAAGAATGATAGAAAGTTAAATCTTCTTTCCTCTCAAGAATTCTCAGACAGACTCTCAAAGCTATGATACTCACCGAATGGGATGATCACTAAGGAGTATATTTCTAGAAATGCTACATGTTCCCTACAAAGCATGTAGGGTAGAAGTTACCTGTTTCCTGGTCCCAGGGCTATTAGGTTACAATTTAAAATTAAATCATCTAGTTTTTAAAAGAACTTAATTTGAGAACTAATTGGTTTTTAGATACTGATGTTCATAATACAACTCATAGCTTTCCTACAGGTAAATATTGAATCCCCTTTGCCCTAGAAAAGAATTAACTCAAAAAGAGAAATATTGGCCTCAAAAAAAAAATAAAGGAGGAAAATATGACAGTGACCACTTTATGTCTTTGGCATAGGATACATATCATTTTTCATAGCTTACTTTTCTTTCCTTTTCACAAAAAATATATCCTCATGTGACTTTTAGAAAGCCTTTTTAAAAAAAACCTTATAAGCGCTAAAACCAAGCAAGTAAAATACTCCACTTGCTAAAATCTGATATACCGCCAATTTTAAGGGGACCTTGCTTTCAGGGATGCTAAAATATGAAAAAAATCAATGAAATATCTTTATCCTGTAATCTTAGAACATTTTTAAGTTTATTAATATTCATGTAATGTATGTAACTCTTTACTTGATCCTCTACAAGGTTTATTATTATAATACCATGTGAGTCTTATTAAAGTAAGTCTGTACATTTATGACAATGTTTCTAATGAAATTTGTAGCATTAACAAGAATGAGATTCATAATATGGCTCCATCATGTGTGTTGAAACTCCTGTTTTCTTCCCATTTACTTCAGTAGTTTTATTTTTGGTATCATGACTTCTGAATAGATTGCTTGAATTTGCTTTAACTATGTGATTTAGAATTTATCTTTTCTAAATTTTTGATATGAAATCACAGCACATGCTTATTACACCCCTAGACTTTAGAAGGGCAGGGAGAAATAAAAGGCACATGGGTTATGGCAAAAGTTCACTCATTATGAAGTGATTATTTTACAGGCAAAGGTTAGGGTCTAAAGGGAAGAAAAAGAATGATAGAAAGTTAAATCTTCTTTCCTCTCAAGAATTCTCAGACAGACTCTCAAAGCTATGATACTCACCGAATGGGATGATCACTAAGGAGTATATTTCTAGAAATGCTACATGTTCCCTACAAAGCATGTAGGGTAGAAGTTACCTGTTTCCTGGTCCCAGGGCTATTAGGTTACAATTTAAAATTAAATCATCTAGTTTTTAAAAGAACTTAATTTGAGAACTAATTGGTTTTTAGATACTGATGTTCATAATACAACTCATAGCTTTCCTACAGGTAAATATTGAATCCCCTTTGCCCTAGAAAAGAATTAACTCAAAAAGAGAAATATTGGCCTCAAAAAAAAAATAAAGGAGGAAAATATGACAGTGACCACTTTATGTCTTTGGCATAGGATACATATCATTTTTCATAGCTTACTTTTCTTTCCTTTTCACAAAAAATATATCCTCATGTGACTTTTAGAAACACAGAAATTTATGAGAATAGCCTATTTGAATATTAGTGTTGTTGTGTATTACGTATACCTCCTTTTTCTGTTTGCAATGCTGTCCCATATCCTATAATATTACTGTCATTTTTATGTCTTATTTTTCAACTGAGTCTACTATTGAGTTGAAGAGATGTTAAGCAAAATGAACTCAGGGAGGAGTAGCTCTAGATCTAGCAGTTGGTGTAGGAAGTAATTTGAAATTAAAACCACTACAAACTAGTAGATATTGAGAAATAAGTAAGAGAAGAAGTTAAAGAATCTGAAAGGAGGAAAACTAAGTTTCTCTTTGCAACAATAGAGGAATGATTCTCTACTGTTCATTTACTGAGGTTCCATGCTTCCCTGGTGGCTCAGACGACAAGGCAAGTGCCCACAATACAGGAGACCTGGGTTCAATCTCTGGCTCAGGAAGATCCCCTGGAAGAGGTCATGGCAACCCACTCCAGTATTCTTGCCTGGAGAATCCCATGGACAGAGGAGCCTGGTGGACAACAACCCATGGGGCACCAAAGAGTCAGACATGAGCAACTAATACTTTCATGCATAGAAATACCTCTTTTTGAGGAGGTGAATCATGAAATTGCAAGCATGAAACAATTGTCCCTTAATGTATTTTATTCCTTTAGAGTTTTATTGAAGTACAGCTTCTATTTCTGCTGCCTCTAAAGCAACACAAAATCTCTCATTTTGTTAAAAATAGCTAAGTAAAGGGTATTTTGTTTTCTAGAGTTCAATTGCTGCTGTGTTTTTTTTTAAAAATAAAACATGCCAAAGGTAAAGACAACATGGCCACAGGAGAAGCATTAGAGAAAGTTGCACAGCTGAAAGTAAATTAAAACAAAAACAAATTATGAGCACAACCTGATGCTAATACCCAGTACCTGTTTCTATACTCTTTGCCATGCCTACAGGTCAAGACCAATCTCCTTTCAGACTAATAGTTCCCCTTATTCAAACTGGGAAATGAGTCTCCTGTGACATTACCTAGAAATACTAACACCTTTCATTCATTTTTTTTTTTTTAAGGATCTTTGCCCTCTTGAAATGACATGTTTGCTGTGTCTTTGTTACCAATGAACCATTGAATGGCATGCTATTCTGTTATTTCCTGATCAAAAAAGAAACTATGTGTATCAGGGGTGTTGCGCTCAAGCAACCATTTTAAAAAATGTTCAGAATTAACTACATCAGAGGATGTTAAATAAATATATCAAGAGATCACACAGTAACCAATTTTTAGCCCTGTCTTTCCACAGTGTTTATGAGGTAAAAAAAAAGAAAACCAGTTTTTTTTTATATATAAAGTCAGACTCATATCTAGATTTAACTGACAGGCACCTTCCTACAGTTTGATTTTGCACAAAAGAAAACTCATCTTCCAATTATCTCTCACAATTTTCTTTATTATATTGCCGTGGTAATTTTCACATCATCTATTTGGGGTAAAGCACTGAAGGCTAATGTCAAGATGCAAACCATATCAAATAAGGGAAATATTTTTAGCCATTATCAAACAATAACTTACCTTGTAAGAGGTTTGATTTCCAAAATGTGGCAGAGAATAAATCTGTATTGGTTGGGAAAGAAAATAAGTCCTATAACTTGAGTCAACCGTTGTAAGGTTTCTGGAAGACCAAAGACAGATTAAAGAAAAAGATTAGAGGAAACCCTCTCCTTCTTAACAACCCTGCCTAAGGCTAATCTTAAATGTACATAGGTTAAAAATAAAGCATAGGCTTAGCTAATTCCCACATTTGCTAGATGATCTATGATACTAACCTAAAGGGCAGCTGAAAAGCAACACAAAATCTCTCATTTTGTTAAAAATAGCTAAGTAAAGGGTATTTTGTTTTCTAGAGTTCAATTGCTGCTGTGTTTTTTTTTAAAAATAAAACATGCCAAAGGTAAAGACAACATGGCCACAGGAGAAGCATTAGAGAAAGTTGCACAGCTGAAAGTAAATTAAAACAAAAACAAATTATGAGCACAACCTGATGCTAATACCCAGTACCTGTTTCTATACTCTTTGCCATGCCTACAGGTCAAGACCAATCTCCTTTCAGACTAATAGTTCCCCTTATTCAAACTGGGAAATGAGTCTCCTGTGACATTACCTAGAAATACTAACACCTTTCATTCATTTTTTTTTTTTTAAGGATCTTTGCCCTCTTGAAATGACATGTTTGCTGTGTCTTTGTTACCAATGAACCATTGAATGGCATGCTATTCTGTTATTTCCTGATCAAAAAAGAAACTATGTGTATCAGGGGTGTTGCGCTCAAGCAACCATTTTAAAAAATGTTCAGAATTAACTACATCAGAGGATGTTAAATAAATATATCAAGAGATCACACAGTAACCAATTTTTAGCCCTGTCTTTCCACAGTGTTTATGAGGTAAAAAAAAAGAAAACCAGTTTTTTTTTATATATAAAGTCAGACTCATATCTAGATTTAACTGACAGGCACCTTCCTACAGTTTGATTTTGCACAAAAGAAAACTCATCTTCCAATTATCTCTCACAATTTTCTTTATTATATTGCCGTGGTAATTTTCACATCATCTATTTGGGGTAAAGCACTGAAGGCTAATGTCAAGATGCAAACCATATCAAATAAGGGAAATATTTTTAGCCATTATCAAACAATAACTTACCTTGTAAGAGGTTTGATTTCCAAAATGTGGCAGAGAATAAATCTGTATTGGTTGGGAAAGAAAATAAGTCCTATAACTTGAGTCAACCGTTGTAAGGTTTCTGGAAGACCAAAGACAGATTAAAGAAAAAGATTAGAGGAAACCCTCTCCTTCTTAACAACCCTGCCTAAGGCTAATCTTAAATGTACATAGGTTAAAAATAAAGCATAGGCTTAGCTAATTCCCACATTTGCTAGATGATCTATGATACTAACCTAAAGGGCAGCTAAAAGCCAAAAGACTCCAGGGAAAAATGTCTTCCTTGTTATAATGAAAGGCTGAAACTGAGTGCTGAGAACATCAGTAAATGGGACAGGAATTTCCTAACTAATCATAAACCTATCTTTAACCTATAAGAACATATACTTGAGTTTATAACATATTATAAGGGTTATTTTGCAGCTATAGCTAATGCATTTTAAGTTGTCATTTAGATCAAACTTCCTATTCTCTTAATGGGGAAAGAGGCTATTTCTGCTGAGAGTCTTGAGAGTTAGTAAGTACTCTCTCTCTTTTTCTTTTTTTATTTTGGCTAAATATATATATGGCTCAATGGTAAAGAATCCGGCTGTCGACGCAGGAGATGTGGTTTTGACCTCTGGGTTAGGAAGAGGCTCTGGAGAAGGGAATGGCTACGCACTCCAGTGTTCTTGCCTGGAGAATCCTATGGACAGAGGAACCTGGTGCACTACAGTCCATGGGGGTCAAAAAGAGAAAGGACTGAGTGACTAAACAACAACAACAACAGCAAATACATATAGTAAATATATATATACATATATAAAAAACCTACAGTTTACTAATTTCACTATTTTTAAGTGTACTGTACTGTGGCATTAACTACATTCACACTGTTGTGCCGTTATCACCACCATCCATCTCTGTAACTTTTTCATCCTCTCCAACTAAAGCTTTGTGTCCATAAAGCACACAGTAACTTCCTATCTGGGCTTCCCAGGTGGTACTGAAGGGGTTTTACCTCAATCTGAGACTTAAACCCAGCGCCCAGACCTGATCAAACCCTGCTTGGGACTTGAACCCACGTGGCTGGAGCTAGAATTCCAGCCAAAACCCTGTTTGGGACTTGAGCCCACATGACTGGGGCTTGAACCTAGTCAAAACCTGGTTTGGGACTCGAACCCACGTGGCTAAGGCTTAACCCCAGTCAAAACCCTGCTTGGGACTTGAATCCATGTAGTCAGGACTCAATCCTGGCCAAAACCCTGTCTGGGACTCGAACCCACACGGCCGGGACTTAATCCAGCACTCACCCAACGTCTGGACCCACTGAGGCTCAGGTTCTTCGTGCTTCAATGCAGAAGGAATTCAGTGAGAGGCAGAGTGATAGGCAAGAAGAGGATTTATTAGGATAGGGCACTTGTAAGAGGTGCAAGCGAGCAGGCCGGAAAGCTCTGCTCTCCTTCAATTGAGTGAGCAGCAATATATATAGGCTGGTAGAAAACCGCCCCCCTCAAGTAGACGCAGATGCAGGACATACATCATTGGTTGCTTCTTGGCCAGCTCCTCCTTCATCAGATGTTTATACCCAGTCAAGCCTGCTTTACTGAACAAGGAGCAGCTCTCCTGAGTTATCATCAACTCACTGGCCTCCCAACCTTTCTCAGGTGTCTCCCTTCTACCTATCATCCCCTACTAAGACTCCACAACCACCTATGTATTCTACTCTGTCCCTATCAGTACTAGTGGTAAACAATCTGCCTGCTACTGCAGGAGACATAAGAAACGTGGGTTTGATCCCTGGGTCAAGGAGATCCCCTGGAGGAGGGCATGACAACCCACTCCAGTATTCTTGCCAGGAGAATCCTGTGGACAGGAGAGCTTAGTGAGTTACAGCAACATTAAGGGACTTACAGGTTATCAAACTAAGTGAAGCAAATCAGACAAAGACAAATATCATACAATATCATTTATATGTAGAATCTTAAAAAAAGTACACAAATTAATTTATATACAAAACAGATATAGAAACCAAATTTATGTTTACAAAGCATAAAGGGGGAATAAATTAGGAGTTTGGGATTAACATATACATACTACTATATATAAAGTAGATAACCAACAAAAACCCCTATATAACACAAGATAACTATACTCAATATGTTGTAATAACCTATAAGGTAAAATAATCTGAATAATAATATATATATACATACACACATCTGAATCTGTTTATTATACACTTGAAACTAACACAACATTGTAAGCCAACTATGCTTCATTTAAAAAATTATAAAAAATAAAATGTGACATATCTATTTTATTTCAAAATTAACTCACATAAAACATAATGGAATATTAGATCCGAAATAGAATATATGATTTCTCTACTGCCAATTTAGTTATTTCCAGTGTCTCATAACTTGGTGAATGGTACAATTGTTTGTCAGGTTCTAGAAATCGGAAAACTTAGTGTCTTTCTGTGAAATTTCACTGTACATAAAAATAAACAAATGAGACCTAACTAAGCTTAAAATCTTCTGAACAGCAAAGGAAACCATAAACAAAATGAAAAAACAACCCACAGAATGGGAGAAAATATTTGCAAATGAAGTGACTGATATAGGATTAATCTCCAAAATATACAAACAGCTTGTGGAGCTCAATTTAAATAGTCCAATAAACAATTGGCAGAAGATCTAAATGGACATTTCTCCATTGAAGACAGATGGATGGCCAAAAAACACACGAAAAGGTGCTCAGTCATCAATTATTAAATAAATGTAAATCAAAACTACAATGAATTATCACCTCACACCAGTCAGAATGCCCATCACCATAAAATCTACAAGAATAAATGCTGAGAGAGAGTGGAGAAAGGAACCCTTCTGTCCTTTTGGTAGGGATGTAAATTGGTGCCGTCACTATGGAGGACAATATCCTGTGGACAGGAGATCCCTGGGGGGCATACAACCACTCAGTATTCTTGCCAGGAGAATCCTGTGGACAGGAGAGCTTAGTGAGTTACAGCAACATTAAGGGACTTACAGGTTATCAAACTAAGTGAAGCAAATCAGACAAAGACAAATATCATACAATATCATTTATATGTAGAATCTTAAAAAAAGTACACAAATTAATTTATATACAAAACAGATATAGAAACCAAATTTATGTTTACAAAGCATAAAGGGGGAATAAATTAGGAGTTTGGGATTAACATATACATACTACTATATATAAAGTAGATAACCAACAAAAACCCCTATATAACACAAGATAACTATACTCAATATGTTGTAATAACCTATAAGGTAAAATAATCTGAATAATAATATATATATACATACACACATCTGAATCTGTTTATTATACACTTGAAACTAACACAACATTGTAAGCCAACTATGCTTCATTTAAAAAATTATAAAAAATAAAATGTGACATATCTATTTTATTTCAAAATTAACTCACATAAAACATAATGGAATATTAGATCCGAAATAGAATATATGATTTCTCTACTGCCAATTTAGTTATTTCCAGTGTCTCATAACTTGGTGAATGGTACAATTGTTTGTCAGGTTCTAGAAATCGGAAAACTTAGTGTCTTTCTGTGAAATTTCACTGTACATAAAAATAAACAAATGAGACCTAACTAAGCTTAAAATCTTCTGAACAGCAAAGGAAACCATAAACAAAATGAAAAAACAACCCACAGAATGGGAGAAAATATTTGCAAATGAAGTGACTGATATAGGATTAATCTCCAAAATATACAAACAGCTTGTGGAGCTCAATTTAAATAGTCCAATAAACAATTGGCAGAAGATCTAAATGGACATTTCTCCATTGAAGACAGATGGATGGCCAAAAAACACACGAAAAGGTGCTCAGTCATCAATTATTAAATAAATGTAAATCAAAACTACAATGAATTATCACCTCACACCAGTCAGAATGCCCATCACCATAAAATCTACAAGAATAAATGCTGGAGAGAGAGTGGAGAAAAGGGAACCCTTCTGTCCTTTTGGTAGGGATGTAAATTGGTGCCGTCACTATGGAGGACAATATGGAGGTTCTTAAAAAAATTGAAAATAGGGCTCCCCTGGTGGTCCAGTGGGTAAGGACACCGCCTTGCAGTGCAAGGGGCACCAGTTCGATCCCTGGCCTGGGAAGATCCCACGTGCCGCGGAGCGGCTGGACCGATGTGTCCAATTACCGAGCCGGAGCTCTGGAGCGTATGCGCCCAGAGCTGCTGCTCTCTGCGACAGTAGAGGCCACCATGATGGGAGGCCCATACGGGCCAAAGAACAGAGATGGATGAAAACAGATAAATGAAAGACCAATAGAAGTGGCCTGCTCTTACCCCTCCCTCCCCGACCCACCCCCCCCCAACCAAAAAAAAAAGAAAAAAAAATTAAAAATAGAGTTGCCATATGATCCAAAAATTCCACTCTTGGGTATATATCCAGAAAAAAACCATGCTTTGAAAAACTCCATGCACTCCAATGTTCATTGCAACACTATTTGCAATAGCCAAGATAGGGGTGCGACCTATTAATAAAAATATCCATCATTAGACTAATAGATGAAATTACCAATAAAATTCCATACTTCTGAAATCTGTTAAGACACACACCATGTCACACTTATTTGAATTCTTGGAAGATAAGTGAAGCCTGAAGCGTCTCATCAGAAAGGTGCTATTAAAATTCAAGGCATTGGACTAGCATCATTAAAATGATGCCTCTGGCCTCCACTCTGATTTCTGACCCAAGGTGCATTGAATATAGATAGGTAAAACTACTGCTCCACCTCATTCCCACTGTATTTGTATGTTGTGGAGTAGTTCAAAGAGTACATAATATTCTTCTCATGCAGAGTGAGAACACAAATGAAGTTTCAGCCTTCAACTTTTGATCACACACAAAGAATTGTTTGCTTATTTGCTGAGCATAGTAAAACTGGCTTGGCATAAATTAAATTGGCTCATGCTTTTTGATAACCTGTTAGATCCCTCTATGTTATCTGTGCCAAGTTCAGCACCTGGAGAAGGAGAAAAGATATTATAAAATATTAATGAAAGTTGTACATCTTAAATCCCAATATCCAAATGAATATTTACTCCAGTGTTCACATGCTGGAATCTGAATCCATCTTGATTAGTTCTCAATTTCTTCTGCTGAATTTTATATTGCTGAAATTAATAATGCCAATAATTATATAATCAAGCAGGGATACTAATAATGGCTGTCAGGCATAATGTTTTGAGAAGGTTGCTGAGAAATGACAAGGATATAAGACAAAATATATAAAACTATTATAACAGAGGAAATTGAACATGGCCTTAGAAATAATTTCAAATGGTGGAGCTTTGGGGAAAAGAATCTCAAAAGCCAAAACCTTTTCAATCATTTGATCTTATTAGCCATGGTTTAATTGCATCTAATTTTTCTTTGATGAGCACTGGACCTTTTTTTTTTATTTTTAATTTTTTTTAAATTAATTAATTAATTAATTTTATTTTGGGCGGGGGTCGGGTTGGGGAGGGAGGGGAGCGGGCGGGTCACTTCTATTGGTCTTTCATTTGTCTATTTTCATCCGTCTTTGTTCTTTGGCTCCTGTGGGCCTCCCGTCGCCGTGGCCTCTGTCGTCACAGAGCGCTGGCTCTGAGCGCATGCGCTCCAGAGCTCCGGCTCGGTAATTGGACACATTGGTCCAGCCGCTTCACGGCACATGGAATCTTCCCAGGTCAGGGATCGAACCGGCGCCCCTTGCACTGCAAGGCGGTGTCCTTACCCACTGGACCACCAGAGGAAGCCCTGGACCTTTTATTTATGTTTGCAACTAATTCTTAAGAAAAGTAATTTTCAGGATCAGAAGATACAATGTTTTCTTTATGAATTATCTATAAAAAGTTCATAGTATTTGTTTCGGCCACTTTTCTAGTGTATAAAGCATAAAAACAAAATAATGATTAAGATAATTGTTTAGGAATTAGACATTCTGAAAATTATGCTATTTGTTAACTTTTTGACCTTTCAAGTTATTCAATCAATTTGCACCTCTGTTTCTTTATTCATATCATTAAGATGACCATACTTCTCTCCTTACAATGTAATGCTGATCAAGAGAGACAAGGTATATAAAATACTTAACCCAGTGTCTGGCACATAGAAAGTACTCACTAAGTAACAGTTTCTATTTTCATGTTTTTATGTGCACATAATTTAGAGCCTAAAATTGCTTTATGAGTAGGAAGAATAATGACTTTTTTTTGTTTTGGTTTAATGGATATTGGGAAGTCTCCTAAACCCCAAATATTTTTCTGTATTGGTATTACATTGCCAGAAGTTTCAACAAAGTACTTTATTTTTGAATAATTCTTCTGGAATAATATTATAAAATACAAATATATCAATAGGGATAACTCTTTTTTTCTAAAGATTTATTTATTTATTTTGGGTGGGGGTCGGGTTGGGGAGGGAGGGGAGCAGGCGGGCCACTTCTATTGGTCTTTCATTTCTCTATTTTCATCCGTCTTTGTTCTCTGGCTCCTGTGGGCCTCCCATAGCGGTGGCGTCTGTCATTGCAGAGTGTCGGCTCTGGGCGCATGCACTCCAGAGCTCCGGCTCGGTAATTGGACACATCGGTCCAGCCGCTCCACAGCACGTGGGATCTTCCCAGGCCAGAGATCGAACTGGGATCCCTTGCACTGCAAGGCGGTGTCGCTACCCACTGGACCACCAGGGGAAGCCCTAGGGATAACATATTGTGAAGTCATTGGGTACTATTCTTCTCCAAAAGAGGGCACCCTGAGATAAAGAGACTGCAAACGTATTACAAGTAGAGAAATGACTCCCTGGGAGTCACAGTGTCTCCCTAGGAGTAGAATTTCCTTTTAGTTCACCATACAGTGATTGGTTGATTCTAAGGCCAGAGGATGATTAAGAGTCCAAATGGGCTAAGATATTCTGGTCCATTTCTGAAAAATTTGGTTTGCCACCAGAAGGTATAATAAAGACCTACATAATTCCTGTAGCTGGACTCCCATCTATTCATTTAAAGCAGATGATTGTAGTCTTCAAATTTCTTCCCTTTCACCCATCATATATATATATATATATATATATATATATACATGTATGATCTATATGTAGAAAAGTATAAAACACTGATAAAAATTCAAACAAGATATAAATACGTGGGAAAATATACCATGTAGGTGGTAAGGGATGGTAGATTCCAGACTGAAAATTTCATTCCTTTCCAATTTCTCTTAAGATTCCACACGAACTCAATAAAAATCTCTGCAAGGTTTTTTGTTTCATTTTTTTGTAGACAGTGACAAGTTGATTCTGAAACTTATAGGGGAATTCAAAAGTACTAGAATAGTAAAAAAATATTCAGACAAGAAGAAAAAAGTTGGGTAATTCACGCTACTGAATTTTAAGACTTGCTACAAAGCTGTAATAATCAAGACATTGGTATTGGTGAAAGGGTAAATGTAGACCAAATAAAGATTCCAGAAACAGACTCACACAAACTGAGTTTTGAAATAGATACAAAGAAACTCAATAGGAAAGGAATAGTTTTTTAACAAGTGGTGCTAAAAAATTGGAGCTAAAAAAATTTGGTGCTACAAAAAATGGAGGACCATGTGAAAAAAAAATTCCTATACCTATATGACACATCTTTTGCAAAAAGTAATTCAAAGTGAATCACAGACTTAATTATAAAAATGAAATGATATAAAACTTTAGGAGAAAATCTGCATGACCTTGCATTTGGCAATGAGCTTTTAGACACAGCAAAAGTATGACCTATGAAGGGAAAACTTCAAAATATTCACCTTTATCAAATCTAAGTTTTGCAAAGTATATTGTTAAGAGAATGGCAAGACCAGGGGGGAAGACTAGGAGAAAATATTTTCAAATTATATATCTGATGAAAATATTCAAATTTTTATCCAGAATATACAAGGAACTCTTAAAACTCAGTAATAAGGGAAATAAATGAATTAATGAAAGATCTAAACAAAGATATCTAATGACAAAGAAATATATGAAAATATGCTCAACATTATATGTTAGTAGATAAATGCAAGTTAAACATACAATTGAGGACACCAAATTCAAAGCTGTAGGGTAACAGAAATTCTCCTGCATTGTGGGTGGGAATGTGAAATGGGACAGCCACTTTGAAGACACTCTGGTAGTACATGAAGAAAAAACAAAATTACCACAACCGCATCAATCACAGTCCTAAGCATTTACTCACATGAAATGAATACTTCTATTTACACAAAAACCTATAAATGAATGTTTATAGCAACTTTACTCATAATCCCCCCAAACTGGAAGCAACCAAGATGTCTGTTTTTTACTTTAATAGGTGAATGGAAAATGGAAAAGCAAATTGTGGAACAATTATAAAGAGCATATCATTCAGTAGAAATAATTAATTATTAGTATTAATTCATGCAAAAACATGAATAAGACTTAAATGCATTCTGTTCAGTGAGAAAAGTCAGATCAAAAAGGCTACATACTAAACGATTCCATTCACATGACATTCTGAAAAAGGCAAACATATAGAGACATAAGACAAACATGGTTACCAGGAGATTGGAAGGGCAGTGGTTGATTACAAGGGAATGCACAGAGGATTCATTAGGGGGATCGAATTTTTCTGTGTGGTACTGATGTGGTAGATACATAACACTATTATTTGTCAAGTCACATGGCACTGTACATCACAAGGAATGAACTTCAATGGATGCAAACTAAAACAAAACAAAACAAAACAAAACAGTAGGCCAGGGATCCAGGATGAAATACAGATTTTAACTGTAATAAGAGAGCATGACTTCACTGAAGGGGATGAGGGAAGAAGCTGACCTATGTAAGCTATGAAAATAGTAATTTGTCTAGAAACTTTAAGGCTAAATACAAAAAGAGCTATACATAAACATTGTACTCTTACTACTTTACATGAACACTGGGATTGAACTAATAAGTAAGTGAAAAGTGCATGGTAGGAGCTAGTTTCTTTATGGTTGGAGAGGGAAATTCCAGATAAAAAAGGGAAGAGAGGCTGGAATGAATCATATATTATTGTAATGTGATTGAAGGTATCAATATGACTATGTGTATAGCTTAATAGAGATACAGATGGAGAGATATAGAAATAATTATAGACAGGCGTGGATATACATGTGTTAGTATACACACATTTATTTCCCAAATCCATCAACTGACAGGACTTGGAACAATGACCCCTGTAGCATTGGGCACACCAGCACCATGTCTAGGTTTCCAGATACCATTCCTCCAATAAAGGAAAATCAAGGCTCCTAGAGAAATTTTAGAGTTAGAGTAGGAAATATTCAATTCCTAAAATCTAAGAGTCCAAAATCAATGTTTATAGCAACTTTACTCATAATCCCCCCAAACTGGAAGCAACCAAGATGTCTGTTTTTTACTTTAATAGGTGAATGGAAAATGGAAAAGCAAATTGTGGAACAATTATAAAGAGCATATCATTCAGTAGAAATAATTAATTATTAGTATTAATTCATGCAAAAACATGAATAAGACTTAAATGCATTCTGTTCAGTGAGAAAAGTCAGATCAAAAAGGCTACATACTAAACGATTCCATTAAATGACATTCTGAAAAAGGCAAACATATAGAGACATAAGACAAACATGGTTACCAGGAGATTGGAAGGGCAGTGGTTGATTACAAGGGAATGCACAGAGGATTCATTAGGGGGATCGAATTTTTCTGTGTGGTACTGATGTGGTAGATACATAACACTATTATTTGTCAAGTCACATGGCACTGTACATCACAAGGAATGAACTTCAATGGATGCAAACTAAAACAAAACAAAACAAAACAAAACAGTAGGCCAGGGATCCAGGATGAAATACAGATTTTAACTGTAATAAGAGAGCATGACTTCACTGAAGGGGATGAGGGAAGAAGCTGACCTATGTAAGCTATGAAAATAGTAATTTGTCTAGAAACTTTAAGGCTAAATACAAAAAGAGCTATACATAAACATTGTACTCTTACTACTTTACATGAACACTGGGATTGAACTAATAAGTAAGTGAAAAGTGCATGGTAGGAGCTAGTTTCTTTATGGTTGGAGAGGGAAATTCCAGATAAAAAAGGGAAGAGAGGCTGGAATGAATCATATATTATTGTAATGTGATTGAAGGTATCAATATGACTATGTGTATAGCTTAATAGAGATACAGATGGAGAGATATAGAAATAATTATAGACAGGCGTGGATATACATGTGTTAGTATACACACATTTATTTCCCAAATCCATCAACTGACAGGACTTGGAACAATGACCCCTGTAGCATTGGGCACACCAGCACCATGTCTAGGTTTCCAGATACCATTCCTCCAATAAAGGAAAATCAAGGCTCCTAGAGAAATTTTTAGAGTTAGAGTAGGAAATATATTCAATTAAGATGAGCCTGAAACATCTTATAGAGTCCAAAAGTGGTGCTCAGAAAGTAGAGTAGTGCTCAGAAAATAAAAGGATAAAGGAATATCAAAGGGACACAGGAGCCAACCTCAAATATCTTCTAATAACCAAAACTGGAAAACTTTGTACAACATAGGACACAATATAGTATTTGATTGTAATGCAAAGAATAAAATAAACTTCACAAATTCATACTTACATAGACAAACAATTGAAAAAAATAAATGTGGGTATATTGGGAATAGTTCATTCCAGAAAATTTTCAAATAATTTTTGTAGCTACTCCCCTTTCTAAGTAGAACTTAACCCTCCTCCTTCCATTGCATGTGCAATTTGTTTGGTGACTTGCTTCCAAAGAATAGAGTATAGACACATAGATGAGAAAATAAATGACAAACATCAGTCACCTAGATTCCCCGATTCTGTTTGAAAAAAGCTAAGAACTGAGTATAAAAAACGGAAAAAAAGCAAATGTTTTTAAGAATCCTGGATAACACTAACTGGGGCAGGGTATTAGTTTGACATCATCAGTAATAAATCATGTTGATATCATTTATTCCTGATGTGATGTGATAAAAATACCACTTTACCTCTGTGGCATTCTTCCCCCCACTCAAAAAATTACTCCAGTACAACACATAAAAATAACAAAAAGCTAAAACTTAGATATTTTCTACAAAATACATTATGAGTACTCTCTAAAACTATCAAGGTCATCAAAAACAAGGAAAGTCTGAGAAAGCCTCTCAGTCAAAGAGCTTAAAGAGAGACATAATGGCTAAATGTGGTGTAGTTTCCTGGATGGCAGTTTCTGGAACAGAAACAAGACATTAGATAAATCTAAGGGCATCCACAAAAAGTATAGACTTTATTAGTTGTGATGAATGTACCATACCAGTGTAAGAGACTAATAACAGGAGTAATTAGCCCCTAGGTTTATATTAATATAAACTCTCTGTACTATCTTTGCAAATTTTCTGTTTATCTGAAACTCTATCCTTAAAAAAAATGAATTTTGTCCTATTGTTAAAAATTAATTAGAAAAACTACACACTCCCCATTTCTGACTCGGCATGAAAGAAGGTTTGATGTCATCACTCAATCCTAACAAGTGAAAAGCTGGACAAACTGAAAAAACATCTCTTCTTATATTCATTAAAGAAATGTAGTCATGAGGCAAACCAATATACCAAAATTGGAAAAACAGACAGGCAGATACAGAGAATCACAATTTATAAAGCAGAAATCCATGAGCAGAAACTTCTATAGGAACAAATGTCAGGGCAGGAAAACCTGAACTGTAACTGACAAATGGCTAGAACCTCAATGTGGACACTTTTGAGAGTTAAAACTCCAGGAAGACTCAGTCATAGAAGGGTCTACCCACTTCTGTTAGATTTACCTAGAGGAGCTTTTCCGAGTTCTTACAGTGAATACTGGAGAAAAATGTTTCTCGCAAGAGGGGAAAGTGAATCATTTTGAAATACAGCAGAGCATTCTTTCCTTTTTAACAACACATGCCCCAACTAGAAACTATATTGTGCAAGCACACTAACTCGCTTCAGTTGTATCTGACTCTGTGCGACACTATGGACTGTAGTCCACCCGGTTCCTCTACCCATTGAATTCTCTAGCTAAGAACACGGTAGTGGGTTGTCATGTCCTCCTCCAGGGGATCTTTCTCACCCAGGGATCGAATTCATGTTTCTTAGGTGTCCTGAATTAGTAGGCAGCTTCTTTACCACTATCACAATCTGGGAAATCCCGAACCTGTTTTACCAGAGCATAATTTGCTGGGCTGATATCAGGAAACAAGTTAAATTTTCTAAGGGGAAAGCTTAAATCCAGGTAGCTGTAGCCTTCTATATGGGAGAAAGGAAACAGCCAATTCCAGCCCCTATCCTGTCCTACCTAAGGGTGAGAGGAGAGGACTGAGAATAGTGGCGACATCCACAGTTCAGGGGCACAGGCTCGCCGTTAGACTGAGAACTAATCATCCTACAACTATATTATTAAAGGCCCGTAATACCGCCATTCCTTTTACACAGAACATTATGTCCAACTTTGAACAAAAATCTGCAAAACATGCTAAAAGGATAAGAGATAACTAAAGGCTAAAAGATAAAGGTAGGGAATTAAGAGGCACAAAGTACTATGTATAAAATAAATAGCCTACAAGGATATATTGTACAGCACAGAGAACTTAGCCAATATTTTATAACTTTAAATGGAGTATAATCTATAAAAGTTTTTAATCACTACGTTGTGATAGTGAAACATAATATAATGTTGTTAGTCGACTATACCTCAATAAAAAAGAAAAGGAAAATCTATGATTATATTTACTATATAGACAACATGTAAGAATTAAAATAAAAAAAACGAAAAATGTAAGAGCAGCCATGAGAGAACTTCTATAGGAACAAATGTCAGGGCAGTTCTTAACCAGTGAATTTTAAAACTCCAGGAAGACTCAGTCATAGAAGGGTCTACCCACTTCTGTTAGATTTACCTAGAGGAGCTTTTCCGAGTTCTTACAGTGAATACTGGAGAAAATGTTTCAAGAGGAAAGTGAATCATTTTGAAATACAGCAGAGCATTCTTTCCTTTTTAACAACACATGCCCCAACTAGAAACTATATTGTGCAAGCACACTAACTCGCTTCAGTTGTATCTGACTCTGTGCGACACTATGGACTGTAGTCCACCCGGTTCCTCTACCCATTGAATTCTCTAGCTAAGAACACGGTAGTGGGTTGTCATGTCCTCCTCCAGGGGATCTTTCTCACCCAGGGATCGAATTCATGTTTCTTAGGTGTCCTGAATTAGTAGGCAGCTTCTTTACCACTATCACAATCTGGGAAATCCCGAACCTGTTTTACCAGAGCATAATTTGCTGGGCTGATATCAGGAAACAAGTTAAATTTTCTAAGGGGAAAGCTTAAATCCAGGTAGCTGTAGCCTTCTATATGGGAGAAAGGAAACAGCCAATTCCAGCCCCTATCCTGTCCTACCTAAGGGTGAGAGGAGAGGACTGAGAATAGTGGCGACATCCACAGTTCAGGGGCACAGGCTCGCCGTTAGACTGAGAACTAATCATCCTACAACTATATTATTAAAGGCCCGTAATACCGCCATTCCTTTTACACAGAACATTATGTCCAACTTTGAACAAAAATCTGCAAAACATGCTAAAAGGATAAGAGATAACTAAAGGCTAAAAGATAAAGGTAGGGAATTAAGAGGCACAAAGTACTATGTATAAAATAAATAGCCTACAAGGATATATTGTACAGCACAGAGAACTTAGCCAATATTTTATAACTTTAAATGGAGTATAATCTATAAAAGTTTTTAATCACTACGTTGTGATAGTGAAACATAATATAATGTTGTTAGTCGACTATACCTCAATAAAAAAGAAAAGGGAAAAATCTATGATTAATATTCTAAGGGCCATAATGCATAAAAGTAGACAACATGTAAGAAGAGTTGAAAAATGTAAACAGAGACAAGGAATTCTAAGAATCAGAAAGAAATGCTAGATATTGAAAGCACTGTGACAGCAATGGAGAATGTATTTGATGGGCATATTAGTAGACTGAGCACAGCTGAGGGAAAATTTGAGCTTGAGGATGTCTTAATAAAAACCTCCAAAACCAAAAAGCAAAGAAACAACTGAAAGAAAACCACTACAGAATGTCCGAGGACTGTGAGAAAACTACTAAAGGTGTAACACATGCACAATGGAAATACCAGAGGAAAAGAAAGAGTAAAAGGAAAAAAAGGAGTATTTGAAACAATAATGACTGAGAATTTCCCCCAGTTAATATCAGACACCAAATCACACATACAGGAAGCTTCAAGAAGGCCCCACAGGAGTAGTGGTAACAGTTCCTTACAGAAAAATTTCAAATAATTTTTTAACTTCTGAGCATTTGAAAGGATCAGTTCTTTGGTGCTCAGCCTTCTTTACAGTCCAACTCTCACATCCATACATGACTACTGAAAAAAATATAGCTTTGAACTATATGGACCTTAGTTGGCAAAGGGAGGCCCCTGGTTTTTAATTTAATTTTTAAAATTTATTTATTTTATTTGAAGGATAATTACAATTTTGCGTTGGTTTCTGCCGTACATCAACGTGGATTAGCCATAGGTATGCATGTCTCTGCTTCATAATCCACTGTTTAGATTTGTCATAGCTTTTCTTCTAAAGAACAAGCTTTGAATTTCATGGCTGCAGTCACCATCTGCAGCGAATTTGGAACCTGAGGAAATAAAATCTGCTGCTGTTTCTCCATCCTTTCCATAAGTGATCATGAATAGAATTAGCCTACAAGGAAATAAAATTGAGGCACAAAGTACTATGTATAAAATAAATAGCCTACAGATATATTGTACAGCACAGAGAACTTAGCCAATATTTTATAACTTTAAATGGAGTATAATCTATAAAAGTTTTTAATCACTACGTTGTGATAGTGAAACATAATATAATGTTGTTAGTCGACTATACCTCAATAAAAAAGAAAAGGGAAAAATCTATGATTAATATTCTAAGGGCCATAATGCATAAAAGTAGACAACATGTAAGAAGAGTTGAAAAATGTAAACAGAGACAAGGAATTCTAAGAATCAGAAAGAAATGCTAGATATTGAAAGCACTGTGACAGCAATGGAGAATGTATTTGATGGGCATATTAGTAGACTGAGCACAGCTGAGGGAAAATTTGAGCTTGAGGATGTCTTAATAAAAACCTCCAAAACCAAAAAGCAAAGAAACAACTGAAAGAAAACCACTACAGAATGTCCGAGGACTGTGAGAAAACTACTAAAGGTGTAACACATGCACAATGGAAATACCAGAGGAAAAGAAAGAGTAAAAGGAAAAAAAGGAGTATTTGAAACAATAATGACTGAGAATTTCCCCCAGTTAATATCAGACACCAAATCACACATACAGGAAGCTTCAAGAAGGCCCCACAGGAGTAGTGGTAACAGTTCCTTACAGAAAAATTTCAAATAATTTTTTAACTTCTGAGCATTTGAAAGGATCAGTTCTTTGGTGCTCAGCCTTCTTTACAGTCCAACTCTCACATCCATACATGACTACTGAAAAAAATATAGCTTTGAACTATATGGACCTTAGTTGGCAAAGGGAGGCCCCTGGTTTTTAATTTAATTTTTAAAATTTATTTATTTTTATTTGAAGGATAATTACAATTTTGCGTTGGTTTCTGCCGTACATCAACGTGGATTAGCCATAGGTATGCATGTCTCTGCTTCATAATCCACTGTTTAGATTTGTCATAGCTTTTCTTCTAAAGAACAAGCTTTGAATTTCATGGCTGCAGTCACCATCTGCAGCGATTTTGGAACCTGAGGAAATAAAATCTGCTGCTGTTTCTCCATCCATTTGCCATGAAGTGATCTAGATGCCATGATCTTAGTTCTTTGAATGCTGAGTTCTAAGCAAGCTTTTTCACTCTCCTTTTTCACCCTTATCAATAAACTGTTTAGCTCCTCTTCACTTCCTGCCATTAGAGTGATATTATCCGCATATCTGAGGTTGTTGATATTTTTCCTGGCAATCCTGATTCTCACTTAAGATTCATCCAGCCCAGCATTGTCTCACATTTTCCTTTTCAAATTAATATTGAGGTAAAATTTATATACCATAAAACCCACTTTAGACTACAGTTCAGCAACTTTTGACAAATGTGCGCATTGGTGTAACCACCACTATAATCAAGATATAGAATACGTCTACTAACTCCAAAAATTTCCTCCTACTCCTGTGCTTTCAATCTGCCTGCCTCCATTCTCAGCCTCAAGAAAGCACTGATGTACTAACACCTCAATATTTTGAAACTGAATTTCTCTAGGTACACATAAGAGCAATGAGGATTACTTTTTAACATTCCTTAATAAAACCATCTCCAACATTTTAAATAAAATAAGAGAATCTTAAAAAATCTGGTTGTAAATTTAAAAATTCAAGAAAAAGTACACACTTCAATTTTCTTGATTATACATAATATTCTAAAACTATTAAAACAATTCAATTAAATGATGTCAGGAAAATACTAAGCTATAATAGCACATTTTACATTTTTCAGTCTTAAGGCTTGGATTCACATTCAACTTAAAGTCTCATGGGAGCTAAATCTTTTATTGAAGCTGATATTCTCAGTACTTAACAAAAACAGCACAACAAATGTTTAAAGCTTGCTGAGTTACTTATCTAGGTAACTAGATCTAATTTTATGCTGAAACTGAGTAGCTCCTAAACATGTCCCGATTAACAAGTTAAATAACTATTACAGACTCAAACTCCATTTTAAAAAATGCTGTACAAAGTAACCAAATTTTATATAATCTAACTGAAGAACTCAAGAAAAACCAGTAAGATTCTGATAAAACAGAATCCATGTTAGTTTGTCATAGCTTTTCTTCCTTTTTCACCCTTATCAAATAAACTGTTTCTCCATCCATTTGCCATGAAGTGATCTAGATGCCATGATCTTAGTTCTTTGAATGCTGAGTTCTAAGCAAGCTTTCACTCTCCTTTTTCACCCTTATCAATAAACTGTTTAGCTCCTCTTCACTTCCTGCCATTAGAGTGATATTATCCGCATATCTGAGGTTGTTGATATTTTTCCTGGCAATCCTGATTCTCACTTAAGATTCATCCAGCCCAGCATTGTCTCACATTTTCCTTTTCAAATTAATATTGAGGTAAAATTTATATACCATAAAACCCACTTTAGACTACAGTTCAGCAACTTTTGACAAATGTGCGCATTGGTGTAACCACCACTATAATCAAGATATAGAATACGTCTACTAACTCCAAAAATTTCCTCCTACTCCTGTGCTTTCAATCTGCCTGCCTCCATTCTCAGCCTCAAGAAAGCACTGATGTACTAACACCTCAATATTTTGAAACTGAATTTCTCTAGGTACACATAAGAGCAATGAGGATTACTTTTTAACATTCCTTAATAAAACCATCTCCAACATTTTAAATAAAATAAGAGAATCTTAAAAAATCTGGTTGTAAATTTAAAAATTCAAGAAAAAGTACACACTTCAATTTTCTTGATTATACATAATATTCTAAAACTATTAAAACAATTCAATTAAATGATGTCAGGAAAATACTAAGCTATAATAGCACATTTTACATTTTTCAGTCTTAAGGCTTGGATTCACATTCAACTTAAAGTCTCATGGGAGCTAAATCTTTTATTGAAGCTGATATTCTCAGTACTTAACAAAAACAGCACAACAAATGTTTAAAGCTTGCTGAGTTACTTATCTAGGTAACTAGATCTAATTTTATGCTGAAACTGAGTAGCTCCTAAACATGTCCCGATTAACAAGTTAAATAACTATTACAGACTCAAACTCCATTTTAAAAAATGCTGTACAAAGTAACCAAATTTTATATAATCTAACTGAAGAACTCAAGAAAAACCAGTAAGATTCTGATAAAACAGAATAGTTCCTTGTTAAACCTACTATTTCCAAACCATAATTTATTCTTAAGTTGTTTAGTACTAAAAGATGGTATACTTTAAATAGGGTGTTCTCAGAGCCTAGATTCAGTATGAACCAATGCAAGGTGTAGGCTCTGACACTCATAACTGCCTTTTGATTTTTGCCTTGTTGTTTGTGGTTTTGGTATCATATCTAAAAAAAAAAAAAGTTGTTACCAAGAAGAATATTGAGGATCTTCTTTACCTATTTTATTCTAGGGATTTTATAGTATCAGGTCTTATGTTTAAGTCTTAGATCATTTTGAAATTAATTTTTTAAGTGGTATAAGATAGGAAGCCAGTTTCATTTTTCTGCATGTATTTATCTCATTTATACACCACTGTTTGAAAAAGACACCTCATTGGGTGTTCTTGACTCCCTTTTTGAATACTAGTTAATCCTACATGCAGGACTTAATTCTGGGCTCTCTAATCTGTTCAATTGGTTTATGTGTCTGATTTTTTTTCAGAAAGCATACAATTTTGAATTCTATAGCATTGTATACAGCTTTGTCTTTCCAGATAAAACGGAACAAGAGTCCCACCAGTCTACCGTATAACATGGCACGTCATATCACCCCACTATGAGTAAATGTCTATAATAATTGTAGCCCCATAAGAAAATAAAACTGATGTATTTTTTCTGCTCCATTGTACAATGAGACTAAATAGCCATATTGGAATTCTGGGGCATGGAAAAGCAGATTTAAAATATTGATCATCTAGTTTTTGGCTGTCTTAAGAATTATATGCAAATATGTCAAATTAAGAGAAATGAGTTATTTTATATACACAGTTGCATATTAACTAGTAAAGTAAATATAGACAAAACATTCTGAGTTTACTTGACATTGGAGGTAAGTTTATGAATAGAGAGCATGTGTATATACAACTATTTGGCTATCACTCTCCTTTCATACTTTCCTCCTTATTTAGTTAAGACTGAGTTGCTTAAAACTTCTTGTGTGGCAAATAATTTTCCCATCTATCAATATAGTAACAGAATTAGGAAAGACGTATTATCAGGTATTCAACTGTTTAAAAGTATCAATACAAGATAGTCTCTCTTCTTTTCCATCTGACTTTACCCCTTAAATGAAACTCAACTTTATACCTATTAGAGGCCACCATAGGTATGTGAATACCAATTTCTTTACTTTCTGAAATTTTAGAGTTGTTATAGAACAAGGGGATTAAAAAATAAAATATGCATTTATTGCTCCTTCTTACAAGACACTTTGATACCTGCTAATATCTCTGTCCTTACCATAAAATGGAAGCAAGTTTTAACATAATACAAAGACAAAGACATGCTATGGAATGCTGAAATGCTCCACGGTGCTTTAATGTTCTGTTTTAATCACGCTTAACCATTTATAGCTACATTTCACACATGCTGTCATTAAGAAAAATGTGCTGCTCCTTTCTCCGTTTGAGAATCACAGTAGCCAATGAATGGTTATTGATCTGAGATAACTAAAAGAGTAAAATGCAGGGAATGACATTTGGGTTCACTCCTTTTTATTGGGCTTTACTTTAAAATTTCCCATAGGAGAGGTCACATTGCCGCAAAATAGAAGTCATATCATTTTCCTGATAGCATCAATCAGGTGTAAAGCAGATGACATTTAGGTGATCTTGTTTGACCAACTGCAGCGATGAGCCCTTCTGCATCTGGAAACAAAGCACTGTCTGAAAGCAGAGGTGATATTACTCATTTTTAACTCCTCTCTGGTATTTCTCCCAAGCTCCCAAAGCATACTGACATTTATGTGAAAATTCCTGTCAGCCCAGGCACTTATCTATCTGTACATTATGCGAGAATTGGCTCCTGGGGACTGAAGCTGCTCACATATGGAAGTGTGCAAACCCCCTTTCCCTTAGGCAGCCCTCAGTTTCTCAACATTATGACAATCTCATCACTCTTGCTTGAGATTTCATCACAAACAGCTACTCATGATCTAAATTTACTCAGTACTCCTACAGCCATCACTCACTCCTTCTTTTCACCTCATCACTAGCTCTCTGGTAAGGAAGTGCTCATACAAGGTTAAAACTCTCTAGGGCATTCCTGAATGACTACTCCAGCCTAATGCCTTACCCTTCTCAGTGATGCTTATAATTTTAAATCAGATTCTAGAGAGATAAATATTTGAAGTCTAAATATTATGCTGTGTTCCCAACGATATTGAAGAAACATTATCATTTGTTTATAGGGAGTAAAATTTTCTGTTAATTAGTATACAAAGATAATCATTTACTTGTATAAGAAACATGGAATGGTAAATGCTTACTGTTAACGAAATCGTTCAAGCTAACAAGTCATTTAGATTAGAATATTTGGAAATTTTCTTGACTTAGAATTGGGCAGGGCTTCCTGGAACAAATAAATACAGAATTGGTACTGGTTCTCAAGGTTGCATAAACACAGAAATTTGTAATATACTCTATTAAAATGTCTAGTTATCTTGAATAAAGAAGTATTAATATTCAGATATTTTCTTCTATAGGTTTCCAGATTGAATCCAGGACTACACATTCTGACTTTTTTTTCATTTAATATTCATAAGGTTTCTTATTTCCTAAAGAGTAAGCTGATTCAGCCTTTACATGAAATAAAATTGTTCTAACAAGAATAAATAGCCTTCATCTGTTGTGCAATGATATTCTTATGAGAAAACTGTATCTTTCTATTACTGAAATACCTAACTGTGTAGTTAGGCAAAATATTTTTTGGGAAAATATTGTTTGAGCAAAAATATTATTTTAATTTTTGTCTATAAAATGAGAATGAATTATGCTCACCAATGCTGTTGTACTATTAATTCCAAGAGGTTGGAAGATTCATCACTGAATTCTTGCAATGCACCATAATGCTAATGTAAGATCAAGATTTATGAAGTAAAAAGGAGAAAAAATCTAATAAATGAAAGCTTAAAGTTTTTCACAAAAATAGAACTATCTTCGTTATTCATTCTAAGACTAACTTAAGCACAGCCAGTTTTTACTGTGTAATCGATAAATTGAAGAAAAACATAAAATATTTAATTTTTTCCTATGGAATGAAAGTCAACAATCAATCAATGAATGGGTTTTTTTGTTATTGTTTTGGCTTTTTTAAAAAAATATTTTGGCAGTGTAATATCCTCAAATTGTTTTCAAAACTATAAAAAATATATCTGGCAATCATTTTACAGGGACGGTAGATCCAGGTAGGTATTGCAAATCATTTGCATGGCAGATCTGATTAAGTAGCATCCAAAGAATAAATTGTCATGATGTTTTGATGTTGGTCTGTGAAAGGACAAATATATCAGCTTAAAAGGGCAAATCTATGGGGCCATAGTCCTAAAGCAATTTGGTCTCTAGCTTCCCTAAAAACCAAAGTTTAGGGGCTTCCCTGCTAGCTCATTGGTAAAGGATTTGCCTGCCAATTTTCAAATTTAATATAACTAAAGCTAATAGTCATCATCAGTGATAAAAACCAACAAGATTGATATGTACTCTAAAAGAATACATCCTTGGTACTCAAAAATGATTCTATTTTATTCTGTCTCTGTTTACACTCAGTTGATTTACGTGTTTTTTGTTGTAAAGTGATAAAGAAACTAACACGTTTACAAGTATATTTCAGAATATCAATGTTTAGGCTTCCTTGGTAGCTCAGTGGTGAAGAGTTCACCTGCCAATGCAGGAGACAAGAGTTCGATCCCTGATCTAGGAAGATCCCACATGCTGTGGCGCAACTAAGCCTGTGAGCCACAACTATTGAGCCTGAGCTCTCGAGCCTCGGAGCCGCAACTATTGAGCCCATGTGCCCTGCGGGGAGCTGCCCTGTTTCAAGGGGTTTCCTTTAAGGAAACATAGCCCTGGGAGCTGCCCTGGCAACAGGGGCTGATAACAGCATAGCTCTCTGTCCCGTCACCCCAGGTGTTGTGAAGACGTTCCTTAGCTATCATAAAGAACACCTGGAGCCTCTTTACAGGTGAAAAGGGCTTGAGGGGCATTATGACCCAGAACCATTGTAATAATACACCAGGAGGTAACACCTAGTTTATGATCGACACCTGGCCTAAAGCACGTGTTATGATCGACACCTGGCCTAAAGCACATGTACACAATTGCTTGTTCTGTGAAGTATAAAAGGGATGAGCGAATTCAATAAACTTGTCAGCAACTTGTCAGCAACTTGTCAGCAGCCTGTAGAGTTGTCTGCCTTCTTGCTGGCCCTCTCAACCCCATCTTTTCTGTCCTTCTTTCTTTTCTTAGCCTATCTGCCACTCTCTTCAGGATCTGTTCGACTGCCGGCTGGCCCGGCAGTACCTCAACTACTGAAGCCCATGAGCCCTAGATCCCGAGTTCCACAACAAGAGAAGTCACCGCAATAAGAAGCCTGCTCACCTCAGCTAGAGGGTAGCCCCCACTTCCTGCAACTAGAGAAGAGCCCATGGCATCAGTGAAAACCCAGAATATCCAATAAATAAATAACTAAAGCTAATAGTCATCATCAGTGATAAAAACCAACAAGATTGATATGTACTCTAAAAGAATACATCCTTGGTACTCAAAAATGATTCTATTTTATTCTGTCTCTGTTTACACTCAGTTGATTTACGTGTTTTTTGTTGTAAAGTGATAAAGAAACTAACACGTTTACAAGTATATTTCAGAATATCAATGTTTAGGCTTCCTTGGTAGCTCAGTGGTGAAGAGTTCACCTGCCAATGCAGGAGACAAGAGTTCGATCCCTGATCTAGGAAGATCCCACATGCTGTGGCGCAACTAAGCCTGTGAGCCACAACTATTGAGCCTGAGCTCTCGAGCCTCGGAGCCGCAACTATTGAGCCCATGTGCCCTGCGGAGCTGCCCTGTTTCAAGGGGTTTCCTTTAAGGAAACATAGCCCTGGGAGCTGCCCTGGCAACAGGGGCTGATAACAACATAGCTCTCTGTCCCGTCACCCCAGGTGTTGTGAAGACGTTCCTTAGCTATCATAAAGAACACCTGGAGCCTCTTTACAGGTGAAAAGGGCTTGAGGGGCATTATGACCCAGAACCATTGTAATAATACACCAGGAGGTAACACCTAGTTTATGATCGACACCTGGCCTAAAGCACGTGTTATGATCGACACCTGGCCTAAAGCACATGTACACAATTGCTTGTTCTGTGAAGTATAAAAGGGATGAGCGAATTCAATAAACTTGTCAGCAACTTGTCAGCAACTTGTCAGCAGCCTGTAGAGTTGTCTGCCTTCTTGCTGGCCCTCTCAACCCCATCTTTTCTGTCCTTCTTTCTTTTCTTAGCCTATCTGCCACTCTCTTCAGGATCTGTTCGACTGCCGGCTGGCCCGGCAGTACCTCAACTACTGAAGCCCATGAGCCCTAGATCCCGAGTTCCACAACAAGAGAAGTCACCGCAATAAGAAGCCTGCTCACCTCAGCTAGAGGGTAGCCCCCACTTCCTGCAACTAGAGAAGAGCCCATGGCATCAGTGAAAACCCAGAATATCCAATAAATAAATAAATAAATAAAATTTTTTTAAAAAAGACAAGGGTTAGATAAAACTAGGGGTCTTTGTTACTAACAGAGCAAAAATGTTAAAGTTGATTGAGTTGATCTTTGTAACAAGTAATACATCTTTAGTTTATATTTAATGATATTAATTTTTTTCCAGTTTAACATTGAAGAGGGTATGGTAATAGAAAGCAGTCATGGTATTAGGAAGTGTTAGAGTTTATAGTACAGTGGTTATCAAATTTACCAAGTTTCAGAATTATAAAGTGTGCTTATTTGAACAAAGATTGCTTATGTTCAACCCAAATATTTATAAGTCTGGGTTGGGGCCTGAGGATTTGTGTTTCTAATATAGTGTTGAGGTAATACTATGAAATCTGCCTGAAGACTACATTTGGAGAACCACTAGAGTAGCATAAGGAATGAACCAGAAGTAAAGAAGTCTGGATCTTAATTTATCCCACTCAATGAGCAGATGTGCTTTCTTAGGTAAGTTATTTACCCTCTCTATGTATTTTCAGAAAATTAGTAAACAGTTATTGAGTTTTTATTTTTGAATATATTAGTTCAAAATGCTTGACGTTCGCTCATTAATTAATAAATACCACAACAACCAGCAATGAGATAAACCATGATGCTGGGGGTATTGTGATATAAAATAAATACCTTTTACTTACAAAACTTGCCTACTTGTGGGAGAACAGAAATGAATAAATTAAAAAATATGCAATATAATGTCAAATGGCTATCACACTATTAGAGAAAAAATAAAGGCATGTTGGGGGAATAAAGAGTGATATAGAGGAAATGAAGGGTTAAATTTTAAATCTAATTTGATTATAAAACAATGTTTCTGTTAGATAAGGATTTGTATTTTCATGCTGTTGCTGAGAAAATCTCAACTAAGAAAAGTAATCCTCCCAGCCTATCTGCCACTCTCTTCAGGATCTGTTCGACTGCCGGCTGGCCCGGCAGTACCTCAACTACTGAAGCCCATGAGCCCTAGATCCCGAGTTCCACAACAAGAGAAGTCACCGCAATAAGAAGCCTGCTCACCTCAGCTAGAGGGTAGCCCCCACTTCCTGCAACTAGAGAAGAGCCCATGGCATCAGTGAAAACCCAGAATATCCAATAAATAAATAAATAAATAAAATTTTTTTAAAAAAGACAAGGGTTAGATAAAACTAGGGGTCTTTGTTACTAACAGAGCAAAAATGTTAAAGTTGATTGAGTTGATCTTTGTAACAAGTAATACATCTTTAGTTTATATTTAATGATATTAATTTTTTTCCAGTTTAACATTGAAGAGGGTATGGTAATAGAAAGCAGTCATGGTATTAGGAAGTGTTAGAGTTTATAGTACAGTGGTTATCAAATTTACCAAGTTTCAGAATTATAAAGTGTGCTTATTTGAACAAAGATTGCTTATGTTCAACCCAAATATTTATAAGTCTGGGTTGGGGCCTGAGGATTTGTGTTTCTAATATAGTGTTGAGGTAATACTATGAAATCTGCCTGAAGACTACATTTGGAGAACCACTAGAGTAGCATAAGGAATGAACCAGAAGTAAAGAAGTCTGGATCTTAATTTATCCCACTCAATGAGCAGATGTGCTTTCTTAGGTAAGTTATTTACCCTCTCTATGTATTTTCAGAAAATTAGTAAACAGTTATTGAGTTTTTATTTTTGAATATATTAGTTCAAAATGCTTGACGTTCGCTCATTAATTAATAAATACCACAACAACCAGCAATGAGATAAACCATGATGCTGGGGGTATTGTGATATAAAATAAATACCTTTTACTTACAAAACTTGCCTACTTGTGGGAGAACAGAAATGAATAAATTAAAAAATATGCAATATAATGTCAAATGGCTATCACACTATTAGAGAAAAAATAAAGGCATGTTGGGGGAATAAAGAGTGATATAGAGGGAAATGAAGGGTTAAATTTTAAATCTAATTTGATTATAAAACAATGTTTCTGTTAGATAAGGATTTGTATTTTCATGCTGTTGCTGAGAAAATCTCAACTAAGAAAAGTAATCTTACCAGTATTTCACATCTAACAGGTAGTTGAATTAGGAAATGAACTCAGATTTGACTCCAAATGTTACTCTCTTAACTAATATACCATCTCCTAATAGACAAAGCATCTAGGCCCACTAAGTGGCACTGAGGAATCATGCAATGAATGTAGTATTATTGTCACTGCTTCCATAACTGAATTTATGTAACACATAACAACCTTGGTTCAAAGATGGAGAAACAAGGTCTCAGAAAGATCAAATGATTTGTGTAAATTCTTCCAGTTAGCAAGTAATAAATCTGACATAAGAATTCTGGCATGATCGATGACAAAATGCATACTTTTTCTACTATGATAAACTGCCTTCTGGACTTTCCTGGTGGCTCAGTGGTAAAGAATCCCACTGCCAAAGCAAGAGAAGTGGGTTCTATCTCTGTCAGGAAGATCACCTAGAAAAAATGACAACCCATTCCACTATACTTGCCTAGGAAATCCCATGGACAGAAGAGCCTGGCAGGCTACAGTCCATGGAGTCACAGAGTTGGACACAACTTAGTGACTAAACAACAACAACAACAACAGCAATCTGCCTTTTCTCCATACAATGAGGACAACAGGATAATTGCACAGTAAAATCCACCTAACACTTATGAGTAGTCTTTGAAAGAATTATAGAATGGTCTGTTTTTTAAAATTATGTTTGTAGTAATTGTTATTTGTTTTTGCGCTAATAATGGTTAATATTTTGGATGTTGGGGAATCCAGAAGATCAAAGAAGGAAACATTTTTCATGCGGTTTTGTTGGGATCAAGATAAATGATTTTAATTAAGGTATTCCTTTGCTGAGCATCATGAGGGAGACATGCACATGGGAGCATATAAGCACATTTTTTCTTGTCACTCAGGCTGACGTTCCAAATGAGAATGCTCCTTCTACATAAGATTGTGCTCAATATTTTGCGGAAGTCAAGAAAACTGGTTTAGCAGCAATATTCAGCAGGGTGATACTACAGAAGAGTGGGTAGTCTTCCAGTATAGACGTGGGAAGTTCAAACCACTCTAGCCCTCTCTGTTCATGACTTTTAGCCAGCCTTTGGAAGTACTTGTTGCCAGTGTAAAGATGAAAGTTGAAAGACTTCCCTCTCACAATTGATCAGATCCGTTTTTCATTATATAGAAGCATTAGTTCCACTGAAGCATTAAATCTCAATACAAGCTAAACCTGAGTCATTTTTGCAATTGTCTTTCATTTACAACATCCACTGTTGAAAATAATAAAACTATGATATGCTTAGTGCTTTGAAGTACTTGAAATTTGGATTACTATTTTAACAGTCACTAGATAACTGGAAAGCACAAAACAAAAAATTTGGGGGGTTAGTATCCTGCTTGCAACTCAGGGTGTCTAAAGGAAAATATAATAATATGATATCCTTATACTCAAAGCATAAGGTCATTAGAACAGCAAACTGCATTTCAAACCCCTCAAACATTCATATATGATTATAAAATTGAATTATTTTTCAGTGAGTTTTATCTGCTGTTCTTGGTTTTATGATAATAATTTATTATGAGGTTGCTTACAAAGTAACTGGGGAATAAAATGGCAATGCACTCCAATATTCCTGCTTGGAGAATTCCATGGACAGAGGAACCTGGTGGGCTACAGTCCACGGGGTTGCAAAGATTTGGACATGACTGAAGAAACTTAGCACCCACATAGAAGTAGGAGAGGACTTAAAAAATGAAAACTTTAAAGGATGTTCAAAAAGTAAAAACTTTAAAGGAATTCTCTAATAAACTCATCCTCAAGAAAATTTTTTAGGGTTGAAGATAAATGATTTTAATTAAGGTATTCCTTTGCTGAGCATCATGAGGGAGACATGCACATGGGAGCATATAAGCACATTTTTTCTTGTCACTCAGGCTGACGTTCCAAATGAGAATGCTCCTTCTACATAAGATTGTGCTCAATATTTTGCGGAAGTCAAGAAAACTGGTTTAGCAGCAATATTCAGCAGGGTGATACTACAGAAGAGTGGGTAGTCTTCCAGTATAGACGTGGGAAGTTCAAACCACTCTAGCCCTCTCTGTTCATGACTTTTAGCCAGCCTTTGGAAGTACTTGTTGCCAGTGTAAAGATGAAAGTTGAAAGACTTCCCTCTCACAATTGATCAGATCCGTTTTTCATTATATAGAAGCATTAGTTCCACTGAAGCATTAAATCTCAATACAAGCTAAACCTGAGTCATTTTTGCAATTGTCTTTCATTTACAACATCCACTGTTGAAAATAATAAAACTATGATATGCTTAGTGCTTTGAAGTACTTGAAATTTGGATTACTATTTTAACAGTCACTAGATAACTGGAAAGCACAAAACAAAAAATTTGGGGGGTTAGTATCCTGCTTGCAACTCAGGGTGTCTAAAGGAAAATATAATAATATGATATCCTTATACTCAAAGCATAAGGTCATTAGAACAGCAAACTGCATTTCAAACCCCTCAAACATTCATATATGATTATAAAATTGAATTATTTTTCAGTGAGTTTTATCTGCTGTTCTTGGTTTTATGATAATAATTTATTATGAGGTTGCTTACAAAGTAACTGGGGAATAAAATGGCAATGCACTCCAATATTCCTGCTTGGAGAATTCCATGGACAGAGGAACCTGGTGGGCTACAGTCCACGGGGTTGCAAAGATTTGGACATGACTGAAGAAACTTAGCACCCACATAGAAGTAGGAGAGGACTTAAAAAATGAAAACTTTAAAGGATGTTCAAAAAGTAAAAACTTTAAAGGAATTCTCTAATAAACTCATCCTCAACAAAAATTTGTCCTCCCTGAGAAAGCAACATAAAGTTTGAACTTTATAGCACTTTCCCATTCTCTCGTCTTGATAGGATTTAAACTTTCATCGGTAAAAAGCAAGATATGTTATTTCAAATTAAAACACCAAAAATCCATTCTAAAAAATAAGGTCTATGCATTGAAAAATCATTGAGCTTTTCATTCAAATCAATGAAACTTTTTCATTTTCAACAATCCTGCTCTGAATCTTCCTGTGTTTCCAATTCAGATGTTGAATATTACCCAAAACTATTTACCACTTTTACTTTTCAGAGATTTATTGAGCCAAATATTTGACAAAAATAGTGCCTGTAAGTGCTGAGATGCAGGTGTGAATGGCTAGGCTTGGCACCCAGCAGTGATCACTGATGCCAAACCCAAGTCCATTGTACTTATTTTGCTGCAGGCACAACAGATGTAAATGCAACTTGTTTTGGAAATCTTTCCTACTTTCTGTAAATTTAGTTAGTGCTTCACTGACATTCTCCAATTATGAAACCAAACCAATTTAGAAAGCCGTCACTGCTAAATATATAGAATTATAAAATATGAACCTCATCACAACGCAGTGATCATGTATTCATTAGTCATCTAGATCAAACTCAAGGTTGCAAGGTTTTAGGAGTCTCATGCCTTAGTTATAAAGCAAGCAGCCACATTCTGGTCTTTAAATAATGAGCATGACCTGAAAAAGTGTTAATCTGTGCCTTGATGAAGATCTTATGACAGGGGTTAGCATGTGCTCTGCCACTCAGTCATGTCTGATTCTTTGAGACTGTATGGATTCTAGCCCACCAGGTTCCTCTGTCCATGGGATTTTCCAGGCAAGAATACTGGAGTGAGTTGCCATTTTCTCCTCCAAGGGAGTTTACCAACAAAGAGACTGAAGACATGTGTCCAACATCTCCTGCACTGCAGGCGGATTCTTTACCACTGAGCCACCAGGGTAGCCCTCAGGGGTTAACATAAATGGTGCTTATTTCGATGAATCCTTATTCGTAATCAGAGGCCAGTTGCAATCAGCCCTATGATTTGAATCTCCTTTTCAGCTCTTCTAAATATGTAAATCTTTCTTTTTTCGTAGATATCTCTGTTTGAGTGTAAATTGGAAAACTTTGAGTGCTACCACTATGCATTTGAGACCCTGCAGGAACTGAAGGTAAAAGTGCCTTTCATATCCCTGTTACAATGCTGTTAGAATTTTTTGCTGGGTCATAGGAGAGGGTGTAAGCAGAGAAGAATCATCTCATGCTTTTCAACTTGCTAGTAGACAGATGTAATTGTATTTGTGGCTTGCATTGTGCATGTATCTTCTTGCCTATATATTCTTTCTGCTTTAAAGTAAATTTTATCAGACATGGGTAAAGAGTTTCTGTTAAATTTTGGCATACTATTTATGACACTGGCATTGAATTCTGACAGGCAAAAATGATAGATAGACATCTGAGCTTATTTATTAGAATGAACATACACTGTTGTATAAAAGTTATGAAAGAAATTGGCTTTATGTAAAGTATACTCCAATTTGTAGGATTATATCATAGATCTCTCTTTGATCCAGTTAATCAGTCTAACCATGGTGTAGAGTAGCCAGAGCCCAACAAGTCCATGAATTATTTGATAGTACAGTTTAGAAAAGAGATCTTTCCTGAGGAACCATATGAGCTGCAGTTTTTTAATTGATGCAGTTGGATGGATAAAAGAGTGTTTAGTTTGAGGTAGCTTGGGACCACTGGAAAGCTATTTGAATAAGTCAAGGGATGAATTTCTCCATGTATTATATCAACTGCTTTGATAAGGCCATACACATTCAGATGACTGTTATTTTAGGATTATTTTACAATTAAGTATTGTATCAAAAAATAATTGTCAACTTCATAATATATGAGTGACTGATATAAACTTATGTTTAAGTGTGCACTGTATTTTATAATGTTATAAATACTGTCATATTAGGTCAGACTTGCCATTTCTTCATATTCATATTGTATGCTCAAAAACCTATGTTGGTTCTTTTGTGAACATAATTAACTTTTTGAACTGTTGATTTGACTTCATTGAAGTCTTTTGTACTAATACAGATATTTCATGTGCCCAATAATTTTCTGATCTGCAGTAAAGACTGAAGCAGTTGTCATATTTAAAGTCATGCTTGTATTTCTGAAACTCAAGAATCAGAACTATCATCATGTCTATATTACTCAGCATAAAACTGATTTGAGTGTATTATGCATACTTTGTGTATGGGATTTTTTTTTTTTTAAACCTTTATTTTACTTTTAACTTTTACAGAATTTTGTTGTTTACAGACATGCATGTTCCCAGATCAGTCACATGTATATCCCCCCTTCCCACCCCTCCCAGCCAACACACAGCACCCCTGAAGGATCCCCTTTTCTCACATAGCAATGACTAGAGCTATTTTCTTCAGTTATGATAGTACAGGCCTTCATGCTACTTCCTTTACACCTCCCACACTTTGTTCCTTCCCAACAATGTCCATCTGTCCACTGTCCATGTCTGTCTTTCTGTTGCTTCACTGCGTGCACCATCATCACCATCCTGCTAGATTCCATATATATGTGTTAATATACTGTATTTGTCCTTCTCTTTCTGATTGACTTCACTTTTTATGATACGTTCTAGATCCCGCCACCTCATTAGGGCTGATTCTTCTGCATTTCTCTTACAGCTGTGTAGTATTCCATTATATATATGTATCAGAGCTTTTGGATCCATTTGTTCGTCCATGGGCATCTAGGTTGCTTCCATGTTCTAGCTATTGTATAGAGAGCTGCAATGAACATTGGGGTACAGGTGCTTCTTTCAGATTTGATTTCATCAGGGTATAAGGCTAAGAGTGGGATTGCTGGGTTGTAAGGTGCTTCTATTTTTAGTTTTTTAAGAAATCTCCAGACTGTCTTCCATAGAGGCTGTATCAATCTACATTCCCACCAGCAATGCAGGAGTGTTCCCTTTTCTCCACACCCTCTCCAGCATTTATTGTCTGTTGATTTGTGGATGATGGCCATTCTGATGGGTGTGAGGTGATATCTCATTGTAGTTTTGATTTGCATTTCTCTAATTATAAGTGAAGTTGGGCATCATTTCATGTGCTTTTGGGCCATCTGTATGTCCTCTTTGGAGAGATGTCTGTTTAGGTCCTTTTCCCATTTTTTGATTGGGTTGTTCGTTTTTCCTGTGCTGAGTTGTCTGACTTGCTTGTAGATTTTGGAGATTAATTCTTTGTCTGTTGCTTCATTTGCTATGATTTTCTCCCATTCTGTGGGCTGTCTGTTCAGCTTTTTGGTAGTTTCTTTGGCTGTACAAAAGCTTCATTAGGTCCCACATGTTCATTTGTCTTTTTAGTTCCGCTATTCTAGTAGGTGGGTCAGAGAAGATCTTGCTTTGATTGATGTCCTTGAGGGTTTTACCTGTATTCTCCTCTAAGAGTTTGATGGTTTCTGGTCTTACATTTAGGTCTTTAATCCATTTTGAGTTGACCTTAGTGTATGGTGTCAGGGAATGTTCCAACTTCAGTTTTTTGCATGTAGCTGTCCAATTTTCCCAGCACCATTTGTTGAAGAGGCTGTCTTTGTCCCATTTTATAGTTTCGCCTCCTTTGTCAAAAATAAGGTACCCATAGGTGCGTGGGTTTATCTCTGGGTTCTCTATCTTGCTCCATTGGTCGATATTTCTGTTTTTGTGCCAGTACCATACTGTCTTGATGACTGTTGCTTTGTAGTAGAGTCTGAAGTTGGGGAGGCTGATCCTTCCAGCTCCATTCTTCTGCTCAGGATTGCTTTGGCTATTCGAGGTCTTTTGTGTTTCCATATGAACTGTGTGATTCTTTGGTTTAGTTCTGTGAAGAGTGTCACTGGAAGTTTGATAGGGGTCGCATTGAATCTATAGATGACATTTGGTAGTATGGTCATTTTCACAATATTGATTCTTCCGACCCAGGAACATGGAATATCTCTCCATCTGTTTACGTCTTCTTTAATGTCTCTCATTAGTGTCTTGTAATTTTCTGTGTACAGTTCTTTTGTTTTTTTGTGTAGGTTTATTCCTAGATATTTGATTCTTTTTCTTGCAATGATGAAGGGGATTGCCTCTTTGATTTCATTTTCTGATTTTTCATTGTTTGTGTATAGGAATGCCAGTGATTTCTGTATTTTGATTTTGTATCCTGCGACTTTGCCGAATTCACTGATTAACTCTAGTAGTTTTGTAATAGTGTCTTTGGGATTTTCTATTTATAATATCATGTCATCTGCAAATAGAGAGTTTGACTTATTCCTTTCCAATCTGGATTCCTTTTATTTCTTTCTCTTCTCTTATTGCTGTTGCTAGAACTTCCAGGACTATGTTGAATAATACTGGTGAAAGTGGACAGCCTTGTCTTGTTCCTGATCTTAGAGGAAATGCTTTCAATTTTTCAGCGTTGAGGATAGTGTTCGCTGTGGGCTTCTCAGATATGGCTTTCACTATGTTGAGATAGGTTCCTTCTATGCCCATTTTCTGAAGAGTTTTTATCATAAATGGGTGCTGTACTTTGTCAAAGGCTTTTTCTGCATCTATTGAGATGATCATGTGATTTTTGTCTCTCAATTTGTTGATATGGTGTATCACATTGATTGATTTGTGGATATTGAAGAATCCTTGCATGCCTGGGATGAACCCAACTAGATCATGATGTATGAGCTTTTTGATGTGTTGTTGAATTCTGTTTGCCAGGATTTTGTTGAGGATTTTGGCGTCCAAATTCATCAGTGAAATTGGCCTATAATTTCCCTTTTTTGTGCTGTCTTTGCCTGGCTTTGGTATCAGGGTGATGGCGGCCTTGTAGAATGTGTTTGGAAGTGTTCCTTCCTGTGCACGTCTTCACTGTCTGTGGACTCTTCATACTCTGACTCGGACTCGGACTCCTCCCCAGAACGTCCCCCATCTTCTACCTCCATGACTTTCAGCTCTTTATTGTTTCTCTCCTGTGCTCTCTGATGCATCATACCACGGCGCCGTTCTATTTCCTCTTCACCAGTCTCTTCCTCTTCTTCTTCACTGCTGTATTCTCGCTCCATGCTCCAAGGATTTCCTTCTGCTTCAGAGTCACTTTCTCCAACCACTTCAGGCTCCACTATTTTCCGATGTCGAGCCAATCTCTCCTCCACATCTTCGCTGATGCGGTGCTGCAGACGCAGCAGCCAAGGGTGGCTAGACGAGTCCTCCTCCTGCTCCTCTGGCTCTGCTTCTTGCTCTTTGGTTTTCTTAATGAACTGAAACTCTTCATTCTCCTCGTCTGAGGACTCCATAGGGGCATAGTCTGGCCTCCCGTCAAAATCTCACCTTTGTCATTGTGAACCGGGATGGTCCCGGCCATAGACTGAATGAGCAGCTGTTTCATGAGTGAGCTTGGGACCGACATGCTGACGGCAGTGGCGGTGACTCCTGATGCGCTACTTTGGGACCGACAAATTTCCCTGACAGCTTTCTTGTTTCCTGATCTTAGAGGAAATGCTTTCAATTTTTCAGCGTTGAGGATAGTGTTCGCTGTGGGCTTCTCAGATATGGCTTTCACTATGTTGAGATAGGTTCCTTCTATGCCCATTTTCTGAAGAGTTTTTATCATAAATGGGTGCTGTACTTTGTCAAAGGCTTTTTCTGCATCTATTGAGATGATCATGTGATTTTTGTCTCTCAATTTGTTGATATGGTGTATCACATTGATTGATTTGTGGATATTGAAGAATCCTTGCATGCCTGGGATGAACCCAACTAGATCATGATGTATGAGCTTTTTGATGTGTTGTTGAATTCTGTTTGCCAGGATTTTGTTGAGGATTTTGGCGTCCAAATTCATCAGTGAAATTGGCCTATAATTTCCCTTTTTTGTGCTGTCTTTGCCTGGCTTTGGTATCAGGGTGATGGCGGCCTTGTAGAATGTGTTTGGAAGTGTTCCTTCCTGTGCACGTCTTCACTGTCTGTGGACTCTTCATACTCTGACTCGGACTCGGACTCCTCCCCAGAACGTCCCCCATCTTCTACCTCCATGACTTTCAGCTCTTTATTGTTTCTCTCCTGTGCTCTCTGATGCATCATACCACGGCGCCGTTCTATTTCCTCTTCACCAGTCTCTTCCTCTTCTTCTTCACTGCTGTATTCTCGCTCCATGCTCCAAGGATTTCCTTCTGCTTCAGAGTCACTTTCTCCAACCACTTCAGGCTCCACTATTTTCCGATGTCGAGCCAATCTCTCCTCCACATCTTCGCTGATGCGGTGCTGCAGACGCAGCAGCCAAGGGTGGCTAGACGAGTCCTCCTCCTGCTCCTCTGGCTCTGCTTCTTGCTCTTTGGTTTTCTTAATGAACTGAAACTCTTCATTCTCCTCGTCTGAGGACTCCATAGGGGCATAGTCTGGCCTCCCGTCAAAATCTCACCTTTGTCATTGTGAACCGGGATGGTCCCGGCCATAGACTGAATGAGCAGCTGTTTCATGAGTGAGCTTGGGACCGACATGCTGACGGCAGTGGCGGTGACTCCTGATGCGCTACTGATTCCCAAGTGAACAGGTTTTTACCCTGAGCAGATAAAAGTCCGTTGCCTCGCCCCTGGGCACAACTTCATGGACCCGTGAACCTCTCCCGGGGGGAGGATCCCAATAAAACTTCTTGCTTATAATTTGCCTGTCTCTTGCTGCGCCGAGATCTTACAGCACTGACTTCTCTTGTTGTGGAACTCAGGCTCTAGGGCACAAGGGCTTCTATAGTTGCAGCACATGAGCTCCTTAGTTGCGGTTCCGAGGCTCTAGAGCACAGGCTCAACAGTTGTGGCTCATAGGCTTAGTTGCTCTGCAGCATGTGGGATCTTCCCGGATCAGGGATCGAACAAGTTGGGATATTATTTTTAAAGTATTTGAATCATGAAGATTCCATTTCAAAGCCAGATAATGGGTATTTCATGGTAAGAAGTAGACTAGCCTTTTATTGAAGATCTAAGTATTTAAGTGAACTCCTTGCAATTTTTAAGGCACTAAAACTGGTTGGTTACAGTCTATTTTAAGCCATATTGGTAAAGAAAAAATTAGAAAATTTCTCCTTGAAATAGCACATTTGCTGAAGTTCCATACGCTGGAGATATATATATTTTCAGAATTTTACAGGTGTCCTATGGTAGTTTATGAAATATCAACACTCAGGGTAATTGTGGAGGTAAAATGCTGCAATATTATTTCAGAATATAAACATTTTAGACAGGTTGCTGCATTACTGAATAAATCTAACTATAGTAGGAACTCAAATAGGCTAACTGATCGCGTGTGCAGGCCAGCAGCAATCTCTCCTCCACATCTTCGCTGATGCGGTGCTGCAGCAGCAGCCAAGGGTGGCTAGACGAGTCCTCCTCCTGCTCCTCTGGCTCTGCTTCTTGCTCTTTGGTTTTCTTAATGAACTGAAACTCTTCATTCTCCTCGTCTGAGGACTCCATAGGGGCATAGTCTGGCCTCCCGTCAAAATCTCACCTTTGTCATTGTGAACCGGGATGGTCCCGGCCATAGACTGAATGAGCAGCTGTTTCATGAGTGAGCTTGGGACCGACATGCTGACGGCAGTGGCGGTGACTCCTGATGCGCTACTGATTCCCAAGTGAACAGGTTTTTACCCTGAGCAGATAAAAGTCCGTTGCCTCGCCCCTGGGCACAACTTCATGGACCCGTGAACCTCTCCCGGGGGGAGGATCCCAATAAAACTTCTTGCTTATAATTTGCCTGTCTCTTGCTGCGCGAGATCTTACAGCACTGACTTCTCTTGTTGTGGAACTCAGGCTCTAGGGCACAAGGGCTTCTATAGTTGCAGCACATGAGCTCCTTAGTTGCGGTTCCGAGGCTCTAGAGCACAGGCTCAACAGTTGTGGCTCATAGGCTTAGTTGCTCTGCAGCATGTGGGATCTTCCCGGATCAGGGATCGAACAAGTTGGGATATTATTTTTAAAGTATTTGAATCATGAAGATTCCATTTCAAAGCCAGATAATGGGTATTTCATGGTAAGAAGTAGACTAGCCTTTTATTGAAGATCTAAGTATTTAAGTGAACTCCTTGCAATTTTTAAGGCACTAAAACTGGTTGGTTACAGTCTATTTTAAGCCATATTGGTAAAGAAAAAATTAGAAAATTTCTCCTTGAAATAGCACATTTGCTGAAGTTCCATACGCTGGAGATATATATATTTTCAGAATTTTACAGGTGTCCTATGGTAGTTTATGAAATATCAACACTCAGGGTAATTGTGGAGGTAAAATGCTGCAATATTATTTCAGAATATAAACATTTTAGACAGGTTGCTGCATTACTGAATAAATCTAACTATAGTAGGAACTCAAAACTGGCAGTGCAGTCTATCACATCAGACAATGATTTCTAGGTATTCCCCCGTTTATTAACTTATATTAAGCACAAGAATAATATGTGTTCATTTTAACTAGTGAAGCAATGTGAAGATATATATATAAACTGTTGCCAATAACTTTTCTCATTCTGTCCTGATACATGTCTCCGTGTTCCTAGACACATAGACAAATTATATTTATATGAGATTTTGTAGTAAAAACATATTGATAATGTGCACATTATTCCATATAGCTTGCTTTTCTTAGTCAACAGTCTATTATGGACATCTAGAACAATAGATATAGATCTACGATATTCTTTTTAATAATATGGATGTTCCATCATTTAATGAATCTCATATTAATGGATAGTTAAATTGATTTACTTTTTTCTAGCATTGAATACAATGCTAAAAACAAACATTTTTGCATACATATATTTATAGGCTTGTGCTCTTATTTCTGTAGGCATAGTGTATGCATTGTGGGTGTATTGCAAATATCTTTTTCAAATATTTTATGGTAATTGATATGTCGCCAAAGCAATATGCATGTAATTATTTTTCCATATTTATATGAGAATAAATGTCATCAATTTGTTAATTTTGACAATCTGATAAATAAAATATAGTTCCCATGGTTGTTTTAGCTTGAATCTCCCTGTTAGTGACTTACTCTAACTTTTCATATTCAAATATGAAATATATACATATATATATGTAACATATTTTTCCATGAATGCATACTTTTAGCTTTTTCATATTTGGTCTGTTTCTTTTTCTTAATAATACATAGGAACTTTCTATGCTAGGGAAATTTGTCCTTTGTAATGTTATGCACTGCAAACGTTTGAGTATATATGTTTTTTTTTTTATTTGCTTCATTCTTTATATCTGTGCTTTGTTATTGTTATTATGAAATAAAGTATATTTTTCTTTTCTTTATGTTTTTTTATTTTTCTGGAAGGCTTGTGAAGATTTCTCTCACTCTTAGACTATGAAAACCTTTACTTAGATTTTATTTTAATACATTCACCAGTACACATAATATTCTTTTGGAATTTATTTTTTACTTTTATTGCCCAGAAGGGAAATCTGTCTTTTTTATTCAGAATTACTGATCTATTATGCCAATTACATTAGGTAAATGAAACATTCTTTTCCCACAAACTGAAATAATCTGTAGCAAAGTTTAATTTCCGGTAGACATTTAGCACAAGCTGGAATCAAGATTGCTGGGAAAAATATCAGTAACCTCAGGTATGCAGATGACACCACCACTTATGGCAGAAAGTGAAGCGGAACTGAAGAGTCTCTTGATGAATTTGAAAGAGAAGAGAGAAAAAGCTGGCTTAAAATTCAACATTCAGAAAACTAAGACCATGACGTCCAATCACACAGTTCAGTTCAGTTCAGTTCAGTCATTCAGCTCAGTCCTGTCTGACTCTTTTTGATCTCATGGACTGAAACACACCAGGCTTCCCTGTCCTTCACCATTTCCCAGACTTCAAGCCCACACATCATACCAAATAGATGGGCAAACAATGGAAATAGTGACATAGTTTATTTTCTTGGTCTCCAAAATCAGTGCAGGTGGTGACTGAAGCCGTGAAATTAAAAGATGCTTTCTCCGTAGCAGAAAAACTATGACAAAACTTGACAGGGTATTAAGAAGCAGAGACATCACTTTGCCAACCAAAGCCCATATAGTGAAAGTTATGATTTTCCCATTAGTCATGTGTGTATGTGAGAGAAGGATCACAAAAAAAGACTGAGTGCTGAAGAATTGATTCCTTTGAACTGTGGTGTTGGAGAAGATTCTTTAGAGTCTTTTGAACTGCAAGGCAATCAAACAAGTCAATCATAAAGGAAACCAAATGTAAAGATTCATTGGAGGGACTGATGCTGAAGCTGAAACTCCAATATGTTGTCACCTGATGCGAATAGATGACTCATTGGAAAAGACCCTGATGCTGGGAATGATTGAAGGAATGAAGAGAAGGGGATGACAGAGGACAAGATGGTTAGATGGCATCACCGACTCAATGGACATAAGTTTGAGCAAACTCCACAAGATGATATGGACAGGGATTCTGCAGTCCGTGGGGTTGCAAAGACTTGGACACAACTGAGTAACTGACCTGAACTGAACAGATATTTAGACCTATTTTTGGTCAGTTTATTCTTCTTAAATTATTTATTGATCTATTTGTCTAGTTCTTCAGTAGTAGGTAAAATGTTGATAAACAACAATCATATTTCTATATTTTTCTATTATTTAGCAAGCAAAAAATAAAATTTAATAACAATATCTTTACAGAAGTATAAAATTAAAAGGATATAAAAATTATCAAACAAAAGATGTGCAAAAGCCATACACAGTAAACTACAAAAATAAAATTATTGAAAAGTGAGGATCTATTTACATGAATTTACCATGTTTTAGCATTAGAATAATCAGTATTTAAAATATGCCATTCCTTCTCAAATTTATATACTTATTCAGTAAAGTCCCATACAAAATTCCAGCACCTGTATTTATGCAAAATGACAAATTGACTCATTTATATGGAAATTTTAAAATCGTCCAAAATAGCCAATATCATCTCAAAAAGAGTAAATCTGGGGAATTTAAGCTACAAAAATGTACTGAAGTGAAAACTCTGGGTAGTCTTTATATAGAACCTATTACAAAGATCATACTAAATGATGGCTAGTATTTTCACTAATCATAATATTTACTAGGTTTACCCACATTGCTAGAAATAGCAGAATTTCATCCTTTTTCATGGCTGAGTAATATTCTGTTATATATATTCTTCAACTTTCCATTACGTACTTCAATTTTTTATTTGTTGGGATATTAGTGGACAATTGTGTTGTTTCCATGTCTTGGCTTTTGTAAGTAGTGCTTCTATGAATATTGGGGTGGATTATCTTTTCAAATTAGTGTTTCTATTTTCTTGATATATACTCAGGAGTAGAACTGCTGGATCATAAGGTAGTTCTGAGATTCTGTACTGTTTTCCATAATGGATGTATCAATTTACTTCCCCATCAACAGAGCATGAAAGTTCTCTTTTCTCAATACTCTTATCAACATTTGGTAGTTGTGGCCCATCAGACTAAAAAGGGGAAAAAAAACAGAGGACAAGATGGTTAGATGGCATCACCGACTCAATGGACATAAGTTTGAGCAAACTCCACAAGATGATATGGACAGGGATTCTGCAGTCCGTGGGGTTGCAAAGACTTGGACACAACTGAGTAACTGACCTGAACTGAACAGATATTTAGACCTATTTTTGGTCAGTTTATTCTTCTTAAATTATTTATTGATCTATTTGTCTAGTTCTTCAGTAGTAGGTAAAATGTTGATAAACAACAATCATATTTCTATATTTTTCTATTATTTAGCAAGCAAAAAATAAAATTTAATAACAATATCTTTACAGAAGTATAAAATTAAAAGGATATAAAAATTATCAAACAAAAGATGTGCAAAAGCCATACACAGTAAACTACAAAAATAAAATTATTGAAAAAGTGAGGATCTATTTACATGAATTTACCATGTTTTAGCATTAGAATAATCAGTATTTAAAATATGCCATTCCTTCTCAAATTTATATACTTATTCAGTAAAGTCCCATACAAAATTCCAGCACCTGTATTTATGCAAAATGACAAATTGACTCATTTATATGGAAATTTTAAAATCGTCCAAAATAGCCAATATCATCTCAAAAAGAGTAAATCTGGGGAATTTAAGCTACAAAAATGTACTGAAGTGAAAACTCTGGGTAGTCTTTATATAGAACCTATTACAAAGATCATACTAAATGATGGCTAGTATTTTCACTAATCATAATATTTACTAGGTTTACCCACATTGCTAGAAATAGCAGAATTTCATCCTTTTTCATGGCTGAGTAATATTCTGTTATATATATTCTTCAACTTTCCATTACGTACTTCAATTTTTTATTTGTTGGGATATTAGTGGACAATTGTGTTGTTTCCATGTCTTGGCTTTTGTAAGTAGTGCTTCTATGAATATTGGGGTGGATTATCTTTTCAAATTAGTGTTTCTATTTTCTTCGATATATACTCAGGAGTAGAACTGCTGGATCATAAGGTAGTTCTGAGATTCTGTACTGTTTTCCATAATGGATGTATCAATTTACTTCCCCATCAACAGAGCATGAAAGTTCTCTTTTCTCAATACTCTTATCAACATTTGGTAGTTGTGGACTTTTTGATGATACTCATTCAGATAGGTGTAAGGAGATATCTTATTGCTGTTTTGATTTGCATTTCTCTAATAATCTGTGATTCTGAGCATCTTTTCATATGCCTATTAGCCCTCTGTATGTCTTCTTTGGAAAAATGCTTATTCAGGTTTTCTACTTGTTTTTTTTTTTTTTTTTTGAACTCTCTTTGCACACAATGGGGGCTTTTTTTATTGGAGCATGATTGCTTTACGATGTTGTGTTAGTTTCCGCTGTACAACAAAATAAATCAGCTATATGTATATGTATATACCTTCCCTCTTAGGGCTCCCTTCTAAGCTCAACATTTCACCCATTTAGGTCATCACAGAGCATCAGGCTCAGCTCCCTTTGGTATATTATACTGCCCATTTATAGATTGTGTTGTTTGTTTCTTTGATTATATGTGCTGTTTATATATATATTGGATATTAAATCCTTGCTGGGTCACATCATTTGCATTCTCTCCCATTCTGCAGGTTGTATTTTTACTTTGTCAATGATTTCCTCTGCTGTGCCAAAGCTTTTAATTTTAATTATGCTCCATTTGTTTATTTTTGCTTTAATTCCTTTTGCCTTAGGGGACAAATCCAAAAAAGTATTGCTACGATATGCCAGAGTCTTCTACCTATGTTCTCTCCTAAGAGTTTAATGGTTGCATTTCTTACATTTAGGTCTTTAAACCATTTTGAGTTATTTTTATATATGGTGGGAGGAAATGTTCTAATATCATTATTTTACATGTAGCTGTTCAGTTTTCCCAGTACCACTTGTCAAAAAGATTATCATTTCTCCATTGTATATTTTTGCCTCCTTCATCATAGATTAATTGAACATAGGTGTGTGGGGTTATTTCTGGTCTATCTTTTCTGTTCCATTGACTTATATGTCTTTTTTTGTGGGGCCATTACCATGCTGTTTTTTATTACTGCAGCTTTATACTATAGTCTGAATTCAGGGAGGGTTATTTATACCTTCAGTTTTCCTTTTTCCCTCAGGAGTAGAACTGCTATCTTTCTACATTTTGGATGTATCAATTTACTTCCCCATCAACAGAGCATGAAAGTTCTCTTTTCTCAATACTCTTATCAACATTTGGTAGTTGTGGACTTTTTGATGATACTCATTCAGATAGGTGTAAGGAGATATCTTATTGCTGTTTTGATTTGCATTTCTCTAATAATCTGTGATTCTGAGCATCTTTTCATATGCCTATTAGCCCTCTGTATGTCTTCTTTGGAAAAATGCTTATTCAGGTTTTCTACTTGTTTTTTTTTTTTTTTTTTGAACTCTCTTTGCACACAATGGGGGCTTTTTTTATTGGAGCATGATTGCTTTACGATGTTGTGTTAGTTTCCGCTGTACAACAAAATAAATCAGCTATATGTATATGTATATACCTTCCCTCTTAGGGCTCCCTTCTAAGCTCAACATTTCACCCATTTAGGTCATCACAGAGCATCAGGCTCAGCTCCCTTTGGTATATTATACTGCCCATTTATAGATTGTGTTGTTTGTTTCTTTGATTATATGTGCTGTTTATATATATATTGGATATTAAATCCTTGCTGGGTCACATCATTTGCATTCTCTCCCATTCTGCAGGTTGTATTTTTACTTTGTCAATGATTTCCTCTGCTGTGCCAAAGCTTTTAATTTTAATTATGCTCCATTTGTTTATTTTTGCTTTAATTCCTTTTGCCTTAGGGGACAAATCCAAAAAAGTATTGCTACGATATGCCAGAGTCTTCTACCTATGTTCTCTCCTAAGAGTTTAATGGTTGCATTTCTTACATTTAGGTCTTTAAACCATTTTGAGTTATTTTTATATATGGTGGGAGGAAATGTTCTAATATCATTATTTTACATGTAGCTGTTCAGTTTTCCCAGTACCACTTGTCAAAAAGATTATCATTTCTCCATTGTATATTTTTGCCTCCTTCATCATAGATTAATTGAACATAGGTGTGTGGGGTTATTTCTGGTCTATCTTTTCTGTTCCATTGACTTATATGTCTTTTTTTTGGTGCCATTACCATGCTGTTTTTTATTACTGCAGCTTTATACTATAGTCTGAATTCAGGGAGGGTTATTTATACCTTCAGTTTTCCTTTTTTCCCTCAAGACTGACTTTGCAATTTAGTGTCCTTTATGATTCCATAAGAAATTTAGGATCATTTGTTCTAGTTCTGGGAAAAAAGTCATGGATATTTTGATAGAGATTGCATTAAATATGTAGATTGCTTTGGGGTAATATGGCCATTTTAGCAATAGTATTTCTTGCACTCTAAGCACATAGAATATCTCTACATTTCTTTGTATCATCTTCAATTTCCTTCTTAAGTATTTTGTAGTTTTTAGAGCATAGATTTCACTTCCTTGGTTAAGTATATTCCTTGGCATTTTATTTTTTCAATGCACTTTTTTTGGCGGGGGTGGGGTGGGGAGGGGGGGTGCGGGCCACTTCTATTGGTCCTTTATTTATTTATTTTCATCCATCTTTGTTCTTTGGCCCATGTGGGCCTGCCATTGTAGTGGGCTCTGTTGTCGCAGAGCACCGGCTCTGGGCGCATGCGCTCCAGAGCTCCGGCTCAGTAATTGGATACATTGGTCCAGCTGCTACGTGGCACACAGGATCTTCCCAGGCGAGAGGTCGAACTCCTTCTACTGCAAGGCGGTGTCCTTACCCACTGGACCACCAGGGAAGCCCTTCAATGCACTTTTAAATGGAATTTTTAAACTTTCTTTCTCTGATATTTCATTATTAATGTATATAAACACAACAGATTTCTGTATATTAATTTTTTATCCTGAACATTTGCTGAATTTATTTACTAGTTCGAATAGATTTTGTTTGGAGATGTTTTGTTGTTGTTTGGCTGCTCAGTCATATCTGACTCTTTGTGACCCCATGGACTGCAGCACCCAGGCTTCCCTGTCCTTCACCATCCCCCAGAGTTGGCCCACACTCATGTCCATTGACTCAGTGATGCCATTTAACCATCTCATCCTCTGACGCCCCCTTCTCCTCCTGCCCTCAGTCTTTCCCAGCATCAGGATCTTTTCCAATGAATTGACTCTTAATATCAGCACTATTTACCTCCCAGATGTGATATTTTTCTAATCTTTTCACAACATTAGGGCATTTCTAAGATAGTTTTAAAAAATTTGTTCTAGGTTATTATTATATTTCATGTTTCTTTTCTGTTTTAAGAATCTTATTAAAGTTGCATGCTATAAATTTTCAATTACATTAAAGCATTAATATAAACTATACATAAGAAATACATTCATCACTATTTTTTCTTTACATTTTTCTTTCCTCTGTGTTGATTTCTCTGTTCTAACTCAACTAGCTGTTGCAACACTTTCTTGCATATTTTCTTAGCTTAGGGTTCTAGCTGTTAATGATATATGAATGTTCATGTATTCTTAAAATATTTTTTTCCTTTACAGATGAACATAATTGGATTGACGTATTATACAGTCTTTGATTTAAAATTTTTTTCTCAGTTGTTTGTAGATCATTCCTCTTGTCCTCTAACTTTCAGTCTCATCTTGCAGCTGAGAAGTCCTATAATGGCCCAAATTTATTTCCTTTGTTAGTAGGCTATTCTTTCCTTTGATAAACTTGCAATATTTTGTTTTCATCCTTAAATTCAGAAGTTTCATTAGGATATATCTACATTTTTTTCCTTATAAATCTTACCTGTTATTCACTGAAAATTTTCAGCCTATTCCCAGGTCTTTCTTGAACTTGGAATAATCTTTCAATCTGTGTTTAATCACTACTCTGCCTCCATTTATTTCTTTATTGTCTGTAGGGAATTTTATTATTCATGTACTTCATCTCCTGTATCTGTCCTTTGAGACTTTTATCTTCTTTTAGTTGAGATGAAATAGTGTATGTGCATGTTTCTGAACAAGATAGAATAATAGAGATTGGCGACATCAGTTCTTATTTTTGTTGATACCTTTGTCCTTTGGGGACTCAAGGTGATGGAGTAAAATGCTATTCTTGTTTCTCTATGAAGCCTAAGGTGAAATAAGTGAAATTTAGGACTTTCAGATTCCTTGAGGATCTTTGCTTTTCTGCCGCTCATGAATCTCCTCTAGTAAGTGATGAACTTACAAATTCTTTGGCTTACTTGGATAAACTTAGAAAGAACTTCCCAATATTTTCACACGAGTAAACCTGCAGGAGACCTGCACTAGAGATGCAAATGGATTTTTGTTCCTGCGATTAGAAGAGGGTTGCTACTTGAACCTGGAGAGACCTGAGAATAAGATATTTTCTCAGAGCCTCAGCTGAGAGGGTGATTTTTTATATGTATTCAGTCAGATCATAGAAGTAGCAGTTGCTCTACTTTCAAGCACTTGCTGGTGCAGCACATCTCGAGAGTGTCCAGTAACCTAAGTTATATTGATAATAAAAGACAAAAATCCATTAGCTGGCAAATAAAAAAAGCCTGCAACCCACTTGAGTACTCGGACACTTGAGGGAGAAAGGCAAAGCTCAACACAAAGGAAATGGCTTCCACTGAAAGAAAGATGTGAGAATTTTTTTTAAATTTTCATTTTTACAGGGTTTTGTTGTTTGCTGCCGCACGTAAATCCTGATCAGCCATAGGTATACATGTGTCCCCTCCCTCTTGAACTTCCCTCCCATTTCCATCCCCAACCCACCTCTCTGGGTTGTTGCAGATCCCCTGTTTGAGTTCCCTTAGTCTTAGAGCAGATTCCCATCGGTTATCTATTTTACATATGGTAGTACAGGTTTCCATGTTACTTTTTCCATATTTCTCATCCATTCCTCCCTCCCTCCAATTTCCATAAGTTTGTTCTCTAAGGTCATGAGAATTTTAACAACAATGATGCAAGGCCAATTATAGAAGCTCTTAAGAGCACACGTACATAAAAGTAAATGCTTTTTGGAAACAAGTCATCAAATTCATCTCCTGTATCTGTCCTTTGAGACTTTTATCTTCTTTTAGTTGAGATGAAATAGTGTATGTGCATGTTTCTGAACAAGATAGAATAATAGAGATTGGCGACATCAGTTCTTATTTTTGTTGATACCTTTGTCCTTTGGGGACTCAAGGTGATGGAGTAAAATGCTATTCTTGTTTCTCTATGAAGCCTAAGGTGAAATAAGTGAAATTTAGGACTTTCAGATTCCTTGAGGATCTTTGCTTTTCTGCCGCTCATGAATCTCCTCTAGTAAGTGATGAACTTACAAATTCTTTGGCTTACTTGGATAAACTTAGAAAGAACTTCCCAATATTTTCACACGAGTAAACCTGCAGGAGACCTGCACTAGAGATGCAAATGGATTTTTGTTCCTGCGATTAGAAGAGGGTTGCTACTTGAACCTGGAGAGACCTGAGAATAAGATATTTTTCTCAGAGCCTCAGCTGAGAGGGTGATTTTTTATATGTATTCAGTCAGATCATAGAAGTAGCAGTTGCTCTACTTTCAAGCACTTGCTGGTGCAGCACATCTCGAGAGTGTCCAGTAACCTAAGTTATATTGATAATAAAAGACAAAAATCCATTAGCTGGCAAATAAAAAAAGCCTGCAACCCACTTGAGTACTCGGACACTTGAGGGAGAAAGGCAAAGCTCAACACAAAGGAAATGGCTTCCACTGAAAGAAAGATGTGAGAATTTTTTTTAAATTTTAATTTTTTTACAGGGTTTTGTTGTTTGCTGCCGCACGTAAATCCTGATCAGCCATAGGTATACATGTGTCCCCTCCCTCTTGAACTTCCCTCCCATTTCCATCCCCAACCCACCTCTCTGGGTTGTTGCAGATCCCCTGTTTGAGTTCCCTTAGTCTTAGAGCAGATTCCCATCGGTTATCTATTTTACATATGGTAATACAAGTTTCCATGTTACTTTTTCCATATTTCTCACTCATTCCTCCCTCCCTCCAATTTCCATAAGTTTGTTCTCTAAGGTCATGAGAATTTTAACAACAATGATGCAAGGCCAATTATAGAAGCTCTTAAGAGCACACGTACATAAAAGTAAATGCTTTTTGGAACAAGTTCTTTTATTAAAAAAAATCAATCAGATATATATGCATTTGTCTCTAGGTAGTCAAATCAAATCAAGTTAAAGTATTTCTTATGCAACTAAATGACCTGTGGGAAGCACTACTCACAGATAAACTATATTCTCTTTGTCTAGTCTTGTCAGAACAGATATAATTTTGACTGTGTTCTGTTATAGCATTATATATATTTTCATGGCCTTTTCATCACAGGTCATCATCTTTGTGCATGAGAGAATGTTAGATGATCAGTGTATTTGCCACATTTAACCTGTAATCTTAGTGGGGTCATAAGAATAGTGCTATAAATGAGAATAAATTTTTTTCACAGACATAGGCTATATGTGAATAATACTAAACAAACTTCAAATGTCAGGCACATATGTTTCTATTTCTGTTTTCAAAATGACTGAGAGTAAATAGGAAAATATAATCAGTTGATTCAATTATTTTACTTGGTATTTGGCATATTATTCCAGTGGAGGGCAAAATTTTATCCAGTTTGCAACATAACTGAGATTAAATATCTTTTTGTTTAAAACATGAACCAGGTATGCACCTATATTGATATTATTTTCTATAAAATTATAAATTTGGTTTGCTCTTGTTTCTTAGGTTTTGCCTGTTTATTTATGAGTGTTTAGACAAAAAGCATATGGGAAAATATACTTTGAACATATATTTTTTTAAATTGGTTTCCCTAATTTCTCAAAAGTGAATAACAACGTTATTGCTGAAAACATTAAGGTAACTATATTAAGATTCATTTATGTGCTGTATGAAGAATTTTTTGATTGTACCATCTGTTGTACATTTCATTTATATTTTCCACTTACACAAAAGTATTTTTAGATATTTTATGTGAAAATTTATCTTGATCACAACCTTCTATATGTTTTCCCTACCTATTTCTATTGGTATGTCTTTCCTTTACAGTTATAAGATACAAAGTGACAAGAATACGTTAATTTGTACCTGGTGTCTACCAAGAAATCACTGAGTATATGTTTCTATGAATCATTCCTTACTCTTTCACTTGGTTTTGCTTAATTAAAAACTATTGATAGAGTTTCAGTTGTAGGTCAGGCACAGTGTTATGAAATAAAAAAGACACACTGTTCCTACCTTCATGGAGCTTATATTCTAATGTAAAGGGTGGCCATTAAGAGTCTAAACATAGTGCTATTTAATCAGATTGATAAGCACTAAAAAGTAGATGGTTCTGAGAAATCAACACACATTTAGAACATTGTCCCTATAAACAAGAAACACATTACATTGGGGTTAATCAAAGTCACACAGGGCACAGTCTCAAATATTAAGGACTCTCAAGTCTAATGTGGAAGGCAGACTAGTAACAGACAATGCAAATAAGTGTAATGAGTGCCCTGGGAACACATAGGTGGACCAACTAGTCTCATATTTGCAGCTCAAGGAAGGCTTTCTGGAAAAGGCAACATCTACATGGAGTGTCCTGAAGGAGCAGGGTTGGTGGATAGTCAGGTGAGGTGGGAAAAGAGGTGGTAGAATTATTTGGGGGCCTAGAATCTTGGTAGAGAAGACAGAGGCCAGAGAAGGAATAAATAATTGGTGACCAAAAGTAGCTAATTATGACTAGAGCATCATATATTGCCTAATTTTTAATATAATGTATTTCCAAAGGAATAAAGGGTTTATAGCTCATTATTTTTGTTGAATAAGTTCATGTAGTGTTAGGAGTTTAAACTTTGGGGCAAGGGTCTGTAAGTTTGAAAACCATTCCTTCCTGCTTGTGTGACCCTGGGTAAGTGATTTAATGTTTCTGTACCTCATTTTCTTTATCTGTAATTTTATAATAACAGTACATTCCATATATACTTCTCATGAAGATCATACATCTCTACATTAAAAGTTCTTCAAAGAATTCATGGTGCATAGGCAGTACTGATTATGGTTATTAATATTATTTTTTAAAATAAGGATGCATACTAATGAAAAACAGGCAAGGGTGATCTAGTATAGGCATTGTGATAGAATAGAAAGGATGCTGTTGTTATTCAGTCTCTAAGTCATGTCTGACTCAGGGGCACAGGCCAGACAGGACCTTGTAGGTGAGGAAGAGGAATCAGAAAAAAAGATATAACCCAGATTACTTTTGAGGCAAACACTATTGTGCTATTTTCATTGTTGTCTAGTCACTAAGTCACGTCTGATTCTTTGTGTCACCATGGACTGCGGCACAGCAAACTTCCCTGTCCTCCACTATCTCCCAGAGTTTGCTCAAATTCATGTCCATTGAGTTGATGATACTATCTAGACACCTTATCCTCTGTTGCCCCCTTCTCTTCCTGCCCTCAATCTTTCCCAGCATCAGAGCCTTTTCCGATGAGTCGGCTCTTTGCATCAGGTGGCCAAATCATTGTAGCTTCAGCTTTAGCATCAGTCGTTCCAGTCAATATTCAGGGCTGGTTTCCTTTAGGATTGACTGTTCTGACTTCCTTGAATTCCAAAGAACACTCAAGAGCATTCTCTAGCAACACAATTCAAAATGATCAATGTTGCAGCTATGTCTCTGCTTTTTTATATGCTGTCTAGGTTTGTCATAGCTTTGTTTTTTAATTTCATAGTTGTAGACACTGTCTTCAGGTATCATAGCTCCTTCGGGTATATGCTCTACTTTCTTGTAACCAGCACAGCACTTCTTTGGCAAAATCATGCTGTAACTTAACATTAAAAATTGACATAATGGTCAGGAGGAGAGATGGGAGAATGAGTATTTCAGTCCTGATGAGGGGGAATCTTAACGACACATCACATCACCTGTTATAATTCAACTTCTTTCTAGTCAGGCTGACACCTACAAATGCAAATAGATAAACAGCTATGAATACAATCAATTTTAAGCATTTATCCTACAAGCCTCATTTTGGTGTATAACTTCACCAACTTTGTCGTGTACATAAATATGTTGTTAGATGATGACTATTCTTCATTTCTATTTCAGAAATGTACAGGGTCAATATTACTCAAAACAGTAAAGGAAGGGACTCCAATTCCTGCAATTTTTCCCTATC